>CM038112.1:17328442-17957740 GCA_001642375.2 Mentha longifolia | reverse complement strand
ACTTCTACACCAAGACAACTCCTACATCGACTACAATTCAAGCTCCAAGAGATATAAAAGCTCGGTGTTTATCCAATAAAGGAGAAGATTAAACCAAAGAGTCCTAATAGGAAAAGACTTGTAATCCAAGTCGGATTACATATGTAAATACCTATAAATAGGGATGAGAATAGATTGGAAGGGGAGAACAATCTTTGTACAAGCTATACGCATACTCTCAATAAATCCCATACACACTTTTGCTCCGTGGACGTAGATCTATCCCAATAGATCGAACCACGTAAATCCTTTGTGTCCCTTTTCGTGTTCATTAAATCCAAGTTTTCATGCATTAATTACCTTGCAAAAATAAGATCGATCACTGGCGCCGTCTGTGGGAACCGAAAATCTGTGAATCTCGATCAAATTTTGCAAGTTTGCTACAATCACGATGGCCGGAAAATCAACACGATCTACTGCTGCCGCTAACAAGTCCGCCGCCGATGCTGCCGCTGCCGCCGCTAAGGAGAGGGAAGCTCAGCATAAACCCGCCTAGCAAACCCGGCAAACCCCTCAAGAATCCAACGAAGCCTCCAGCCAGCCGCCTAGCTCTAATCGCAGACGCCCCGGGAAGGAGCGTGCGCAGACTCCAGAAGGGCATGTGGGAGACATCCTAGTGGACCAATTCGGCAAACCACTCCACCCCAGCCAAGAAGGTCGCAATAGTGGTCATGACGAAGAGGAAGTCCCAAAGCTCCAGCCGCATGAACTTGAAGACGCAGTGAAAAGTTTCCTCGTATATAAAAGCCCAGAATTCCTCCAGTTCGTCAACCAACAAAGAGCTGGAAAACGAGATGGAGAACATGGAGCTACATCTCGTTCCCAGCAGCAACACAATTCTCAAAGCGTCCAAATCGTGGGCGCACGAGACGCCGCAACTCGCCAAAGGAGGTTCGATGATGAACGCCGAAGAAACTACAGACCTTCACCTCGGCGTAGCATCACCCCACCTCGTCGTCACGCTATTTCACCTCGGTGTGATGATGATTACCAAGAAGGGAGACTTACTGTTCACAGTAAGATCTCTACTCCCTTCACCAACGAAATACTCTACACTCCTCTCCCGGAGAAGTATCAAGTACCTCCGATCAAGCCTTACAACGGCTCATGCGATCCGAGGAATTTTTTGTCCCAATATCAGTACAATATGATGAATCAAGGTCTCAGCGAGGATACCTACATGTGTAAGGTATTCCCCGAACTGCTTGTGGATAACGCTCGTAGTTGGTTCGATAGCCTGCCTCCATGCAGTATCGGATCATACGCCGACCTACTCGATGCTTTTGAACGCAGATTTTTCCAGAAAGCCGAGGCGAAAACCACCCCGGCCCAACTTATTTCCATAAGGCAGAGATGAGGAGAGTCAATAAGTGACTTTATGACTAGGTTTAATGAGGAAAGCCTGAAAGTCGATCGCTTGACTGACGAAGTCCTCATCTCGGCCTTCTAGAATGCCATCCAGTCTGGTGCTCTCTACAAGGAGATCGTCAGGGAAGAGCCTCGGACATCGAAGTAACTGTGGAATATCGCGGATCGGTTCGCGCGCGCAGATGAAGCAGATAGGAAGAAGCGCGAGGCTGATAAGCCTGAACCGTCCGATCGGAGGAAAGAAGAGCGCAATGACCGAAGTCAAAGCTGCCGAAGTGCCCTAGATAGACTGCAGCGAGGCCCAATTGAATCCCGACTTGGACCTCGGCAAACTCCGGAGAAGACCCAGTTTACACCATTGACAAAGCCGAGGATAGAGATTTATGAGCTTCATGCCAACCTATTTGGGAAGCCTCAGCCCATGTCACGCGGTGGGTCGAAACGCCGATCCAAGGACAAATACTGCCGATTCCATGAGGATTACGGCCATGACACGGAGGACTGCAGGGAGCTAGCTGCGGATATCGAGCACATGGTGCGCGACGGTACGTTTAGAAAGTACCAAAGTCGCGGCCAACATGATGCCCGACCCCAGGGCAGGGGAAAGCGCAGAAACCGAGGAGGGAATAATTGCTCCCCCCATGGCGACAAAAAGCCGAGGCGTGATGATGAGGATGGACACGAAGATCAACCCCAGATCGACAGAATCATCACCGCTATTACCGGGCTACCACAAGGAGCAACGAAATCGTCACTCAAGGCCGAAGCCAGAAGTCCCCCTGCTAACGAACCTTTACAGAAAAGGTTCAAAAAGGACGAGGCCATTACTTTCTCGGAGAAGGACCCGGTGCCACCAATGATACCTCACCAAGATGCCATTGTGATTGAGGCAGTGGTGGCTAATAAGCTCGTCCAACGAATCTTCATCTACAGTGGGGCCTCGCTAAGCGTGCTCTTTAAGGATTGCTTCGAGAAGCTAGGGGGGGTCGAAGAAGCTCTTTTAACACCAGCACCAATTCCCCTAAAAAGCTTTGTCCAACAAGAGACGCAAACCGAAGGGATAGTTTAACTCTCAGTGACAGTGGGTAAGCATCCATTGTCATCCACTAAGCTCGTCAGTTTTTTTGTCATCAAGGCGAACTCCCCCTATAATATCATCCTAGGAAGAGATTGGTTGGTCGCAATGAAGGCAATATGCTCGGCGTACCACCTAACGATCAAAATTCCATCGAAAAATGGGGTAATCGTAGTTCGCGGCGACCAGAAAAGAGCAAATGAGTGCATGCAGATCGCCCTACGAGGTATTGGAACACCTCAGCATCCGCAGGCATAGCAACTATAGAAACCCGAAGAGTTGGTGGAAGACAATTCTGCATTTTACGAGCCAGTGGAAGCCGTGGTATTGTACAAAAACGATCCGACTAAGGTCCTCAAAGTAGGCTTCGCTGGAGGAGCCGAACTTCGCAAGCAAATTGTCCAACTACTTCGGGAATATAGAGATGTCTTTGCTTGGTCACCGCTTGACATGACCGGAGTTTCACCAGATGTTATCACACACGGCTGAACATTGACCCCGGAGTAAAGCCAGTCCGGCAAAAGCAGCGGGTATTCGCAGCAGACCGGAACCAGGTCATACATGACGAAGTGCACCAACTGTTAGAGGCACGAATACTCTTCGAGGTCAGATATCCGACGTGGATTGCTAACCAGGTGATGGTGAAGAAATAAGGAGGAGGTTGGCGAATGTGTATCGACTACACCGACCTAAATAAACACTGCCCCAAAGACTGTTATCCCCTCCCCAACATCGATAAGAAAATCGAGGCTCTAGTCGGCCATAAGGTTTTCAGCTTCTTAGATCTATATAAGGGATATCACCAAGTCTTGATGAGTGACGAAGACGCACCGAAGACAGCTTTCATCACTGACTTCGGTGTCTTTGCATACAAGAAAATGCCTTTCGGACTAAAGAATGCTGGAGCCACTTATCAAAGAATGGTGGACAAGATATTCGAGCCCCACATTGGCAAAAATGTGGAGGTATATGTGGATGACATCGTCGTCAAAAGCAAGGAGCCAGCCACCTATGCCGACGACCTCAAGATCGTCCTCGGCCTCCTTCGGAAAGTCAACCTAAAGCTGAATCATGAAAAGTGCACCTTTATGGTCCGATCCGGAAAATTTTTAGGATGCTGGGTTTCTCAAGAAGGATTAAAGGCCAACCCGTCCAAAGTCCGAGTTGTCCAAGAGATGAAGGTTCTGGAGAAGATTCACGACGTGCACAAACTGACGGGCTGCCTAGCTGCCCTAAGTCGGTTCCTTTCAAAGCGGTAGAGAAGCAACTCCCGTTCTTCAAGATTCTTAAGAAGAACCCGGTTTTTAAATGGGAAGAGGAATAGAAATCAGCGTTTGCCGACCTGAAAAAGTACCTCTCCAAGCTTCCAACCTTGTCAGTCCCGCATGAAAGTGAAATTCTCTCCCTATACCTCGCGGCTTTGGATGAAACTATAAGTGCAGTCCTAATACGTGAAGAAAAACATCTGCAACTCCCGGTCTACTTCATCAGCCGAGCACTCAAAGGACCAGAGACGAGGTACCAGCCATTAGAGAAGATCGCACTAGCGTTAGTAAACGCTGCAAGGAGGCTACGACCTTATTTCCAGGCACATCCAATACAGGTCCTCACCGACCTTCCACTTCGGCAAGTGCTATTGAAGCCTGAAGCTTCGGGGAGAATTGCGAAATGGGCAGTTGAGCTTGGTGAGCACGACATCAGCTACTGTCCACGCAGTGCTATCAAAGGCCAAGCCTTAGCTGACTTCCTTGTGGAGTCTAAGTTTACGGAAGCACCGAAGCTACCCGATACCGCCTCGGACATTGTCGGAGCCGAACCCACAAGCAAACCGCCCAAACACTGTTGGAAGGTATACGTGGACGGGGCTTCTGAAAAATCAGGAAGCGGTGCAGGCATCATGCTTCTCAGTCCAGACGAGCAGGAGATAACCTATGCACTTCGGTTCGACTTCCCTACCACAAACAATAAAGTGGAGTACGAAGCCTTAATTGCAGGACTTCGCCTCGCTCAAAGTCTCCAAATACGAGCTGTACATGTCTACTGTGACTCCCAAGTCATAGTCAGCCATATGCTCGGCACATACGAGGCAAAGGGCGACAGAATGAAGAAGTATCTTCAAAAAGCTAAGAGTCTGCAAGAAAGCTTCACCTACTTCGAGTTGGTACAAATCCCAAGTGGAGCAAATACCCGAGCCGATGCTTTAAGCAAATTGGCGTCCTCATCAACAAGCTCTCTGGACCTTTCACCAGAATCCCGACTACCACTACCGCTCGACTTGCGAATAAAAGAAGAGGAAGCCATGGAAACTTACTTTTTAAGCGATGGACGACTGTGGTGAAAACAAAAAGGTTCACTGGATTCTGGCTCAACACCGACGGCAACGCTGCAATCGGGACGGTTGAAGATGAATTGCCGAGATTTTTAGGGTTCTGAATTTCGAAAATGAATAATTATGGCGTCTGAAAGAAGTTTTAGTAACTTTCCGCCTTTTCACATTCCCCCCACAACACGCACGTGCCTACGTTATCGGGACCCCAAACGGCACATTTAATGTAACTGACACATCACGTGTTCGACCTTCCCCGCAATGCTGATTTGCGCCAAGCCACTCCGCCACACTTCATACCGACCTCGTCCTGACGAGGCGGCAAGCATTCCGACTTCGTCGAAATCTAATTTCCGAAGGGGCAATGCGAAATTAATCTCGACCTCGTCCTAACGAGGCGGTACGCATTCCGACTTCGTCAAAATCTAATTTCTGAAGGGGCAATGCGAAATTAAGTTTGACCTCGTCCTAACGAGGCAGTACGCATTCTGACTTCGTCGAAATATAATTTCCGAAGGGGCAATGCAAAATTAAGCTCGACCTCGTCCTAACGAGGCGGTACGCATTCTGACTTCGTCAAAATCTAATTTCCG
Source organism: Mentha longifolia (assembly GCA_001642375.2). Taxonomy (NCBI): domain Eukaryota; kingdom Viridiplantae; phylum Streptophyta; class Magnoliopsida; order Lamiales; family Lamiaceae; genus Mentha; species Mentha longifolia. The sequence goes on along the minus strand of CM038112.1, from coordinate 17,952,339 downwards.
AAGGGGCAATGCGACATTAAGTTCGACCTCATCCTAACGAGGCAGTACGCATTTCGACTTCGTCAAAATTCTAATTTCGACGGGGCAATGCACTTTCACTACTCCTACTTCAACTTTCTACCCCGAGTCACACCCTCACTTCTATATCTTTTTAGGGGGGGATGTGATAGGATATGGCCTAGCTACTAGGCCCAAGCATCGAGCCCAATATAATTGGGCCCCGACAGTTAAGCTCGGCCAACGCAGCTCGGCCCAACTAGAGCCCTATGCAGTTCGGCCCAGTCAACACAGCTTTGCCCAGTCAACTACAACCTACTTCAAAGAGACTTCTACACCAAGACAACTCCTACATCGACTATAATTCAAGCTCCAAGAGATATAGAAGCTCGGTGTTTATCCAATAAAGGAGGAGATCAAGCCAAAGAGTCCTAATAGGAAAAGACTTGTAATCCTAGTCGGATTACATATGTAAATACCTATGAATAGGGGATGAGAATAGATTGGAAGGGGAGAACAATCTTTGTACAAGCTATACGCATACTCTCAATAAAATTCATACACACTTTTGCTCCGTGGACGTAGATCTATCCCAATAGATCGAACCACGTAAATCCTTTGTGTCCCTTTTCGTGTTTATTAAATCCTAATTTTCGTGCATTAATTACCTTGCAAAAATAAGATCGATCACTCCATTTTCGTTTTGTTTTAATATATTAAAAGATTTCCTCTATGTTAGGCGAGTTGTATTTTTTGATTTAGGTCGGCTCGCTTCAAAGATTATACTCCCTCCGTCTCAAATATATTAACACTCTTTTCTTATTGGGCCGTCTCAAGTATCCTGACACATTTTTTTTTGGGAAATAATTAGCTAATTAATAGTACAATTAGTAAATCTCTTATTAGACTTAACATTATCTAATTAAATCTCATCATCCACTCACCTCTCAGCACGTATCCCAATATAATTTAAATCCTAAAAGTTTAAACATCATAACTTTCTCGTTTGTTATTCGATTTTTATGATTTTTATACCAAATTAAAGGTTTTGATACGATCTTTCATTTAAGATCAAACATGGATATATTTTTATGCATCTATGATGCTCTAGTTTAAAAATATGTCAAAATACATAAATCACATCATATCCCTACACACATTACACTTTACACACTAAACACACATATATATATATATAGGGATGAGTTATGGTGAAAATTAATTATTACGTGAAACCTGCAACCCATCATAAAATGTTGCATTTTATACACAATAGTGTTGCATTTTTATCATAAAATGTTGCATTCTCATGATGATGCATTATATGCATAAAAATAATATAAAATAAAATAAAATAATATATTTTATTATGCAAATTCTCATGATGATGCATTATATATATAAAAATAATATAAAATAATATATTTTATTATGTAACATTTTATGCACAAAATGCATCATTTTATGCATAAAATGCAACATTTTATGATGGGTTGCAGATTTCACGTAATAATTAGTTTTCATATGATCTACTACCTATATATGTGTCATTACGTACGCCTTGTCCTTGCCATGCTAGCGAAAAATAAAGAGACTTAAATGTCAACAAATTAATGAATAATATTGATCCAAAACAAATGTAAAAAGGAAAAAGTTCTAATCTATACTATTATAAAAAATGTCTTGTTTATAAACTTTGTTTTGCCTATTATACCCCTAATATATATTTAATTTTAAAATATATATATTGTATTTAATGATTATCTTAGTTGTTTCATAGAACTAGAAGTCTTAGCTGGATATATAAACTTGACTATAAGTGATATTAATTCCTTTATCTTCCTAATTTCTTTCATTTAAATATATTATTTTTCAAATTATTAAATTAACTATAAACTTTTCATGGTATAGTATAAGAATGTTTCTTTTTTTAATTATGTACACACTTCTTTAACATTATTAAGAGTAACTAATGTTTCATATTAATTTTAATTATACAATATTCTTCAATTTCTTACACATACACAACACACACGCACGTATATATATTGATTAATGTTATATCTTCTACTATTTTTTTTTTTTTTACTTTTGTTTTATTCAATATATTATGTATGATCCATCAATAATTTGTATTATTGTGATTTCATTTGTTTACTTTTGTTTCAAGAAGACAAATTATTAATTTGCCGAACAAAAATTCGAATCGATTGAGATAACGTGATTAATTATGAAAATATTCTATGATTTCTTTGGATCTAATAAGTTCTCAATTTTAATAATAAGTGGATTCTATTAAGTATTAATACTTATATATTGTGTAATATATAAGTAATGATTGGATAACAGAATTCATTAAAATATATTGAAAATTGTAAGATTGTAATTTATATGTTCTGTTGTAGTATTGCATATTGCATTGCTTTCATGGATTATTTATGAACCAAAGAAAACAATAAGACGTTAATGTAAAATGTGCTCACAATCGAGATGATCGATAAGGGAGAGTAACTAGAGAGATAACTAGCTAGGTCAAGAAAAAAGAAATAGTTGGGGATTGATTTTTTTTTTCCCTCTTAATCTCTATCTTATAATTCCAAATTATGACATAGTTTATAAATGAGTATACTTTTACATCAGTTATTTCATAGCATTTAAGAAACTCTGTTTAGTTAGTGAATAACTTAGGTATTTAGCCTAACATCGAAAAAACTTTTAGAATTTACTATATGACATTACATATGAGTTTTGATCGTGCAAGCATTAATAAATACAATATTTTTTTTTACCTAGCATTTTTAATTAAACAAGTCCATTGTATATTCTAATTTTTTTTCGAAGAATTCATTATCTTATTATATTCTTTCTGATTCGAATGCGATTGACAATTCAATGAGACTTTCACATAAAAATTACACCTTATCGATCATCCTATATTCTATATAAATGTTTTATTGATTTTCAAAATTATAGTGATCAAATTATTGTTCAAGGTATACACTAATATTTTTCTTGTAAATCACATTAAAATCAATTATAATATTATACTACCTCCATCCCATTACATTAGTCACATTCACTATTGCGGCACGTTTTTCCACCGAAACCTAGTACGGGTTTTAAAATATATTTTTGACGTATTCATTTTTTCACGGGATACTATGACACTCATAGTATCCCGTGAAAAAATGAATACGTCAAAATTATATTTTAAAACCCGTACTAGGTTTCGGTGGAAATACGTGCAAAAAGGTAAATGTGACTAATGTAATGGGATGGAGGTAGTAGTAATCAAAAAAAGTTTTTATACACTAATCAAAAAAAATAAGTTGAGATGTTTTTACAAGAAAATATATTAACTTGAAATTTAAGATAGTCTATAATGTATTAATTTAATGTTTATATAGCTTCCGGTATATGCCATATGGATATATCTTTAATATGTAAAGTGAATCTTTCTATTCTTTTACGTTACATTATAAAAAATTAATACTATCGTTTTTGGAAATTATGGTTAATTTTATTTTTAATATACTTCCAAATATTTTGTAGAAATTAAAATTTAAAGTATCATTTTTTTATAAAAGAAAAATGAGTATGCTTAATAACAGATTATACGTGCAACGCACGTAATCACTGCTAATAGATTTAAAAACATCAATTAATATGAATTCATTTAGGCGTTAATACACCCATCTAGGTTGATTTAGATCATCTGTTGTAATTTCGGGTTGCATCTTGTACACAATGACAAATTGTTATAAATATTTTCTGAACTAATAATAATTAAAGGCTTTTAATCACAAAAATTATTGATTATAGAAATATTTTATAATACGTGACGATCATCGTCGTTGAAATACAAAATTGTAATAGATAATCTCAATTGGATCAAAGCATACCTACACGGTTACACCAACCTAATTAGCTTTAGGAGAAATATAAAATGAATGATGAAAGAGTTAAGTAATGAGACCAACAAGAAATTATGCCCCTATTGCAACGGCTATAAGAAGGAAGGGCAACAATTCATTTCTCCTTTCTAATACTAGAAGGAGACCGAACCCAATTCATCTATTTAACGTGTTTCAGAATAAATAGTAGTATCACCCAAAATAAGTGTAGCACTTAGGTATTTATATTTTCAGAAGATCAATAATCTTAATATGACAATTCTCTACTTATAAATTTATAATTCTACATATATCAATTTATAGTGTATTTTATAAATAAAATTATAAAAAATAATATATATAGATTTATATTGGATGATAGTACCACCATTAAGGGAGTAACATATCAACACCCTATGATAATTTATAGAGGCAAAAAATAAAATACCCAAAAACACATTATAATATCAAATTTTGCTTTGAAATATAAAAAACACAAATTTAACTCATATTTTGGTATGAGTGGACAATAATACCCTTACTTTTGAGCACATTGCCACTCTCTCCCTTTCCTTCTCTCCCAGCCCAGCTCAGCCCAACCCAGTTCAGCCCGGCTCGACCCGACCCGGCTCAAAAAATTTAATTCAGTTTTTATTTTCCTCTCCCGAAATGTGCAATTACGCAGTACGTTTATGATCATTTAGTACTATTTACCCGGTAAGTGGTAAACAAATAATGTCTATTTGTAACTACATTACGCGGTACGTTTATGTTCTTTTAGTACTGTTTATCGGTAAGTGATAATTGGTAAATGGATAATATCAAATTATAAATGATTACGCAGTACGTTTATGTTCTTTTAGTACTGTTTACTAGGCGGGTCGGACTGACAGGCCGGGGCAGAGCGGGCCGGGCCTGGCCGATTGGGTTGGGCCGGGCTAGTACGGTCGGGCCGGCTGGCTCGGCCCAGCCCGGCCCGGGTAGGTCGGGCCGGACTGGACTGTGCTGCTACTTTACCAACCCTAGGGAGAGGGAATGACATTTTTGTCCTCCAAATCAAAAATTGGGTATTTTTTGTGTACATTATATTTCAAAGCTAAAATTGATTTTACAAAGTCAAATTGGGCAAAAAGGTATATTATCTCTAATTTATATATAAATAAAAAAAAGTATTACAGAGTCGAATTAAATTGTATTAGAAAAATAGTTCAATGTGGTGGGGTATTATTTATCAAGTAGTTGTATTATGTTTATATCTAACAAACAAAGTTAGATCAATGAAATAAATATTTTTCGTATAGTTATACTTATTTTGAGTGTTTAATTAGAAACATACTAAAAAAATTATAGAAAACCTCCGGTTCGTCCTTCCACAGGTTCGATCCAAGTCGGTCTAACCGAACGTCGTCCAACTCAGTCTTGAGAAGATGCAGCGGACCGACCGCGTACGTCGGTGGTAGAAATTTGTTGAGTTCGTTCAGGATTGGGAGCTCCAGAGGTTCAATCGTATTCAAAATAGGGAGATGACGAACCTGACCATGGTATCGTCTAGGTTCGTAGTTCGGATGAAAGTAGGGAAGCTCTCAAATGTATGCCTTCCATGGCGGGATTCCTTCCATCAGCTTATCCAAATATCCATTACTTAACTGACATGTGAATCAAATAATGGGCTCGATAATTGTTAAGCAAAAAAATTAAAGATATAGCAATTGATGGTTTTTTTCTAGCAAATTTAAGAGTGAAAAAATAAAACACCCACTCTAGGATAAAAAAATTAAAATCAAATATGGAATATAATTTACAAAAAAAATACCCAAATTTCGTATGAAGTTCCGAAAATACCCCCAGAAACCCCCAGCTTCGTTTTCTCCCCCCCAACAATACAATTCTCGCAGCTCAAACCCTTCTCTCTCACCTCAAACTCTCTGAAAAAACCATCTCGCTCCCCGATTCTCACCGCCGCAGACGTCCTCCATGCCGTCATCCTACATTTTCCTACCGATTACCAAGCTCGCCGCCTTGAGGTGAAGATTCGCTGCAATTTTTTTTCTAAAAATCTGTGCAATGGCAAAGAAGAGGTTGCGCTCCAACACTCCAATAACCAGCGCTCGGAAAAAAACCGTCGATATCACGAAAAAGAGAAGAAGATCATAGCGACTACACAGAGCTAACTCCATTTGCAGATGTACCAGTAAGAATCCTATGAATTTTTTCGATTTTTTTTAATGAAACAGCAATATTTTTACAAATATTAACAAATAGTCGGACTTGATTCTGTTTATCTGAGCATATTTATGAAAAATCATACTTGATTTTTACATAATATACGAAAAAAATGATGTAAATCGTATGTGTTATTTTAGTTAATGTTATGAATATTGAGTAACTTAGCTTGCTGATGAGAAAAAGGTATAGTGTAAGGTCACACTTGATTCGATATGATGAATGGTGATGTTGTTCATGTTCATACTTGATGAGTACCAATACTTTTTGATAAAAACTGATGTTGTCCAATTGGTTAAAGTTTAGTTTATAGATCACTAAATTCAGTTTTTATACAAATGTATATATAAGTAGTTCAATCTGCAAAATATGAATATACTTTGTTGCATGTAATGTATTAATCTGAGATTGGCACAAGGAAGGAGTAAAACTTATACGTGAGTATACAATTGAATTATGACTCTGTCACTGCATTCTTTATTACCTGCTCCATGATGTCTTAGAAACAATATGTTCTTGCTATCAAAATAATGATTAAGTTTCCTGCATCAAACTGCATATAGACAATCATGCTCCTTAAACTTACGTACTGACATTACTTATCATAAATATAGTTGTATTGATTATGATTTTTCTGTTTTCTGCAAAGCTTGAATGGGAATATAAGCGATACCATTTAATTCATCATGACCACAAGACAGTGGTCACCGGTTATGAGTCAATGCCTAGTAACATCAAAAAGGTGCTGAAGACACTTCAAAAACCTGCACGTAAGAGAGTAAAACAATTATGCTTCAGATATTACACCCGACTTGATGACAACAACACGCGATCTGGTAACATGATACACTACGTCGTCTTCAGAGAGATTACTCCCATACCAAACCCTGACACAATAGCACTATGGTTCAGAATAGGTAACAAAATCCTCCGATTTTCAAGGGAGGAATATACACTCGTTAGCGGGCTGCGATTTGGACAGAGCAACTTCAACCCATACAAACACCATGATGTGCCTACTGATTCTGTGTTTGCCTGGCTGTTCAACTCTAACAAGAAGACAACAGTGGCACAAGTCACAGAAATGTATGTAAACAAGCGGATTACTTACTGCGAGGGACAAGGTCAAAATCGCGTTGAAGTAGTGATCCCTGCAACTGAAGATGACTATGTCAAACTGTCAAAACTGTTGCTAGCATATGCACTTGGACTTGAGCAGTCAACGAAGGCCATACCGATATGGGTATGGGTATTGTTGGAATACATGGATGATTGGGAGCAGTTTCCATGGGATAGTTACTCGTACCAATTACTCACTCACTCAATAACAAACATGAAGAAAGAAAGAGTACTGCCATCTGGAGTAATCAGCTACCACATACTGGGAAACACAATAGCATTCTCTGTAAGTCTACTGCATTTGGTACATAATTCTCAATAAACAACATATATACATATGAATAATCTTCTATAGTTTACTCTCTACACACTCAAACATTTCATTTTACAGGCTTGGATATTTGAGGTTGTACCAGCATTTCAAACTGTGATCTAAACAAACAGTGATGGTGTACCGAATCCACGCTTCCTTCGATATTCATATGTTACACCAAAGAAGTTCCCAGAATTCAAAGACATAAGAAAGGTAAAAGGTTATTTCAACTTAATGAAAACTACATAAAATGTGTTGTGGTAATTAGTACAATTAACTATATAATTGTACCGATTACCTGTAAGAAATCATAAGTTTGCATGTGTATGTGTGTTGGTAATCAGTACAATTAACTACATAATTGTACCAATTACCTGTAAAAAATGATAAGTTTGCATATATTTGTAAAAAATTATGTGTCTGCCTATGAACATGTGTGTAGGACATTCAACAACTGCTTACTCCAACTGAAGAAGAGCTTGAAAAGGGTTACTGGAAATCACTCTCATGCGACCCGAACAAGATGCCATTTGCCTTGAAGTATGATGTAAACAACATGAAGAAAAAGAAACAGGGTCATGACAGCGTGCCTACTGAAAATGCTACCTCCAGCTATACCAAGTCTAGAAGCTTACAAATCGATGAAGCCCTAATGAAAAAACTAGGGGAATATGCAGGGAAGGCTGCTGCAGAGAAGATGAACACATACATAGATGAGGTTAAACATAGTATCATCGATGAAATCCTTGAGCATCTCACTGTCGAAACCTAATCAAACGTGCAGAATCACGAAGATGATGATGATGATCATACTTTATACAACGAAACAATGTATTCACCACATCCCTCCGATGAAGATGTCGATCATCACCACAATCAACATCAAAGCTATGTGCATATTGATGGAGCAAAAACTGGCATCACAGAAGAAGTTGCCAACAATGAAGAAATCATGAATGCTGATCAAGAAGAACAGGGGCTTAAAGTAGTAGCAGACATAGATAAGGGAGAACAAGACAACATTGTATCAGAAGCTACACGTGCAAAGGCATCAAACTCAGTACCCACAACAGTTACACCAGATGAAGTGCCAGGCAGCAAAGAACCAAGTGATGAATCAATCGCACAACATAACAAAGCAGCAACCGAGGCAGCAGGGAAGACAGCATCATAAAAGGCAAGTGTGGAAATGGTTGCAGCAGAGAGAATAACGAAGAAGAAGGCAGACATAGAGGCTGCAGCATTTAACACATCTCAACAAACAAAGCAAACAGAAGACGCCAGCAAGGAACAAAATGATGCAGTAGATATACAAACAACACCAGAAGCAAGACCACTAACAGTGGAGACAACAACACACACAGGAGGAAATGCAAAAAAGGTACATGGAAGGCGTTTGGAATCATGAAGGAACCACCACCAAAAATCATACAGTTCATATTTTTAGTTTTTACCCGAATATTTTATGCGAATCATTTTAAATATTTCTCATATTTGTTTTGACTGAATTGAATAACTTCTTTTATAACATGCATTATGGTATTACTTGTGTTAAATATTCTATGTAACTGTGTTTTATGCTATCCCCCTTTTAGTGGTAATTCAGTTTCGCTAAAAATAAAACTGCTTTAACATTCTATCGCGATTTGAGAGATCATTCATTGCATAATAGTAAAAATTTGTACAATATGCATGTTTCAATAATTGAAAGCAGGATGATGGCACAGAAGACCCACTGACTGACACAGAGTTGGCTAAAGCATTAGATGATTACATGACATCAATGCCTGATCTGGGACAGGAGATTATAGTTGCGCCCATACCCACACAAGACGTTGCATTAGAAATTTTGGAGCCAGGTAAAACAAGACCAACTAGACTACGATTTCCAGCAAGATCATGCAAGAGTCCATACCTTCCCAACGACGAAAGGGCCGGCTTGGCAACATATGAAACATTCATGAACTCAACAGAGCAAAGGTAATATGAATTTCTTATACATAATCTTAAATAATTACTTACATACACTTCTATATGCAGCTACAGGAACGTAGGATTGCTTTATGCGGTTGACAAGACGTTCTTTATAACAATACTGAACCCAAATGAGTTCCTTGAAGAAGCTGCAGTGCACACATACCTTTCCATACTAACAGCAAGACCAGATATTGCAGGAGTAGGGGCAACTCAAGACAACATTGCTATCACAACATGTTACTTCATGGTAAGATTTAATAAAAAAAGTACATATACACGGAAATAAATATTCTGATAATCTTGGTTAAATACTTTATTTAAATAAATATAGAACCAAGTTGAGGAAGCATTTGAAGCCATCCAGAAGAAAAGAAGAAAGCCATTATCCCTTGAATAGACAATCCCTACAAAAATGATGAACAAGTTGTTGAATTATACTAAGGGACAATTTCCATGTTGGGGTGATAACATGAAAGCTTGGGTTGAGTGTGAAAAGGTAATATAATTGTTCTTTATATCATATGTTCTGCCAAACGTGTACATTAAGCATAATGCGTACCATTTACCATAAAACTTAATGAAATCTACTTATTTTGTCATTTACAGGTTGTGACAACATGCATTCTTGATCAAAATTGGGCAGTAGTTCTAATTGATATGAAGAAGCAAAAGATTTGCATCTACCACCACAAAATAGGGGATCTTAAGGAGAAAGATAGACAACAAATAGCACACCTTTTTATGCCAATGGCCACTGTGTTACCTCAGATAATGAAGGAGATCCAATACTATGAGAATCACAAGATCTGGACCCTACAATCCACCAGGTGGTGATATCTTTGCACCACAAACTGGAAGGTATACCTACAAGCAAAAGAATGACAAGGATAGCGCACTTTACTCGCTGCAAACCATTGAGAGGATGATATCAAGAATTCCAGGGCAAAAAGGGTTGAAAAATAAAGAGGAACTCATGGCTTACAGACGCCACATTGCACGTACCATATATGCATTCAGCACAGCTGAGCCGCCTGGCCCTTTTGCAATGCCAGAAATCTAGACTGCATGTCATTTCATTAACAATATCTTCTTTTTGTTACTATTTTGATAACAAATCACTAACTTTGCCACTACTAGAAAGTGTGTTGTATTGACTTGTCCATTGAAGGATCTACTTTTATTAAAAATCTGGTTTATATTTTTTGAACATATTATATGTACTAAAACCAGTTGTAGTATAGCTGGTGACGCTGCAGTTATATTATATATTAATGATGTTTTTTGTTCATCTACTCTATGATTCTTCATGGTATAACAGTGAATTAGATCTAATGCACATGTCATTTTAAGTTATGAAAAAAATCATTATACTATAAACATTTAGGTAATTATGTAGGTATAACTGAGGTATCATTATACTAAAAACAAGGAGAAAAGTAAAGAGTAAAGCATTTAACTCTGTGGTACTAACAAGGTATGACTTACCAATTACCAGTAAGCAGTACTAAAATAACATATAACGTACTCATTACAGCAGTTGCAACTTGACATTATTCAACTTACCAATTACTAGTAATCAGTACTAAAAGGACAAAAAAGTACTGTGTACTTTTGACAGAATTAATCAAAACGTACTGTGATGAAAACAAGACCTAATCAAAACCTATTTGGATCACTGCAAGTTCAGCGTGTGTGACCTACTATACCACAAATACCACAAGACTTCATCTTCCGAGCACGTTTATCGCTTGATTCTGCTCCTTCCTGGCAATTAATCTCTATAAATGCTTTGCATGTTGATTGATAATGACCCTTTTCATGGCATCGGGAACACTTACGCGACTCTTTGACAACTACATCAACTACATCTTCAGCAACTACATCAACTCCATCGTCAACACAACTACCATATCCATCAACTACCTCGACTCCAGCCTTAATCCTCTTTACTCGTGGTCTGCCTTCTTGTTTCGGATTGGAAGGCATTCCAACTGAAAGAGTAATAGAAAGGATATAATATCACGCCACACTTAGTGAATTAGTATTGCCACAATATATAATACAATGTTACAACAATAGATCCTAGAATTATGGATTGTAACAAACTATACAAGGAAAGGATAAACACTACAAAATAGAAGATATCATGTATCCTTAATACCCCCCCTCAAGTTATGCGTGGGATGAGAATGAACAACAGCTTGGATCGAAGAAACTCGAAAGCTGGACGTGGCAAACTCTTCGTGAAGATATCAGCCGACTGCAAATGAGAGGGAACAAACTTAGTGACTAGTTTTCCCGCAGAAAAATAGTCACGTACGAAGTGGCAATCAATTTCTATATGCTTAGCTCGCTTGTGGGAGATAGGGTTTTAACTCAGAAAAATGGCACTACTATTATAACATAATAGCATAGGTGTTGCGGCAATTGAAATTTGAAGCTCCTTAAGAAGATTAGCGAGCCAAATAACCTCAGAAGCGGTGTTCGCAAGAGCTCGATATTCAGATTCACAACTCGAACGAGCTACGGTAGGCTGTTTCTTTGCGCTCTAAGAAACAAGATTGCCGCCGAGGAAGATAGAGTAGCCATACGTAGAACGTCGCGTGTCAACACACCTAGCCCAATCGGTATCCGAATATCCTAGTATGGAGAGCTTCGGCTGATGAGTAAAGGATAATCCAAGATGGATTGTTCCCTTAACATAACGAAGGATGCGTTTTACAACTTCGAAATGATCGTTAGTTGGGGAATGTAAGAACTGACTTACATGATTAACTGCATAAGAGAGATCAAGTCTGGTGATAGTAAGATACTGAAGCGCCCCAACTAACAAACGGTATAGAGAAGGATCTTCAAACGAAATTCCTTGTTGTTGCAAGGAATCGCCCGCAACCAAAGGAGTGGCTGTCAGCTTGGCTTCAAGAAGTTGGGCTCGAGATAGGATGTCATACGCGTACTTTGAAACCAAGCAAGTGGCATCTGCCAAAGGCCATAAATAGCCTTCTTGAGACGACAAGCATGATTAGGATGTTGAGGATCAACGAACCCCGAAGGTTGAGCCATGTATACAGGTTTGGATATGACACCATTCAAGAAGGCATTCTTGACGTCTAACTGGTGTAAAGGCCATTGAAACTGAACCGAAAGAGCAAGAACAACGCGAACCGTGGCAGCCTTAACAACTGGACTAAAGGTATGGTGAAAATCCGAACCTGGAATTTGAGTGAATCCTTGTGCAACGAGACGCGCTTTGTATCTCTCAATGGAACCATCGGGCTTATATTTGGTTCGAAAAACCCGCTTAGACCCTACTATATTCATATCCGCAGGTGGAGGCACTAAATCCCAAGTACGATTAGTGTGGAGAGCATCCATCTCCTCTTGCATAGCGGATAACCAGTGCGGATATTTGACTGCCGATCTGAAACCGTGTGGTTATGTGGCAGCAGTTGAAGCAACTAATGCAGAAAGAAGATGAGTGGTAGCAAGATCAACTAGGTATCACCGAAAACCCTTGTAAGCAGAGCTATAGCCCAAAAATATACATGGCGAGCTGCGAGGAGCAAGTTTGTGAGGAGAATAGTCACGCAAATACTGAAATACATGGCAACCAAAAGGTTTAAAATTTGGATAATAAGGGACACTCCCAAACATAAGCTTGAATGGAGACTTGTTATCCAATACTGATGATGGCAACCGATTTATAACGTAAACAGCTATAGCCGAAGCACAAACCACAAAGAAGCCGGAGCATGAGCATGAAATAACATCGAGAGACCAGTTTCAGTAATATGACGATGCTTGCGTTCAGCGTGGCCATTCTGTTGCGGTGTGTAAGGGCACAAAACACGATGATGAATGCCATGAGTATCCATGAACATTCGTAGGCGAGCATTAAGAAACTCAGAACCTCCATCACTCTGAAATTGCTTAATGCGAGCAGAGAACTGATTACACACAAAAGCGTGAAATTTTATGAACACATTATAGAACTCCGATTTTGCTCGTAAAGGATAAACCCAAGCGAAATGAGAAAAATCATCAATGAATGCGACATAATAACGATAACCCTCAGCAGTAGTAGTAGGCGCAGGGCCCCATAGATCATAATGAACTAAATCCAAAATAGAAGCAGCACGTTTCTCATTCAAAATGAAATTAAGATGTTTGCTCTTGGCAAGTTGACAAGGAGAACAAAGTCTTGGTGTGGGTAACACAGATGTAACAGATAAATGCCCTAATTTAAGCAAAGAGATAATATGAAATGGGGCATGCCCCAAGCAAAGATGCCATAACTCAAAGCTAGCTTTCATTCGACTAGAAGTAACAACAGCAAGCAATGCAGGCGTGCCTCGATCCAACACATAAAGTCCATGATCAAGATGTCCATATGCGATAGTTTGCTTGGTGGCTCGGTTCTGAATAACAAAAACGCGATCAGAGAAGAGTACATCAACAGGATAGTCATGAGTGAGCTTGCTAATGGAGAGCAAGTTTTTAGTAATATGCGGAACGACCAAAACATCAAGAAGGTGAACATCATTATTTATAGAAGTAGAGCCGGTATGAGATATAGAGAAGGCATTGCCGTTACCAACAACAATGTTACCACTACCGGAATAAGGTTGGACGTTATGAAGGGACGATAGATCGAAAGTCATGTGCGCTGATGCTCCTGAATTGACAAACCAATCAGACGAGGGACCCGAAACACTATAGGAGGAAGTGAAAGCTTCCGCGAGATTGGCAAGAGTGGACTGAACTCGACCTAGATACAAGGGACATTTATCAGCATAGTGTTCACCCTTGCAAATCTGGCAACGAGGCGTGCGTTGTTGTTGCTGACCCCGTCCGCCTTCGGATCAACCGCCCCATCCGCCGTTAGATCGACCGCCCCGTCCGCCTGAAGAGTTATTGTTGGACTGGCCATTGAAGGGCTAGCCATTGTAGGCCTGACCTGAACTGGGCTGACGCAATTGAGGGCGAGAGGCAGACGCCGTGAAAGCAACAGTAGAAGGAGAATCAGTAGGATCCATAGCATTCGACATTAAATCAAACCAAATAGCTTGATGCAGAAGAGTAGGGAATGATGGAATTGGCGTCATAGACATTCTAGTATCCGCAAAATTTGCAAACGAAACACCGAGACCTCGAATAGTGTCGAGAAGAGAACACCAAGAAGAGAGCCTTGAAGCGACTACCGTATTCCTTGACACAGAGCGAGCCTCAACAGAGGGAAAGAAGCTCCTCTTTCAACTGATGAGTGCGAGAAACGGAGGAGTGAGCAAAGGCAGATTCCAGCGCTGTCCAGGCAGCTCGAGAAGAGGTACAATCGACGACCTCCCTCATGGATTCTTCAGATAGTGTCGAGAAGAGAACACCAAGAAGACGTTGATCAGTAGAGAACCACTTGGTATAGTCTGGATTTTTGACGACCTCACCAGAAGCAGAAACAATGGTGGAAGACGGCGCAGATTCAGAGCCATTAACAAAACCTAGCAGTTGAAAACTGGTAAGCATAAGGATGAATTGGTGTTTCCAGAGAAGATAATTGGTAGAGGATAATTTGATAGACACCATGTGAATCATGGTGGTGATAGGAAGAGTATCAGAAGCGGAAGAAGAAGAATTGGCGGCCATGGAGAGAGATTTAGGGTTTTCACGGTGTTTTAAGCTGATACCATGAAAGAGTAATAGAACGGATATAATATCACGCCACACTCAGTGAATTAGTATTGCCACAATATATAGTACAATGTTACAATAATAGATCCTAGAATTATGGATTGTAATAAACTATAAAAGGAAAGGATAAACACTACAAAATAGAAGATATCATGTATCCTTAATACCAACCACAACAGAATCTACTTCCAACGGTACAGACCAATCGCTAGGATCAGGAACCGGCAGAACATCAACAACATATGTTTCACGCCACGCTTGAGTAGTATAACAAGAATGAACATATCCAAATGAAACCTGATTCAAATGACTAAAAAAAAAAAAAGGAACAAATATACATTAGGAGACAATTGAAACTAATAAGTAGGCAAAAATCTTATTCAGATACAACGTAAAGTTCATACCTTAGAGCTAGTGTAGCATGAGAACAAGGGATTAGATCCATTTGGAAAACTTGACATGAACATTCCATTAACAGAATGTCAACAATATAACTCTTGAGCCCCAAAACCACCTTGAACTTTGAATCTGAAATTGGCTCAATCTTCATAACCCGGCCCCTTGTTGTCGCATCCTCCTGTTTTTCCATAGCATAATCTGAAAGTTCTGCAGTTCTAGAACCAGCTGTACTACGTTGCTTATAAAACCACTCATGCACAAGATTACGAGCATACTCTAGCAGAGAACAAATTGGCAATTTCCTACCCCAAATTAACCGAGCATTCAGACACTCCACATCATTAGATGTCCCAAAAGAATATCTCTGAACTGGACATTTGGACCTTGCCCATTTTGCAGGACCAAAATTCAATAGCTTTGCATGTGCAGTAGACGAAATCGATTTCAAATTGTTCATGTGAAAATCAAAATCCTCAGTCCTATACGCATTTGCAGCAGCTTGAAAAAATTCAACCACATCTTTACCCCTAAGTTTACCCTGTATGTGATATGCGCAAAACCCATGAGCAACACCAGGGAAAACAACTGAAACAAAATTCTTTATACTCGCATGTTGATCGGAGACAATCAACATATTCTCCCTCACTCCAAAAGACTGTCTAAAATGCTGTAAAAACCAGCTCCAACCCACATCGTTCTCCTTATCACCAACACCAAAAGCAAGAGGGACAATATGTTCATTTGCATCCTTTGTTGATGCAACGAACAAAACACCCTTGTACTTACCCTTCAAATGGGTTGCATCAATAACAACAATAGGCCGACAAGAACGAAATGCAATTAGACACGCAAACAGAGAGAAATAACAGTAATCAAATGAACCATCATCACGAGTTTGAAGATCCACAATTGACCTAGGGTTCAACTTTTCTACCATGTACAAGTACTTCGGCAACAACTACACAATAAAAAAAAGGGGGAAATAACAACATAAACCAGGAAATATATATTAGGTACAATTCAAAAAAATTACATGGTCTCACACAGTACACAGTACAAAAAAATCTCTAACAAAAAAATTAAATAATGTGTACTACGTACCACTTAAAGAACATAACACAAAAAACTCAAAAAAATATAATGACATACCTGAAATGACTTGTCCTGATCTCCATAAGCCATGTTCATAGCAAGATTCCTACCAGCCAAAGCAACAGAATACTTCAGGTTAACACCAAACTCTCTACGTAGTTGTCCTTGAATATACTGTGGCGTAAGTTCAAACCCATCTTCCGACAAATATGTACCAACATGCGCAGCTATAGCTCTAAAGGACACTTTAGGATGAGGCCCTCTTCTAAGATCTCTCATGCACTATGATATGCAGAAAGATCAAACAATCCTAATTTTATTACATATAAAGCTACAATGCACATAAATGAATAATGTTCACAACGAAAGCATGATGAGTACAGTCTCATATTGTCTGCAATTCAAAACAATTAAACATAATACAAAGCATAATGAACTTAATCAGACCAAAGTGAAAAACAGCAAAATTAAAAATCGCATAATCAAATGAATTAACAACACAATTCAACTATACAAAGGTAGTTTAACAATTTGAACAACATAACGATCAACATAGACTTTATTACCTCGAACAAATAACAAAAAATCGCCGAAATTGAGTCTGAGGACTAAACCGCAACCGTGACGTCAAACTTCTATCGCCGTCGCCACAGTCGCCGCCGTCGCTGCTACTAAAATAATAAACGCCGTCATTGCAACTAAAGTAATCGCCGCCGTCGTTACAGTTAGAATCATCCACTGCGAACAAAAAGTAGAAATGGACAAACTTTCATCGCCAGAACAAAAATCGCCGCCGCTCGATGAACAAATCGCCGCATAACAGACTCGACTACACAAATCGCAGCCACAGAATCGATTTTGCAGAAGCCGCGGGAGAGAATTGAAGCTTGGATTAAAGCTCGAAACGAGAATAGCAAATAAAATCGTTGAATGAGATTACCGAACCTCATTAATACTAACGACCCTAATTAATATGAGGGGTATTTTCGAAACTTCATACGAAAATTGGGTGTTTTTTTTGTAAATTATATTCCATACCTAAATTTGGTTTTACAAACTAAAAGTGGGTAAAAAGGTGCATTTTCTCCAAATTTAATACATTGGGTTTCTTTTTTGTATGTGCCTTTTACTTCTTCTTCTTCTTCTTTTTTTAATTTTTTATTTAAGTTATTAAATAAAAATAGATAATTTGTTTATGCATATTGATTCTCATGTGCATATTTGAGTGCCTACAATGATCATGTGACGTACCTAACTCATATTGTGATAATTAATTGTATGCACGTTTTTTTGAAATCTATAATTAATGCTATTTGAGTGCCTATAGTGATCATACGACATACCCAACTCATATTGCGAGAATTAATTGCATGCACGTTATTTGAAATTCATGATGCTATTCTTGGGCATATTTAGTTATTTATTATTAGAAAGTTTCTCAAACTCTTTCTTTTAATTAAATGTTGTTTCCTTATAATTTTTAAGCCAAAAAAAATTAAAGATATAACAATTGAAGGTCTTTTACTGCAATTATTGGGTTTCACTTTTGCCACGTCCCGATTTTTCAACCATGGTTATAGCTAGAGAGCCGGGACGGGACTCAAAAGGAAAAGAAATTAAAGTACAACTTCTGACATCTTTTCTTATCAAATAACACATTTTTGAAGAGGGAAGATCTTTTACTAAGAGGGTATTTTGATTGTGTTACTCAGATATCTTCAAATAAATAAAAAATATTATTTCTGAGATCAACAATCTATTTCAAAACTTAGCATCAAGAGAAATTACATTACAAGGTTTATCCAAGTACACTTCACAATTGACACAATGGCTAGAGATTTGACAGTGGAAAAAGTAGTTGTGTGGCATGTATGACGACACGCCTACACGGGGCACTGACTCTACAAGTTTCAATACTTAGTCTCAACTCCAAGTCTCTTTCTTCATTCCTCGTTTGCGTTCAACCTGCACATTTAAAAATATACGCAGGACATAGTACATTGATTATACTCAGTGAGTTTATGCCAAAAATAAATAATTTGAAAACATTGCTCTTAGAGCCATAGTTAAACATGTCTCTGCAAAGGTACATCATACATGGGTTTTAAGTCTGCACTTGCCATTTTACTAAAAAAAATATGCACAAACTTTCTATCATAAACACTATTCAATCATTCTCAAACAAACATTCATTCATTCTCAAACAGTGTTTCTTTCTCATGAGAAGCTTATGTGACTGTAGTCATTCTTTCTTTCTTCATTTGGGAATCATGTTCCCATTTTATGTGCTGAGAACTAGGCCCCCTTCTCAGACACTATTTTATGTGTGTACACACATGCTCTACTGATATATTCATTAGTAGAGACTTAACATTCTTCTCTTCTACTAATACTTTCATTAGTAGTAGAAACGTACATTCTTTTCTTGAAATAAACATTATGCATGCATGATAATAAAATAAAAAAAATAAAATAAAAATTGACAAGTTGAAACATTTTAGTGCACTTGAAAATATGAAAATATGCATAATATTGAAATGATGTGATAAAAACTTTTCTTGATTATCAAAAATAAAGCTCACTCTTTGATCTAGTAGCTCGGGAATCAAACTTTGCTTTCTTCGATGTTTCTATGCCTTTCGGAGCTGGTACCTTTATAAGAAATATACATGTAAACGATAATATTTTATTTTTCCACACCATTACTAGCTTGGAATTATTCTCTTATTCTCATCTCACGTTCTTATCTTGTCTTATATATCTTATATCTATTCTCACAAGAAGCCCTTTTTTTAAAATCAATTAAAAGGTTCAAGGAAGGCTGTGAAAATAGGCTTTCAGCGTATAAGAATGGTTCAAGGGGGTGAAAATGGGATAAATCCAAGAGGAAACTCATTTGGAAAGATTGTGATCCTTTAAAGAAAATCCATGTCTCTCATATGAAGTCCAAATAAAAATCTAAAAATATGGCTGAAAAGCTACGACAAAGACCCTTCTAATGGTGGGATGCATGCATTTTTGTGATAAGCCAATCAAAACAGTTTAATACATCTTTAGGACTGATCAGGCAGTTTTGACAACTTAGCTTTGAGCTAAGATAACTATTTCATTTCTCAACCAAATAGGAATCCAAAAAGACATCTAGAAATCTGACTCAAAGAGGTTCGATTTGATGTAAAACAAATCACAATATGGTCGAGTAAAGTCTCAAAATTATGGGTCCAAAAATAGGTTTAGAATCGGATAGACTTATTTAAAAGACTTTGACATGCAAACTTTCAATATCATATCTAATTCATAAAAGCTCCAAACGAGAATCCAAAAACTATTCCAGAAACCTATTGAGATGAGATTTACCATAGAAAAATATTTAGATCAATGTAATGAACGAATTTTTCTAAAATTGAGCCCAAAAGCTACCGATTTTCACAGAATTTTGAAATGACTTGGGTTCAATTTTGGTGACTCAAAAAACACATATCTAGTTTTAGAACTCATGGAAAATCATGGAGATCAAGGTTCCTACCAATTATTATAGACATGCAAGTGGTGAGCATCACCAATAAACGAAAAAATTAAGAGAAACCACAATTCTAACCATCAATGCCAATCTCTTCAAGAAAAGAGAAAATCAAACTCTAGCTTTATATCTTCATTTTTGAGAATTTACATGCTTGGTTTCTATAGTTTGGATCATACATGCAATGACATATTCTAGCACCTAAAGCTCTAAAGATGCAAGACCGTCAATAATTTCAAGAAGAATCAAGCTCTAGCATGAAGGTTCATGTTCGAAAATTTCATGCTTGAAACATAGTAGGTTTTAAATCTTGCATCCAACAATAAATTCTTGCTTCTAGACCTCAAAGAATGAAAGGTCATCATGAAAATGAATTATTAATAACTAGCTCAAACATGTAACCTTCTCAAATAAATTCTATATCTAATCTGGAATAACTAATCACTCTTGTAAAATGATAAAAATAATCTACTCGCTCTATCGATCTCTGTCTAAATAATACCGTAAAATAATCAAACGAGTAATAAATTTTAGTTTGACTTCTACCTCAAGGGAAAAATCATCATTATTCTAGTTCTAGAAATTTAAGGTTTATTACAACTTTTGCGTGTACCTATAACTTTTTTAAAGAGTTCCAAAGAAACAGATAGTAACTTGTTCGTGCATGTTAATTATAGTTCATTAGCTTAGACCGAGAGTTGGGTGATAAGCTAGGAGAGCACTAGAGGAAATGGACTTGAAAATGTTTTCTTCACTATTGAAGTATAAGTAACAAGTTGAGTACAATTTTCTAAATGACTATAATATAATTATTCAAGCTAGCCATAATACAAATTAGTGAATCAGTCAGGGTTCTTTTCCCAAATAATCAAACAAATGCAGTATATAATATGTCATTCTTATATAGGATTATAATACATGCATGATGATTATTAATGCCTAACATATAATTTTGAAAGTGTCAAATACGATAGAATGTAACTAATTCAGATTTATTTTGTTTATAATGTTGATGAAATATATTTTAATAATGTACTAGCTTTTAGAATCTTTTTTTTTTTTTTTTGCCCCAAACATATTACTCCTTCTGTCTATCATTTTCCTGTTAAATTTAATTGGGCACGGGCATGGGCATAGATAAAAAATATAATGTTTGGGCTAAATTTTATTAAAATTTTATGTTCGAGAAATTGATTTGCTTATAATATAATTTGGTAACATGGGCTCTTGCACTAAGATTTACACAAGATATAGAAAAAGATTATAATTTTATAAGAATAAAAAGAATGATTTTTTGTGTGTGTGTGTGATGGGTGGGGGGGGGGGCTTTAAACTGCCCTTTGGGTACATATGGCTCTCCCATTAGGCACGTGTATTAAGAAAAAGAAATGGTAAAATAAGAGATATGAATAATAAAGTTGTTGATAGTGAATAAAGAACAAATTGTTGGGATAAAATTGTTGGAATAAAAAATAAAGTGATAGACCCTACATAATATTTTCGTAAATAAAGTACTTCCTCTGTTTTAGTTTTAAGATTAATGACACATTTTATTTCCTTTCTTTTTGGCACATATTTCCACGCTTCTCGATAATGAGTTTTAAAATAAATTTTTAAAGTACCTTTTCTTTTATGAGATACTACGTGTGTCGTAGTATCCCGTAAATAAAAAAATACTTCAAAAAATTATTTTAAAACTCATCATCGAGAAGCGTGAAAATGTGTGCCAAAAAGAAAGGAAAAGAAATGTGTCATCAATCTTAAAACAGAGAAAGTACTATAATTCCAATGTTTAAAATATAAAAAGGTATAGGCGAATAATTTTGATATTATGAATACATATATTTGGGAATGTTCTGAAAATGAACTCATCACATGAATATTGGAAACGGAGGGATATCATTTATAAATAAATTGATCATCTGAAATAAAAGTTTATATATATATGCAATGCATGTAATCCTTCCTAATTTTCTAAAGTGGCTAATATTTAATTTTATGTTAAAAAAAATGACTATTTTAACCTCTTTTTTCTTTTTCTTTTTTTTCAAAATAAAACGCGACTCAAGTTACTCAACATCACATATTCACCATAAGCAAAGAACCTTACTCCTTTTTCAGAAGTCAAGTCAATTACACGAAATAAATTTAAGGGGAAAAAAAATGAAGAAGAAGAAAAAGCAAAAGAATTACAGACCATAACAAAAAACTCAAACTCAAGCTCAATGAACACCAACTGTATGATAGAATACCCAGCATAAATTAAACCAAGAGATCTCAAACTTTGGCTAAGAGCACTTGATCGATGACCTTACGCAGATTCTGATACGACGATTTCTTCGCAGATTCCGACGCAATCTTCTTCCACTCCGCCGCCTTCTTCCTCATCTCCTCCCCCTTCTCCCCCGCCATTAAAGTCCGTACCAGGGTTTCGACTTCATCCCTCTTCACATCGCTCTCGATCTCCATCCCAATTCCCCACTGCGTGCAGCAATACCAGCAATTCGTCTGCTGCTCCGCGAAGAACGGCCAGCAAACCATCGGAACCCCGCTGCAAATACTCTCGAGAGTCGAATTCCAGCCGCTGTGAGTCAGAAATCCTCCGACGGAAGGGTGGCTCAGAACTTTCTCCTGCGGGCACCAGCTCGCCAGCCGCCCTCTCCCCGCCGTCGCCGCCACAAACTCCGGCGGGAGCTGCGCGTCGACGCCGGAGACCAGATCCGACCGTATGATCCAGAGGAAGGTGAGGTTGCTGTTGGCGAGACCCCACGCGAACTCAGTGAGTTGAGCCGGAGTCATGACGGTTATGCTGCCGAAATTGACGTAGACGACCGAGTTCGGCGCCTGCGAGTCGAGCCACTCGAGGACCTCCGGTTCCTCCTTCCAAAGGTTCGAACCGAGCCGGTCCAGCCGGTCATCTCCCAACTCGGTCTCGAGCAGATGGAGCGGTCCGACCGCGTAGGTCGGAGGTAGGAATTTGTTAAGCTCGTTGAGGACTGGGAGCTCCAGAGGTTCGAAGGTGTTGAGAAGAATGGCGGAAGCTCTCTTCGCCCTTTGGACTTCGGAGAAGACGAAGCTGATCATGAAATCGTCGAGGTTGGTTGTACGGATGAAGCTAGGTATGTCTCTCAATCGAATGCCTTCCATGGCGGGAATTCCTTCCACCACTGTGTCTAAGTATCCATTGCTTAGGTCGCTCGCGTCTGCAAGTTTTTATATATAATATTGGGATTAATATTTCATTATTTTTAAGGCATCATAATATTTATATTTATATAAGAAATTAATGTGTTATTACATCAACTTCCATTTCCATACATATATGTATAGAATGGATAATATGAAATGTAATGAGAACTAAAAATTAATCTCCCACAGATAACAGTTGATTTCTTCTTATTTATAAATAAGAGGGTTCGTATGTTTCTCGCAAGAACCGTATCATAAAGAGAGTTTTACTCATGTATATAGCGTGAAAAATAGAAAAAGATATGAACCATTAATCTTACTAATATCTATGCCTGAGATTGATATAAACATGGTTGCAATATACAATAAACGTGAAAATACTTTTAAGTATCAAATTATATATAAATAAGTATGATACTAAAACAAGCATGATTATTATGTACATTTAAGCATGATTTTGTATAGATTTAATTATTTTCCGTATATTTGCATACTAAAACTTATTTCTATATGAATCATTTCTTACATATATAATTTAATTTTAAAAAATATACACTCAGGATAGCTGACTATTTTGTTGTTGTTATTATTGAGAGGTGTTATTGCATAAAGAAAATATCATTATTTGTAAATGGCTAAGTCCCAACGAAACAATTTGACATGTGCAATTTATTTGGGGTTGTAATGTCAACATCAGTTATTTATTTGACATCAAGTGCGATTCATATTTATATTGACTTTATTTATAGACATAAAATTAGTTTAATTTATGATCAAATTCTTTCTTTCTATTAATTAATTCATATCTCGTGTACATTTCCCTGCTAATGTTTGAGTATTATGCTTGCCAAAGAAAAATAAGAATAAAAAATCAGTGAAGAATTAACAATAATGGAAAAGAAAAAAAAAAGAGAGAGATCTTAAGATTGCCCTTATCTCTTCTATTGGAATTTTCTTTGGATATATTGGGCTCTGCAAATTTAGACATTACCTATTTGATTTGTGTGTATGTGCATGAATAACTGATTTCCTAACTTGCACTTCTAACTAATCTTAATTCCGGAGGACTCAAACTCCCCCCCCCCCCCCCCCCCCCCCACACACACACACTGCGCCGACAATAAATTAAATGGCATGAGATTTCAATTCTCATATTATTATTATTTTTCCTTATAAAATTGGAAGAAAAAAATAAATAAATAATAAAAACAGACATGTACAGCTCATTGTCGCATAAGTATTTTTAATAGTTATATATAGTTGATATTAACACTTCCCCCAAAACCACATTTAATTCTTCAGCAAAAACAATCAATTATGAATGAACAAATAAATAAAAGTAAAATAGTACCTTTGAGCGGTGCATAGCCCTTCTGAATAATCTTTTCGAACTGCGTGTAGCCATAGAAGCCACAGGCGCTCGTCGTCCAGAACAGGACTTCAGGGATTCCGAGCTCCGCCGCGGCGTCGGCGGTGAAGCTCATAACACCGTCGGATACTACGCAGGATACCGGCGGGGACTCGGCAGCGGTGTTGAGCCTCGCGAGGAGCTCCTTGAAGGGAGGAAGGCAGGTGGCGGTGGTGGACTCGCAGAGGGCGGGTATGTCTTGGGTGGCGTCGGTGTTCTCCGAGGGCGGGAGGCCGTCGGGGATAGTCTCGAAGCGGAAGGAGGGGAGGCCCTCGAGGGCGTCGGCGCCGCGGGACTTGAGGAGGCGGCGGTGGTTGTAGTCGGTGTTGACGAAGGTGACATGGAAGCCATTGGTGTGGAGGAGCTTTGCTAATTTGAGCATGGGGTTTATGTGGCCTTGAGCAGGAAATGGGATGCACACTGCATGAGGTTTCGCAGCACCCATTTTTTTTTTTTTTTTTTAATTTAAAAAATATTCTTGAATAAAGATTTTCTTTATTTGGAAGAGTATACTTTGGTTTGGAGAATGAGAAGTGATGGAATAGAATGGTATATGGAAGCAACCATTTATAGGAAGGAAGATTGTGTTTTTTCAGTGCTATGTGTATATAATAATAGTAGTATAATATAATTTCCCAACAATTGAATGTGAAGTCAAAATGTATCAGATATTTAATTTGACTTTTCTTATATAACAATTGTTTAATGGGAGGAGAAGGAGAACTTTTTGTAATATTGCAATTACATGATGCGTTAGTGATTATGTGATTAAATGCATGTTAACTGTGTACATGTATTTTCTTTTCAATTAATAATACATTTAAAGTTTAGTACTACTTTTTAGAAAAAATTAGTTTGGGACACACTTGGGTCAGCCGGAGGCACCGTGCGGCCGGGCTAAAACAATGGCACTTTTATTCATATAGATTGACACTTTTCTGTATAAAGATTGACACTTTTAAAAATTGTCATTTTATTCGTAAAATAATTATGTTAAAGATTGACACTTTTATTCATATAAATTGATACTTTTCTGTATAAAGATTGACACTTTGGGCCCGGCCGCACGGTGCCTCCGGCTGACACAAGTTTTTGTCAATTAGTTTTATTTGTATATACTCCTTACATCCTCCATTTGTTGGACTTGTTGACTTTTTAACTTATTTTTTGAGCTTTGTAATGATAGATTTTAAATTGATTTTTTAAATTTTGAATTGAATTTTTCGTAGTACCTTGTAAAATAAATTAATCTCAAATATTAAACTAAGCTATAAAATATAAATATTACTACATCCGTCTCACTTCAGTAGTCTTATTGTTTTTCGGCACAGGATTTTAAGAGAGTGTGTTTAGAGAAAAAAATATAGTTTTAATATTTTAATGCAAATTTCATTATTTTTAAATTAAAACATCATAGATGTATTAAAACATATTGATGTCTGATCTAAATATAAGATCGCATCAAGACCTTTAATTTGGTATAAAAGTCGTAAAAGTCGGTGAACAAACGAGCAAGTTATTATAATTTAAACTTTACAAGATGTGATGATTAATAGTCTATTTAATGGATTGATTCTTTCTATTATAGGAAACAAGACTACTGAAGTGAGACAACCCGATATAGTAGTATACAAGATTAGTGAAGTGGGATAGATGGAGTATAAATTACTACTTCCATTCGTTCACGATCTTTAGACACTAATATTATATTGGGACGTCCACCATCTATAGACACTTTCCTTTTTCAATAATGGGCCCCACAAATTTTATACTTTACACTTTAACATTTTAGCACTCATAAAAATTTTAGAGGGACCCACAATTATTTTACTTTAACACTTTAACACATTATTAATATATCATCACAGTGCATTAAACTCTGTGCTAAAATTTTTGTGTTCGAAAATTGTGGACGAATCAGTAATAAATTAATGACATATCAGTTGGTATATATTCATTCACGTGATCAATTGCTTCGATCAAACGTATGTACTATGCTTAATACAAATAACGAATATTTCATTTGTTTTTATGCAATAAATCAATCGGCACACATATGCGATATCGCAATCATGAAATTGGCATCTTTCCTATTTTGATTATCACGAATTCATTTATTTTATTTTGTCCAATATACAATTTTGGAAATAATATATGCACAAGAAAACGACGATATATAATTGGGATTGGACAAATATATTTTTGTGATTATTGTTTGTCATACCATTAATCGTTAATTGACGTACACGAAAATAATGCAATTGGGCAACATAACATATTAATATTTCGTATGCACTCAAATAGTCCAATTTTATTGGAGACTAAATTTAGTATCATCCATATATTATAAGTAATTAAAAAAGGAATTTAATAGGTTACGTGCACAAGAGAGATGATATTTGAATTGTTGTATTAGGAAATAAAATGTTAAATTACTTATAAAAGAAAAGGAAAAAGAAAAAAAAAATCAGTTTCGGCCTATACACGGTGTCGGCACAAGTTAAGAGGATAGGGAGCCAGCAACAATGAATGAACAAAGCTGAGTCTTTTCACCCAAAAAGAGAAGAAAACCACGAATTGAAGAAGCCAAATTATGAATTCAACGAAAAGAAAAGTGTAAAAAGAACAAATAAGCAAAAGAATTCGATTTCTCTATTATATTAAGTACGGAGTAATACTATATCATATGATGTCATTTTACTCTGAATTTGATATATACTTTTAATAATAAAATTATAAATAATATATATTTACGTACTTTGTACCGCGTGAAATGATGTAAAAGTAATAAATATAAGTATTAAAATTCTAGCCGCCTAAGTGTTAGGCCTCTGTCCAACATCCGATTAACGTCTAACAGTTTTTAGAACATTGTTCAATATAAAATAATAACTAAATAAATTAACTGGTCAAATTAATTCATTTGGACCACAACCCAAAAAGAAACCCTCATAAAAACATTCAACGGACCTCAATGTGAGTTCGAGCTGATGCAATTGTCTCCCATTAATTATTGGATTCAACTCAATTTGACTCTAGCGTGAATACTCCAATTCAACATAGGATATATGTGTGTGAAAATTTGAGAAATGGCAATTCAAGATTGTTCTCTATTATTGGAATCAGATTTTTGTCGCATAAAATGGGCCGAATTCGCTTCAAATCGTAAAGTAAAAGAGACTGGGCCGTCAAACTCATAGTCAAAGATGTCCTTCTCTGATGGGCCCACACTAGTTCTCCGTCTACATGACGTGGCATGACGTAGGGCAATGTCATAGGTACAATTAGTGGCATCGAACTTTTGGGCCGGGCCAAGATTTGGTGGCCTGATGTTTGGGCCGGTGGGCCGTGCATTTCGGGCCATTTGATGAGTGTGTGTATTTCCAATTGAAATTCCTATTAAAGTGCAATGCAACTAAATACACCCATTTTTAAGCTGATTTTTATTTTTATACAATTTTTAAAAGTTTAGAAAAAAAACACCAATTATGATTTTTGTTCAATTTTCCTGACCAATAATAATACTAATTTTTGTTCGGCAATTTGATTTAATTTGTATCACGTGTTTAAGACAATTCGGGCCATCGTTTTCAGATTCAATTTACATCATAACCAATTAAGAAAATTCAATTTGTGTCAAAACTGAATAAATATCCAAATTTATGTAGTTTTTTTAAATAAATTATTAAAATAATCAACCCAAAATTTGTGTATATTTTGATTTTGATACTTGGTATGTCCTCCAAATGTGTGTACATTCTATTTTTGGAAGTAGACTCACTATAATAATATCTTTGAATAATATGATTAATTTAAGGATTGATAAATTTTGGGATAAGACATGAGATATGATAAGATTAAAGTTATCTTAATGTGTTTGAGTAGGATTCATATCCCATAATTAGTGCTAAATCTAGAGATAAAATGCGGGGCGGCTTTGGGATATCTTTAATTTGCAATATTACAAAACAAATATTGGATTAGATTCGATAAAATTAGTTAATTCATTATTATCCCTCAAAGTAAACGCCCCTTTATTACATTATATATTTATTAATTTTACCAAAAACGCTCCCTTACCCACGGTTGACACACTTAATGTGTCAACCGCTTATGTGGCAGTGTCACGTCGTTTATCATTTCCATTTGGGGTTTAATTATTTTTGGTAGGGTTTAGTTTTATTTTTTGGTAGAGTTTAGTTTTTATGGTATACATTTAAATTAATTTCCTTATTTAAACTATTGTCACGTCATCCGTGGGCATATTAAGTATGCGCACAATGGGCATTAGAGCGTTACTCTTAATTTTACTACCCATGAGATTTAATCTCTGCTCACAATATGTGAGATTAGACCCGGTCACGGTTCAGGTTCCAATTCGAATTGGAACAGCCGGTTTTCGGTTCCACTGAAGAGGAACCAAAACCGAACCGGCTAAGGGGACGGTTCTAGTTCCGGTTTCGGTTCCCAACCGCCAGTCCCGATTCGGTTCCGGTTCAAATTGGATGGAATCAATTACTTTTTTATCTTCAAATTATCATATTTCATTTCTTTTCGATCCAAGTTTTTTTAAAAAATTGTAAGATAAGAGAAATATAAATTGTAACAAGTGAGACATTGTTTAACTTTTTTATTTATAATATTGATTTTTCAAAGGCCGAGCCACGTTAAAACCTCATTGAAGAAAAAAAGTACTCATCTAAAGTTTGATTATAAATACTACTCCCTCCATCTCAAGAATACTGAGCCCTTTCGTTTTGGCATGCCATTTCCATGTTTCTCGATGATGGGTTTTAAAATGAACTATTTAAGTATTTTTTCTTTTACGGAAAAAAATAGAAAAAATACTTAAGAAAATCATTTTAAAACCCATCATCGAGAAGCATGGAAATGGCGTGCCGAAATGAAAGGGCTCAGTAATCCTGACACGGAGGTAGTACATGTTATCAAAATCGAAGTCGTCATTGAAATTGTCTGTTTCTTGAGTGGTGTCAGTTTCGCCAGTTTTAGCTTCGGTGGTGCTAATTGGATACTCTTGAAAGATCTTGTCCCACTTGTTCTCTTGCTCTCAAGCTTCGACTAAGGTGTAGTCCTTAAGCAAGACTTGTGCTTCGAGATTCTCCAGGCTCATTGTTGATCGTCTTCGTCAAGAGTGTATCATCCGTTGCTAAATGCTTGCTCGACCGACACCGTTGAGGCAGGAATGACAAAGACTCCTCAAGCCATGATGGAGAAATTGGATATTGCGCAACTATTTTTGTCCACCAACCCAATAGTTTTATTTAAATACATAGAGAGTTTTGTCGTTTTGAGAGTACCCATCGAAGCCCATGTTTTGAAAGAAACTTTAAAGTCTTTGGGCTCGTTGACTGCTACCACTAATTCATAAATTTATAGTAGGCATAGGTCTAGTGCTACGTCCTGAACTCCCAAGCCGCCCCCATACTTCTTCATGAAGTCATTAAACAGGTACTTCAAAAATTGATCTACGTCGTCTTAATAAGATAAATTCTAGGCAAGTCTAACCCTTCCCTACCCCGTTGGCCTGCGAAGTTCATCTCACTTAAGGCGTTGTAGTAGAATTCTATAAGCTCTATGACACCATCGAGCTTTAGACTGAGATTTAAGATGGATGTTACTTAGAAGACGGCATGTGTAATGGTGAAGTACTTCAACCATTTAAGGATCATGACAAAAAATGGTATCAACGAGTTCCCTACATTGGCTTCATTATTCAAACTTACCTAAGAGCTATAACAACAAAATTGTATAGTACCCAGGGCGGAGTATAATAATAAACACCTCTGAGACAGGCCCGTCTCAAATAATATCGGGGCCTTGTACTAATTATAAAATTAGGTCCTTATATTTTATCAAAATGTGACTTAAAATTGATAATTCTATTACGATAACGTGTTTGTCTTACAAAATGAAATCTCTTGCAAATAAATAGGATAATTTGTTCCCGTTGAATCCCATCAATTCAGATAGAGTAAATGTAAAAGACATTGTTGTGTTGGAAATTAGAATTTAAATTGAATAGAAGATGAAGTTTCAATTTTTGTTGGAAAAAGAAAAATCAAAGAAGGAGAAATAAGAAACAGAGAAGAAGAAAAAAAGAGACACAAAGCCCGAAGAAGAATGAAAAGAAAGAGGGAACGAGAACGTTGGTTGCCAGAGAGAGAAACAAGAATGTGAGTATTAAAGAGGAAAGAGAGAAACTAAGAAGAAAGATTATAAAAAATCAAATGAGCTAGTTATTAAAAATAAAAAAATAATCCCTTAAAAAATAATAAATAATAGCTGGACTTGTATTAAAATTTTTGGGCCCCACTTATTTGGGGTTCTAGTTCTAAAGAACACCTTGAACACCCTTATTGACAGGTCTGCTCTGAGATCCTTAGTGGTAGCATCAAAATCATGCAACAAACTATGAGTTCCTCACCGTTAGTCCAATAACTCTCCAATAGCATCGAATTGAATATTTTGTCATGTACATGACTTTTGTTTTTATATATATATATACTTGAATTCATATTTCTTCGTTTGTATTTATTTCAATTTGAATTATAAATTTATAATGATGCTTATTTAATTTTACAAACTATACTTTGTAACTTAAGTATTAATAATTGTCTTAATAATTATAATTGCCCTTTGTTAAAGGGGATGTCAAATATACCCCCTTTTAAGAGTAGATGTTAAAAATGCTCCCTTTCTTTAAATAATATAAATTGGGGCCACTTTAACAAAGGCACGCCTCTCATCTGCACAATTTTCTCACTTTACTTTGATGATATTGATGACATGAACGACTAGAGGCATGCATGCATCCGTCCATACAATTATTTAAATTCGTTCAGAAATAATTGAATGTGGGTTGCTGGCTTGTTATCTAAACAAGTATTAATCGGGGGTATCCTCTGCAGTTAAATCTCATCTCAATATATATAATGGTTCTTATACAATACGATCATCACAATCAAATTGCATTCCGAAAAAAAATCATTTATAGTATATATGTTTTTCTGAGATAACTGCGCATTAGAAGCATTTTCATTTCCTAACTGGTGGGAAGAAGCAGCGAGGAGCAAGAGATCACAGGAGGGAGAATTCTTAATTTCCTTTATTCTTTTAGGTAATTCTCAAATTTTTTAGCTACAATGTTTTTTTTATATTTATTGGTTGTTGAATTTGACATAGTTATATAAAATAAATCACATATAGTGGTTCACCGCTAGTGGAAGTAGCCGGAATTCTCCCACCGCCGGCCACCTTTTGTTGTCGGCAGGTGGGGAGTTCCGGCAACCTCCACGGGCGGTGATAAAGTTTTTTTGATTAGAAAATTATTTTATTCATAACTGAATGTTTAATTCAATATTAAATCCTTTTAAATGATTATTTTTTTCATTTATTACTTCGCAAATTAATAGTTTAAATTTCATTACGCTATTTATTCTCTTAATTGATGAATTATTGTTGATCATTTTAAAATAGTACCCAGAATTAGCATGAAAAAAATTATTCAGTGAAGTGAGGTAGTTCACCGCCGGTGGAAGTAGCCGGAATTCGCCCACCGCCGGCCACCTTTTATTGCCGGCGGTGGAGAGTTCCGGCAACCTCCACCGGCGGTGGTAAACTTTTTTGGCTTATTAAAGTATTTTATTCATAACTGAGTGTTTAGTTCATTATTATATCATTTTAAATGATTAATTTTGGATTTAGTATTTCACAAATTAATAGTTTAAATTTCATTACGTTGTTGTTGTTATTATTATTATTATTATTATTAGTTTTATTATTATTATTATTGTTATAGAGAATAGCCATTTTTATAATAGTAATAGATAATAGCATATATGCAACTCCTTTTTGAGATAAGGAAAAAAATGCATAGCATAGCATATAATTTAAATAATTAACTAAAGCTAATTAATTACAAATAACTAAATATAAAAATCTTTAGCTAATTAATTATTTTAATCTAATTACATTTTTTTTCGAAATACACAAAATCACTCTTTTTCTGTGAACCAGCGCTGAGGCGCCGGGTTTCCGTCCCCGGAAACTTCTCAGCGCCGGCAGTGGTTCACACCAAATTTTTTTTTTTTTTATCTACTCACATTTATGGCCTGTTTTTCTGGCGAAGGAGGGCGGTGGTGAGAGGGGAAAGACGGTGAGAGGGTGGCAGCGCTGAGATGGGGCGGCGCTGAGGGGGCCGGCGCTGAGAGGAGGCGGCGGTGAGAAGGCTGCGGCAGCTGTGAGAGTGTGGAGGCGGTGAGAAGATGGGGACGGTGAGAGTGTGGAGGCGGTGAGAAGATGGGGGCGGTGAGAGGATGGGGAGAGAGTGGCCGGCGGTAAGACTGAGGGGGGAGCTATCGGCGGCGTGAGAGGGTGAGGCGGCCGGCGGTGAGTGAGGAGGAGGCGGGAGGTGAGAATGAATGGCGGCGGTGAGAGAGAGGAGGAGGCCGACGGCAGTGAGAGAGAGAGGGAGGCGGCCGGCGGTGAGGGTGACGGAGGCGGCCGCGATGAAGAGTGAGAGGGAGAGGACTCTCGTCTGTGAGAAGAAGGACGAAGAAGAAGATGTGGTGTAGTTTTAGGGTTTTGTTTTTTGTTTTAAATGTTTTGTTTTTTCCCTCAGCAAACAAGATTCGGTCTTCTGGACCAACTCAGATTTTGAGGCCGACCAATTCAATTCCCATAGCT
The DNA here is from genome assembly GCA_001642375.2 of Mentha longifolia. Lineage (NCBI taxonomy): Eukaryota > Viridiplantae > Streptophyta > Magnoliopsida > Lamiales > Lamiaceae > Mentha > Mentha longifolia. The sequence continues at coordinate 17,918,818 of CM038112.1, read as the reverse complement.
TATTTCACCTGTTTTAATGGCCCCACATGCATTATTTGAAAAAAGGGGGTAGATTTTACATGTAGATATAAAAGGGGTAGATTTTACATGTCTTAATATAAGAAGGGTATTTATAATTTTCACCATAATTTCATATAATATTAAGAATTTCATATGAAGAAGGTATAACATACTATTACGCTAACATATTAGCATAAAAATAATTAGTATGATATTAATATCATATACAAACAATTGTTGATATATATATATATATATATATGGTTTGATTTTGGTGAAAACTTTTCTAAGTATAGAAACTAGAAACTTTTCTAGTCCATATATAGAGGAAAAATTGATGGTTGAGATGTATACACGTGGATAAAATATGGAATAACTAATTTATTAAAAATAATTCTTAATGCTAAATAAGGGTACTAATGTCATCTAAAAACTCTTCATAAATCGTTTTCTACATAAGCGCCACTAATTTGGGATCTAATTATCTCATTTATAAAATTGATTCTATCTACCAAAAGCTAATTTTGCAACAGGCCACGTAAATTTATGCATCTCAATAATGAAATTATGAGCATTATTTTATTTTATTCTTTAATTTTGTGTAACAAATATTTTTGTGCATCAAATACATTTTCTTTATGCATGTTCCATTAAATTTTTATTCATTTTTAGATATTTTATTTTGCACTTTTACTTGTATGGATATTGTTTATTATGTCATGCATTTAAATCTTTATAATGCATATTCTATCAACTTGTTATGCATTTTTAGATATATTGTAGTGCACTCTCACTTATTTTAATATTATTTATTATGCCATGTATCTTTAACTATAAATTTTAAAATCATTTATCATGCATTTACTTGATAAGGTAATGATGCATATTTTTTTATACATCTATAATGCATTTATCATGTCATGCATCTTTCGCTGTAAATTTTAAATTGTAATAATGCATGTTTTATGTGCCTGTAATGCATAAAATGGATTAACTTAATGCATATTTATAGGTATTCTAAACACTAGCTGAAAAAATCAAATTCTTAGTAGTAAAAAAAATTATTGCATTTGCCATTTGTTATGCATATTTAAGTTTTAGTTGTTGCATATTTTATAATAAGTTATTGCATAATTATTTATTCACAATATGCATAACCCCTAGTTAGAGAAATAAACCTTACATGATAAGAAAATAAACCCTAATTGTAGAAAACTATACCCTACATGGGAAATCTAAACTCTAAACCCTAATCGTATATCTAAATCCTTAAAATTATCGGAAAAAATAATTCATAATTGGGAAATTTAATCTCTAACCTTTTAGTATTTTTAATTATATTATTAATTTTAAACCCTAAACACTAAATCATATATAGTCTAAACCCTATTTGAGAAATCTAAACTCTAGGCTGTGAAAAGTAAACCCTATCGGGAATCTAAACACAGTAGCCAAAAAAATCAAACTCTTAATAAAAAAATTATTGCATTTATTATCATCTTTTATGCATATTTCAGTTTAAATTGTTACATATTATAATATAAGTTATTGCATAATTATTTATTCAAACTTCTCGTGTAGGGTTTAGTTTTCTACAATCAGGGTTTATTTTTTATAGTCTACACTTTATTTTCTCCAACTAGGGATTATGCATATTTTGCTAAATAATTATGTACTATGTATAACTTATACTAAAATATGGAACAACTTAAACTGAAATATGCATAACAAATGACAATAAATGCAATATTTTTCTCACTAAGGGGCGGGGTTTGGTTTTTTTGCTACTGTTTAGATTCCCGACAGGGGTTACAATTCACAACCTAGGGTTTAGATTTCCCAAATATGGTTTAGGATTTAAAATTAATAATATAATTTATTTATTTTTACTATGGGTTAGAGATTAAATTTCCGACTAGGAACTATTTTTCCCGATTACGCTTAAGGGTTCTTATTTAATAACTTTAAAAATAAGATTCTTCATTTAAATAGTCTTTATGCATTTACGTGATATGTCAATGCATCTATTTATATTCAATCTCTAGTTATTAATTTTTTTTCCGATCAAGTCTAGTTATAGAAAATTAAACCCTAATCAAAAAAACTAAACCCTTGTCATTTAGCAAATCATTATATAATTAATGAATATGCATAATAAAGTGATGCACAACGTACATTTTTATTATGCATATTCTATTAAATTCTTATGCATATTTTGGCAATCAAATGTTTAAATAATGATTTTCAATTAGGGTTTGATTTTTCGAATTATTAGGGTATAGAGTTTAGATTTCCGAATAAGGTCTAATTTCCTGACTTAATGCAATAAAGTATTTCTTACAAATGTATAATGTGATATATTATTATGCATTAAGCTACATATTTAAGGTTTTCACTGTCTTGTAAAAATGATGAAATCTAGATAAATACGCTTACAATCTACCAAATTAATATGATAAAGCAATAACCCACAAAAATAATAAATACTACTACTACGAATAAATTGGTTGGATGAAAAAGAAACAAAAATAATTTAATAAATAAAATCATATAAACATAATAAAAACAAACAATAAAACATTAATTATAAAAAAACGAAATACAAACAAATGACCACCAAGGAAAAGTATCTACGAATTAAGAAAATGTTGCAATTAATATCCCATAAATAAGGAATAGCGGCTACATTTGATACAAAATGACATGCGTACCCTTTTACATAAGCAAACTACGGATAAAAAATTGAAAACTTGATATAAACAATTAATTCCTTTATTTAATCTTAACCGTTAGATTTCTTAGATCAATGGTATAAGAAAGTTTCTAGATTTCACAAACTAATTAGTTTTCACATGATCATTCCCTTATATATATATATATATATATATATATATATATAAATTTCAGTTGGTTCTGCCAGTTCAGAATCGGAACCACTGGTTCCCGATTCCTGTAAAAGGGAACCGGAATCGGACCACTGGTCTCGACGGTTCTTCCGCTGGTTTCGAACCTGTCACGGCCCCTTATCCCTAAGGACGGCTCAGCCGGAGCGTGACTAGGGATTGGATAAAAGAAACGGGGAAGAAATGGGAGAATACTAATAATTCTATGATTAATGAGAACGAATAATTGAATAGGCTCGATCAATGGAGAAATAGAAGACAAGTGAAGATATGAAAAAGCCCACGGCTCAAATATAATATGGTTATCCCAGAGAAGAAACCCTGTAGGGTTGAACATAATCCAATTTCATGAAGGAATAAAAGTAGAGTAGTTCTCGATTTACTGCTTCATGAAGCCAGTTACACATACTTATAGAAATATGATAATTGAAGCGTACTGCGGAAATTTTTAATAAACTAGATACATATATGGAGATATGTATCTCTTTCTGAACTGAAAACGGAAGATGGGATATTCTTCTCTCAACACTGCCGCCTTTGCCACCTCGCTCAACCTGCAAGTGTTTGGAAACACAAGCAGGGCTGAGTACTTGATGTACTCCGTGAGGTTATGCCCAAAAATAATTTCAGTAAAATAATCACCGATCATGCATTTCACTGTTATCACAAGGTTTTATCAAAATACTTGTGTAACAAAAATATTTTCTTTCGATAAACAATTGGAGTGTGTAGATGGTAAATCTACAATCAATGATATGACCGGCTCGACAGGTTCGTCCGGTAGACGGAACGGGCACTAGCAACCTGTCAACACAAGTAACAGACGTAAGAGCCCTTCGAAGAACACCGGAGGGGGTGTCAGCCGAAGGACCTCCGACGCTCAAGTCAGTGATCAGAATAAGTAGGTAGAATGATAAATGTAAATAGACAAAAAATGATAAGTAATGAATAATAGAAGTTCTAGTCGGAGGCGGATTGGCAGAAAGTGCGGTGATGAGGGATGGTGACGAGAGTCCGTCTGATGAGATCCGCTTGCCGCCTACTAGGAGAGAGCGTGGAGTGTTCAGAGGGCGGATGAGCCGATTGCTAGAGTGAATATGCTTGTAGGCGGAAGGTGGAAGATCCGACTACCAGAGTGAGAATGCTAGTAGTCAGAACGTTGGAGAGCCGATTACTAGAGGGTGATTGCCAGTAGTCGGAACGTGTCCATCTGCTTGACTAGCAGGCTGAATATATAGGACCGCCTATCCGTCTAGGGTTTTCTTCTTAAACCCTAGCCGGTAACCGCCTACTGAAATCGTGGGGGATCTGCTCCCGTTCGGCTCGTCCCGTCTGTTACGGTGGATAAGGTTCAATCGGTTTCATTCGGCTGACTCGGTAAAACCTTAGTCGGATACGGGTCTGACTAGACCAATAAATAAGAAGAGCTGGGCTGATAGTATTTTGATGGGCCGATCAAGTAGGCCGTTTGGCCTGGGCCGACCGCCAACTACCGACTGCTAATTGACAATTGAGTTTGGGCCGATTAAACAAATTTTGCCCATTACAGTTTGTCCCCCACTCTCTAATTAGAAGGTTCTAATTAGAGAGTATATAATTTTTGGATCGTAGGTTGTCTCAGTTATATCCCAATAGGCTTTGTCGTACGCAAAAATTAGGAAAGAGTGGAACATAGTCAATTTGCCATGAGTCTGGCCTATTTGACGTGGCTTTGGATGTTTATAAATGAAAGGCCCACTTCATCACGTAATGATAGGTTGACCACCTATTTGATTTAGACTTGTCCGCCCAATTTATTAGTTGGGACCCACAAACTTTAAAAATTCATCGCAGACTTTTCTTTATTCCCAATCTTCAGTTGGTAGCCAACTGCTCCCAATTTTAATGCAGACTATTTTATCCCATTTTTCCAATCAGGTAATCAGGTAGCATATGTTTGATTCAGTTGTCTCATGCCCGACTACAACAGAGCAGACCGTACTTCAGCCGACTGCTTTATTTCAAATTTCCAAGCGGGTGCCGACTACTTTCTATTGAAACCGACTAATTTTAATTTCAACCTATTTTGCGTGTAGACAGTAGTATCCGACTACTCCTAACTTGATGGTGGCTGATTTATATATATATATATATATATATATATATATATATATATATATATATATATTGGGCGGCGTACCCGACTACTTGGATTTAACAAGTCCAACTACTAACTTGGAGTTGTTTCCAGCTGGGAAATTAAAATTTACAGCCTGTGCCTTCAATTATTAGTGTCCGCCTACAATTTGCGTACTGGCTGCTATCTTGGAGGCAGCTTCCAATCGAGAAATCCCTCTGCAGAAATAAGTTTGCAAGTAATTCGAGTGAATGATCCCCACCAAAACACGCGACTGCAAACCTTAGCGTGCCCAGTTGGGGGCGAGAAGGTCTGGCCATGGCCGATGGAAGCTACGCTCATATCTGACTAGTTTTGAGCTAATTTGGTGAGACTTAAACTGAGACGGACCGAATGCTGAAGCAGATTGTAGCGGATAGATTCCTACCGCGATTAGTAGCTGTCTCCAGCTGGACCAATCGAAGTCCGTCAATTTTGCTCGTTTGGCTGGTTGACAATTTTGCAGGTTGCCTATTACTCAGCAGCTTTATATTATCCTCATTGTCGGCACTTTGAATGTGATGTTAGTTTTTCCATTGGCAACAATGTGTAATCAGATACAAGCCACCAACTATAGTCTGAGATAACTTTATTAATTTTTGGTAATAAATTGTTGGTTGGTTTATGCGCAATTCCTCTTGCAGTTGGCTACTTCGAGTTTGCTCTAATCAAGTATAGTAGTTTCATATGTAAGGCTGTTTGTGAGATAACAAGATCTCGATGGCTCAGTCAGGTTCGACAATCATTGGCCTGCTCATTGGCAAAATCATGTAGGCTGGCGTGATTTTTGATTGTCAATAAGGAAAACTCTATTAATGACACTCAACCATCTTGCACATAGTTCAAGGAGATTTAAAAGAGGATCCTTGGATGATCGACATTTGTCGTGTATCCATGCTTTCACCTCCCTATATAAAGGGGGTAAGTTTGATTTTACTTCTCACTTTATTTTTCACTTCTTACTTAGAGAGTTTTGGAGAGCTTGGGAGCATTGGAGCTTGAAGAGAGAGGTGGAGAGGAGCTAAGGAGTTGAAGGAAGGAGTCTTCGGGGAGGTGAGTTTTCTTTTCACCCTCTTTTCTTACTTGTTCTTCGTGCGTTCTTCGTAAAATTTTGGAGAAATATAGTCGTAGTTGCTCTCGATTTACTAAATTATGTGTTTGTGTTTGATCCATTGATGAAGTAAAAATATGATAATTTACTGTTTTTCCAATCATGCTTGATGATCTTTAGTTGCTCTTGTTGGTAGGCGGAATGGTATAATGCATATCTGACTGCGTATAGGTGAATTTAGCTTAGGCGGATCAAGCCCGACTACTCCTACAGTCTACATGATAGCTTTGTTGCATATGTCTGTCTACTTCCGTATACTCTATGCATGCGAGTTTGTAGTTGGTATCCGATTGAGTCCGTCTACTTCTTTATGCTTGGTATATTGATTTTTGTAGTCGGTGTCCGACTAGTTCTAGCTACTTCCTTATGCTTGGTGTGTTGATCTTTGTAGTCGGTGTCTGACTAGTTCCAGCTACTTCCTTATGCTTGGTGTGTTGACTTTATAGTTGGTATCCGATTGGATCTGACTACTTCTCCACTCTTAGTATGTTGATTTATAGTCGGTATCCGATTCGGTCCGACTACTTCTGCATGCTAAGTTTGTAGTCTAGTAGTCGGTGTCTGATTAGATCCAACTACTTTGTGTGTGCTTCATATGTTGATTTTTTAGTCGGTGTCCGACTACTTCCTCATGCTCTATGAAGTGATTTGTCATTAGCATACGTATGAGTCCGACTAGCTATATCTTTGTCTTAGGTATCTGTCTGCCATGTCACGATCTAGCGGAACAAACTCTAGTGTGTCGGACAGTGAGGAAGTCACTTTGTGCGAATATGAATACGGTAGTAGCATCGAGTTACTGTCTAGTTGTGAAGTAGAAGGGTCACAAGTCAGTCAGGGTAGTCGGGCTCAACCGGTTGTCCAAGTGCTTAATTTTGGGGGTCCAGTTGTCGGTTCTGAACCTCAACAAGGCTTCAAGTTTGAGAAGAATCCTAAGTCAACGCTTTCGCTAGACAAGTTGCAAACCATACGCGATGATTATGGCATATCTGACCAAGTCTACCTTGTGTCTCCTTTCCGCTTGGAGAGACCCCATTGGGTTTATCCAGGTTGGTCGGTTATGTATAAGATACTTTTCAATTATGGGGCTAGGCTTCCCCTTCCCCGATTAGTGCTGGAAGCATGCCATTGTCACCATATAGCTCCGAGCCAATTGGCGCCGAACGCTTGGCGTATTCTGATGGCGATCCAAGTCTTAACCGAGATCCGTGGTGTTCATTTTACGTACCACGACGTGTCGTATGCTTACAGCCTGCAAACACATAGGAATGATACTGGTCGGTTCTTGCTAGTGAACAGATTTGATGTACCTCTGATCCAAAGGCCACCCGATTCATATAAGAAATGGGCACGCCACTATTTTCTCGTTCCGTCTAATACTTTGAATGTGTCGTCTGACTATAATATTCCGGATTCGTGGTCTCATCCGGGTATCTTTCTAATTCTCAAAAAGTTATGATTCACTTTGATTTTCTCTTTGTACGTATGTCTGCTTAACTGGTTGGTTCCTTATTTCTCTTTCCTTTGCAGAAAAGGTGGTGAAAAACTTTTGTGTGCAGTCGGAATCTACCACTGCGAAGATCAGCTGGTTCTTGAACATTCCGATTGAGGAGCGTTCTGTTAACATCATTTTGACAGAGGAGAACATTGAGAACTCTTCCTTGCAAGGCCACAAATCTCCAGGTAACTAATTTTAATTAGTCTATGGTATCGAGTGTTCGTTGGTCCGACTGCTAATTTGACTTGTGTTTGTTTTTGTAGACGTCATCATGTCGAGGAGAATCGACTTGCCTCTTTTGGGTAAGAATCAACTTGTGGAGATGGCTCGACAACACAAGAAGAAGAAGAGCAAGGCAGTGGTCGGCTCTAGTGGCGAAGATGCCCAAGCAGCTGTCGATGTCGCACCTCCCCCGCCTCCTACATTTTCGCGGTCAAAGAAGAGGGATGCTTCCATCGATCTTACTAGCCTTTCGGATCAGACCACTTTGACGTTTCCCTCGTCGGCTTGTGCACATTCGGACTTTGGCCCTATTTCTTCGGAAGCCCAGAAGTTGTTGTTTGAGGAGGACCAGCTTGTTCTCCAACGGATGGGGACTCGATCTGTAGCCATTGCCCACTACCAGGCTGCTTTCACTGTGAGTTTGGCTAGTTTTTCTTGTCAGTTTCTTTATCTTTATTGCTCGGCCCGAGTTTCTTATCATTATTTTGTCAACAGGAAATGCAGAAGGCCGTCTACTTGCTGAACTCAGTTGAAGAGTCGAGCAAGCGGGACAACGACCACAAGGCTGAGAGGGCCGATGGATGACTGAGCGGAATGCTCTTACTTCTAGCATGGAGTCCTCCAGTCAGACCATCGCTAGGTTGGAGGCCGAGATCCGTGCTAAGGGTCAGGCTGCTACGAAGGCGGCTGAGATGCATGAGGAGGAGCTTCGTGAGAAGATGGAGGCCGTCCGCTTCGAGACGCAGGTCAAGACTTATGCTGCTGCTGCTGCCGCGTACGAGGCTTGTTACCCCAAGCCTTGGGATGTTGGAGAGTACAAAGCTGCCTACGAGTTGGTTTTTGGGAGGACGGGCGAAGAGGAAGATGCTCCGACTGATGACGCAGCTGGTGGCCATGCCGGTGGGGATGATCCGAGCCCTCCTGTTGATGATTGATTTTGATTATGTTTTATCCGGCTGACGACTCATTCCAGCCTCTTTATTGTTATTTGGATTTGTAGGATTTATACTCTGCACCATCTGACCTTTTGCCTGACTATTTTGCTAACTATTTGTATGGATGGTTGAATAGTTGTACGAGCATGCGCATCCTGTTTCTATTGACTGACTGTATGGGATCGCATGCTTCTTTTCGTTTAGCTTGAGTTTTTCCATTACGACTCAAACTATTCATCATGTTATATTAGGAACTTGAAAAAAGTTTATGCATGTCATGTATGCGCCCCTTCTTCCCCACCTAGTGCAAGTTTAAGTAATTGGACTTGGACTTGGATTATTTATCGTGGTACGTACCTTGCAATTTCGAGACAGCTTATTCTCATTGTTTGGTTGTCTGACTATTATACTTTGTGTATTTTGTCCTCCCTTTTGGTTGGACCGACTGGGTTGGTTGGGGGGGGAGGGCTGCGCTCCGTAGAGCTGCCTACATACCCTTGAGAGGGATCAAGCCCGATGTAGTTCTGACCTGTTTCATAAACGGTCAGAATCGTCTGAGGAAATAATAAGAAACGTAGCGGCTGCACTCCGTAGAGCTGCCTACATACCCTCGTGAGGGATCAAGCCTAGATGTAGTTCCGGATTGGCCTGGATGAAAGTGTTAGTAATAAGGTAAAAAAAAAATTTATTGGTCTCGTAAGACCAATCATGTAATATATAAGAGATGTAGATAGAGTTAGGCGTGATACTGTTTGAGATGTGTCGCGTTCCAGCTGTTGGATATATCGCGACCATCTTTAGCTCGTAGCTTGTAAGCTCCCTTTCCAACCACCTTGGTGATCAAGTATGGTCCTTCCCATGTTGGGGCCAGTTTGCCTGCACCAGCCTCTTTAGTATTTTGGAACACTCGTCTCAGCACCCAATCTCCAGGCTGGAATGTTCGAGTGCGAGTGTGCTTGTTGTAGTACTTTGCCGCGTTTTGTTGGTATGAGGCCAACCGGATCATAGCTTGCTCTCTTTTTTCGTCCAGCATGTCCAACTCATGACACATATTGGACCAATTTTCATTATCTGATGTCAACTCGTACCTGGCAGTCGGTACTTCACTTTCAGTTGGAATAACCGCTTCCATCCCGAAAGCTAATGAGAATGGCGTTTCGCCAGTTGACGTTCTGGCTGTAGTTCGATACGACCAGAGCACTCCGGGCAGCTCATCTGCCCATTTTCCTTTGGCCTTCTCCAATCGTTTCTTCAGGGTGTTCATGATGGTCTTGTTGCTAGATTCTGCCTGGCCATTTGCTTGTGGGTATCTTGGCGTGGAGAAGCTCAGCTTGATGTTCCAGAATTTGCAAAAGTTTTGGAAGTCGATACTTATGAATTGGGAGCCGTTGTCCGTGACGATCTCCTTTGGTATTCCAAATCGGCAAATTACGTTCTTCCAAATGAAGTTCTTAACTTCTTGATCTCGGACTTGGTGGAAGGCCTCCGCTTCTATCCACTTGCTGAAGTAGTCGGTTACTGCTAGCATGAACACTTTCTGTCCTGGTGCGGTTGGCAGCTTGCCGACGATGTCCATTCCCCATTTCATGAATGGCCAAGGTGACGTGATTGCAGTCATTGGCTCTGGTGGTTGGTGCGGAACTTGGGCGAACCGTTGACATTTGTCGCATTTCCTTGCGTAATGTGCTGAGTCTGATTTCATAGTTGGCCAATAGTATCCGCTGGTTAGTGCCCTATGAGCCAGACTCCTTCCACCGGAATGGTTACCGCATTCTCCTTCATGAAGCTCGGCTAGTATGTACTTCGCTTCTGCAGGGTTAGCACATTTCAAGTATGGACCAGAAAAAGAACGCTTATACAGTTTACCTCTAATGATTGTGAAACGGGCTGCCTTGGATTTGATCTTTCGTGCCTCGTTTTTATCATTGGGTAGTATGTCTTGTTCCAAGTACTCCATAATTGGAGTCATCCATGTTCGGTCGTCTGAAATCTCAGCTACCTGGTCCTCCCCTTCTTTCCAAGTGGCTGGCCACTTGAGATAGATAACTGGTATGGATTTGGGCTCGGTCGTCTGAATGGAGGACCCAAGGTTCGCTAGTGCGTCCGCGTGGCCGTTTTCCCCACGGGGAACTTGGCTGACTGTGAATTCGTCAAAGTTTGCTTGCAATTCCTTGGTCTTGTCGAGGTAGGCAGTCATCTTGTTGTCTCTAGCTTGGTAGTTCCCTTGCATCTGGTTCACTACCAACTGAGAATCGCTGAAGACATTGATCCTCTTGACTCCCATCTCTTTGGCTAATCCGAGACCAGCTATCATCGCCTCGTACTCTGCCTCGTTATTTGTAGCTTTGAATCCGCATCTGATTATTTGTTCGATCGTATCTCCTTGAGGCGATGTGAGGACCAAGCCTAGACCGCTTCCTCGTGAGTTACTGGAGCCGTCCACACACAGCTTCCAGATACCGTTTGATTGCCCTTCGGTCGTACAGACTAACTCTTTTTCTGCCTGCACATGGATGTTAGGTGTAAAATCAGCAATAAAATCGGCTAATACCTGAGACTTTAGTGAAGTCCGTGGTTTGTAGGTGATGTCGTATTCGCTGAGTTCCACCGCCCACTTGGTCAGTCTGCCTGACAGCTCCGGCTTGTGGAGTATGGTCTTTAACGGGAACGTTGTGACGACCATGATCGGATGACATTGGAAGTAAGGGCGAAGCTTTCTGGCTGCGTGGATCAAGGCCAACGCAAGCTTTTCCAACTGGCTATATCTGGTTTCAGCGTCCAACAATGATTTGCTCACGTAGTATATTGGAGATTGTCTTCCTTCGTCCTCGCGAACTAGTACCGCGCTGACTGCGGTTTCGGAGACCGCTAAGTATACGAGCAAGGTTTCTTTGTCTTTGGGCTTGGAGAGGAGTGGCGGACTGGTCAGGTAGTGCTTTAGTTGTTGTAACGCTTCTTCGCATTCGGCCGTCCACTCAAAGGCTCTGGATCTTTTTAGAATGTTGAAGAATGGTTGGCACCGTTCCGAAGACTTTGATATGAACCGGCCGAGTGCTGCAATCCGTCCAGTCAGTTTCTGCACGTCCTTTATGCAACTTGGAGATGTGATTCTTTGGATGGAATCTATTTGAGTCGGATTGGCTTCAATTCCTCTCCGCGTTACCATGTAACCTAAAAACTTCCCTGCAACCACACCAAATGAACATTTAGTAGGATTTAATTTCATATTATACTCCCGTAGGATACCAAACGCTTGTCTGAGGTGGTCGATGTGGTCGATGGCTTGAAGGGACTTCACGAGCATGTCGTCGATGTAAACTTCCATCGTCTTTCCCAGTAAGTCGGCGAACATCTTGTTAACTAGGCGTTGGTAGGTTGCTCCCGCGTTCTTCAAGCCGAAGGGCATCGCCTTGTAGCAGAAGAGGCCAATATTTGTCATGAAAGCCGTCTTCTCATGGTCGTCTGGGTGCATGAGGATCTGGTTGTAGCCAGAATAGGCATCCATGAAACTCAATAGCTCGTGGCCGGCTGTTGCGTCCACCAACATGTCAATATGAGGTAGGGGGAATGAATCCTTTGGGCATGCCTTGTTCAAATCGGTGAAGTCAATGCACACTCGCCATTTGCCATTCTTCTTCTTCACGACGACAACATTGGCTAGCCATTCGGGGTAATGGACCTCTCTTACTAGGCCGCTGTCTAATAGCCTTTGAACTTCTTCATTGATCACCTTGTTCCTTTCTGGAGCAAATTTCCTCCTCTTTTGCTTTCGAGGCGGATAGTTTGGGTCAACCTGCAACTTGTGAACAATAATATTGGGATCAATTCCGGTCATGTCTGCATGAGACCAAGCGAAACAATCATAATTGGAAGAAAGGAATTCGATAAGCTTCTCTCTGAGATCGGGTGCCAGGTGGGCCCCGATTCGAACTTTGTGGTCTGGGAATTCTGCATGAATCTGGACTTCATCCAACTCCACCACGTCCGGTTGATCTGGCTGGATCGATTTGGATTGTTGACTGACTGCGGAGTCGGATTGTCCTTCCTGTAATTGCTATAAGGGACATTGTTTGGCCTTCATGGTGGTCTGGTAGCATGCGCGTGCATCCTTTTGATCTCCTCTTATTTCTCTTACTCCCCACTTAGTTGGAAACCTCAGCACTTGATGGAAGGTCGATGGCACCGCTTCCATCTCATGTATCCACGGACGCCCTAGGATGGCGTTATATGATGAAGTAGGGGAGTCTACCATCAAGAAACGAGTACAATGGTTGACTCCTTCTGCATAGACAGGTAGGTCGATTTCTCCCATTGTACTCTTGTGTTCTCCGCTGAAGCCAACCAAGAAGGTTGTCCTTTTAACTATCTTTGATTCATCTAGCCCCATTTCCCTGAAAGCATTAAGAAAAAGGACATTGGCAGAACTGCCGTTGTCAATTAGCACACGTTTGGTAAGGCAGTTAGCAATATAGATAGAAATGACTAAAGCATCATGATGAGGGTTAAGGAGCCTGTTTGATTCTGAGGCGTCAAAACTTATTGTTTGGGCAGGTAGGGCGGTTGTGTGCTTTGCTGGTCCATTTGAGTCAGGCTGGTTCTGTCTAGCCTGTCTGGTGTGTCTCTTGGCTGCCGAATGGGTCACCCCGCTCACTTCCGACCCTCCTGTGATGACAGTGACTGTCCGTTCGTGAACTGGCGGTCTCGGAGGTGTAACATCTCCATTGCGGTCCCGTCTGTCATTTCCTTGTTGGAATGTCTGTCTGCCCTTGTCTGTCAGCAGATCGGCCAGATGGCCTTGTTTCAGTAGGTGGGACACCTCCAACTTTAGAGCGATGCAGTCGTCCGTCCGATGGCCATGGTCTGCGTGGAATTCGCACCATTTCGATCGGTCTCTCTGCTCAGCTGGAGTTCTCATTTTCTCGGGCCATTTGACTCTATTTCCGAGTCCTTTGAGGGCGGCAACAGCTTCAGTCGGTGAGATGGAGAGGTTGTATTCTGGTACTTTCGCCCTCTCTCGTGGTCGGTTGTCTGAAGAGGGGGCATAATCTCTCCTCCTGTCATCCTGCCTGCGAGAAGTTGGATAGGGTTCGGACCGTCTATCAGAGTTCCTTCTGTCTACCCTTGAATCCCTCCTAGAGCTCCTTTGTGGCGAGGATCTATGATGGTTGTATTGATCTTCCTCCCATTTGATCTGTGCCCATGCCTTGGCGAGAACATCCTCCATCGTTTTACAAGGATATTTGGTAAGATCCTTGTAGAGGTCTGAGTCGGGAAGCAATCCTTTTCGGAAGGCGGTGACTGCTGTCTGGGTGTTGCAATTGGTAATCGACACCTTTTCTCTGTTGAAGCGCCCAATGTAGTCGCGGAGAGACTCTCCGCGTTGTTGGACTATGGCGTACAGATCTTCCGAAATTTTTTCAAGTTTCCTGCTACTAGCATATTGCTGCACAAAAGTATCAGTCAGTTGAGCAAAAGATGATATGGAATTATTAGGAAGATTCGTATACCACTGGAGGGCCGGTCCTATCAGACTAGAACCGAACCCCTTACACATGCAAGCCTCCCTCATCTCACGAGGGATGGCTACGGTGAACATCCTTTGACGGTATTGGGCGATATGGTCGTCTGGATCAGTGGTGCCATCAAACGGCTTCATGTTAGGGAAGTTGAACTTGCTAGGCATCTCCACCAATGCAATTTCATCGACGAAAGGTGAATCGGCGTAGCAGCTGGCTGCACTCTTCTTGATAGGAGCCGGAACACCTGGGATCCGCTGGATCATCGCCTCCATTTCAGCCAGCTTGAGGGCTAACTCCACGTCCAGATTTGGGAGTGAACCACCAGCTGTCGACTGGACATGAGTAATCGGTTGTTCCAGATGGTTTGCGATATTTGCCAGACCACGTTCAGTCGCGCCCACTCCAGGATGAGTTGGCTGATGGGCACCATCGTGTGGTTGCTGGCTTGTCCATCCGACAGTTGAATGGCTCAGGCCGGCTCCAGGTGTTGTTGGTATTGGCTCGGCAATCCCAGTCGGAACACCTAGGGACAGACCGCTGGAATCAATTCCAGTACTAGTCTGTCCGGCTGTTAGAGTTGCTTGCCCGGCTCCAATAGATCTGGTGGCGCGTGTCACCGTTCGTGGAGGATCGAGGTCCAATGGGACCCGATTACCTGTAAGGAAGGAAACACGAGTCCGATCAGTATTAGTATGATGGGAATTCTGGTTCCTTACCAAACCGGACAGATCTGTCGGTTCCAAATCATCAGATCCGTCGTCATCCTCCACACGAACGTAGTCGTCCAGAGATTGCATTGGGTTCACGGGAACCCTAAATCGAGATGGTGGAGCCGTCTGGATCTGGGAAGATGATGCCGCTTGAAGACGGGAGAGTAGATCGGCATTCTCCTTCTCCAACCTCTCCCGACTTTCGCGCTCTCGATTCATCTGTTCAGTCAGAGCCGCGATCTGGGCAGCAAGGTCAGTCGCGGGGGTAGAATCGTTCGTGTTGTTTTCGTCACCCATGATGGTGTTCAAAGGCTCTTTCGATCGGACTGTGCTGATTCGCTTGATTGCTAGGGCCCCACGGTGGGCGCCAAATTGTAGATGGTAAATCTACAATCAATGATATGACCGGCTCGACAGGTTCGTCCGGTAGACGGAACGGGCACTAGCAACCTGTCAACACAAGTAACAGACGTAAGAGCCCTTCGAAGAACACCGGAGGGGGTGTCAGCCGAAGGACCTCCGACGCTCAAGTCAGTGATCAGAATAAGTAGGTAGAATGATAAATGTAAATAGACAAAAAATGATAAGTAATGAATAATAGAAGTTCTAGTCGGAGGCGGATTGGCAGAAAGTGCGGTGATGAGGGATGGTGACGAGAGTCCGTCTGATGAGATCCGCTTGCCGCCTACTAGGAGAGAGCGTGGAGTGTTCAGAGGGCGGATGAGCCGATTGCTAGAGTGAATATGCTTGTAGGCGGAAGGTGGAAGATCCGACTACCAGAGTGAGAATGCTAGTAGTCAGAACGTTGGAGAGCCGATTGCTAGAGGGTGATTGCCAGTAGTCGGAACGTGTCCATCTGCTTGACTAGCAGGCTGAATATATAGGACCGCCTATCCGTCTAGGGTTTTCTTCTTAAACCCTAGCCGGTAACCGCCTACTGAAATCGTGGGGGATCTGCTCCCGTTCGGCTCGTCCCGTCTGTTACGGTGGATAAGGTTCAATCGGTTTCATTCGGCTGACTCGGTAAAACCTTAGTCGGATACGGGTCTGACTAGACCAATAAATAAGAAGAGCTGGGCTGATAGTATTTTGATGGGCCGATCAAGTAGGCCGTTTGGCCTGGGCCGACCGCCAACTACCGACTGCTAATTGACAATTGAGTTTGGGCCGATTAAACAAATTTTGCCCATTACAGTTACAACTCGTTATTATAATGATATAGTACTAAAAAATAATAATATTAATAATTAATATTTTTATAATATTTCCATAATATAATAAAAATAATAAATAAAATATACTATTATTATTATATAAATATTACTATTTTATTTTTCAATACGTTTATTATTATTATTATTAAATAAAATTTATATTGTTATGATTATAAAAATAATTACACTGCAAACAATAAATATGAAGAATCCTCACATTTTCCATGATGTTTCCAAACACGGGCATAAAGAATCTGTGTATTCATTTTTTTTAGAATCACATTCCCAAAAATCATATTCCCTGATAACATTACTTTCCTGCCAACCAAACGATGTGAGGTGAATAATTATCAGTTGGCAAGACGCTTCCCCTCCAATCAAGAGGTCGGGGTTCGAGTCACCCCGAATGCGTGTGTGGCGAGCGTGTTGTGTTTCTCTGATAAAAAAAAAAATATATTAGTTACTTTCGATGAGGTATTCTATTCCATTTTCACTAAATTGCGTTTGAGATCAATCAACTATTCTGTAGCTCAATAAGTTATAGTTTTGTGCCCAACTATTGTGGATAATGAAGTTATGCTTCCATCGACTTCTACCTTTTTCTTATTGAGTTGGCTTTTTTTTCTTCTCCAAGAAGATGGACTCTTTCAAATGTCAATCTATGTCAGTCATAAATTGATTTTAGATTGTTCATAATTTTTTTTTCGACAAAAGTGCAGAATTTTTGTTCTTTTTGGTTACTCGAAACCGAACCGAAATTATTTAGTTTGGTTCCGAGTAACTGAAATCAATTTTTTTGTCCAATTTCAGTTCTTGTATTCCTAACATTTTCGGTTCGGTTAACCGAATTAACCGAACCGAATAGCCAACCCTAAAGCCAATAAATAAATCATCCAAAATAAACATCTCAAGACATGTGATGTGACTCACAAAAAATTACAGTACTACACTTTATGTATGTATAATTTATATTATATATATATATATAATTTCACTACTTAAATTTCACCCCGATTATATATGCACAATTTAAAATATATGTGGGAATTTTGGAAAGATAAATGAGTGATGTGTATCAGTTATAATGGGAAAATGAGTCTGTGTAAACGGTTAATAAATACTCTCTCCGTCCTCTTTTACTTGAGCCAATTTTCATTTTGGGCCGTCCCACTCTACTTGAGTCATTTCCTAAAATAGAAATAATTAGGCCCAATTAGTAGTGTGATTAAGGGACTTTTAATGGCATAATTAAGAATTTTTGTTTCATTACAGTGTTTTTAAGTTTGGAAATATGAATTTATTCCAATTTTTTATTTTTCAAAATTTAATAAAATAATTTAATAATTATAATTGACAAAGTATTATTACTATCTTAATATCCGTGTCCATTCTACCGTGTTCAAATAAAAAGGGACGGAGGGAGTACTCCAGTGTGTATGGGCGCATAACGAAGTCCATGATCACCGCCAAAAGAGTAAATTATTTAGAAATAAAAGTGAGGGAAAAAAAAAAGGGAAGAAATAATTCTTCAAAATCAACAAAAGAAAAGTCCACAACACTTTCCTCTATTCTTACTTTTCTCACCCCCAAATTCCTTCATCACTACAATCTAATCTAATCGTCTTTTCCTTACTCCCATTTCGCACAGGAATCATTCTATTCTCTCTGCTGTGAGATTTCCTCAATTTCTCTTCGTTCTGAAAGAGAAGATTTGAGGTAATTTTTGTTTTATATTTTCGGCCACGTGTAATCAGAGGGCTATGTATTCTGAATTTCTGAGTCTTCTCGTCTTCCCATGGACTTCTTTTTGTGTATTCGGTTTTCTATTCGATTTTAGATTATTAAAGGATGTCTCTTTTTCTGGCTTCCTTTTATTTTGTTGCTTTTGCAAGACTCTGAGTTTGGATGATGGAATTGGGCTTCTTGAAATCTTCAATGAACATTTGGGATTTTTTTTGTTGTTTAACTAATTGGGGTGTTCAGAACATAGTTTGAATTGTTTTTTTGGGCGTGGGGGGTTCTCTGTTTTGTCGATGTCGCAAGGCTTTGAGTTTGGTTCACGAAATTCGGATTCTTGGTAACATTGATGAATGCCAAGGAATTTATTTTTTGCTTACTAATGTGAGATGTTCAAAATATCAGTATCTGTGGGTGTTCCTATTTTGTTGGTGATCAAAACTTTGACTCGGAAACATGGAATTGGGGTTCTTCAAATCTTGGTTTAATAAATGGGAATTCCTTTTCTAACTTATTTGAGCGAGTGATGTTACTACCTTTTCTCGATAGCCGTTTTTGTTGATGGCGATCAGGGTTTAAAACAACCGTTGCAGACTTCTAAGTGTATCATCATGGTATTGCTTTAAGTACAGAATGAAAAATCGACAATGGTTTTGTTCGATCTCCCTTTGGCATGTTGTTGTTTGAGTTGTTTGGTGACAATAATGTTGCTTATTATGTTAAGATGGTACTGTACTTTGCTCATTTATCTGACTAGATTTTCTAGAGCTTAGATACTCGTCATCGGTGAAATTGTATCTTGTTGGCTATTGAACTATAAGTAATTAGTTTAGGGGCTAACTTTATGGCAGACAACATTAGATAATATAAGACTATTTACTCCAACTTGGCTGTTGATCGTAGGGGCAGATTTTGCTGTAAACCAGATTTTATAGACAATAAATTTAGTTGCATATGCCAAAAGTATTATAGCTACTTTTGAACAGTGATCTTATGCTCCTTTTCCTATCTCTACTTTTTGATCTATGTGATTCTATCTCCTTAGAAGTCTAGTATTATTGCTTTTGTTTGCATTCTGTTCTCATTTCCACTTAAGTTTGTATGGTACAAGATGAGGCTGAACACTACTTTCCTTTATCTTTTGGACTGTTGATTTCACTTTGATTATCGGATTATGTAATAAGTCACTTGGTGAAAGTATTACAAAAGTTAGTGATGATAATTTTGCACTGTTTGCTTTGCTAAAGAATTAATTTTGTGACAGATGGAAGAGGGAAGCACAGCAAGCAGTTTGATTTCTGCTGCAGCTTTTGTGGAAGGGGGAATTCAGGATGCATGTGACGATGCTTGCAGTATATGTCTTGAAGATTTTTGTGATAGCGAACCTTCTACGGTATGTACTGGTCTGTTACTTTAATTTCGAGGATTTGAAACTCATCAATAACTGGTTAACTTTTCTCTGTTGTAGCTGACCACTTGCAAGCACGAGTTCCATCTCCAGTGCATTCTTGAATGGTATATAATCTTATTTCTATTCCCATAAATTCCTACAGATTACATTTTTTTTTTGGGGCAACGATCTACTCTGTTCTCTGGTGATTTTTTAATGCCAATTAACAAGACATTGATATATATTTCCTACCAACTGTTAATTGTTATATTGGTGTGAAAAAAATTGTCTCCATAGTCTTAAGAAATTTGACCTGTTTGACATATATCTCAAGGGTTAATAATTTTTCATTGGTCCAACTTATAACATCTACATATGATATTTTGATTTTGAATTCTTTTGGTTGAAGAATATTATAGTTAAAATCAAATTCTGTATATGTTTGATACTTGATGAATTGTTAAGCTAAACACATCTTAACATTCATTTTTCTGAAGAATCATTGCTTGTGACATTCACATTTGCTGTTTTTACTTCAGTGCATGCATCATAGAAGGACCTTGAAAACTAAAGTTGGTAAATAAAAAAAAAAAAGGAGTATGACCTTGGTGCTTCCGAATTTGTGCTCTCTGAATTACTCAGACTTCATTAATCTTCTTCTATTCCCCTCTTCCCTTCCCTTCCCTCCTTTTTAATTTTTTTTTTAATATTATTATTTAATTTAATTTTAAATGTGATTACTGGTGGATAAATTAGCCATGACATTAGAATATATTCTTAGGTGCCAGAGAAGTTCCCAGTGCCCGATGTGTTGGCAGTCTATCAGCTTGAAGGATCCCAGCAGGTATGTTTTCCTTTTATTCAATGTGATTTATTCAATGTGATTTTGTAGGGGTTCTTATTCGGTTCTTAATTGCAGCCAAGAACTGCTGGATGCTGTGGAGCATGAGAGGAATATTCGCATGAATCCACCTAGAAATACAACTATATTTCATCATCCAACTTTAGGGGACTTTGAGCTGCAGCATGTTAGTTGCTATCCTAACTTTCTACCTCATACACATCTTAAATTTTCTATAAAATGACTACAATAGTTACATGGGGTTTAATCTCAAATTTTTGATGCAGTTGCCGGTTAATGCAAGTGAATCTGAACTCGAAGAACGCATTATTCAGCACTTAGCTGCTGCTGCTGCAATGGGAAGGGCTCGTCATCTCTCTAGGAGAGAAGGTCAGAGGACTAGATCTTCTCAAGGGCGCCCGCGTTTCTTGGTATTCTCAACTCATCCTAATGAGGCTTCAGGTGCTTCTCCCCTTTCTCAGAGAGAAGGCAGTAGCCCCACTCCTGAAGTTACCACAGGCTCTAGTTCTCCATTCATGACTGTTGGAGGAGATTCTGCACATCTTATTGCACGGCCCTCATCTGCTCAAGCTGAGCTGACTACAGCCTCAGGGTCAAGTCCCGGGGCATATCAACTCGGAACATCTTCAAGCAATAGGTTTATATAATGTTTCTAGCATTTTATATTAAGTTACGATTAAAAGTCACTCTTAACAATCTTTTTTTATCTTCTAGATCTCCTGCCCACACTTCACCTAATAGTCAAGATAGAGCTGGAGCTTCAGATTTCCAGACATTTTCAGATTCTCTGAAATCCCGGCTTAGTTCTTTGTCAACAAGGTATGAGGAATTTTTCTGTCGATATAATTTTCTTTCCAAGTCATTATTAGTGAAAGCATTTATCATCTTCCTTCCTACCAAATTGGCAGAAATCAGAGTAAGAATAAAATAAAATAACTACATGCTGGTTTTTGAAAGTTGTAGCCTGTATTTGGTTTTATCAGTATGCTTTCTGAAACTTTTTTTTTTTTCCTTTTCTTTCCTGAAGATATAAAGAGTCCATAACAAAGAGCACAAGAGGTTGGAAGGAGAGACTCTTTGCTCGCAACAGTTCTACACCTGAACCCAACAGTGAAGCTCTCGAAGTTGACCATAGGAGTGCTAGTG
The DNA here is from genome assembly GCA_001642375.2 of Mentha longifolia. Classification (NCBI taxonomy): domain Eukaryota; kingdom Viridiplantae; phylum Streptophyta; class Magnoliopsida; order Lamiales; family Lamiaceae; genus Mentha; species Mentha longifolia. The sequence continues at coordinate 17,897,416 of CM038112.1, read as the reverse complement.
GGCCTGGAATTGCTACTATATCTCGAATGATGGATCACCTTCAAGTAGCGGAACATGATCAAATCAACACATCTACCGCATCACCTTCTGTAGAAGGTTCCAGATCTCCAGTTCCTAATGAACAGCCTGTCTTTATGATGGGGAGCAGCCTTTCTTTGAATGATGATGAGGCACGAGCTCCGGCTGCTCCTTCTGCATCAACCTAAGTGTTGACTCCTCAATCTAATCAAGTTCATAGTGCTTCTCTTTCTCAGTGAGTTTTTTTCGTTTTCTTTTGTTGATTCACACTTGCTAAATACTAATATGCTTTTCAATGATCTATCAACCTCAGGCTTGGTTTATCATTATCTACTTTAAAGATTCGCGTTGATGTTTGATTTCCACTAGCATTATTGGTATTTTCTGGTTTTCATAGCGTTAGGATGATGCTCTCACATGATGATGGCTCTAGAAATACAAAGTCTGGTTCAAGGATCGACCCAATAAGAATTGTGTAAATGGCATTGACATGATGGCTAAGGCTTTTAATACTCAAATTGCGACATAAGTAGAGTTTTTTATAAGAATCTACCCCTTTTTAGGTCTCTCTACTTCTGTATTACTTGAATATATAGACCGTTTTTATCACTAATATTAAAGTTATATGCAATTACACTGTTGGATGAACTACCTATGGGATTTGAAAATACAAAGCTTGCATCCAAAGACCAATCTAATTACTGCTTTCCCACAGGTCAAGGATTAGAAGTTAAGACTCACCATTCGATTTTAACGATTTTTCTTTATGCATCACGGTTCCCTAGTTTTGATTTCGTGCAGTCTATTTTTATCAGGTGAACTACTATGTTATTAAGAGGATTCTGCAATTCTACATCAGAGCGCGTGTCACAGGGCTGGCAAATGGTAATGTGAAATCCAATTCATAGACAGTTTAGTGCAAAATTTGCAATAAAGGAAAAGATAGTCCTCCAATGGATATATAAACTAATATATAGAGCTGGAAATTTTGACCCATAGTTTATTTTATGTATGTTTGTTTAACTCGTTGCAAACAATATGTTAACCATCTATTGGAAAGAGCAGCAAACTTATCAACTTTCTTTATTTGATGCTTTCCTTATGTGAAATTGGGTGGTGGTTTAGGAGGCAGGTTCATTTTGTGTTCCAATTTATTTATTTTTCCCTTTTTTGTTTTTTTAGGAGAGATTAGTGTATAATTTGAATTTGTTTTTTTTGGGATATTATTATGATTATTAGCAAGTGGAATTACAGCAACATGTCACGTGGATATTTATTGTCAAATCTTTAGCTTTGTTGCTTTCTCATCAGTCATCTGTCACATCGTCTTACATATATATGTCTTCGTATTTGACGTATTATAGGATTTAAATTAGATTGAGTTGATCTATACAAGATATCATCTCTCTTTGCGGCTTAATTTTATCGGTACCCAAACCATACAAATTCCCATTATTATCTAATTTTATACTATCTCAATTCCGTTATATTAGAGTTTATTTTTGTTTTGGTTAGCTCTAATATGATGAGAAAGATGTAGTAGTATTTATAAAGAAACCTGGCCCTAGAAGAATATCTTCTAATATACTACTCACTACTTATGTTTTTTACATGACGTGAATATTCTTTTTTATGGATAATTTTTTCGGAGTAGGAGTGAAAATTTTCCTTCAACAGACCTTATCCTTCTTTTTCACTCAAATCATGATAACAATTTCCTATCTTTTTTATCTTAGAGAATATATGATAAAACAAGTGGGTCACATTATGGGATAATTTTTTTCATTATTTTTTTATCCTTTGTTTTTCTTTTCCATCAAAGAAAACACACCATTTATTACATTGTTTATTTAGTTGTTAAATGCTTTGATTCGCGCATTCTGTCGGCATTGCGTGCCATGTCAAGGGAGGATTCCCCCCCCCCCCCCTTAATGTGCACAATTAATCTTGTAAATTATATTTATCATAATTTTGATATGAGCTTAATAAAGTTCGAATTCGTGCTGGATTACGTTTATGGTTGCTTTTTATATTAGAAAGAATTATATATATTTGTATGGATCGGTTGCAAATTATTACGTATTAAATATTGGATAAATTACTTGATTTGCTATATGGTCAAATTCAAAATTCTTTAAGAGTTATACATTTTTAACACTATATTTAATTATAAATCTCAAACTACTACGGAGATGCTTGGTATATGATGGAATGAAATAAGATATGAATGGAACTATGGAAGGAGGTTGGAATAATTGATCTATACACTTGATGATATATACAAAGAATACAAAAGCACCCGTACATATACTCTGGTACTGGAGTTGTATCCCCGTATTGTCGGGAAATAATTTATAAATATTTATACAAAAAAATATCACTTCAATAATTATAAATAAATATAAATTTAAATATTTAAATATATGTTGTGGTTTTAACATAAGAATTCCTGACAAAATTAATTAATACATGAGAATCATAAGAAATCTAGACAAAATTAAGGCAAAAACTTGGGTCAACTCAGACTGATGATGCGGCCGGTCCAAAGTACCAATCTTTATACAGAAAAGTGTTAATTTACACGAATAAAAATGTCAATTTTTAACATAATTATTTAACGAATAAAACTGCAAATTTTTAAAAGTGTCAATCTTTATGTAGAAAATTGCTAATCTACACGAATAAAAGTCTCAATCTTTTTGAACTCACTCACCGCCAGCCGGGCTGACCCAAGTGTGCCCCCAAAATTAATTATACAAATAGTTTTTAGGGTTAATGATGCCAAATACACGAATTTGACCCGACTTTCATTTTTCCATAACCTTTCAAAAAAATTGTAATACATGAACTTTGGCACTTGTTCAATTTTTTCCATAATTTTGATTTTGCCCTAATTTTATGCTTACATGGATCTGACGTGGAAGTCGGGAGTGTGTCCTCGTTAATGATTTCCGACGAACAAACGTAGTCGTTTTGACTAATGAATGACGTCGTCAGAACTCCACAAACAACATCGTTTGGTTGTTTCTTACTTTGTGAAACCCGATTAGGGTTTGAATCTACTCCATTGCGCGATTTCACCACACAACACGGAGGAGAAGGGAAGAAGAAGTTTTGCCGCAGAGAAGGAAAAAAGGCTGTAGAGGATGTCTTCGTCTAAAACTTCCTCGTATTTAGAGACTGTAGATTCAACTCCTTCGTCTAAATAAATCTACAAAGTAATTTACTCCTCTTCCATTCTCACTGTCGCGTTTCCGTTCTCGCCTCTCTCTTCGCCTACCACCGCAACACTCTTGGAGACTCGATTGAAACTCGCCCTCTGCACTAGAAATCGCCATATGCCCTCTGAAATCACCCGCAACAATCTTAGAAATTCGATTGAAACTCGATGAACCCTAGAAATCGCCCTCTGCTCTTTGCCTTAGCAAACTGGAAATCCCGACTTTGGATGTAATAAATTTAACCTACGCATGACGTCCACAAATGATACCGTTCACAAGGACATTCAACACGATGCCGTTTAAGATCAAAATGTCGTCGTATTTTTGACAGCTTAGCCGAGCAAATCAAAACAATTGACACATAATATCCACGTCATTTTTCAAGTCATTGGAATTCAAAATTATGGGAAAATCAAACAAGTGCCAAAGTTCATGTATTTACAGATTTTTTGAAAGGTTGTGGAAAAAATGAAAGTCGAGTCAAATTTTGTGTATTTTGGCATCATTAACCCTAGTTTTAAATAATGTTGCTCATTTCTAAGTTCTAATCAATAAAAAATTAATGTATATAATATGGTTTTGGAGGAAAAACCTAGATAAAACTATTTTACTTTAGTTAATATGTCACGTGGCAATGCTATAAATAAAGAAATTAATTTAAATATATACCATAAATACTATATACCCTACCAAAGAAAAACTAAACCTAACTAAAAAAAATTCAACCCTAAATGGAAAAAATTATCTACGTGACATTGTCACATCAGAAGTGGACACATTAAGAGTGTCCACCGTGAGTAGGGGATTGTTTCTATGGTATAACAATAACCATCACTTGTTAGAGATTCTTTTTCTCCTTGTTGCCGGTCTATTTTAACGGGTAATAAGTTAGGAGATTGAGTTACCTTCAAATAATGAAAATGGATTACTCATTACTCAGACAAAACATCAAGTAATGAAAACAAAGAATTGATTCCATTTTCTGAGCTAAAAGAAGTCCAACCAAAACAACGGCTTAAAGAGAGTAGAATAATACTCTCTTTCATTAAAGGGACTAGCCAAATCAAATATTATTTCAACATTTTTGTGAGTCGAAATTGAAGCCTTCAAGTTCCTAATGAAAGATTATCATAGATATTTTAAAGCTAGGGCCGAGTTTGATTATATTGGCCTCGGGTGTGCATCTTTAACAGCTTATAAATATTTGTTCTTAAAAGAAAATGATAGTATTTGGTAGCTGGTTCAATTAGATCTCTAATAGTCTAGACTATTAGAGAATTATGAAATTAGGGCTCATAACTGTACACTAATCCCAAAACATTCTTGAGCATTTAATGTGGCACATCCCAACCCTACGGATTGATAGATGAATCACACCCACTCACTCTCTCTCTCTCTAATACAGGAATCCGGCAATAAACAAAAACCTCGTTTTCTTTTGACGAACCCCACTCAGAAACCACTACTTGCCCACCAATACAATCCTCTATCGATCACTTCCATTTTGTATCTATCTACACAATAATGCATACTAATATACTCCTATATACACTACCCCATTACCACATATAGAAATTATTATTACTTCGATCACCCCTCTTCTCTCTCTCTCTCTCTATCTATCTATCTTCAATTCATATATATCTTGATCTGCTGAGCCTCATATATACTGTGTTCTAATTTTGAGTTTGAGAGTATCTCTTGTTTGTTGTGATTTTTTTCTTAGAAAGAAAACGAATCTAAAGACAGACAGATAGATAGATAGATAGATCTGCGGCCATCGATCGATCTTGCTAAAAAAATGTCAGTTGATATGACTTTGGAAAGAGTTTGTTACGTTCAGTGCAACTTCTGCACCACCATTTTAGCGGTACGTATCTTTTTTACTCATTTCTCCTTAATTATATTGGCTTTGATCTTTACCCAACAAGTTTTATCATCAATTTAGCCAAGAAAACGGTTTAAGGGATTAATATATTCTTTACCTAATAATTATTTAACAATTTTAGCCATTTTTGTTTGCATTTCTATATGCTTGCAGACTGTTTGTACTGGACACTTACTGATAATTAATGTTAATTAATATGATTTCATATGTTACTCCCTTTTTCATTCAAACTGGTTGGCAGGATATATTCTATTTGTAGAAAAAATAAATAAGAATTTTGCCTCCGGATTTTAATAAAAATATTTGTTTCGCCTGATGAGATTCAAGAATTCGAAAATAAAATAAAATTGTGTGTAGTACTCGGATTGGGAATCCTGACGGCGATCTACTAAAAGCCGATTTGCATCTTCTATTGCTACCTACGGATGTTGGCCAAATATTTCCGAAATCAACAATTTTTATTGTAAAATGTTTATGTCACATAGCGAAAATCCGTCGTCTATGCAACATGAAATTGCAATAGAAGATCATACCCGAAATTGACTAAAAGTAGGATGAATTTTAGTTTGTCAATTTTAAGGTGAATGTAATTAACCTGATTTTTGTCGGATATTTATAGGGCAGCAGGTCTGTAGGTTTTTTAGGGTTCCTTATATACAAGGTTTATTTTGTTTTTGCTTTACAGCTTTTTTTTTCGTACTTCTATGTGTTGGTATGTATTTTTGTGGAGAGTTAGATTATTTGGACACATATCGTGAGACATTGAAATAGTATTATTCATTTGGAAACTCTGATACTAATCATATTTCTGAAGAAAGCAGATGATGAATGATGCTTCTGTCTTCTTTAATTTATATGGTCTTTGATGATTTCCGTTCCAGTCCAGTCCTTTTCCTCTCTCTCTCTCTTACATAGAAAAACACACATTATAATTTTATACTCCCTCCATTTCGTCGAATATGACCCCTTTCAATTTGACATATTCTGGCACGTTTTTTCACGCTTCTTGATGATGTGTTTTTAAATGGATTTTTGAATTTTTTTTTTTCTTTTATGGGATACTACGACTGTCAGAGTATCCCGTAAAAGAAAAAATTCTTTAAAAATACATTTTAAAATCCATCATCAAGAAGCGTGAAAAAGTGAGCCAGAATAGGCCAAATTGAAAGGGGTCATATTCGACGAAATTGAGGGAGTAATTTTTAAAGACGAGAGAGAGAGAGAGAGACAGACCGCCAGAAAAAGAAAGGAAGCACTGAAAGGAAAATAACTTCTTTTTCATGGCCTCCATCGATACCATTCCCTCTTTAATTTTCTGAAAATTTTACGCCCTTTTTCAAGAATCTCAATAATTTCGTCCAATAATTTATTTATTTTTTTAGTAGGAATTTAGTTCTTTTTGTCGTGTTTAATATTTTTGGAGTATATAATAATTATGCTTGATACTATATATTATGATCTCATGCATCAATCATATATGTATCTCTATTACATGTACACCTTTTATATTTTATTTGCTACGTTAAGACATTTTCTTGATCTGATTGAAGAAGGGTTTTCCAAATCAGGGTTTTGGTGAAACTGATAGTTTCTAAGATTTTTTTTAGTTAATTATTGTGTAATTAAAAATAGAGAAATGAAATGAATGAAACATATTGTAGGTTAATGTTCCAAGAAGCAACATGTTGAATATGGTGACAGTTCGATGCGGCCACTGTGCTAATTTGCTGTCTGTGGATATGGGAGGATTGCTTCACTCTTTTTACCTTCAAGATTTCCACCAGGTATTTTTTTATTTATATATATAATGCATCACTACTCACTTTTTCAGTATATATTTTTTTCTCCTTTTTTCACTCACCTGTGACGAAGCATATTATATTATGTCCTATTTATTTCTTATCTAGTAGTGTTCAAGACAGATTTAGTCAAGTTTTCTTGAGTTTTACACTTTTGTTTTAAAGAAATACTACTATATAGTATATTTCTTCTAGTGCATTCTGCTACTATGCATGTACTTTTAAATTAATTTTTTTGAACAAATTGATTTTCAAATTATCGATTTTGATAATACCATAGATAATTAGAAATATAGGTAGTGTAGTTAGAACTTATGAAAATCAAATTTCATAAGTAATGCTGCCTGACCGAGTGCAAATATGTCTTATGAAAATCAAATTTCATTAAATTATTAATTTCATTATTAACATGGCACTATCGCATTAGTCGCAGTGGGCATATTCACGGTGACTAAGTGAACATTCCTAGAAATTTCCTAATATCACTTTGGGGACATTTTATTAACATCTCTTATTGCATCAAACGAAGCTCGAGAAACAACAATCGGTGGCCTATGCTGCAATTCAAGACAATGGCTCGTCTTCAACGTGCAATATATTTACTCCATTGCAGTCTCAACCTAAGATGCCTCCTACTCCCCGTAAACAAATCTTAATCTTTATATATATATATATATATATATATATATATAATTTTTTGGTTCATATAAAAATAATTTTTATATATATTCCCTCAGTACTCCATTTTTTGGATCTGTTGACTTTTTGACTGATTTTGGAGATCTGTGATGATGAATTTTAAATTGAATTTTTGGAGTTAGTTTTTTTACAAGCTACTACGAGTATTGTAGTAACTTATAAAAAAAATTAAACTCCAAAAATTTAGTTTAAATATATCATCACAAAGCTACAAAATCAGCTAAAAAGTTAACAAGTCCAAGAGATGAAGAGCGGACAGAGTATGTTGTAGTATAAATTAGTCCTTATGTATCATTCCCATATATATGCATCAAAAATCTCTAATTTACGCATGACAAAGTATGAACATCAGAAGAATTATTTTTATGGCACCATGTCTTTGAAATCCCACTTTGTAATAAAATAGATAAATAAATAAATAATTTTATTGATTTTTCTTGAAAGAAGTGATGAGAAAGGAGCACTGACTTTTATCGTCCTCTTCATTCATGCATGGCCTATTACGATTGCGACATCACATTTATATGCATGCCATTCGCACATCTATACTTCTTTTTCTATCACTCACCATTTACCAATTTCATTGATTTGTTCGGTACATGGAATTAAATAATAAACTTTATCCCAAATAAACCAATCATTTCATTGTAATCTCATTTTAATACATTTCTAGCTAGCATGTTTCAAATACTCTTACCTTGAAAATTAAACACAGTATTAGTTTAATTAGTCAAGCTCTTATTAGTTCATTAAAATCATTTCTTATATTGATTAACTCTTTGCAATTTGTACAGCTTCGGTGAAAAGACAACGCGTTCCATCAGCATACAACCGTTTCATAAAGTAAGTAATGAGGCCAAAAAAAAGAAAAGAGTAATTATATAATGAAAGGTTTTATTATTTCATTTCCATATTTTAATCATATACATCCAATTAATGTATGATTAAAATTTAACAAGATAAAATAATTAATTTGGGTAGATTAATGTAATAATTAATGAATCCTTTGCAGAGAGGAGATTCAGAGGATAAAGGCTAGCACGCCTGAAATTACTCACCGTCAAGCTTTTAGTGCAGCTGCAAAAAATGTAAGTCCTTCAACAAATTAAAACCATTATATTAATTTGCTTGCTTTGCATTTAATTATAATTTGTGAATAAATCAATTATTATATTCTTGTTTGCCTTGAATGTATATATGCAGTGGGCACATCTTCCTCGTATTCATTTTGGACTCAACAAAACAAGCTAAGCCATGAGCCATACATGCAGCATCACAATATATATATATATATATATATATATATATATATATATATTGTTTTTGGAATATGTTTTATAATTATTCTCAATTAAGTGTTTCAATATATTACGAGAAAAAAAATACAAATGCTAGATCTGGATTTGATGCCACTTATTTTGGACTCTAGCTAGGTGCAAGAATATATTAAGGTGCGATTTTCCACATTGTATGTTTATTGTTGTATTATGTGAAATTTATAATTGTTCATCTATTTAAAACAAAATATTATGTGTGATGTATAATCTTTGTTGTGAATTATATAATGTAATTTAATGCCCTTTTCCATTTTGATTTTAGTTTAGGGTTTTGATGTCTACGGTGTGATCATGCATGAAATCATGTATATATCATATCCACAAATTAAACTGGTGATTGAACCCCCAACATGCATACGATATGCACATCTTACATATTAGAATGTATACACATATACTGATTCAAGTTAGGTAATGAAAAGAGACTGGAATCAAGTCAAATAGGAGAATGATAATAATAATAATAATAGTTACTTTTATTGAATGTTTGGTTCAATGATAGAATTGAGTCACTTGTAAGGAATTCACTTTCTCCTTGTTTCCCGTCCTTCTTGAGGTGTAACAATTTGGTGGATTGAGTTACTCCCAAGTAAGATAAATGAATAACATATTACTCAAATCAAAACAAAAAGTAATGGAATCTATTAGTTGTTTCTCTTTCCATACCCAAAAAGAATATAAACCAAACATGAGCTAAATATAATACTCTTAGTGGGCGTTTACTTTGAGTCATGATTAGGCTAGATAATTAAAATGTATACACATATCATACTACTATATTAGGGTATATACAATATACAATATACTCACTCTGTTATCTATTTATTGACACTAATACTATATCAGAGCGTCCTCCATTTTTGGACTCTTTCTATTCATTTTTTGACCCTTTCTATTTTGGGAAGTAGGCCTCACATACACTTTAACACTTTAATATTATTAAAAATATTAGATGTGCCCATAATTATTTCACTTTAACACTTTCAATGTATTACCATATCATCAAAATATATTAAATTCCGTGCCTAAATTTTTAGTCCAAGAATTGAAAAACAGAGGGAGTACTATATACTTGGCTCGTCTCCAAAAAGTATCACGAGCTACCAAAATTTATGTCCTCAAATATGTGTATGTGTCATGATGTTTCAAGTATCTGTGCAAAATTAAATTAACTAAATTTACACTTATCATCATTTCAAATTCTTCAACATTTTTTTAAAAATGTTTCATGCAATGGTTAGACATGAAGAAAGTAAAATTGTCAACTCCATTTATATTTTATATGTACGGTTTGGCGGCTCGAATACTTGGGACGTATAGAAATGTTTTCCTATTCAATATAAACTTAATTAATTAATTAATGTGTACACGACTCATATAACAATAACAATAACAATAACAATAACAATGTCACACATAATAAGAAGATTTAGTAAAATTTAATTTGTGATTAAAAACTTTTCAATATGACATATTGTCACGTCAGGATCATATATACTACCTCCATCCCGTTATATTAGAGCTTATTTCCATTTTGGTCCGTCCCATTATATTAGAGTTCGTTCCTAAAATGACAAAAAATAATTGGCTACCATTAACTCTCTCTCCTTAGAATTAATTATAGCCACATATCCTCTAATTTATTAGTTTCTGTATAAGTCAAACTAGCTCTAATATAATGGGATGAAGGTAGTAATTATAATTAAGGTGTGTCAACGATTGGAGAATTCTCTCTCTAATATATGTACTCATAACAATTGAATATGAGTGCTTGTTGACAGTAGGTCATTAATAATAGAATCTGTAACGTCAAATCATATAGTTGAATTCTTGGAATTTAGTGGGATTGCATTGGGATCTCTAAGCCAAATCATGAGGCGGTATCCCTATATTTTATAGTAGTTATATATTTCTACTCTCATTTCAGTTGTCTCATTATATTATTTTGTTGACTCGTATATATGCAAAATATGAGAATATATACACTTTATATACATGTAAAGTGTGGCGCGCCTAATATTATGAATTTTCTTAAAAATAACATATACTACATCATTCCCCTTATATTATAGCTCATTTGATTTGCACGGAAACTAAGGAATGAGAGGAATTGGAGGATATATGACTATAATCAATTCTAAGTATAGAGAGAATTAATTGTAGCCAAATATTTTTTGTCATTTTAGAAAAAAAAACTCTAATATAGTGGGACGGACCAAAACGGAAAGGGCTCTAATATAAATGGATGGAGGTAGTATATACTCCCTCCATTTTGTCGAGTTTGACCTATTTGCTTTTGGCAATTTCTGGCACGTTTTTCCACGCATCTTGATGATGGGTTTTAAAATGGATTTTTGAATATTTCTTTCTTTTACGGTAGCGTGGAAAACCCATCATCAAGAATTTTGTCATTTTAGGAAAGAGCTCTAATATAGTGGGACGGACCAAAACGGAAATGACTCTAATATAAATGGATGTAGGTAGTATATACTCCCTCCATTTCGTCGAGTTTGACCCATTTGCTTTTGGCAATTTCTGTCACGTTTTTCCACGCTTTTTGATGATGGGTTTTTAAATGGATTTTTGAAGATTTCTTTCTTTTACGGTAGCGTGGAAAACCCATCATCAAGAAGCGTGGAGAAATGTGCCAAAAATAAATGGGTCAAACTCGACGAAATGGAGGAAATACTATACATAAAAAATAGATTTTACCGCAAAATTTGTATGGAATTTTAGATGCTCACTAGTATCAATTAATTAAATGAATAAAGTCTTAAAAAAATTGCAAGATCTACCAAGTAGTATGATCTAGTATTTTTTTTAGTACTACAACACAATACACATTCACACATACACAGTAAATTGACTCAAATGGACAACTTATTAATTAAGGGTATAGTGTCTTATCAAAGGAGCTGTGTTTTTAATTGTCTATTAACATGATCTAATCCTTTTTAATAATACAAATGAGATGAAGTAAACACTTAAAAGTTCGATAGAAAAATTAGGGGAAAAAAAAGAAAAAAAAAGTGACGACTCTTTAATTTCTTACACATGAACTAAAAAGATTAGCTTCTTGTGGGCCTAATAAAAAATAAAAACAATTAATCCATTATCTCATTAATTATTTTTTTTTTAAAAAAAACAACATTAACTTAATAATCAACTTTTGTGGACCTATTTTTCCACTTAAAAAAATCTATCGAATTATTCCCTTCGTACTGCCGAATTTGACGCATTTCTTGAATATATGTAAGGTATAAAATAATGAAGCACGTCAAATTCAGCGGGACGGAGGAAGTATTTCATATGTTGCACAAATTTAGTCTTAGTTACTATATTTGGACGTCCAACAAATTTATTCTCGTATGGTGGTACTTAATTAAAATGAAAACTTAATAAGTCATAAACTACACAAAATAAGTATCTTCAAAAATTTCTTAAATTACACAATATTAACAACAAAGCACAACTCAGTTGGTAAGATGCTTCACCTCCAACCAAAAGATCGGGAGTTCAAGTCACTTCAGGTGCGTGTGTGTGAATGTATTGTGTTTGTCCTAACAAAAAAAAAATTATAGTGGCCCACCAAAAATTATTCTACTTTATCAATTGACACATATACTCCTAAAAGTACTAAAAATTAAAGTGTCCGACCATGCATAACTAAAATTATGGGATGGGGAGAGCATATTTTTTTATTAAAATCGTACCACCAAGAGAATATCATACTCTTACAGCATACACATTGCCGACTATATGTTGGTAGAGGCGCCTACGAAATTTTGAAGGGTGCCTATCGCTGGGTGTTGGGTTTAGGCGTGATATCGCTTATCCCATGCACCCAGCCGCTCCCTACGTGGCACGCTCCAATTCATCCAATTAAAAAAAATAAAAAATCTTCATCTTTTCCTTATAAAACATAATTTTCACAACAATTCAGATTCATATAGGCGCTAATGCCAACAAATTTACTAATAAATGCATATCATTTGGAAAAACAAATTCCTAAATAAACATACTGCATAATACATACATATATATTTATATACCTATGTATAACCATGAGATAATATATTTTATCGTTATCAACAAAGAAAATCAACCAAATTTTTTTTTTTTTTTTCTTTGAAAGGAAGCAATCCATATTTGTACAAGTTATATATGGGTATATGTACTAAAAAAAACTTATATTTTAAAATTAAAAGCCCAAACCAATAAATTCAAAGGACCAAATTTGAAGCCCAAATAAAAATATAAAATTTTCCCTTATCTTCTGGGAATTCTGGAAGAGAGAAGATCAGAAAACCCCGATGGGTGACGTCAGTGGAGCCACCTCCTCCGCGACTGCAGCCGCTGCTTCCTCCGCCGACGATGATCTTCTGCTCAAGAAATTCTTCGCCGAGGTCGGAGAGGTCGAGCGCGATAACGAAGTCAACAGGTATCTTCTGAATTAATACTCGTATAGGTTTACGGTTGGTTAAAAAAAATGAAATCTTTTTTCATTTCCTTGCGTCATGTTTTGGTCTGTTGTTGGAAATTGTTCTGGATGTTGATAGAAATAGCATAAACTTGTTGTATCATGTATTTTGATATGTTTTATGTATTCTTTGGACGCGTATTTGTACATAGTTTATAACCTACTTGGATTCTACCTGAGATTTTAGGGTTGATAAGCTTGACAAAGGGGGAATCTTGTGGTGATTCTGTTTTGAATTGAATTTTGAGCTGGTGAAATTGGAAATTTTGGACGGTGGGATTTAAGTTTAATCAACCAGAGTAGATTGCAATGTTCCCCTGATGTCAAAACTTCTGTCCATTGTCCAAATTTGGATTGCTACAGTTTTAGGTGATTGTTTTTGTGGCTTGAATTTGTATTTCGGTCATCTTTTCATGCTAAAAGCTAGGGGTAGGGGTTAATTGTACTTTTGGATTGCTCGATAGTCGATACTAAATCATTTTCAGTTTTAAATGATGCAAGGATTATATCAGTGATTAGATTGTGTTTTAGGGCCAACTTTCCCCTAACCTTCTTGTTAGATGGTCTTAAATTCATAAGATATTCTTGTGGAAAAAATGATAGTGCTATAGCTGGTATCTAGCAATGAACCCTGTTTTCTTATGTTCCTTATGAGATGACACCTGCCCCCCCTGCCATGCATATTACACTGTTCAGTCTGGTTTACTACACTACAATTTTATACGTATCATAAGTGCCAAGTCTATATGCTGTCAAAGATTATTGATTTCTTATTGGTGAGTACACCCCGAATCGTAATGATATGCCAACCAGTGCATGATGCAGTAGGTTTTTCGTGTTGATTAGGATTGGTGCATATATTTCAGTTGTTGGGCTTGAGACACGGGATTTTCCATCCATCAGAAAAGTTCTTAGGATAGGGGGAGGAAATAGTTCAAAGTTCAATTTTTATTTTATTTTTTTCATCTCTAACTGCAGGAGTAAGAAAATGTGAAATATTTTGCTTGTATCTATGTCTTTGTGCATCTATGCTGTGTTTCTTTTGTAGGGATTTTAATTTTGGCAGTGAATGAAGTGGCAAAGTCAGCATACTTAAGATTAAAGTTATGGTGCCGTCATAATTGTAGGCTTTAGAGATGATTAGTGATCTAATTTGTAGCTAATAGTTACAGCCTACCTTATTCCTTAGGACCTAGGCCCTGACAAAGAATCTAATGCAGTTGAGAATGAAACCAAGACTTGTATTTGTTTGAGCAGGCTTTTGATTCTTTGTTCAGAACGAAGATGTCTCATCTTGTCAATATGAGCTAAATGTGATTTGAGGATCTCATATTTATAAATGTGTTGTCTGTCTTTGAGTTTGATGGTAACATCATTTATTTATACATGCCGTCTATTGATGATTTAACACCAAACCATGAGATGAGACAGAATGTACTATGATAACTAGACTGCTTACTGATTAAGTGTTACCTCTGCTGAAAATATTAATGGTGCTGGTTACTACCAGTAAATATTGTGCGCTGAGCATAGCAATTTTGTCAAAGTTATTGACCTATCTGCTAGTATTTCTTCTTGATGTCCAGTCTCCTTATATTTGCTTAAACATGTTAATAACTTACTTCCAGCTGACACTATTTAATATTTGGCTGATGTAGGATCCTTTCATGTTTCAAGTTAAATGCTTTTGAGTATCTTAACATTCCATTTACTTCCTCTGTTGAAGATGTCAGAAGGCAATATCGTAAGGTAAATTTCTGGCTTTAATAAATTGCTAAGTTCGTGTTAATGGTTTCTGTGAGAAAATAGTGGCAGGTTTAATGTTATATCTGCTCTTACAGTTGTCATTGCTTGTTCACCCTGACAAATGCAAGCATCCACAAGCGAAGGAGGCATTTGGAGGTAACATGTGATTCCCTACATCCTTGCAGTGTTAGTTTTGTGTATGGTGTTTTTTTTTTACCCCTTCTTCACTCTTTATCCAATTAGATTATTTATATTGGATGCGAAAAGAACACATTTTTCCTGAACCTCTTTTCGTCCCGTTCAACTTCAAAATACAAAAACTACTGTAAGAAAGCAATTTACTGACATGATATGTTACTACTAAAAAAAGGTGCAAGTGGGAAAGTACCATGTGATTATGTTCACCTGATCCTGCTAATCCTTCATAGAACAGTATAGTTGTACTAGTTGCCTTTTATAATGAGAAGACTGATGCTATTTTGGAGGCAGTAAGCAAGCATCATCCTTATCACATACTCCCTCCGTCCCAAAGATAGCGTCCTGTTTCTTTTGACAATAATTTCAAGCTTTTTCGTCCCATAAATTTGGGCACGGAAATTAAGAGAATTTGTAATCTTTTCCCAATTATAAATAGTATAAGTATAATATTATTCATAATTGGGAAAACATTACGCATTCGCTTAATTCTCGTACTCAATTAAATGTGACGAAAAAGCTTGAAATTATTGTCAAAAAAAACAGGACGTTATCTTTGGGACGGAGGGAGTATTTCTTACCCGGGCTATCTAGACTAGAGTTGGGAAATTCTACAATGTTAACGTTTACTGCTTAATTTAGGACCCTTATTCAATTCAGATGTGTGCAGTATAAAGCAACTTTACAAATGTCTGATACTTCCTCATAGAATATGTTATTAGTAAATTCTCGTTGGAGTTTCTTTAGATTTATACCCAATCAGAGGCTGGTACAATGCAAAATGGTACCAGCCTCCAGCCCCTAATCTTGAGTGGAGGCAATATCGTCTGATCAGCCTACATGATTAGAATCATCCTCTCTCTACTTCCTTTTATTTAAAGTTTGATACAATTCTTAAATTGGAATTTTCTTTCTCTGAACAGCATTAGCCAAGGCCCAACAAATATTACTAGACCAAGAAGAGAGGGAGTATCTTCTGAACCAGGTTAATGCTGCAAAAGGTGGATCAATGACTTATCTTTCTCTTGCTGGTTACTCGTTCCTTTCTTTGTTTGATTTTGCAAGCTGTTATCTTCTGTTAAAGTTCATGTTTTGGAGTGAACTGATTCAGATTTTGATATCTCTGTTAAACTGGATATTTTTATTATTTTCTTTTTTCCCTGTTCTGACCCTAAATAGATATTCGTGTTTCCTCAAAAAACTTATGCTGCAGAGGAACACTCTGTAAAATCAAATGAAAAACCATACAGGAAGTTAATCTTTGATTTGAATAATCTAAAATAATAGGATAGGTGGCAGTCTACGGATCATCATTTTCCAGTAATCTCCACTATTTATTTTGTTATATTTTCATCCTTGCTGTTCTTGATTTATGGAGCAGACAAGTATCTCTTTCTCATTGCTCATCATGGTCTCTCCTTGGCTTGTAATATTAGTCTACATTAATAAATTTCTCTCATGATCTAATTGCAATGCAGAGGAACTTAGAGCAAAACGGAAGAAGCAGCTGAAGAAAAACACTGCAACCAAATTAAAGTCATTAGTGGATGAGGTAAAACCATTTGGCGCAAGTACTTTCTTGTAGAGCTACTGAATTTATTAGTTATATCCTGATGCAGAAGTAATTGTTGTCTCTTAATGAGTGTGTTTCACCTTTCTCCATCACTTATTATGCTACTGAATTTATTAGTTATATACAGATGCAGAAGTGATTATTTCCTTCGTCTTTTACCAAGTGTTTCACCTTTCTCCGTTGCATGCTGTTATTTCTTTAGTCATAATGAAGACAGTGCTAGGGACAGTTTTGCAGTTGAAATCAGTACTGTATAGATGTTAAACAGATAACTAACATTACTCGTATTTGCACTTTTACACATCAACAGGGGAAATATGAGCAGGAATTTGAACGATCGGAGGAATTCCAGCAGCAGTTGAAATTGAAGGTTCGAGAACTCTTAACAGATCAAGAGTGGAGGAGAAGAAAGATGCAGATGAGGGTATGTTTCACTGTACCACCTAATTATTGTTGTTGAGTTAACAGCAAATTGTCCTTTAGGTTTAATTTCTTTACTGAAAGAAACCAAATAAAGTTCGTCATCTTTTCTGTTTTACTTATTGCACCATTGAGGAGGTATTTATAATACAAATACAAATCTCTAGGGTTATTATTTCATAACTTTGCTTGGTTTCCATGTTAATAAACAAAATTCTTTTTTTTGGCATAATAGATATCAGAGGAAGAAGGTAGATTAAAGAAAGACGAAGAAGAAACAAAGGAGATGTGGAAACGGAAGCGTGAACATGAGGAGCAGTGGGAAGGGACAAGAGAAAAGAGGGTTAGTTTCTCACACACGTATTATTATAATTGCTATAGTAATTGAACTGCATTATATCCTCGATAAGATCAAGGGGGTGTTTGGCTAAGCTTATTTTAAAGAGTATAAGCTCTAAGAGCTTATAAGATGTATGGTGGTAAGAACTTATAACTTGTCAAAGTGTTTGGATAAAAGATCTTATAAGTTCAAGAGATTTAAAAAAGTTTAAAATCTGAAAATTTTAAAATATCGAAAAAGTGAAAAATTTTCAAATCCATAATTTTGTATGAACCTAGGGGTGTTCACAGTTTGGTTAAAACCGTAAACCAGACCAAACCGTATTATATGGTTTGGTTTGATTTATTGTTTGAAAAAATAAGGTTTGGTTATTTATTTTTAAAAATTATGGTTTACGGTTTAGGTTTGGTTTTTATAAATATATAAACCGAACCAAACCGTAAACCGTAAAACTGTAATATAATGATGATAAATATTAGTATTAATTATTATTTTTGACATATTATATTGTCTTTTATTCTACCACCATTGAATGTTGAAAAATACTAATTAAAATAACTAAGCTAATACAATTTAATCTATTTTTTTTATATAGAATAATACTTCCAACTATTTAGAAATTCTTTTTATACGCTATTAAATATATTTTCTAATTTTTTTTTAATTTCTTAATTATTTACTTTTGTATGTAAATGTTAGATTGTAGTTCATGATTTTCGTTAGAGCTGTCAAAAGTGGCCCGGCCCGACGGGCCGACCCGGCCTACCTGAAATTTAGGTAGGGCCGGGCTCTAGAAATAGAGGCCCAAAATTTCCCGGGCCTAAATAGCCCGGCCCAGTGGGCCGTTGGGCTTCTTGGGCCATGGGCTAAAAAAGCCCGAAGCCCATGGGCTTATTTGGCCCGATATATTTATATATATTTTTAATAATTATATATATAATGCATTATTTATAAATTGATTAAATATATGAAATTATTATTTTAGTTATAAATTATTTTGATATCTAGCCTTTTAGGTAATTAATTTAATTCTTGAGGTTAATTATTTCGTATTTTTAATATATAAAATTATAATTATATTACATTTTTTACTCTTGCTTTTAAAAATCAGCTAACGATTAAATTGACCAACACGATAACAAAAATATAAATTTTAAAATTTGTATTGTACTTTTTTTAAAAATAAAAATAAAATAAAAAGAGTTATGGGCCGGGTTGGCCGACAGCCCGATAGCCTATATAGGGTCAGGATGGGCTAGAGTTTTATGAGCCTGATTATTTTTGGGCCGGCCCGACTCAGCCCTTTTTATCGTACGTGGCCCATTGGGCTAGGTTGGGCCGGCCCGACCCGGCCTATTTGACAGCTCTAATTTCGTTGTGTAATGAACCTTTTTTTATTGTCAATTTTGATTTCATAAAACAATATATTTTATTTTACTATTTGAAATTTTAGTACAAACATATTTTAAATAAAAAAGAAGCAGATAAAAAATATTTGAAAACCGCAAACCGAACCGCACCAAACCGCATTAATATGGTTTGGTTTGGGTTGGTTTTAGTGCGAGTATGGTTCAGTTTGGTTTTAAAAAATTACCAAATCGTATTTCACGGTTTGATTTGGTTTAGACATCAATCCGCACCAAATTGGTCCGTGTACACTCCTAATGAACCAAATAGAAGTGTATATGCTAGAAATAAAAAAATATATATAGTTATATAGTGTTAAAGTAAAATTTTGAAAAAATAAATTGGAGTGGAATAGCTTATTTTTTGAAGAGCTTATAAGCCCCTGAAGCTAATTTTGGAGCTTATAAGCTCTTAAGCTCATTTCCAACAATAAACTCTATTTTATAGCATGCTATATTTCAAAATAGAGTAATATATACTCTATTTTATAAATCTCAACAATCTGCTTTATATCTACACCCTGTTACTATTTTTTTATTGAATAAATAATAAAATATATGTACAATAATAATATAATAAATCAACTTTAAATTAAAATATTAGTTAAATACTTTACTAACTGTAAAATAAAATACTATTGGAATACATGAATACATTTGGTACTTCAAAATAGAGATTTACTCTAAAATAAAACTATTGAAGATGCTCTTAAGGAGCTTTATTTTACCAACACTTTTGGCTTATAAGTTGTTTTAAGGAGCTTATAAGCTAAGCCAAACACCCCCTAAGGCAATTATGTACCCATTACCGTTCACTTGCCAATCGATTATAAGTTTCTATGCTAATCAACAGGTTTCTAGCTGGAGGGATTTCATGAAGGGGGGAAAGAAGGTAAAGATTATACTAAAAATTGCATATTTGTATATTTAGGTATTACTTTCAAGAAAAAAACATCTTTTGAAGTATTCGAATGTAACATGTTAAAAGATAATTTCATTTATGAAACTTGCTCCTATTCCTTGTTTATTGGCCTTAATTCACCCCCTTTTGTACTTTTACAGGTGAAGAAGGGAGAGCTTCGACCACCAAAGCTCAAGACCGAGGATCCGAACAAATCCTATGTCCAAAGGCCTCTCAAGAAAGGCTGATATACAGAATTCTTCCTCTTGCAAATTACATGCTGAAGCTTTGAGTTGTAGTGCTAGTAATTGTTCTAACTTATGTCTGTTTGTGGCCCAATTTTAGCTGCTCATTTCACTCCAACCGTTTTAAGTGTATACGATCTCTTTCAAATCTCAAATTTCTATGTACAATATTTTATCGTAGTTGCACAGCTTACTGCAAATAACTCCTACATTTTGACACACAAAATGAGGAAGTTTCTAATAGTTTGATTTCAACTATAAATGCCAACCAAAAAGGGGACTAACTGACTTCTTAACTTCACACAATTGTTACATCGTACCCAGTAAAAATATGAATTGCAAAGGGCAAACAAACATCCTTCCTCTAATATCTAATATACATGAAACTTTCAATATGTATTAAGGACCCTACGTCCTCAAACAGAGAAAAAAAGATAATGCATCTACGTGGACCAAAAAAATATGGCGAATGAGAAACAAGACTCTGGCCAGCTACCACAGTAACATCTACCTCTCGACTTGCACGCCCAAATTCGCCTTCATCGCAGACAAGTACAGAACTTGTAGTCCAGGCATCTTGTGAAGTCTTCGAGCGTAGAAGATTCCAGAAGCTCAAAGCCTCCACAATAGAGGTCTTGAGAGAATTCTCCGTTTTAAGCTATCATGCTACGTACAAATCACTGGAAATCTCCAGATGTTAGCATGAGCTTAGAGGAAGAGCAAGAATAATTCTGCAAGTGGAACTTAAATCCAAGCAAGAGAACCTCGATCATTAGCAACTTGAGGGCGGCCTCTCGTTGGAGTAGGTGGTCTGTTAGCGTTGAGCTCCTGATAATTACAAAGGGAGGGATGATTAATCTCAGCTCATGGCTTACATAGTTAGAACATAATGTTGCAGATTAAGGGATGTGTATGTAGTTATATATAGGTAGAGTACCTGCATCCATGTGTCTTCTATCTGGCGTTCAGGAGATGTTTCGGGAGACGAAATTGCAGGTGGCAAAGGATGAATAAGTTTAGGTACAACCACTAGATCTCTACCCAAAACCAAGATAGCACCAGCATTATTTGCAGTACCTACAGAAATTTACAATATAACAATGGATATGATCTCTCAAATAAGAAGCCAACAGCTCAATAAAGGGCATAACAGAGGCCAGGATAATTGCGGCATGTTAACACATACCACAGTAGTTTGTTGCCGAAAAAAGTGTGATTAGATGCCCCTGAGCAAATCTTTCAAATCCATCCATCACACACTCATGTGCTCGAACAATTAACTGAAGATCATTGTTATTACAAAATTCCATAACACGATCGGGCTGAAAAACAAATGAAACTTTGGTCAGCAATGGAAGGGAGATCCTTTGATGAACACTGTAATTTCTGTAATGGTCAACAATATTTATATGACACTTAACTTCGCATGCTCAATCAAGTCATTTATCTGAATCAAACAAGAAAAACAAAGATGTATCACCTAACTGTAACATAACTCCAGCTATCCCATCATATATGTTTGTGATTGCAATTTCTTATGTATTTAAAAGCTACCTTCATGACTGCCTTTGACTAAAAAGTTAATGGTGGAAGTAGGATGACTTATGAAGAGATAAAAAAAACGTGCCATTCAGCACCAAATCAGCAGCAGTGCTAACTTCTGTGACCCCAACACGCAAAAGGGAGGAGAAACACTTTTACTCATACATATATAAATGTGTGTGCACATAGACGGTGTCAGAGAGATGATCATCTATACCATATGATACAAATTAAAAGGAACTATGGTAAATATCTGTTAAACCAACGATACTATATAAGGGAAGAGAAAACCAATTGAGGAAAACGCACCCCAAAGGTCACCAACCCAGGACCTCTAGCATTTGGTCGCAGCCCTTCTACACTGTCATTTTCAGTTGGATCGGACCTACAATAAAACATCCACATCAAAGCTCAATAATACAAATTAAGAAATTAGAATATTAATAACTAAATATGAACAAAGGCATACACTAACCATAACAAGTCCATAAGAACTATAGACCCTGCTTCCATTGCAATTGGACGTTGAATACTCTCAATCTGTTCTATATGGTTTATCGATCTCCCAATACCACCATGCATACAAATGATTTTTTTCTCAATCAGAGCAGCCAGAGGAAGCCAATTGAAAAGTCTGTTTATCCGATGCCATGCCCATATTCCATCTCTCTCACCCTGTTCAGGTAACCATTAAGACTCTGGGTTTATCCAATATATGAAAGAATGGGGTAATTGAAATTCTGTGATTTACCATACGCTCGATGCACTCAATCCTAAACCCAAAAAGAGCATTAATATCTGCAGCTTCATGATTACCACGAATTAGATGTATTTGATGGGGATGCTCAACCTATATATTCATGAAGCCAGTTTGTCAGTCCATACTAAAAGGAATTGAAACTTAAAAGAGAGAACCAGTTAAGAGTTGAAAAATCAACCAATACAATACCTTCATTGCTAGGAGAAGTGTTATGGTTTCCAAACTATGTTGGCCGCGATCAACGTAGTCTCCCAAAAAGAGATAATCAATATATCTAGCCATAGACTAACATAGTCAGCAAGGTAATTTTGGAGGATATGCAATTATATCTTGCAAGACCAGGGATAAGTCAACATACTACAATAGCATGACAAAATGAAAGAGTATAGATACATACGCTATGTCTCCAGCAGTTGAAGGTGATCCATACTCATCAAAAAGTCGCATTAGATCCCCAAATTGCCCGTGCAAATCACCAAATATTTTAATTGGAGCCTTCAGCTGCAATACACTAGGTTCGCTTGCAAATATCCTCTCAGCACTATCACAGAGATCTGCAATCTCATTGCAATCCAAGAAAAATTGCCTACGAACTGGAGGTTTCCAACCACGTGGTTTCAGAAGATGAGCAATCACCTGGTCAAACAGGTTTCGACTGTCACAGACCTTTTCTTTCAAAACAGAATATACGATACAACTATCATGATTTCAATTTAATTAAACCAATAAAATGTGAGACATATAATTAAATAACTTAGTGGAGCAAATCTTATGAGAACTATTAGGAATAAGAAAATGTAAATCTCTAGTTGTTTTCATTCACAGTTCAAGAGACATGCTATCACTTAAGCTGACATACACTTGGCTACATTATAAGCTTTGTTTTACTTTTTAAAACTCATTTCCAGAATATTTATTTCATCACCCAGATATCATACCAGAGTATATTGTTACTGTCTTGAGGAAAATGATACCTTCTTTGGTACACTGTTAATTGACATTTGCCGATCTAAAAGTTTTCTAGCAGCTGTGGCACTTTCTGGAGTCCCATAACTAACACGCCTGCCTTCATTTTCGAACTGATCAATCGAAAGCTGTCTGACCATACCACCTAAAGCACCACCAGTCTCCGCAGCTACAACCACCTGAAAATGCACCAATAAAAGATACTTATAAACATATTAATAAATCAACATTATCTAAAGTATAAAATTCATAATCAGGATACTGACTGCTCGATGATGAAGCCTGACTCCAGGTGGGATTAAATTATTTGTCATCGCAGAATCAGGCTTGATCAGAGTAGATATGTGCTTCCCACTAGGTGTAGCTTCAGCCCCGCGATCTCTATCCGGCAACTCAACTTCTCCATTAACTTGTCGAGCTTTAGCAGCTGCTAATGCAGCAGTGATAGCCTCAGCCTCTGCTGCTGCAGCTTCAACTAAGTACTCAACACCTTTGCTAGATCTTCTGGCCAGGATAATCATAGTTAAGTCTCAGAACATGAAGCAAACATGATAGGAATTGTACAGAATTAGATCATGCCAAACAGCAGTCAATATACCCACCGAGAACCTTGGAGCATTGCATTTTCTGTGCTTATATCTGTATAAATATCACCATTTAAAGGGGGGGCAACAGGATTTCCTACCACAACTGCACCATCACCAGCATCAGACAGAGGCGTCCCATTCCTGTCCTCAGTAAACCCGTATCTACCTTGTAATCTCCCTTGCTGCATATTGGATGCAGCTGCTGCGGCAGCATGAGAAGCTGCATTAGTTGTCTCTGCAGCAGCAAGATCTTCAGCTACAAGCAAGTCATCTAGCAGCACCCCTGTAGCAAAAAATGTTTATACCGTAAGTATAGAATGCCATCATTCCGTAACAAATTAAAATGATACAAAGTCTAATGAGCTACATCATGTACCGAGTGCCTATATCAAAAACTAAAAAAAACACTTGAAATGACTGTAGAATGTACAACAGTATGTAAAAGGACACCTGATCAAGATCATGAAACATTCTCAGTATCATAGCTGTTGCCGTGTCACCGAAATGGTTAAAAGGCATCAAACTATATAAGCAGGGCATATTTTAGCCAATTTCTTATGTTAACCAATCAGTATCCACATATAGCTTCATAAATTTGTAGATAAGACTGACATGCAAACTGAATGATTACTAAGGTAAGGCTTCCCCTACAAGATTTTCCTTCCTGAACCATTCATGGCCAAAGGGCCACTTAACTGGTAAGAGCAAAGGAGACTATGAAATTTGCCAAGACTGTAACAAAGAACAAGGATGCAGCTAATTATTTAAGCTTATAGACATCAGTTACAATCATCATAGTACATGAAATCAACAAAGATCCCGTGTGTTTGCGGCCACTTCAATATTAATTTTGAATTCCAGTTTAGAATACACTAACTTTCTTAGCAGTCATAACAGATATTGATGCCTTACTGGCAAGAAATATGATTATAAAAATTGTCTTTACAATAATAACAGCAGTTTGAATAAAGTTAAAACTCATGATCTCAAGCAAATTGTTTATATCACATCTTTGTTGAAAGTATCATGTCTTACCACCACGCAAACCACCATAGATGAAGATTAAATCACCAACAGCAGAAGCAGCATGCCTACATCGCCTTGTCAATTCAACAGCTGCATCTCCACCAGCAGCATCAGCACTGTATCTTCCAGTCCTTGGAGTAGTAACAACAGACTTTGTATCACACCAGACTCCAGCAGCAGTATCCAAAACTACACAGAAAGTAAGTATGAAAGGTTTCCTTGACTTATTTACTTCATTATGTATTCTTTTAGAACAATGTTTTTATCTTCAATCGCCTATTTCCATTTTCTACTGTGTTAAACACTTATAACCCGGTTGCTTCATTATATCTTCTCTCAAGATACCTATCTATAAAAGACATTTTTTCAAACGTATAACATCAATACAGCCCCTTATTATCATATCAGAGGACAAACTATTTAAGGATTCTTCCTGTCATACCTACCAAAAATTTAAATTGGACACCATCAAGTAAATAAATATACAATAAGACAAACATATTATTATTTTAAGATGTACAACTCTAAAATGTCAATAATTCAAATCCTAGTTTCAATTTTCACAATTTAAACAATACACTTCAACTAAAGCCAATGTAACTTCACATGCTGCACTCGAAATATTGAAAACTGAAATGAAACCAAACAAGCCTTTTAGAGTAGATGACAAAAGATCTTAATAGCAAACTTAATAATAAGTACCAGCCAC
The DNA here is from genome assembly GCA_001642375.2 of Mentha longifolia. Classification (NCBI taxonomy): domain Eukaryota; kingdom Viridiplantae; phylum Streptophyta; class Magnoliopsida; order Lamiales; family Lamiaceae; genus Mentha; species Mentha longifolia. The sequence continues at coordinate 17,871,558 of CM038112.1, read as the reverse complement.
ACTTGAGGAGTCCTCTACCATCCGTCCACCACCAAGAGCCCCACCAGATACATGCAGGCGTGCATTAACGAAGACCTAGTTATAAGATTGCAGCTATAAGTTTTTCAACTGAGAGGAGGAAAGAAAATAGCCTTTGTCTTACATGCAACTAAAGCAAAATCATATGAAGTAAAAGTGAAGGTCAAAAAGCAAACAGCATAATAAAAAGATTACAGCTGCATGTTGATATCTTGGTGATGGAGAAACACCAGGAGCAATGGCCCATTCCCAGCGACCATCTCTATGTTTGGCAAGCCCATATGCACTTGAAAGTGGCTGCATGAGAGTAGAAAACAAATGGACCACCAGTTAATGATACATTCCCACTGCACACAACCTTTGTTAATATTTTTCTGACAGACTCTTCAATAACTTATGCAGGTATTGGCATTGTGAATGTTGGCATTTTTTAGCCATATGAAGCTTTCCAAAATATTATCAACTTGCCCATGCATCTGTGAGGAGAGAATCTGAACGACTATCCTTAATCTAAATTATGCAGCAATACATGCAGATCTAACACAAATATGTCGGCCAGCAGAATAACAGACGATACACCGCGACTATGGTGATTCGCACCGTCTACAGCATATAGTAGTCATACATAACAGTGAATTTTCTCAGATATTTAACCCCAAAAATTTACATCCTACAATCAAAAAAGAAGCAAATCTGCTTATCTTTAAGCAAAGAGTATTCTGGAGTAAGAAGACTAAAAAGCTTACATCATATTTTACAAGATGGAACTAACTTGTAAGAGTATAGAAATTGAAATGCTGTAAGGTATACAACTGGACACATGATTTTCAATTCTACTACCTCCATCCCATTATATTAGGCCACTTTCATTTGATAGACATTTCGTGCACGCATTTCCACCGAAACCTAGTACGAGTTTTAAAATATCATTTTGTAGTATCGTTTTTTTACGGGATACTATGACACTCATAGTATCCCGTAAAAAAAACGATACTACAAAATGATATTTTAAAACCCGTACTAGGTTTCGGTGGAAATGCGTGCACGAAATGTCTATCAAATGAAAGTGGCCTAATATAATGGGATGGAGGTAGTATAACTTAATTTTTACCATCCTGCCATCAAACTTATTAGTTATGTGATACACAATCATACATGCATGAAACTAATTTTGAAAGACAATTATCAAGAATGTTACAGAAATACATGTTCATTCATCTGCCCTACTTTGAGTTGTAAATTACTCCCTCCGTCCCATTGAAGATGTCCCATTTGGTTTGGGCACAACAACCAATGCATTATTGGTTTTGTGAATCAAGTGGCGGGTCCACAATCATGTGGGAAGGAGGACCTCTCATTTTTTTCCAATTGGGGAAATGGGACCTCTTCTATGGGATGGAGGGAGTACAAAGGTAAGAAGCATAATCATGACAAAAGGAGAAAAACAAATCTATTTCAGTGGAGATGCCAAATCTAAAGCTAAGAGATCTAAGTATAATGATGAGACTGCAGAAAGAAAGTGAATAAAACTATATCATTTTGAGAGAACATGAATGACCATATATATATATATATATATATATATATATATATATATATATATTCAAATGGCCATGTAAAGAAAAGAGCATAATGAAAAAAGCATCAAGCAAAGATCTTGGTTGCCACACTACCACACTATTCGCATCCCTCCCACCACAAAGCAGAAGAAGACCATCAGAACGTGCACTTGCAGTAGCATACCTGGAAATTGGAGATGTAAAACAAAATACTCTCGATTAGTCAGTTTGGACAGGACTAAGTTCCATATGTTTCATACAAGAGGATACAAATAAATTTGTGGACCACTAGACAACCATAGTTCCTAACTAAGACAGCAACCAGATTGTTTTTGAGCCTATTCAGAATATATTTTCTTCCCAGGGCATAAAAGCTCTATTTCAAAAGGGAATAACCCAGACAGAATGCTACTTGCGATGGATTATCTAACTCATTAATAAATATATGGTCTTCTGAGCATGGTACAAGTCTCAGAGAATGAGTAATTTGAAGAAAAACCTATACCATTTTAAGCAGAATACAATTGAGATCGAGGAAATTCATGTGACGCAGCTAGCTACAGCTTCATATAAATTCAAGACATAGAGTTCATAAGTAAGAGACTAAGAGTTAAACAAATTCTTTGCTTTGAAGTGTATGAACACTTACAAAACCTATGAACTGATTAGCGGACACATTATAGTTATGCATAACATGCATTATGATGGTGATGCATTACAGTTATAATAAATGCATTATAGTAGTACATAAAATGCATTTTCCAGATTTCTTTCTGTTTCTTACATTAGATGTGCTTTTTACAGGATCCAATCCCTAAAAGGATCCATAAAAGGAATGGTGAGGATTTATGCAAGACTCGATACACCTAATCAGCGACTCTAGAGCTTCTATTGGCAAACATTAAGCAACTTTTGAGGGATAACATAGGGGGGTTGCTTTATGGAAAACTGTAACATTTTAAATTTTCAGTATTTCCAATGCAGCAAAAAAGGAAAAGGGAGTAAAAAAAAAAAAGGTATTTACAATGCATTTTACAAAATGCATTGCTTCTTGTTAAAAAGTAAAGATTTTGTAAGACAAATGATTGTATACTTAGAGTTATAGGTCTGGAAGATGAAGAATATGCTTCTCTTCGACATATCCAACTCAATACGTCAAATTAAAAAGAAATGTATGGCACCAGTTCTTATGACCATGGAACAACTATATTAAGTACAAGAAAATAAGAAATGAGATTCTACTCAAAGAGATCTTTGTTTACTTATGTAAGCTAATAGAACCAACTAATGACCTCATTCAGTGTCAAACAATAAGACACCAGACATCATATATTTAGTGGAAAAGAAAAACGCAGAGGACAAGGGGAAAGAACATGAATGGAAAGAAAAGAAATTGAGAAGCAAAGGGAAACACAAGTGACAAACTTACATGCAAGGTGGCGGACCTTCACCCTCTGGTTCCAATTTCCGCCACTCATAAGGCTTTGCAGCAGTGTCCAGAGCCCATACATCAGCCAAAGGCCGTTTTCCTAAGAAACATTCACCAAATTAATTTTTTACAAATGTGAGAACTTAGAAAAGGGCGAAACCAGAATCCAAACCATCATTTCCGCCAATTGCCATAAGATATCTTTGTCCAACCAAAGCCATGACATGGCCATAGCGAGGCCCTGGCCCAGGACCTTGAACCACAACCCTAAGCAAGGTAAATTTCAGGCAACTAATTATGGAAAAATAAATAGACAGGAATGAAATTAATTTGCTAAAAAAGAAGGAATGTGCATATTAGTTGTACTAAATGTGTACTACTTCAATTTTAGGAAATACTCCCTCCGTCCCCCAAATCCATGCCCCGGTTTGACCGGCACGAGTTTTAAAAAGGAATGTAATTGACTTGTGCTATTTATTGTGAGTGGAGATTGGGTACCACATATTGTGAGTATAGGTTGGATTCCATGGGTGGTAAAGTTGGTAAATATGTAGAATAGTAAGGGTACAAAAGGATATTACTGTAGTGGGCCACTTTCATAATGGAAGGTGCATGGATTTGGGGGACGACACAAAATGGAATCAAGTGCATATGGATTTTTAGGATGGAGGGAGTACTAACCTATGCCATCTCGGGCGTTGTTGCGTAAGGTCCAGAACATGAAGATCTTCAGCAGACAAACCTGCTGGACCAATCCCACCCTGTAAGGAGAACAATATTAACATGTGAATTATCTGCATAATACAAGAAAAAAAAAACGCAACTTCTAAAACTCGCACATCAGTCCACACACCTGGATAACAACCATGGTGCCTACAGTAGTTGCCACATGAGCTGCCCTAGGGGTGGGTGGTTCTCCAATTGGTGTAATTCTGAAAAGGTTCAAGCTGAAACCTTTTAGTGAAAAGTTCAAAATGACAGAAAACACACCAGAAACAATCAGAAATGAATTAAACTTACCGAGACCATTTATTTGTCAAAACATCATAACAGTGCACATCAGCCGTGGCGCCAGCTAACCCTACAATAAAATCCATGCTTAAATATCATAGACATTTTTTAATTTAAGAATCAATGGAGCACCAGCTAATACTGATCCTCTCGTCCTTGATTAAGAAATCAGCTCAAACTCCAACTCCAAATCAACTAAAATAACTCTATCAACGGCAATTAAACCATTCATCAGAAATGATAGCAGTTGTATCTTGGCAATCTTAGGGACATTCAAAATCAAGAATTCCACTTTCAATCATAAACAAGCAAGAATAGTACTTAAAACATTCAAGGTTCAAGCAAAATACTGTCATTCTGCATTTTGAAAATAAATAGACATACCCATAAACCTATCAAATATGCAATCTGAAATCATTCAGAAAACTAAACCAAACTTACGAATTCCTGCACTTCCAGCTGACGAAGGAGTTCCCGATGCGCCAGAATTCCCTTCAAGTGCTGTGGCTCCTCCGAAAAGAATTAATCTGGGGCCAATATATCCAGGAGTCCCCTCCTCTCCAACGGCAGGTACAGCCGTCAGAGTATGGCCACACCTTGGCCCAGGACCATCCTCCTCCTTATCCATTAAAGCGCTCACCACAGTATAAGTTGGCGCACATCGTGGGCCCGGCACCACGGCGCCTCCACCTCCGTCACCACCACTACCACTATTGCTGCTATTGTTAATATCATCGCTATTACTACTCTGTTGCTGCTGCTGCTGATGAGACAACGGAGAATCGGATTCGGTTTGTCGTGGCCCACCGTTAGCCGTGGTGGGCTGCTCCGACGGATCGTGATCGGGCTCCGTAGACATAGCCGCATCCACGTCCATTTCTACCTTAAAACCCTAAATATCAAAGCTTTACAATAAGATCGGAGCTCCAATCCTCACCAATTCGCATTTTCAATCTTCATTCTGCTTCTGCCAGGAGAGAAAAAGGAAGCCCTAACTCCGATCCTTCAATTTAAATTCCCCGGAAAATTTCCTCTCTCTGTCCACGAAGGCGTGAGGAGGAATTCAATCGGAGACGAGTCCGAGGCAATCCAAACTTTCTCTCTCAAACCCAATCGTCTCTCTCTCACTTTACAAAATATACGTATACGTGTGTGTATCTCTTGCCTGTAAGAAAAAAAAAAAAGATGAAGAAAAAGAGGAGAAAATGTTTGGGATTTTATATATTAGTGCGTGTGTGTGTACGGCTGTGAAGACTCCGACAATGTAATCGTAGACTAAACAGTGCGACGGCGGAATAACGAGATCTTCGGAATGCCCAATTTGGTAAATTTCAATTTGGTACAACTATCACTCAACACTGTACAACCCGGCTTCTCCTTTACACCTGAATCTTTTTTTTTTTGGGTTATTATTTCAAATGGGGTGTAGGCTTGGATATATCCAAGAATATAGCACAAGATCTCAACGTACTTTATCATATTACCGACATGTTAAAAATAAAAATTATGATTTATGAGTAACTCTAATGCATTTGATGTTAAAAAGATACTCCTACTAAAGAATGCTTCATTGCTCTCTAACCACATTAAATTATAAATATATATTTAAAAAAAATAAACCTTAACATTAAACCTGACAGACCAAATGTAAGACTTGGTTTATCCGGTCTCGCCGGACCTCCAACAATTAAAAGAAAAGGTAAATAGGCTTATAGTTGATATGACAGACCATAGCCCTCCACAGCTCTCCATTTTTCATTTTTTTTAAGGTTAATAGTACTTTATGGCCCAAACTTTCAACAATTTTTGATTTATGACCTCAACTTCCAGTTTTTCCAAAATTGTTCTGAATTTTTAATATATTTTTGATTTATGACCACAACTTCATTTTATTAAAAAAATGTCCCGAACTTTTAACATATTTTTTTTTAAAATGGACCATCTTTTTTTTTTTGACAGCCCAGAAAGGTACTCGACTCGTTGGATAAATGAAGTGGATTTTTTTGTCCACGTCAACTTAAAACACTCATAAAAAAAAGAATTTCACAAACTTAATTCTCTTACTAAATCTAAAAAAGAAGATTATGTTTTCTTTCTTTTTATCTACAATTGTAATAAATATCACCACAATACTTGTAAGATTCTACACTCGTAAGATACGAGCTGTAGAGAGAAAGAGGGAGGAGCATAATCTTTTTTTAGTATAGATTTAGTAAGAGAATTGAGTTTGTGAAATTCTTTTTTATGAGTGTTTTAAGTTGACGTGGACAAAAAAAATCCACTTCATTTATCCAACAAGCCGAGTAAGCTTCTGGATTGTCGAAAAAAAAAGTCTTTTTTAAAAAATATGTTGAAGGTTCGGGACATTTTTCAAAAAAGTTAAAGTTGTGGTCATAAATTAAAAGTATATTGAAAGTTCAGGACATTTTTGAAAAAATGGAAGTTAAGAGTCACAAATCAAAAATTATTGAAAGTTTAGGCCATAAAGTACTATTAACCCTTTTTTTTATTAAGTTATTGTTATTCCACATGTCAATATATCATTGGTTAAATTTTATCATGATATTATGCAAAAGATAATATTCTCTCCGTCCACGATTTGTTAACAAAAAATAATTGATAGATAATTTTGGAGCTTTGTGATGATTAATTTTAAATTGTTTTTTGGAGTTTAGTTTTTTTTACAAGGTATTACAACACTCGTAGTACCCTGCAAAAAAAGACTAAACTCTTAAAATTTAATTTAAAATCAATTATCACAAAGCTCCAAAATTATCTAAAAATTATTTTTGTCAACATATCGTGGACGGAGGGAATATTATCTTTTGCATAATATATCCTTTACACCTAAATTCCCTAAATCTTTTTTTTTTTTGGGTTATTATTTCAAATGGTTGTAGGCTTGGATATATCCAAGAATATAGCACAAGATCTCAACGTACTTTATCATATTACTGACATTTTAAAAAAAATTATGCAATAAAAAAAATTATGATTTATGAGTAACTCTAATACATTTGATGTTAAAAAGATACTCCTAAAGAATGCTTCATTGCTCTCTAACCACTTTAAATTATACATATATACTTTAAAAAAATAAACTCTGTCATTAAACCTGACAGACCAAATGTAAAACTTGGTTTATCGATGCCCATCTTACCGGTCTCGCCGACCTCCAACAATTAAAAGAAAAGGTAAATAGGCTTACAGTTGATATAACAGACCACAGCCCTCCACAACTCTCAATTTTTCATTTTTTTTTTTTACAAAGTTATTGTTATTCCACATGTCAATATATCATTGATTAAAATTTATCATGATATTATGATAAAATTATACTCCCTCCGTTCATGATATTTGTTGGCAAAAAATAATTGATAGATAATTTTGGAGCTTTGTGATGATTAATTTTAAATTGATTTTTTAGAGTTTAATTTTTTTTACATGGTATTAAAACACTCGTAGTACCTTGTAAAAAAAGACTAAACTCCTAAAATTATTGTGACACTTATAAAGACACATATAGAGTAGAGGCAACAACAAATATACCCACTTAGAGGATAAAAAGCAAAAATTTGACCAAAATATAATATTTACACAAATTTTGCCCACTTTTCAAAAGTGGGACAAAAGTACCCTTATAGAAAAAACAAAAAAGAACCCTCCCAATCTCTCTCCCTCAACCCACGACTTCCACTCTCAATTTATCCTGCAACTGAACAAACACTCCCCCCACTTTTTCTCTCATCCTTTACCCTTAACCCTAGAAAACAAAAGCAACTCGAGCCGCCGTTCTCCGTCGAAGAACTATTGCCGGTCGCCGAGATTTCACGAGGGAAACCGCCAAATTAGCCGTCCGAGAGATTTTACTAGCCATGGCAAAGCGAAGAACAAAAAGAAATCAACCTGAAACAGACGCCACAGGGCATCCCGATCCGCCGCGGTTTGAAAATCCGGCGACATAACCAGAGAACCCCAAACCCAGCGGCTGCCATTTCGTAGATTCAGAGGTAAGTTATGATTTTCTTGCGCAGTAAAATTTCTGGAGGTTTACAGGCTTGGATTGAGGTTTTTGATTTAGGATGTAGTGTATTATGTGCGTATTGTGTGATATTGTGTGCTTTTATGTGATTATCATCACATTTTGGATAAAAATTGGTGGATTACACAAGATAATTTCAGTGTTTAGTGTTTGAATGGTTGAATAAGGCTTTAAAATATGTCGTGTAGTGTATTATACTGCTTTCAAAATGATTGTGTAGTGTATTATACTGCTTTCAAAATGATTAAGAAATTGAGTGACGATTATGGTTAGAATTCATGATATTTCTTATCATATGGAGTTATTTTTCTTATCACATACAGTCATTTTCATATGAAACATTTTTTAACGATCATTCTCATTTATTAACATTTTTTTGTTGAATTTTGTTGTTAGAATTTTCCAGCATGAATTCGTTGTAAGAATTTTCTTTTTTCTAATCACATTCGATATTTTTTTTGTAACATAATAAGAAATTTCTTTTTACTAACTATATTGAATCTTAGAATTATTTTATATATTTAGAATCTTTGATGATTATAGTTAGAATTCATGATATTTCTTATCTTATGGAGTTATTTTTCTTATCACATATAGTCATTTTCATATGAATCATTTTCTAACGATCATTCTCATTTATTAACGTTTTTTTGTTGAATTTTGTTGTAAGAATTTTTCAGCATGAATTCGTTGTAAGAATTTTCTTTTTTTCTAATCAAATCTAATATTGGTTAGAATTTGTGTTTTTTCTTATCATATGGATTTAATTTCTTATCATGTATAGTTATTTTTGTGCATGTATTCGTTTGTAAGAATTTCTAATTTTCTAACTACATCTAATTTTTGACTGAAACATGGTAAGAATTTATTGTTTTCTAACTATATGGAAACGGAGTAATTTTCTTTTGTTTTTGCAGCATATGGCATCCTGTCATCGCCCCATAATGGATGTTGCAAATTACCCATGCGGGTCTGGTCAGTAGAGTATAGTTGGCGCATCTATTTCAGATTTTGCTGATGAGGATGATATATCCATGCCATCGGAACGTACGGTTACGGGTTCAAGGATAGCATGGTTTCAGCAATTCATGCATATCACTTGAAGAATTTTCTGAATTTCAGCAATTCATTACTATACGCTTTTTCAAATATCATTTTTGATAGTGAGAATAGAACTAATTCTTACTATATTGCAGCATGTTGAATATAAGAATTCATTCATTTTCTAACTATGTGTTATAAGAATTCAGCAACATCCTCCACGAGCTTCTTGTGGTATTCCTCCAGAAGCACTTTCATTCTTATTATATAATTCTTATTATTTATTATGTGATAAAAATTTATATAATTATGGGAACCATAAGAATTATAAAATTCTTACTATAAACAAATAATAAACATGATAAGAAACCTACAATTCTTATCATTTATTAAGTGATAAGAATTTACATAATACTTTGACCGATAAGAATTGTATAATTCTTACTACGACAAGAGATAAACATGAATAAGAAATATGTGATTTCTTATCATATGTGTTGCATTAAACATTACAATTTTCATAGATTGAATTTGGAGGCAGCTCGTGAGGCGCATACGGGTCGAATGAGACCGGTCCGAGCTTCAGGCTGCTAACCAGGGCATACTCCTCCCTCAAAAACTTGAGCACCGTATTACCGATTTTGAAAATAGAGAAGTAAGGTCGAAGTCTGGCAAACCATGAAATGAAGCTGAAGCACATGCGGTGTCTTCAACATGACTTCTATTTGATATACCCACTCAACCTTGCACACAATAATAGAAACATGAGGGCAACGTAAGAAAATTGTTAGTAAATCATAGTAAATTTTCTCACATTAGGTTAGAAATTTATATTTTCTAACCATTGTCTGCATTTTTCTAATATAACCAAAAAAAATTTCTTACAACATGATAAGAAATTATATATATCTTACTATTTGATATCATGCTTAGATTTTTCCAACCAAGATACACATATTGTTGTCTTTTCTTATCAAATTATTGTCTTTCTAACTGCAATGTTTCATTTTCTTACCAAATTATCAAAATTTCTTATCAAGATATATCAAAAAGACACTAATCCAAGAAAATTCGAATACCATTTCAAACACTAAATCATTGTACTTTCTTATAAAATTGTTTAACTTTCTAACTATAACGTGTCGTTTTCTTACGAAGTTCTCATAATTTCTAATCTCAGATAAACTCTAATCCTCGGAAATTCGAACAACATTTGAAGAATAATGCCATGTTTATAACCCTAATATAACCATTCAAACACTACATCACTGAAATTATGTTTCAGAATCCACAAAAAATTACCCAAAATAAAAGGCATAGCACATATTCAAATTGTGAAACCCTAGATAATGCACACAAAATCGCAAATTGTGGTTAGAATCGCACAAATATCATACAATGTGCACATTATCTCCTACATCCTAATTTGAAAACCCTAATTCCAAAATTGTACTCAAATGCCACATTCAAGAAAAATGTCAGATTTTTATCAATTTATCCAACATAACAAAGTAAGAAAAAAAAACAGATTCTTACATATTGTAAGATTTTTTAATTTCTTACATTTTCTAACTCTTTTCTTACTTATTATTTCGTAAGAAATTCGTATTTTTTAATTAGTAAGAATCTTTGAAATAATAACCGAAGTTTTTAACCGAACGTGACAGAGACCATAAGAATTTAATAAATTCTTATCAAAATATAGTAAGAATCTTTGAAAATTACAAACATTAATTCATAAAATTCTCATCACTAAATAACTACAATTAAAACTATTCTGCAAAAAAATAAAAAATTAAAAAGAAAGCACATATTGCATCTTATGAAAACACATATACAAATGAAAATTCTACAGAATCACGTTGGCTACAAAAAAAAAAAGAAAAAAAAAAGAAGAATAAAAAGGAGAAGAAGAGAGGAAAGAAAAGAAAACAAAATGAAGAAGGATTACATATCATTCCAAAATTGACAAAAAATGACAGAAAATGCACAAATCCACCAAAACCAAAACCAAACATAAATTGAGAAAAATGTTTCAACCAAAAAAAAAATAGACATCTACTCAAATCTAATGTGATAAGGGTTGTACAGAAAAGTGGTGCCCAGAGAGGAGACCTTGGTGGTTCCAGCTTCAAAGTTCAACATATCTGCATCCAAATCTGAATCTCTGTTCGAGCGACCAGCGGTTCGAGTGGCGTCCGGCATCGATCGGCGAGCAGCGAGCAATGTAGATTCCTTTAGTTCCACTTCTTTGGGGCTGCTAGGGTTCGCCGCCGGTCGGCGGCGAAGAAATATGAAGCATTGGGGAGGATTTCGCTGTAATGGTGTTTGCTAGGGTTTTAGAGAGGATTTCGAGCTGGAGCTTTTAGAGAGAGAGAGAGAGTGAAAGATTGAAATTAAGAAATTCTCTGCAAATATGTAAGAGAAGAAGAAAGAGAAGAGGGTAATTTGGGAAAGTCACACAAAAAGTGGGCAAAATTTGTATTTTATTATGTGGGGGACAAAATTTGTGTTTCTTATCTCTAAGGGGATATTTTCATACATTTCCTCTATAGAGTATATAATATACATATTTAATTTAAGTTATATATTGCAATGTGGCATTTATAACTCTAACTAATTAACTGAAAGTGATGCTTGTCTTTTGATAAATTTAATATGTGGTAAATCTATTGTTTGAATTAATTTTAACAAAGAACTAATTCCTACATGATTTAATTTGTGAATTATATCTATAACCAACACTTAATTTGAAATAAATAGGGTAATATAATGTATTAAATTAATATGAAATTAAAATTTTATAATCTACATTTATTTTTAATAATTATTTAATAAATATTTTACTATTAGAATTCTTTACCCTCATGGATTAGTAAAGAGAAAGAGACGATGATGTCTCTTATAGTCCTCTGGAGCGCATTAATAAGTACTCCCTACTAACTATTTGATATTTCATTTGAGCATTAATATACTAACTTCCACTATGACCTAGAAGCAAAAGGATTAGGCATACAGAGGGGGAAATTTAACATAATTGATATTTATTTTAGAACAACATAGTGATACTTAGTTAAATTAAGTTTCAATAATTTAATTTAAGAAAAAACATATATCGACAAATTACTGTTAAATTAGCCAAAAATACAAAGTTAAAATAACAAGAAGAACAATAAAATGAGAAAAATATATTCTGAATTTTAAAATTTTAGTTCTCACCAACATATATACTATTTGACACCCATAACATAGACCAAAAATAATAGAGAAATTGATACCATAATAAATCATATACACACCTTCACATAGAATTTGATGTTTAGAAGATAAGACCAAGTTGGCTCAAAAAATAAAATACTCATATTGAATTTCAAGTTAAAACAAAGAACATTGATAGATACTATATATAATGCATAATGCATTTGTATATCAACCGCGACTTAGTTTAGAACTATTTGAATTTTAAATTATTTAGATTGAAATTCTAGGATGAGAAACATTTAAGGATATGAACTAATGGTTAACATGACACATCTTGATTGTTTGGTAGTATGTTGATTACACCTAGCAAATTTTACTTCTCAACTAATTATATCTTTAGTTCATTGTCCTATATTTTAGTAGGACTAACATCAAACTTTTTATATTAAACCGTTTCGATGAAAATATCGGATGAAACTATGACAGTATAAAACATCAATACTATTTTTGATTAGATGTATTTAGTTGTTTGCAATATTTATAGATTATTGCAAGAGAGCAAATTATGGAAAGAATTAGTTAAAACCGTCTATAATTGTGGCTTATATTACTTAACGAGACAATTTTTTAAATGTCCATATAAGTTAACAAATGTCAAATAATAGCCAAGAAGATAAAAAAAATACAAATTATGTCAATTTTTGATTTTTTAGACCAAAATACCCTTAACGAGTTGACTTTGACTGAATTTTGACCTTTTTTTTTCTTTTTCAGATTTTTTTAATGTTTTTTTCGATTTTTTTTTCAAATTCTAAGTTTTTTTTTTAATTTCTGACATTTTTAGAAATGGGACATATAATCAAAAATAGGATTAATGGGACTATTGGCCCCGAATAGTCTCATTAGTCCCAACTTCAGCAATTTATTTAAGTCCATAAAATCAACATTCCAAGCATAATTTTCATTTTTCAAAAAAAAATATATATATGATTATGAACAAGAGGAACAACCCTAAACAACTGTAGCAACCATTCCAGAGGCAAAAACCCTAAATCAAAAATAGGACTAACGAGACTATTGACACCGAATAGTCTCATTAGTCTCAACTTTAACAATTCATTCCAGTCCATAAAATCAACATTACAAGCATGATTTTCATTAAAAAAAATACATGATTCTGAACAAGAGTAACAACCCTAAACCAACTGTAACAACCAATCCAAAGGCAAAATCCTAAATTAGAAATAGGACTAATGAGACTATCGGCACCGATATCGGCGATAGTCTCATTAGTCTCAACTTCAGCAATTCATTTCAGTCCGTAAAATCAACATTCCAAACATGATTTTCACTTAAAAAAAAAAAAATACACGATTCTAAACAAGAGAAACAACCCTTAACCAACTGTAACAACCAATTCAAAGGCAAAACCCTAAATCAAAAATAGGACTAATGAGACTATTGTCACCGAATAGTCCCATTAGTACCATCTGCAAAATAAGAAATCTAACAGAAAATCGTATATTCACAAAAATATATAAAAATACGCAGAATCAACAAATCAAACGCACATAAATATTCATAATTCATATTCATTGGTACTCAGCAATCCACTTCCTAAACAAGGGTAAATCCAAATTATGCATAAATTCAAGAAATATCAACAAAAATTCCAAATAAATTCAAATATAGCTGTTGTACATAATGAATGACAAAGAAGCAAATATTGTTCCTAATCACCGTCGTCATCTCGCTCGCAAATCAACAAATCAATTGTTCTAATTTCGCAACCTCCCACCGCCGCCGCCCCTCTTCCAGAGTAGGTTGACGACGATTATTGTCTCTCTCTCTCTCTGTCTTCGCCCACCACCATCGACAACACCACCGCGAAAGCCGCCGCCGGTACTGAGCCGCTAACCTCTAAGATTTGAGGATTTGAGAAGAATGGAGAGAGGATTTGAGAAGAAACGGAAGAGAGGATATGGGATCTAGGGTTTGAGAGGGTTGTTTTGATTCAAATTAGTAAGGGCATTTTTGTCCCAAAATATAACATAAGCACACTATTTGACATGATTTGTATTTTTTATCTTCTTGGATATTATTTGACATTTGTTAACTTCTATGGATATAATTATGTATATTCACTTACTTAATTATCCCACATAGAAGGTGGGATACGCGATTCCACAAATTCGTATTATTCATAGCGTGTCATTGCCTTCTACAGGCCTCATGCTTTGAATCAAATAAGATATGACAAAAACTTGGGTGAGGTCGGCCACATAATGTGGCCGGGTCAAAGTGTCAATCTTTGTACAGAAAAGTGCTAATCTATACGAATAAAAGTGCCAATCTTTAACATAATTATTTTACGAATAAAATGCCAAATTTTAAAAGTATCAATCTTTATACAGAAAAACGCTAATCTACATGAATAAAAGTGTCAGTGTTTTAGCCGGCCGCACGGTGCCTCTGGCTGACCCAAGTGTGTCCCATAAGATATTAGGGTGTTACCCAATCAACTTTTACAAAACAAACACAAAGAATGGCATATATCGCATCATGGCTAAATTTCTTCATACGGTTTATTCAATTGACTGAAATTGCACCATACTCTTCTTCCTTTTATTTGATTGATTATATCATAATAATATATATTTGATGATTATCAAAAGAAATTATATTTTGTTTACTATGGTTTATCTTTAGTCCACTCTTCTCATTTATTTGCCAAAATTGTGCTGAAGTTAATAGTACAATTTTTTTTAAAAAAAATTGTTACACATTATATTATTACTATTTAAAATAAATTATTCATGTATATTAGAGGTTATACGTGCAACACACGTAATCGCTGCTAGTTGTTATAAAAATATAAGGCAATTCACGAATTCATAAACTCAATTCGTGAATTCACTCACACAAATGCCCAAAATCACGAATTCATAAACTCAATTCGTGAATACACTCACATAAAATGCATAAAATTACGAATATACAATCTCAATTCGTGAATTTACTCACATAAAATGTATGAAAACACGAATCAAATTCCTGAATTAATGCAAAATAAAGCCACAAATCACGATTTTTTTTCAATTTCGTGAATTGAAGAACTAATGATAAAAAAAAAAGCGAGATTCATTAATTTTCTTTGCAAATCCTTCAATCATCGTAGATAAAGTAACTGAAACCTGTGCAAAATGCACTATTCCTGTGCAATTTCGTATAAATCAACCAACTCTTGTCACCAGAAAAGCGAAGCAGAATTTTTTTAAAAAATAGATCATATATCAATTTCACGCACATTGCTTAACAATCCGTGGTTTTGTAGAGGATTTAATCAATTATTTACCAAATCTGCTATTCAAATCCAAATTTGTGTTGGATTCAATACGCAAAATGCCCAACCAAATTTCCTCCGATAGAAACAATGCTGAAACTCATATTTGAAAACAGGCAAAGGTCAATAAAGAGACGTGCGTGAAGATAATAGAAGGTGGAGCGACGGCGGAGACGGACACGGAGGCGAAGAACGAGAGGAAGAGTCGCCGGAGAACGATGTGGATGCAACGCAGAGAGGGGAGGGTGCAGAAATGGGTTGGAGAAGAGAGAGAGAGAGAGGGTGGGGAATAGCGTGTGGGTTGGTGGGCTCGGGCTGGGCTATTTTTTTCTTTTCAAATTTGCTTTATTAATTTCATTAAGGATAGCTAAGTAATTTCATACAAAATGTGGCTATTTTTTTATCTTTTTATTTTTGTGATTAATTTTTATTTTTATTATTTTAAAGTGATTATTTTTACTTATTTTTACGTTTTTAGTTTTTTTATACTATTTAAAATAAAATAAAATAATCAAACCTGATTAGAAATGTTAATAAATGAACCAAAGCGACCCGCTTCGATTCTCTGATCCCGGTTTAGCTCGCTTTCTTAGAGAGACGACAGAAAATGGGGGAAATACAGTAAATGTCTAAAGATTGAAATTGAGTCTCTCCGGCGGCACATACACTAGGTCAGGTGAAGGAGTGAGTGAGAGAAAATGCTGAAGTTTTTGTCCAAGGTGAAAATCGAATTCAACGCGCTGGACCCTCGATCGGCGCCGTGCATGGACTTCTTGGCTCAGTGCAGCGCCGCGCGCAAGTCCAGTTGCCAGATTCAAGTCAAGCGGCGCACCGACGATATCCGGCCGAAGATCACCGCCACTTTCGTCGACGGCGCCGAGGAGACCTTCGACGCCACCTCCACCCCCGCCCAGTACATCCGCGCCCTCATTCTCGACAAAAGTCGGCTTCTTGAGGCCGAGCAGATGTTCCGCGAAGCCGGCGAGGAGTGGCCCGTCGTTATCCCCAAACAAGAGCTGCAGCAGTCATTTACGGGAATTAAGGTAATAAATTTGTTTTCGCATCTTTTGTGTTGGGGTTTTGCTATGGTTTGAATGACTCAATTCATACGGACAATTCGTCGAACATCTTCTGGGATTTAATGGCTGAAATTGAAAATGTCGTTGTTTTATTAGTTGGTTTCATTTTGTGGTTGAGAATGCTATCCACTGATTTAGAATCACTAGCCTCTTTATTGCATCATGGGAAAAAACTGTATGTAAAGAGAGTAAATTAGTTTGGATTAGAGGAATGCAATACCTGAAATTCCCGGTCCTTACTGCTAGCTTTATGTTGACAAGTATATTAGGCAATATCAAATGTCATCAATATTCCATATTTGATTTCTGGTCCCTACTGTGCTAGCTTTCTGGGGTGTTAAAACTGATCAGTCTATCCTTCACAATCCACGTTTCAGCGATCCCAAATGAATTGTTACTCATTATAACGTATGTAGGTTATACTAGTGGAACAGATTGATAAATTTTGCAAAATTTTGATTAGGTTATCTTTGCACATTGTTGAAGCCTTATTTTGTATCCGAAAAGTTTGAAGTATCTATAATCTTCTACATATTTTGCTTTGTAAATGAAACAAAATGGGATATGGACTAAAACTGTATAAAAACAATCAAGAAAAGAGATTAGTTAATATTTGCACATTATTGAAGCCTTATTTTGTATCCGACGAATTTGAAGTCTGTCTAATTTTCTGCAAATAATGCTTTTCTAAATGGAAAGAAATGAGATAAGGAATATAAACAGTATAGAACAAGTCAATTAAAGGGTTCTGAGGCCTGGTAGCAAGAAGAATGCAGAAAAAGGATAATATTCCAGAAATCATTATCATCATCATCTTGAGGTATTCCAAAAATCATTTTGGTTACATGATAGTTAAGCAGAGTAGAAACAGAAACAGGATGGAGACAAGGGTGTGCTGTTTTGGGAAAACAAATGGATGGTGTGCAGTTTAAGTAACTGAACCTTTGCCTCATAATGGGTATCTGGATCTCAGCAAGACAAAATTATAGTCTAACTAATGCAAAACATTTTACTTGTGGTGGACTACTGCTGCCCAGTTAATTATTTCATCATTGTGTGTCAGCATCATTAACATTGATTTGTCTCTAAAACTAAAACGAATTTGAGAAACCTCACGCGATCAGTCTGAAGTTGGTAAGCCATAGGATGTAATTCAGGGTATGGTATGGTATAGTGGATGGCTGAGTTCATGTAGAAACTAGGTTGAACAAGTGTTGGGCATATCTGCTTGAAAGAATCTGTTTTAAAAGATAAAGATCTTTGACCAGTTGGTTCTTCTTCTTTTTTTTTTTTTTTTTTGAAAAATTTCTTTTTACTGCAAGGGATAAATATCATCTGAGATGGAATACTCGTTTTAAGTAAGTTGTGTTGAATTTTGACTTAGGTTTGGAGCATTTGATTTCATTGAATAATCTTTCTTCTAGAAGATTTGATGCTTGGTGGAATTTAATAAAAAGAAGTATTGCTATGCTCGATATCACTATCTATTTCCATCCCCTTTGTCAGTTCATTTTCTTGGAATAAAATCAAGTACTCCCTTTGGCTTTTAATATGAGATGTTTTGGCCTTTCAAGTTTGTTTTGTTTTTAATAAGTAATCTCTTCTACCGAGAGTAAGTTCTCTCATCTCCTTTTAAAAATCCCAAATTTCCAACTCCCCCATTTAAACTCCAATAATTCTTCCGCACTTCCTGTACCCTTTTAAGTTCCTTTTTTTTTTTACTTCAATTTTACCACCTATGGTCCTACTTAAGTACGGAGTATGTTTAGTTTGGTGCTGATTTATGTACCTCAATCCTTGTGCAAAAGGCCAAAACTTCTTATTTTAAAAACGGAGGAAGTAGACATCACATTTTATTAGCGTCGATCTTTCATCTTAATAACACGTGCAAACACATTGTGCAAACTATGTTATAGGCTTAGCGGCTTAGCTTTTTCTATGTTGGTCAATACACTTTTATCTTTTGCACAGATGCATGTCTAATGTTGCTTCTGTTTTTCTCCTTTAGCAACCCGAATGGCGCCAGCTTAGTAAATCTGCACCCCCATGCAAGATGGGGATTCGGGTCACAAGTTGGGGGTGATGTTTTGGCGAGAAGTGGGTTGTGATCAAGAGCTGCATCTACCATTTACGGGAATTAAGGTAGTGAATTTGTTTTTTTCTCGTTTGTGTTGGGATTTGGCTATGATTTGAATGACTATTTGTCCAGCACATTCTGGGCTAAAGAATCTTTATTTGAAATTTTAGTCGTTTGATAAGATGGTTTCGTTTTGTGGTTTCTTATGCTGAGAGGTTGAGAATGCGTTCTATTGAGTTAGAATCACTAGCCTATGTAGTATACCATGGGGAAGAATGGATACATTAGTTGGATTAGAGGCTTGCGATACCCAAAACTGACTCTTATTTGTTATATCATACTCACATAGTGAAACAAATAGTAGTACATAAATTTTTGGCTTTTTTTTTTTTCTTTTCAAATATGATTCATTTCCATTGTTATTCTTATAGGAGTATATCATACGCATCAGATGCTATATTAGTGTCTTTAGACAACAGCATAAATACATAAAAATATGGCGAAACATGTATAGAGGTATTTGTACTTTGGTTTTTTTATTTCCAAAATACGTATAAATATCCATATACTTTTGTTTTTTATTTCACTAGACTAGATTTTCGTATACTCTATAAATTAATAACCTCTCTAAAATAATAAAATCTTCCGGTTCCGACTCGGGCCTTTGTAAAAAATCATCAAATTTGATAAGATAGTAAGATAATATCTTTTTAGAAAATCCCTTTATAAATATTAGGTCCCATTAAAACTCTAAATTAATAATCCATAAATATTACAATTATAAATATTATGGTAATTTGCTAAAATGTAAATCTATTGTTTACTTGATTTTTTCTTAAAATTTAAATCTAATTGGATTTCATCAACCCACTCTTTTAAATCTTTTTGAGTGCATGTGGGAAGGTTTGTCTGTCTTGATCATTCATGGATGATTTTGCGATGCTTTTTAGATGACATGATATGGCTGGAGTATATATTTCATTCATTATGCATGAATATATTTAATTGGCTATAATAGTTATTTAAGTGCAACGAATTAATGTAAATATTTTAGTAATTTCAATGAATTGAAACATGCATCCATGAATATACGTTGTATTAGTTAATTGTATACAATGAATTGATATTATACATGAATATATTCAATTAGTTACAAAGAATTGGTCGATGCATGAATCAATGAAACATATATAAATTTATTTATTTTCAATACATATGTAATAAATTTGTGAATTTTAAAAGTCTCTCTTTTAATTAATAAAATATTAATTTATCGATATATTAATATCTCTCTAAATTAATAAAATTTCATGGTCCCAAGGTTATTAATTTATAGAGGTTTTATTGTACTTTCATTTCCATTTTTATCAAAACCTTAATTAACGGATATAATTAGTCCGTTCATGTAAATATTTTGTAATTTATTATTTAATCACCTTTCATCTTTTATTATTATATTTGTAAAATTTGATACGGAGTATAAATTTTATGCAAAAATAAGTAATTATAACCTCATAATTATTACTCATTGCTCAAAGTCTTCAACCACCATCGCGTGAAACTCAAGAAGTGTGAAGGAATGGAGAAGGCGATCGACGATGTTGATATTGAATATGTTTTCGAGCCTGTCGCCTCCTCAAAGATTTTCACCAACCATCAAAGCCCAAACTCAAGAAATTGGATCTTGACGAAATCATGTTTTTCCCTTTTTTTTCGTGGAGTTGTAAATTTTGTATTGTTTAATCACCAGCATATGATTTCATTGACATGCAATAATATCTTCATTATTTGCCACATTAACATCATATTCATAAATGTAATAAAAGGTGTAATTTGAAGAAGTAATCAATTATTGAATTATGAAATTAATGTTTATATAATGGAAAACTTTAACGGAATTTTTTAGACCCCTCAAATAAGGATTTGATGGATCGAAAATAAATGTACAAGGATTTATTAAAATAAATAAAATTTTGTAAAGATCTAGTGAAACAAAAAAAATGTAAGTATACATAATCTATATATATTATATAAAAAGAGCCTTAAGTACTTAATGTAGATTTCCTATTATATCCCCAATATATACTAAATAATTATGGTAATACTTAACAACAATTCTTTATTTAATTACAATAATAATTATGGTAATACTTAAATTATATACTACTGTATATGACCCAATTCTTTATTTAATTACAAGGTAATACCTAAATTATATTTATACTGTAAGGTTGTCGCTTTTGAGATTTAATACTATCAATTTTGAAATCAGCAAATCACTTTGCAATTGATTTCGTGGCAATTTGATAATTAATGTAGGAGATACAAATCTTTGTCATTTAGGAAATACAGAGTAGTAGTGGGTGGTTTTTGGTGGGATTTTTTAATTTCCAAGTATTTTTTTTTTTTTTTTTTGCGTAGATAATCACATTTAAATGAAGTCAAATATTTTCTTTTTTCAAATATTAATTTTAAATTTTATTAGTACTCTCATGAACATAAATCTATTTATAAAATATATATAATAAAAAGAAGGAATTTAAAATCGATCAATCAACTATAAATAAATTTGAATGATAATTTAATGATTGGAATAAATTCAAGATGATATGAGGTTCGCAACCGAATTGAATATCACCGTATTTGATTTGGATTAAACTATTTACGAAATCAAATTTGAATTTTATGTGAATATGAAATTCGATTTAAATTTGAATTCTTGAATAGTTTAACAAATCCGAATCGAATACTCGAATAATGAGAAAACTTCTCTTATTTTTATCCAAGACTAAAATCAAAGATTAAATCATTGAATTGCTCAAATTAATTGAGAAATTGTATGCTATCTCCATTTATTTTGAACATACATAGTTGTATACAACTTCATTATGTAGGTAGAAATGCCAAGTATTTCAATTGTTTTTATTTAGTATATTAATTATTTGGCATTTATCATACTTGGAGTATATTTTGAATTTAATCAAAGTTTACACTTTGATCTAACAATAAATGTTGTACATGTATAAATTACAATAAAATGTACAAAAAAAAAAGTACTTACAAATAAGTCAAAAATATGGTATGATGCATGTAAAATGTGCAAGAAATTGTGCCAAAATGATGGAGAAAATAAAATATGCAGGTGCAATGGAGAAGTTGTTGAAACAATAACAAGGCAGATTCAAATTCATATTGATTATATTTATCTAATATACATATACTAACAATTAAATTCAACAATTTCAGATATATATAAAATAACATTGAACGTCATAGAAGGTGAACACAATGCCCGTGTCATAATTTTTCATTCAATTGCTGCGGTATATATATGTGGATGAGTACATACGTGCAAATGCTAAGTGAAACACTCATTTTTTTCTCAATAGGGCGAAAATAATTCTGCATACTATAGAGGGCTCAGCACACAAGCAACAACAGTAAAACGTTTTATAATTGCCCTCCAAGTCACAAACATTGATGATATATGGACTTTGAATATAACAACCACTAGAATTGAGAAGATGGACACGGTGGATAAAAAGAATGGATCAGTGACTACACCGATTCAAGATTCAAATCCAAATGAAAAGGTACAAGAGGAAAAACAAGTGCAAAGCCTAAACGAGGAAGAAAGAGAAAAACTATAGTGCCGCTGTTGAAGTTGAAGTGCAAAATAAGAAAAAAAGAAGAATAAGAAGACTGGTGAATGCATTTAGATTCCAATTGACGATGAGCAACCGTTGGCCAACCTTATTTGTGGAATACAAAGAAGAACAAACGTTCTTCAATCAAGAAGATCAAACAAGAAAAAAGTAGAGTGAATATTAGGATTATTTGGTCAGTACATGATAGTATGTTTAATTTTCTGCTTTTCTTAATTTATTTTATTAATGAGTACTTTAATCTTTAGTTTGATGTTTTCCAATATTTTGGTTATGATGTTCAGTTACTGAAAAAAAGAGACGATTTTTTTTGGCAAATTCACTACTTCTAACAGTTTTAGATTAAACTGCTTCAATTTTACTGTTTTTCATATTCAATCTTCTATTATTAGATCATCGATATGTACAATGACTTCTACTTTGGCAATTAGATCATCGATATGCTTCATTTCAAGCAAGACATCATCGCCACCTACCAGGCTATCTTGTGTGCAACTGGCGAAGATGATAAATAATTATCAAATTTAAAAGTAACTAATTTATTAAAAATATTAATTAAATAAAGATAAATAAAAAGAAAATAAAAAAAAACAAATAAAAAATTACACGTGCAACGCACGTTATTATTGCTAGTAACCTTTAAATGTGTTTATTGGCAAATCATAATAACTCTCAAGAAAATCCACAACAATAAAAAAGGAAAAAGAAATCACCCATAAAAAAAGTGGGGAAAAAAGTAATAAAACAAGCAACAAACCTCAGACACACAAAGCACGAACCTCATAAAAGACGCAATAAAATCAATGCGTCACGTAAACAAACATGCATTCTTTGCTAACACGTCAAAATTCAGTTACACAAAATATTCCCTATCCGACGTCGTTTTCTATAATACCCATATCGCTCTTCCATTATTGGATCAAATACCAACGGTCACGATCTGATCCCACATCGTTATTTCATGGGCCACGACGTAACTCGCCACCCTTCACAAAATACTTCTTTTAGTGTTTGCCTATAATGAGCATCTCGTGTTAAGCCACAATACCTCCGATTCAGATCATTTATTACAATTTCGTGCGATATCTCTTAGTATTATACTCTTATTATACGAAACAATCATTTATTGTTGTTTTGAATTATTTTGAAGTGCAATCTATATTAACTTAGGGCTAAAGATAATTGGTTGTTGTTTTAAATAAAATTTACCTTTCTTATCCTTTCAAATCTTTTCAAGAAAGCCAATCTCATAATTGGTTTATTTTAATTCTATTTAAACACCCTCACCGCTGCTCGGTTAGTGCAAAACTCAAATCTTCTTTAAATCCTCCAACTTCTGTTCTATCGTTTTGGTGAGTACATTTGGTGAATAAAAGTCCTCCAATTTATTATACACATTATTTTGCTTATAAACACACACAATTTTATATGTATTGCAGTGGTTATATATTAGTTCTAAATAAAAATTTCAATTGGAAATCAAATACTTTGCACTGTATGTATCTTAAATGATTCCTATTCTGATTATGGCTTACTACTTATTATGAAGTCTTACATTGCTGAATCGAAACCTTTTTTTTAAAAATTTCATGTTAAATTGTTTCATAAAAATAAAATAAAAAAACATCACCAATGACTTAGTTTGCTAATATCTTGATGAATCTATAGGGAAATGGGAAGCAAAGCAATTGGTCTGAGGCTTTTGGTAGCAAGCATCCTACTGCTTTCTCCAGCAGTGTTTGCATCAGACGATGGGTTGATGAGAATAGGGTTGAAGAAGAAGAAGCTGAACCAAGCTGCTCGACTCGAGTCGAAGCAAAGTGTTGGAGTTAAGGGTGTAAATGGAGGTGCAGATATTGTAGGACTAAAGAACTACATGGATGCTCAGTACTTTGGGGAGATTGGTATCGGTACCCCGCCCCAGAAATTCACTGTTATTTTCGACACCGGCAGCTCCAATCTTTGGGTCCCTTCTTCAAAATGCTACTTTTCCGTAAGTACTATTTAATTAGTACTCTCTCTGTTCCATTGAAATAGAATTAGTTGACTGTCTTTTTGCGAGACAAGAAGACAGTCAATTGGTCCTATATAAATGGGACGGAGGGAGTATGAAATATGTGTGTTTGTGTTTAATTATTATGCTTTTTGGTGTTGACAAGTTAAGAATTTTGGTGCAGGTTGCTTGTTATGTCCATTCCACCTACAAGTCGAGCAAATCTAGTACTTATAAGAAGAATGGTTCGTTTTCATTCCTTTAGTTTTGACAATTGTTACACAAAATTCCATTATTTTGACATTACTTTGAGAATTTTCTTTTGTATATTTTGTAATGTCTTATTAATTACGCCCTCCTATTATTTTTAAATGTCATTTTAGGCCTCTTTTTTTTTTGGCCAAAAAGTGCCATTCTACCATTTTTGTTCCTTTATCTTCACTGTCCATACTTAAACTCACGTCAAAATTCATATTTTTACTCTTTACTGATTCCAAATTGTTAGTAGTAGTATTTATTAGGGTGCAAAATATTTTTTCTTAAGTTGGGTGTATAAGGCTAAAATAAAGCTTATGTCCTAAATTATGTTACTATACTAGTATAATTCTGTTAAATTTCCAAACCACTTTAGCTATGATCACATAAAAGAAAAGTTGGTGGCCTTCTTTAATATTTTTGCTCTGTGAAATCTACTAGGATTTTTTTAGACGAAACATGAATTTTTAAATTAATTTTATGTAATTTTTTTCAATAAAAATAATTTATTGTGATTTAGTTTAATTTTATAATTATTTTTTAATATTCTCTGATCCTAAAATTTAATTTAAATTTCATTAGCTAAAATAGAGTTGTTAAATTCAAAATTAGGATATACATATAATTTTTAGTTATAAATATATACTCCATGATATAGCAATTTTTATTTTTAATAAAAAAAGTATTATAAAATTAATAAAAATTAATATTTAGGACATCCATGGAATAAAGGTTTTAATGCAGTTGTTGTGTAAAGTAAAAGTAAAAATTCTAAAATTTTCAGGAAGATCTGCTGCAATTAGATATGGAACAGGATCGATCTCCGGATTCTACAGCGAAGATGCCGTCAAAATTGGCAATTTAGTAGTCAAGAATCAGGTGGGTTCTTCATCTTTCTATTCTTCTTGATTTAGTTATTTTGAAAAAATAATTAAATGAAGCGATGTTCAAATAATGCGCAGGAGTTTATAGAAGCAACAAGTGAACCGGGCGTAACATTTTTGGCTGCAAAATTCGATGGGATATTAGGACTTGGATTCAAAGAGATATCAGTGGGGAATTCAACCCCTCCATGGTACAGCATGCTTGCACAAGGCCTTGTGAAGGAGCCTGTCTTCTCATTCTGGCTCAACAGGGATGTGAATGACGAAAAGGGCGGTGAGCTTGTGTTTGGTGGCCTTGATACTATCACTTCAAAGGCCAACACACCTATGTTCCCGTCACTAAGAAAGGCTACTGGCAGGTTGCTCATTAATTAGCCTTATATACATTTCATCTTCAAAGATTAATTTACGCAGAATTAGCTCATGTTGGTTCAATTTTTTCTCGCAGTTTGATATGGGTGATGTTCTTATTGCTGGTAAAAAATCCGGTACGTCGCCATCTATGGCATTGCACCTATGGGTTGATTGCCCAACAAACTCACTAACTGTGGATTCAATTTTCCGATTGGATTGTCGCATAGATAGTGTCGTGTTTCTATTTTTTTAAAAGTTGACTTTTCAAAAAGTGTGGACCTTTTTCAGTTTTTAAATTTTACATATTATTCTTAATTTCCGCGACCAAAAGGAACATTATGCTATCTATGGGACAGAGGGGAATTAGACATGCTTTAATCTATTAATAATGCCGGACTTTTTTATTTGTAGCAAAATAGACACACCAAAACTATTTTAACAGCTCAATTAGGACTTAGCATGAAATTTCTCAGTAAAACCGAATCGGACCAAAGTTGGTGATTTTTTTTGGCAACTAACCCTTTTCTTATTACAAAATGTGATGTAATCGTTTATGATGTTTTTAGGCTATTGCAAAGAAGGATGTGCAGCTATTGCAGATTCTGGAACTTCTCTCTTAGCCGGTCCACCGGTATTTACATGCCTTCATGTTCAAATCTAAATCTTTTTTTTTTTTTCTCTCGAATTCTTACCCGGACAAGATATCTTGATTTTATAGACCGTGATCGCGATGATCAACCATGCCATAGGAGCCTCTGGAGTGGTTAATCAACAATGCAAGTCTGTAGTTGAGAAATATGGTGCATCTATGATAGATCTTCTTTTGAAAGAGGTAGGTATCCTGTCTCACTCCACTATCAACACATTTTCTGTGTTTTTGCTTCTCTACATTAGACACTTTATGTCAACAGATACAACCAGAGAAGATATGTGCCCAAGTTGGAGTATGTGCAGTCGAAAGAGCGAGGTTTGTCCTTAACATCCATGGCTCAAACTCACTTTAGCCTCTTAGCTATGCAAGCCTTGATTGTTGGTGTTTACGTGTAGTAGTGAGGGCATCGAGAGTGTTGTGGAAGACGAAGAAGGTAGATCATCGGGCTTGAAAGATGCTATGTGCCCTGCTTGCAAAATGGCCCTCGATTGGATGCAAAGCCAATTGATGCAAAACCAAACTCGAGAACGTGTTCTGAGCTATGCCAGTGAGGTACTTTAATTAGGCCATCATATCATATACTCCCTCCGTTCCATTATGAAGGGCTAGTTGACCACCTTTTTGTCTCACAAAAAAATGGTCAACTAGCCTTTTATTAATGGGACGGAGTGAGTGAGTAAGAAGCTACTTCCCTCCGTCCCACTTATACAGGGATAATTGACTGTCTTTTTGTGAGACAAAAGTGCAGTCAACTATCCCTATATAAGTGGAATGGAGGGAGTAGATTTTAGTAAGTCATACATTTGGGCATAAAATTTGACAGGTTTGTGAGAAGCTGCCTAATGCACTAGGGGAATCATTAGTGGATTGTGGAAGCATTGCTTCTATGCCTATTATTTCCTTCACAATTGGTGGCAAAACTTTTGATCTCTCCTCAAAAGAGGTGAATATTTTCTCCATTGAGTTATTATACATTGATTTGACAGTATTATGTTTGTTATTGACTTTTGGATATGTGTAATTGTTTGAAATTAGTATATACTTAAGGTGGAAGCAGGAGGGCAATCACAATGCATTAGTGGTTTCAGTGGTATTGATGTTCCCCCTCCTCGTGGACCTCTATGGTAATTCTATAATACTATCATTAACTTGATCATCTTATTGGTCAAAATTTCTTAATAAAAATTTGAATCATAATAGTATATTTGTAATTTAATTGAAATGAATGTATTTTACAGGATCTTGGGAGATATGTTCATGGGTCGCTATCACACCGTGTTCGACTATGGAAAACTGAGAGTTGGATTTGCTGAAGCAACTTAGAGCAAAATAGTGTAGTTTAAACAATTGTATTTAAGTTATAAACTTTTGTCTTAAATATATATACAACCTTCCAGATTGAATACAAGAGTTTCATAACAAGGTTGGAATTACTATATATAACTATGCTTGTGTGAAGGATCAAATAAAAAATAAATTTTTATAAGAAATAAGAAATGATTTGGAACGTTGATCTTAGCGTGATCTATGGTTCAAATTAACTTGTTGCATTATAATTGTACTGATAATAGTTCAAACACTGCATTATGATGCACGATGCATTCTAATTGTACATATCGTGCATTATAAGTGTGCATAAGATGCTTAAATTTTTTTTTTTTTCAAAATTATATTTTAATACAAGATCTCGCTCCTATATATATAGAGGTAAATTATTTAAATTTTCCTTAATGAAAGATTTAATAGTACTACCCTCTTTTAAATATACTAGCAATAGTCACGTGCGTTGCACGTATAAACTTTTATTGGGGACATTCACTTCAACAAAATAATTCAAAAAATAAACCAATATAACATTATTACACTATATAAGTTTTTGATTTATTTTCATTATCGAGATTTCATAAATTAAGACAACTTGTGAACAATCTTCTATATTAAGTTAGCAGAGTTGGCAATCCAAATTAATTAATTTATCATAGCTCTTATGATGAGTTAGATATTTTTTGTGAAAAAAATATGGTGCAGCAATTAAAATATCCACACATAAATATACCATTATATAATCTTATAAAAATAAATGAAGATATAAGTAAATTTTAGAAGAAAAAAAAATGTATTCTTTTTGATAGAAAAAGAAAGGCAAAAGTGTGGTCGGGTCAAAGTGTTAATCTTTATACAAAAAGTGATAATCTACATGAATAAAAATGTCAATCTTTAGCATAATTATTTAACGAATAAAAATGTCAATTTTTTAAAGTGTCAATCTTTATGCAAAAAAGTGCTAATCAATACAAATACAAATATAACGGGACTTGCCTGCAAAGCAGGAGGTCCCGGGTTCGATCCCTGGAGGGAACGAATTCTAGGAGAAGTAATTCTGAGAGTCTGGGAGATATACTAACTACTAACCGCTAACTACTAACTTTGCCCGATCAAAAAAAAAAAAATACAAATATAAGTGTCAATCTTTTGAATGACCACATAGTACACCCGGGCTCACCCAAGTGTGCCCCAAAAAGAAATGAAGATACAAAAAAAAATAATAATAATAATAATGAAATTTTACATCCTATAATGCATATTTAATTTGGTACTTGAAGTCCAAATTCTCATAAAACAATCTATACAAAGGAGCACTCCACCAGTCCACCGTAATATATAGCGTCAACAATACTTGTATAAATAATTAACTTTGGACTTGCACAAAATTTCATCCCCATTGTGAATTCAAAAGCACTTTTGTGAATCAAGATATTTCATTGATAAATTCATCTATTGCATCCCTGCACAAATGCAAGAATTATTTTTAATTCCTGTTTTATTTATTCATTAATTAGGATGTCATGTGATTTTTAATTAAATAATAATATGTGATGTGTATTTTAAATAATTGAGAATATTAACGACTATGTTATGTATAGATTAAATATAAAAGTATAAGGACCTACTTATAAAAAAAATACTCCCTCCGTTCGATTCAATTTGAAAGGTTACATTTGTTTTTGGACACAAGATTTAAGAAATATGTGTTTAGTGTAGTAAGTGTGTTCTAAACCTATACGCACAAAGATCCCTTTTAAAAGTCCTAACTTTTGCTAAAATTAGAAATGTAACATCTTGTATGGACATTCAAAAAAAAATTATAAAGTCTCGAACGGGGTGGAGGGGGTATTTTATAAGGAAGATGGATCTAATGAGACATAGAATTGAAGGACATAAGAATGTGGTTTGCCTAAAAATAATTACCAAAGACATTTCTAAATGCAATAAGAAGGAGCTATCAGTCTTTCAAGAATACACACCGTACCAAAAGTGAAATCACGGCAAGTGGAAGACACCCATCACCAGATTTTATTATTTGCATAATTTTCGAACAATGTAAACAGTTAATACAATGGATATTACCGTCTTTAACTCTATACTAACAATGACAACTATCTTGAAATCTCTATAGAATTTATTTAAGTAATCAACTCACATGCATATAATTAGGATATCTTGACATGTTCAAATATTTTTTTTCAGGCACTATCCATTTTTTTAGAAAGAATAAAATAAAATAAAAAAAAGAGATGTAGAAAGTTAATATATTGTCCGAAGCACTATTAAAGTGATCAAGAAAATAATTTATAGGCTTTAGCTTTAATATCTCTTTCGCTATTTTTCTTCCTTTATAGCGCGCTATGTGAACCATGCTATAGGATGGGTACTGTTAAAGATTCAAAGTAAAATTTAAAAATAAAAAATAAAAAAATAATGTCATACAAGAAAACAATACGAAAGGGTACTTGAATAGCAAGAACGTCGGTAACTCGATTGTAGATGTATATTAAAAATTTTGAGATTTTTCTTTTGAAATCCAATACTTGATCAAGAAGCTATCTAGTGATTACTTAGTTTATTTATCAATCTTTAGTATTAGTCATGTGTAGGATCTTGTTGGAAAATTGAGTACAAACTTGCCGGGTGTACAAACGTAAATGAAGATTACAACGAACAAAATATATATATATAAAATAATAAAAGTCGAGTCGAGGAAAATTCTCTTTCCGCAAGACGAAATACGCCCCGGTAGTGCTCTCGGTAATAGCGTATCGTCCCCAAAGATAAAACGACTTTCGTCTCGTGAGTAGCAGCACCACAAAACTCAAGAGCTCCGGCGAACTGGATATAGGTGAAAACTGAGCTCGAACAATGAACAAAGGAGAAATATGCAGCAAGATGCGATTTTATGTCTTATGCTTATTTTTTCCGTACTTCAAATGCCTACAATCCCCTCTATTTATAAGCTGCTCACTATGTAGGAGAATTTAATGCATTAATCAGCCATAAAGGCTATTTGAGGTAGTGGTGGAGATGAAAGGTGAAAAGGCTGACTGTTCAGTTGAAGAGTCACCTTCCAGAACCTCTTCCGGATGGGCTACACGAGCTGGGCCGAGCTGATCTAGGCGCTGAAGCCTAAGTGACGAAGCCGAAGTGACTAGGCCGAGGCCGAAGTACCGAGGCCGAAGCCGAAGACCAAAGACCCAAGGTCGAGGCTGACGCCGAGGCCGACGCTGATGCCGAGGTCGAGGACCGAGGCCGAGGCCGACGCCGAGCCCGAAGACCAAAGCCGATGCCGAAGCCGAGGTGCCTAGGCCGAGGTGCCTAGGACGAAGTCGACCACACATCCACTTAGTCCACTTGATACTTAGCCCACATGTTTAAACACTTATAAACATCATACTTATACTTCTTTCAAGAAAGAAGTAACTCTCCACCAAAATTAGAATATTTATATCTCACTCACCGGAAAATCGGTTTTGAGCATATAAATACACCTCGTTCATCTACTCCGCGAGTAGAACAATAATATAATATTTAATTTATTAATAAATTAAATATTAATTATTATTTATTTGGTCAAAAGCCAAATTTCCAACAGATCTTAATTAATTAGTGAGTCCTCTTTTTATACATCTTGTGCTTCTTATTAATATTAAGATTTTAAGAATGTATAATTTGTATATGCTACCCTATACGTACACAAAAAATGGCGACTGCGAGAGTTTTTTTTATTTATAATAATTATAAATTAATCACTTCAATAAGAATATGTGTACGTGTATGTTTCGTATATAAGGCAATAATGCATGATAAAATATAATTATGGAAAAGTTCTTTGTAGAACATAATTAAGGAAAATTAAATAATATAACACAAATCATTAATTTTGGAAAAGTCAATACACATATATTTAAAAATCGTTAAGCTTTTTATGAAAAATATAGTGCATGATTAAACATTAAAATTCTTTTAATTAACTATGTAGGATGGATATAATAGGCAATCTATATTAAGTATTTAAGGCTCTTTTCATATAAGTATAGATTAATATTAAGTCGATTTCAGTGTTCAGACAAAAATTATGCTCCATTTATTTGACGTAAAAGAGTGTGATTAAAAGAAGTTTATTTATCAATTTATACATGTATAAAATATCTCGATGAGGATTGATTGATCTCTTAGTTCTTTAAGATATTTGCAAGTATACGGGAAGGACTAATGCGATAGGGACATGTGATTACCAGAGTAATGCTACAATGCCCATTATGGGCATACTTAATTTGTCCATAGATGACGTGACAATGTAATAAAGAAAGAAACTAATTTAAATATATATACCCTAAATACTAAACCCTAAAAATATTATTTACTTCGCATTGCCACATCAGCAGTGGACACATTAACTGTGTCCACCATGAGTAGGGAATCATTTCTAATGATTACTAATAATATATTGTTTAGAATCTATTTAAACTACCAAGATTGAGGTGTTAACTAAAGCAAAAGTTTTCTGAACACAAAACTAGCCGGCCTGGATTTGAGCATAAGCCATGAGGGCGGACCTACGTGGGGGCTAGTGTGGGCTGAAGCCCCCACGGTGGCCGCCGGACCATAGGTATATATATAAGCCATCGGCGGTCAGCCCCCTGCAGCGGCGCTGTTCTCGCGCTGAAGGTTGAGGAAGAACGAAGAAGAAGGACTTCTATTTTTTTTTTTTTTTAAGTTCGTTTCTAACGTTAGTGGGCCGCAAGTGGGCTCCTTTTAGTTGTATTTTTTTATTATTATTATTTATTTTATATTCATATTTGTTCCACTAAATCCAAAAAATTACTTTACGAAATCCCATTTTTCATTTTTTACGGGTATCACTTTCTCAATTCGGCAATTCCAAAACTTTCCCATTTTTCATTTGTTTCAATATTAGGTTGTTAATTTGATGCTACAAGAGATGAATGATCGTTTTTTGGAAGGTAGCACAATTTTATTGAGTTGCATTTCGTGTCTTGATCCGAGAGATTCTTTTTCTTGATTTGACTGTCATAAACTAGTCGAGCTTGCTTCCTTTTATCCACAAGATTTCTCTCCAACTGACTATGAATGTCTTCAGCAACAACTTTGCAACTATGTTATAGCGTGCGTCTCGATTCTCGATTTTCTGAAATTGATGATTTGGAAAATCTTGCTTTGAAATTGGTTGAAACTGAGAATCATAAAGTTTTTCTACTGGTATTGGCATTGGTTTTACCAGTTGCAACTGCTTCTGTTGAGAGAGTGTTTTCTGCTATGAAGATTATCAAGACTGATTTGCATAACAAAATGGGAGATGGACTGATGAATGACAGCCTAGTTGTGTACATTGAGAAGGAGATTTTTGTAACAATTGATAATGAAGCCATCTTGCAGCAGTTTTAGGAAATAAAAACCCGCAGAACTCAGTTGCCTCTTCCTCGCAAGAGTTAGCTACTTAGCTAGTTAGAACAATTTAGTAAGTATGTTTTTGAATCTTATATTCAAAAATTTTGTAAAACAAATTAAGGTTGAAATATTATATATTTTGTCGATAAAACTATATTTATATGTTAGCCCCCAGAGAATTTTATCCTGGGTCCGCCCCTGGCATGAGGCACAGGCTTATAGTCCTAAAATCTTAGGGGCCCATAAAAAATAAAAATAAAATTAATTTTTACTTTAACAAAATAAGTATTAAACACCTCAAAGTAGAACCGGAAAATGTGGTTCAACCTAAATTCAGAGGCTTGTAGTTATACACATGAGGCCCGCTAGAATAGAGGTGGCCAAAATAATCGTACCCCTGACCCGTACACGTACCCGGAGGGTTTATACTCGTACATGTACTCGTTAGTTCGGGTTTGGAACTGTACCCGCGGTTCGGGTACCATGCGGGTACTAAAAGTTGGAACCGTAACCCGTCAGTTCCTATACTCAACCCGCCGACTCGCCATTTTGACAGTTATTTCATCTAAAATATATATTTTTTATTTCTTAGTTTTGATTATATGTGCACTATTTTTCTTACTTTAGCATTTTTTCTATTAGATTTTCACTAAATATATTTTAAAGGTGCTTGGCCTTTAGAAATTAAAGTTTTAGATAACTTAATCTCCAATGATTCAACATTTAGTATAGATTTAAGTTGTTGGAATCTTTACAATAAAATAATATTTTTCCGTTGCAAATAATTCGAGTTATAACTAATTGAATTTAAAATGAATTTTTAATATTAAAAATAATAATCATAAAATCAGTTGAAACCGCCGTGTTGTACCCGTACCCGTACTAGCACCCGTCGTACTCGTACTTGTACTCGAAATCGTACCCATACCCGTACCCTTTTATACTGCGGATAGAATATGAGTCCGGCTTGGTAGAACCGTACCCGCTGGATACGGGTACCATTTTATACTCAAACCCACATTTGGTCAACTCTACCCTAAAATGCTTCTTTGGGTTGTATTGTCGGCTAATTAAATGTCTTTGTTTAGATAAAGTTTTTTTTTTCTTTTCTTTATTTTAACAAATTCTCATTATATGTTCGATTACTTTATTTTTTTTGTATATTTTTATTTTTCTTCCTTCCCAGGCCCTTTTTTTTTTTTTTTCATCTAGGGCCTGAGTAACGAAACACATGATCGACTCTGCATGTAGTACACCATTATACATTCTCACATATGCACAGTTGAAATAACTTAAAACCCACTAATTAGAGGAAAGAGTGTTACTAATCGAGTTGGATGGCACCCTAACAATTTTATTTATTTAGTACTTACTACGTATTAACTTTAAAAAAAATGTTTTCTTATTTAATGTAGGACAAGTTCCCAAAAATATATGTTTTTTAATAATTAGCCACGTAGGGTATTTAAAATAAATGAGATAATAATAATAATAATAATAAATATTTATTATTTTGAAAAACTTTATACCATTTGAAATATTTTTTTTGGGACATGATTGCTTTAAATGCTTGCAATTTATCCCTAAAAGGCTTGCATTTTTTTTGCTCTTCCATTTACACCAAACTTAATACTTCCTTAGTAGTATGTATCAAAATTGAAGTTTACTTTATTTGTTTTTCTCAATTTTTTTTTTTTTGATATTATGATTCAATCTAACTTTACATTAATTAGTTAAGGTTCACCAATTCAATTACGGTTTATTATTTATTTTTTTGGTATTTAATTTTAATTTTATTAGTTAAAAAAGAACGAAAATACTAAAAAAATAATTGTATATTCTAATTAAATTAATGAACCATTGTAATTAGTATAAAATATATAAGAATAAATCATATACTGTATATTGCAATGAAATTGAAGAAAAAATAAGTTAAAATCTAGAAAATTGAATTTGATACACGACTAATATACCATACTGTAGTTGGGATGCGCAACTATTCATCCTTTGTAAATAAAAATGAAGTAATTATTAGTAAGTATCAAAAGAAGAATAAACAACCCGAAAAACATTTATAAGGAATTTGATATTGAATGAAAAATAAAAGAATTGGTTTTATACTAGTAATACACTAAATTATACTTCATCCCTCCTCCAAATCTAATGCGCAAATTTAATTTGGAGGACGGAAGGAGTATATGAAAGACTATATATTGTTAGACCTTTACACATGACATATATACTGCATTTTGCGGTGGCTTAATTAGCAGCCTAAGTAATTGAGAAAGAGCTTCAGAAAAGCTTGCTCGCGAACTCCTCATCATCAATGGCGGCAGAAGAAGAATTCTCGGTGAGATTTCTGAGCTCCGACAAGCTCCTTCCCAACTTCAACGCAACCTTCAACTCAACGATCTCACCGTTCTCCCTTCTCCCAAATTCCTCTTCCTTCAAGTTCCCTTCAATGGATTCTTCCATGAGTTTGAAGAACCCAGCATTGCTTCTGTACATCTCAAACACCATTCCCACTTGCCCACCGTGCTCGAAGGAGTTTACCACGGTGGCTAAGGCGCCGCCACCAACAGCCAAGGCGGCCGCCCAACCACAACCACCGTCGGCCACCAGCGCAGCAGAACCGACGGCGGCCATAGCAGTGAGCACAGGAGCGGCGATGGCTAGAAATTTGTTGAGTTTGAGCGCTTTTCCTCCCAATCTCAAGTACTCTTCTCTGTCATTCCCCCTTATCACGTTAGCTATTTCTTTCATTTCTTCCTCCAACTTCCTGTTCCACCCGTTGCTATTTGATTTGGCCGCCGGCTGTTGTTGTTTTCTTCTGTTTTCCGGCCACCACACCGCCGGTTCTACGGCGGCCGGGAATTTATCGAGCATGGCGCCGCCGAGGAGGGGGAGGGGAAAGGCCCTGTCCAGAGCCAGCACTTGTGCCATAATATCCTTAACATGAAAAGCAGTAGGGTTTCCAATGGATAGAAGAGTTTGGATGTGATGGTGAAGCTCTTTGAACAACCTCGTCGCGTTGCGTTGCTCTTCGGCCAGCTGGGATGGTTGGATTTTGCTCATGATTGAAAGCATTCCGGTGGCTGCTGCGTACATGGCTGAGGCGGAGAAGGCCATGGCGGCGGCACCACCGTTGGAGTTGAGGGAGGCGATGCCAGCCATGGTGGCGGCGGAGAGAGTGAGAGCGTTGATAGAAGAGAGAAGAAGGGAGTTCCAATTGTTTCTCTGATCTCCGATATTCTTATGCATCTCCACTCTGTCTGCAACTGCTTCCGACAACGCGTAAAGTTTAGCCACCACCAAGCTGCTGTCATCATCCTCTTCATCGTTGTCTCTTTTGATTTTGGTGATGAATGCTTCCACATTTGGGCTCAGCTGCTTTTCCATCTCTTCGAATGTCGTTTTGCTTCCGACGACTACCGGAAGATTGATTTTTGTCGTGACGACACTTTTCGGGATATTCAGCGTAGCCTTTGTCGTAATCCCAGTTCGTCTTTGGTTGGAGTTGGAGGAGGAACAACTCATCGACGATTGCAGCATTAAACTGCAGCTTGATGCATTTAGGGCTTCCATTCTCTTCTGTTAATTTGAGAAAATAGTAACTATAAAATTAGATTGTTTTTGTGATCTGTGGTGTGTGTGTAGATTGCTGATATGAGATGTGGGGTTTAAATCTGTAGAAAGGATTATGGATTATTGATTGAATGTAAGGATTGCACGGTCTTGTCTATTTATATAGTTTGAGGGAGAGGAGAGAGGGAGGAAGATGGGATGGTGTTGACATATTATGAATTGAAAATTCGGAAGGAAGGGGAATTTTCAAGGGTTTGATATGTTGAAGAAGCGCTTAATACAGAATGGACTGTTTCCGAGGGTTAAGAATTGACTTGTTATTTCAATTTCAACTATTAGAACATTTCAAATTTATATTGTGTTGGGCAGGAGAAAGTACCTAAAATAATATTTATGGCTAAAATGGTAAAGTATGCCAATTCAATTCTTCCATTTCGTCCACTTTTATTTTTTATTTTATTTTTTTAGTTTTCTAATTCGGTCCACTCAAGTATTCAACCATTCAAGATCTAGCATGCACGCTCATAGATACTAAGCAATGGTTTTTTATTTTTTATTTTTATTTTTTATATGTTATTTTCATACTTAATTTGGTCAAATATGTTGTGTTAATTTAATATCATACGACTGCTCCATATCTTGGATATTACTACAGTAAATGGACTTTCTTAAAATAAAACATGAAAATTCAATACTTGGATTATCAAAAATCATAAGAATACTTGGATTCACATATAGCATAAATTCAATTTCCTACACATTGTATTCGATTATCAAAAATCATAAGAATACTTGGATCCATTGACATTGAATTATTGGATGTGGAGTATCTTAAAGAACAATCTTGAATCCTCAATCACGAACACGAATAGGTTTGGTATTATTGTCTTCCTCAACTAAATCACCGTATAGGCTTTACGTTTTCTTCCAGATGGAGAGAAGAAAACCTTTAAAAAAAAAGTAAAAATGAATAAAAAAAAATGAGTATATCTCTACACACATCTTTATCCCACTACTAATATCTCCCTTCTTAATTTTCATGCCAGAAAAAAATGGCTTTATATCAAAGGGACTGAGGGAATACTAGATAATTAGGCTACCCATAAACACATAATTAAATTAGTAGTATTATGTCTCTACTCATGAGCTCATATCAATATTTACATAGCTCATGGACTTTTACTTAATTAGATAACTTAATTAAATTTATAAATAATAAATAGTCAATATGATTGCAATAATTATGTTGCTCACAAAAATAGATTAATAAAAAAATTAATTTTCTAACAATATCACACTTGAGTTACATATTTTTTCCCAAGCAATTATATTAAAAAATTCTTTAGTTGTGCAACATTACGCTATTTATTTTCAGATTATGCCTTAAACAATTTGGTCCATCTCATATACTATAAATAAAACTACAATGATATTTATCACACTACAAATCGTGGCTTAACCCCGATAATTACCGTACTAATATATTCAATGGCGTAGATCAAATATGGTGAATAGCTTGAAAAATATATGTAATGTGACCTTAATCATGTCTCCAACTGGTCCTGCTTTAGTCCTTAATATGATCAACTCATACATGTAATGTAAAACAGCACAAAAGATAACTTGAACGAATTCATAATGAAATCAAAACCATCATCTTATCCTGCTTCAAAACTGAACCAATTCAAAACAAGTGTATCACATAGAACAAAAACTCCAACTAAACTAAGACAATGCCACAAACAACACGCATATGAGCAGTATGCTCGTGGAAGACCTTCGGTGTTAATGCCTTAATTAGATGATATGCTAGCATTTCACTTGTTGCTATGTGCACTATAGAAGACTGTTCATTCTGAACTCTCTCCTTTACAACAAGATACTTAATATCGATAAACTTCGACTTTGTGGCACTTATATTGTTATTGGAATAAAACACAGCTGAATTATTGTCACTAGGGATGCAAACGAATCGAACTTTTTTGGTTCGGTTCGTGATTCGTATTCGAATTGTGGTATTCGTATTCGAAATTTTTAGATTCTAATTCGACTACGAATGTTTTTTTTGATTCAACGAGTTATCAAATACAAATACAAATCTTCGAGTATTCGATTCGATATTCGTATATATTTTATATAATATGTATATATATATATAATTAATTTACCTCTTATATAATTTAACTATTATTATTAAATATGAGTCCAAGAAGTCAAGTTGAATACTATAAGACCAATCCAAATCAAATCATGAATGATTTTTTTTATTAATGAAAAAAAAACCGTAGGCCTCCATAGCGCGTAGAATTACTTTCAAAAAAGAAAAGAAAAGAGAATAAGGCCGTAAAAATTTAGAACACTCTTGCTGCTCAATGCTCAGTACTTATCAAGCTATATTTTTTTAAATCAATATTATTACTTATGTTTGTTGTGAATTCTTTTAATTAGTTTTAATAATTTAGTGATTTCAGTCTTTGATTTTAGTCTTCGATAAAAATAAGAAAATATTTTAATGTTTCCTTTTAAGTTTTTTCATTATTCGAGTATTCGATTCGGATTCGGTAATATTCGCATAATATTCTAAAATATTCGGATTTTCATATTCACATCATATTCGATTCAAATTCGAATTCGCAAATTATTTAACGAATACAAATCGAATACTGAGATATTCGATTCGATTCGATTTGTTTGCAACCCTAATTGTCACAATATACAGGGCCGTTCCTGACGAGAAAAGGGCCCTGGGCGAAACTATAAAATAGGCCCTGTTATTTTAAAATTTATGCATACATCCATATATAAAAGTGCAACATCACTTTTTATTTTCATTATTCAATTATAAAAAAAAATTGAGATTGGAATTTTTGGGCGGTGGCAAACCGTTTAAGAATTAAATCGAGAACAAAAAAGAAAAGGATGGAGAGATGCCCTGGCGCCGTTGCGCGAGCAGGAAGATGCAAAAGAAATAAATTAGATATGTCGCGGGTTTCTGATAGAAAGAATTATGATATTATAATAGGCTTGGGTTAGAGCAAAAATAATATTTTTGGCCTGCACATATACATATTTTTCTTGTTTAAGGGCCTTTATATTAGGCTGCACCTATAATAAATATATATTTTAAAATTACATATATACTACTCCCTCCTTCCACGATTTATTTACACTAATTTTATATCGAGATGTCCACGATTTCTTGACCCTTTTTATTTTGGGACGTATGCCCTATTGTACACTTTTACACTTTAACACTTTAATACAATTAACAATATTAGACAGACCCACAATTATTCCATTTTAACATTTTAACCTTCAATTTATTAATACATCATTAAAACACATTAAACTCCATGCCTAAATTTTTAGTCCAAAAAATTGTGAACAAGTGGAGTATATAAGTATAGCTTAGATAAAAAAATTTGGGCCTCTGAAATGGGTGGGCCCCGGGCGGTCGCCCATGCTGGCCCACCCTCAGGCACGGCCCTGACAATATATCTTCAAGGGGATCTTGTTATTTTATTTTAATATAAGGTTTATTTATTTCTTGTGAACATCAACGTGGTCCCTAGATTTATTAATCGATATGATTAACTATTGATCACTTTCACCATTTTAATGTTTGCAATATTTGGTATAAGAAAACTTCATGGTTCTAATTCTATAATATGATATACGAAAATTTAATTTCTCCGTCCTCTTGTCATATACAGCACTTCGTTTATTTCCTCAAAATATATATATATATATATATATATATATATATATATATAGATCGGTAAAGATCTAGCAATAGAAAAAAAAAATTACAGTTTTGAAGTATGTAAAACTTGAGTCTAACTCGTGAAAATTGGCAATTGATCCAAAATTAAGTGTAAATTATAAAACAAATTTATCCCTAAGTTTTTTTTAACCATAACAGTTAATTCGTTGTCTGTCGTGATTAGCAATAGTCTCAGCTGTTGTCTGTTGGCAAGAAGAACGATTCCAGATAGTAC
This sequence comes from Mentha longifolia, assembly GCA_001642375.2. Taxonomy (NCBI): domain Eukaryota; kingdom Viridiplantae; phylum Streptophyta; class Magnoliopsida; order Lamiales; family Lamiaceae; genus Mentha; species Mentha longifolia. The sequence continues at coordinate 17,830,628 of CM038112.1, read as the reverse complement.
TAAATAAAAAAGAATTGAAGTTATATACAGTTGAATAAATGGGATCAGTCAATACTAAACTTCAGATTTTGAAGTTGAAACAATCGTATTCAATAACCGCTTCAAACTAATATATCTCAGTCGTTGAATTTTTCCATTCAAAATACAAACCGGTCAACACACATCATCTCATATCTCTCTCTTTCTCTCAATATATATAGAAGCAACATGCAATCTATAGATTTAAACCCCCACAGCTCTCATATCAGCAATATACAACCACAAAGTCGAACACAAACCGCAAATCACAAAAACAATCAAATTTCATTACTATTCTTTCTTTGAAAGGGAAGAAAATGGAAGCCCTAAGTGCATCAAGCAGTTTAATGTTGCACAGCTCCTCCAGCCAAAGACGAATTGGAATCACAAAGGCTACGCTGAATATCCCGAAAAGATCAGTCCTCGCGACGAAAATCAATCTTCCGGTAGTCGTCGGAAGCAAAACATTCGAAGAGATGGAAAAGCAGCTGAGCCCAAATGTGGAAGCATTCATCACCAAAATCAAAAGAGAAAGAGACAACGATGAAGAGGCTAGCTTGGTGGTGGCTAAACTGCACGCGTTGCTGGAAGCAGTTGCAGACAGAGTGGAGATGCACAAGAATATCGGAGATCAGAGAAACAATTGGAACTCCCTTCTTCTCTCTTCTATCAACGCTCTCACTCTCTCCGCCGCCACCATGGCTGGCATCGCCTCCCTCAACACCAACGGTGGTGCCGCCGCCATGGCCTTCTCCGCCTCAGCCATGTACGCAGCAGCCACCGGAATGCTTTCAATCATGAGCAAAATCCAACCATCCCAGCTGGCCGAAGAGCAACGCAACGCAACGAGGTTGTTCAAAGAGCTTCACCATCACATCCAAACTCTTCTATCCATTGGAAACCCTACTGCTTTTCATGTTAAGGATATTATGGCACAAGTGCTGGCTCTGGACAGGGCCTTTCCCCTCCCCCTCCTCGGCGGCGCCATGCTCGATATATTCCCGGCCGCCGTAGAACCGGCGGTGTGGTGGCCGGAAAACAGAAGAAGACAACATCAGCCGGCGGCCAAATCAAATAGCAACGGGTGGAACAGGAAGTTGGAGGAAGAAATGAAAGAAATAGTAAAGGTGATAAGGGGGAATGACGAGGAAGAGTATTTGAGGTTGGGTGGAAAAGCCCTCAAACTCAACAAATTTCTGGCCATCGCCGCTCCTGTGCTCACAGCTACGGCCGCCGTCGGTTCTGCTGCGCTGGTGGCCGACGGTGGTTGTGGTTGGGCGGCCGCCCTGGCTGTTGGTGGTGGCGCCTTAGCCACCGTGGTAAACTCCTTCGAGCACGGTGGGCAGGTGGGGATGGTGTTTGAGATGTACAGAAGCAATGCTGGATTCTTCAAACTCATGGAAGAATCCATTGAAGGGAACTTGAAGGAAGAGGAATTTGGGAGAAGGGAGAACGGTGAGATCGTTGAGTTGAAGGTTGCGTTGAAGTTGGGAAGGAGCTTGTCGGAGCTCAGAAATCTCGCCGATAATTCTTCTTCTGCCGCCATTGATGATGAGGAGTTCGCGAGCAAGCTTTTCTGAAGCTCTTTCTCAATTTCTTAGGCTGCTCATTAAGCAACCGACAAATTAGATTGCAGTAAATATCTCATGTGTAATGGTCTAACAAACAATACATAGTCTTTCACGTATAATTTAGGCTATAAATCGGATATAACCCCATTCTTTTATTTTTCTATTCAATGTCAAATTCGTTACAAGTGTTTTTGGGTTTGTATAATTTAGGGTATAAATCGAATATTAATTTACAAAGCATGCTGCGATGCATCATCAGTTCGTCTTTGGTTAGCAGTTAGCAGTCAACCATTAATATTCCGTTATGATCTAATATGTCTTACTCCGGAAACGCTTTCATCTTTTAAAATCCTTAGAAGCCGCTCTAAGCCAATCCACAATTTGCACCAAGTTATGTTACGATTTGCATAATTTCAAAAGGTTAAATTAATTTCCCCTCATTAATCGAAATCGGCAGAAACTATTAAAATGAATAAATGGATTGTTAATATTAGCAATGAAGTCCTTTTTCCACTTGCAAAAGTACCCCCATTAACATTTTGTTAAAATCGGTACATCAGCTTGAGGACGAGGGGATAAGACTGTTTCCGAGGGTTAAGAATTGGCTTGTTATTTCAATTTCAACTATTAGAACATTTCAAATTTTTATTGTGTTTGGCAGGAAAAAGTACCTAAAATATTGATGGCTAAAATGGTAAAGTATGCCAATTCAATTCTTCCATTTCGTCCACTTTTTTTTAATTTTCTAATTCACTCCACTTAAGTATTCAACCATTCAAGATCTAGCATGCACGCTCATAGATACTAAACAATGGCTTTTTTTTTTTTTTTTCATGTTATCTTCATACTTAATTTGGTCAAGGATATTGTGTTAATTTAATATTACACGACTGCTCCATATCTCGGATACTAGTACAATAAATGGATTTGCTTAAAATAAAACATGATAATTCAAAATATTTAGATTATCAAAAATCATAGGAATACTTGGGTTTACATATAGTATAAATTCAATTTTCTACACATTGTACTCGATTATCAAAAATCATATAAATACTTGGATCCAATGATATTGAATTATTGGATGCGGAGTATCTTAAAGAACAATCTTGAATCACCAATCACAAACACGAATATATTTTGTATTATGGGCTTCCTCTACTAAATCATCGTATGGCTTTACGTTTTCTTCCAGATGGGGAGAAGAGAAACTTTATTTGATTTAGTGTATTTGGGACCATAACCAAAGGTTCTATAACTACTAGATAATTAGGCTACCGACTAGTATTATGTCTCTACCTATGTTGCACGGGTGCGGGGGAGCGGGTACGGGGGCAATACGATATGAGTGCGGGGATACGTATTTTTTAAAAATTATAGGGTGCGATTCGGCTAGGATACGTACATATATTTATTTTTATTTTTATATTTATTATATAATGCCTATATTATACATAAAATTTAAATAAATTATAAACTAAATATATATGAAAAATAATGAAACAGTACAACTAAATATACAACATACGTTTTCTACTTATATTTTCCTTTTTCTTTTAATAAACAATGTTGAAGATTGCAAAAAATCCATTAAAAATTTAAGTTATAACAAAAATATCTCAATTAACTCCGAATTCGCGAATCATCTTTATCGGATTCGCGATTCTGTTATTATTTATATTAAATTAAATAAGGATACGCCATGTGGCGAATCGAGTGCGAATCCGTCGAGAATCGCACCTGGATGCGATACAGGTGCGAATCCGATACTGCAATGTGTTATTTTTTGAAGAAGCCGTGTATCAGAGTTCTCTACTCATGAGCCCATATCAATATTTACATAGTATATGGACTTTTACTTAATTAGATAACTTAATTAAGTTCATAAATAATAAATAATCAATATAATTATAATAATAATATGTTGCCTACAAAAATAGATTAATGGGAAATTAATTTTCTAACAATCTCCAACTTGAGTTACATATTTTCTCCAAAAGCAATTATATCAAAGAATTCCTTAATTGTGCAGCATTATGCTATTTATTTTCAGGCTATGGTCCATCTCATATACTAGAAATGAAATTACCATGATATTTACCACATTACAAATTGTGCCTTAACCCTGACAATTACCAAAGGGATCCTCAAAGAGATCTTGTCATTTTATTTTAATATAAGCTTTATTTATTTCTTGTGAACATCAACTTGTTCCCTAGATTTATTAATCGATATGATTAATTATTGATCACTTTCACCATTTTAATGTTTGCAATCTTTGGTTTAAGAAAACTTTATGGTTCTAATTCTATAATTCTATAATCTATATTTATCTATACTATTATAATAAGTGTCTTGTTTTCAAATTTTAGTTTACTTATTATATTCCTATAGTATATTTAATTTTAAGGGCAATATTGTAATATATTATAATGTAAATAAAATAATTATTTTAAGCAGTTTTATAGTACTAACTCTATCCAAGTTAACACATAATATTATAATAATCTATATCTATATACTTATATAAAAAGAGCCTTGAGTACTTAATGTAGATTTCCTATTATATCCTTATATTATTTTAAATTTAAGGACAATTATGTAATACAATATTATACATTTAAATATACTATATATATGTATAAATTTAAGTATGGTATTTACCTTATTTATTATTTTAGTTTGATTTAATTTTTTTTCATAGATGGTAAGTATATATCTATACTATATAATATATAAAAGAGCCTTGTTTTACAAAATATGCATTGCCTATAATATCCTTTGAGTTTACTTAAAATAAGGATAATTAAGTAATATCATGTAATAATATTATTGGATTTATGTTTATTTATGGCTCATTGAATTTGATGAAGTGGTATGCTAAAGATTTACATATATACATGCGTAGATTTAGTTAGAAGTTTTCTTTTATGTCTAAGGCTTAATTTATTATTATTATTATTGTAGGCACACGAATTCTTAAGAAGGGAATTTTTTTTTTATTAATTCTATATATTTATGTGATTTGGAATCTTATGAAATTTGAATTAAATAAGTTATTTTATTAATAAAGATATTGCTTTATTTTAGAAATGGAGATCAATTTTTTTGGCAACAAGTTATTTTTTTCTATTGATATATATCAATATTTAAGAGCCAATAGAATTGTGACACTTCAGCCTAAAAGTCCACCAAGTCTAATTCTTCTACACGTATAAATAGGGCTCTCCATACTACTTCGAAAACACACACACAAAAAAACAAAATCAACAAGCTTAAGAATTAGAGTTAGAATTCTCTACGAATTTCTCTCTAATATATTCAAAGTTTTCTTCGTAGAATACATTGTATTTTTCACGGAAAGCATACAAATCATTCGATTCGGAAACAAGACAAAAGTCCTTCGACATCGACATTATAAAGCCCAACTCCCTATGTCCCAACGTTTGATTCGGAAATAAGACGAAAGTCCCCGACATCAGTGTTATATAGTCCGAAGTTCAAGTCCAATATGTGACTCGGAAATAAGACAAAAGTCATCCGTATCAACTTAACGTTGTAAAAAGTCAAGTTCAAGGAAATCAAAAGATGCATATTTCTCCGATAAATCTCAAAAGCCGCTCGAAGATCGTTCAAGATATATTCGAAGAGAAGAATCAGAGGATTAAATAGAGATAATACCTCCAAATACACTTTCAATCCATAATATTTTGGATTTGTAGATTCGTATTTATTTATCAAATACATAAAATTTGTTTTTACTATATGAAAAAAAAATTGACCTTAACAATACTCAATATTATTACACACTTAGTTTAATAAAGTATTATTGCAATATAATGTATTATATTTATAAATTTTCAATAATGTGTTAGAGTTTTCATATTTTGTTTTTTATTTTTTAAATGTATCACTAGAATTCTTTGTCCATACAAATAAGCATTTGTCAGCAAGAAGAAAAAAAAAACACAAGAGTGAAAGAGAGAGTGCAACATAATTATTATCACTTCAAAAATAAAATAATTGATCATGAAATTTGACATTGTAATGTGAGATATTATTCACTCGGTCGATCCATAATAGTCTTCCTCTTCTTCTTTTTTTGACAAGGGTTTTAAAAAAATGTTAAGTGGTATGGTATTATGGTAAATAAGTTGAGATGATATAGAGTAAATTAAGATAAAACGATTTGTGGTAGAGTATAGTAACTTATGATGGAGTATAGTGTAAAAAAAGAAAATACTATTATGCGACCGGCGGAAAAGGAAAAAATGGAATACTCTTATGAAACGGAGGGAGTATATGTCATACCTGGTATATATTAGATTATAACTTAATTTTTAATGGCACATCACCACACGTTTGATTATAAAAATGGTAACTAAACAAAATTATGAAAAATTATAATAAATAATATTAATATCTTATACTCCTATTAAATGCAATTCATATAGATAGAGATAATTTTGTTATATAAATGTATATTATTTATATTTATTACTATTATAATAGATTCTATTCTTACAAAATAATTTTTGTCTGTTTTATCCTTTAATTTACTTAATTCAAGAGCAATAAATTAAAATTATATAACTCTAAAAATTTTAATATTCGAATAATTATTAATTTACATATAATCAATTTAATTATTATCTTGAGCAGAGACGGAGCCACATACCGGGCTCGACTAGGCGGTCGTCCGGGTAAAAAAAAAATTCGAATAATATATAGTGTTAATTTTTATTTTTCTAATTTTTTGCCCGCCCAATTATTGTATTTTAATCCCTTTATAATTGAATTTTTTTCTTATTTTTTAATTTTTTTACCCCTCAAATGAAATCTCGCCCGACCATATACATATTCCTGGCTCTGTCCCTAATCTTGAGAGAGTTTTTTTGTTGTATTAGGAGTTTGCATCCACCTAAACACTGTAAAGCCATCGGCGAAAAACAATTAAAATTCTCATATGTTGTAAAGTAAATGTATTTACCATGTATATATGATTATTAGGCACAATTATTTTGTATTGGTTCGAGATTCTTCATCAATCTCTTGATTCGTATATTGTTTTTTGTGTCTTGTTTTACAAAATTTAGTTACCTATTTTCTTTATTATATAATTTAGTTTAAGGTCAATAATGTAATTTCATATTACTACACAAATCAAACATGGTTTAGAAAATTATACTGATTTATAAAAAAAGTCAAACATAATAAAAGTTTATTAACTACATATAAATATTTTAAACAGTATAAAATTAAAATAGACCTCTATGTCATACTTATTTCATAACTTTAAAAGGCTTACTTCGTATTAGTTTAGAATTCGAATTTAATATGAATGTCTTAAGAAAATTACGATCATGCAAACATAATTATTTTCTATAATAATTTACAAAGAAAATTCATGCAAGAGAAATGATAAAAATTTAGAAGTCAAATTAAAAATGTTTAAGGATAATAGTATATGACTATAGAATTTGGACAAAAACTTGTGTCAGCCGGAGGCACGTGCGGCCGGGCCCAAAGTGCCAATCTTTATACAGAAAAGTGCCAATTTATATGAATAAAAGTGCCCATCTTAACATAATTATTTTACGAATAAATGACAATTTTTAAAAGTGCCAATCTTTATACAGAAAAGTGCCAATCTATATGAATAAAAGTGTCATTGTTTTAGCCCGGCCGCACGGTGCCTCCGGCTGACCAAGTGTGTCCTTAGAATTTGTGATTAATCTACTTAATACATTGAATGCGCACCTATTTAACTTATTGAATAAATGAATGAAAACTATACTAAGTCATAATTAACATTTTTAATAATTTCTATTTATCTCTTGATTTGTATGACAAGAATTGATTGTTCAAAAGTATGTTTGGGTTCCACTATTGTCACCCTTTTTCGTTTATATCCCGATAACTTTGCAAAACATCTAAGCATGCATGCCAACTAATCAATATTACTGATATATAAGTATTTATGTAGGATCCAAGATTATAATTAAAGCTTCAAATACATATTTGAGTGATAATAAAAGACAAGACTTCATCTACTATTCATCTCCAAACAATTCTTCGACTACATCTTAACATATATATGCATGAATGTTCACTATTTTCCTTATCGAATATAAACTATGAGTTTTCAAAATGCATTTTCCACATTAAACTTATATTCGAATAATTTTTAACTTAAAATCTTAGATCAATGAATATATAATTCTCCACATACATAGATCAAGTTACTGCTATATGTGTAGAAGGTAATAAATATAACATACCGTTAAAACGATATATCGTGGTCTATGCTTTGGTCAGAGACATTGAATTAAGCATTACTACAGTTGTTATGATCAGTAGCAGTATCAACTTTTTTCCCAATGGACAAAACACATGCTGGCAACAAAATATGAAAAATATTTATTGCCACTACACGATCATTAATTCATAATAACATTCACGACCACTTGTAGACAATTAAGAATTATAACTGCAAATGATATCTCTATAGAAGAGCACGGAATGTGCATTAGCTTTTTTTATAAATTCTGATTTTAAAATCATTTTCATTTACATCTTACTTTTAATAAATAAACTATTAAATTAAAAAAAAATTGATTATATTATACATATATTAGAAAATAAAATGATAAGAATGTATCATATCGAGAATATATCTACTGCAAGCTACAAATAAGAAATCCAAGACAAACTACACTATTATTAGCATGAAGATTGTTGCAACAATATGCAGTTGATATGTATATAAAATTGGAGACTACGAGATTAGATTTTTATCGTATGAACTAATCAATTATGAAAGTAGAATTGTATCAAGAAATTTTGGATAGTATCTTCAAAGGAGAGTTGAGAGGGAATGAAGTTGGCAAAAGAATTGTTCTTTCTGCAATGGGGATCTATGAGATATATGTCATAGATATCTTGATACATTGACATTAGTACAAAGATATGGAAAACCAAATCTATTACTATGATGACTTGCAACCCGATATGGAAGAAAACCAGATCTATTTTTTAATTTTAGTTTTACTCTTTTATTAGTAATATAATTTTTTAATGGAATATTTTTCACATTTTTCTATTAGTCACAATGATTTCTAATTTTGGCAATTCAAGTTTCAAAAATACACATCATCATCGTTTTTTTTCTTCATGTATGCGTAGCTATGAATTATTATGCAAATCTTAAGCTTAATGATAAATCTACAATTTTTTTTTTCGTACTAAAAAGTGGACCAACGTGCAACGCACGTTAGCTCTACTAGTATATATAAACGTATAGATATGAACTATGAAGACTCCCAACTTTCCACAATAATAAATTTACTTTAGCTACAAAAAGAAAATGTAAAATATAGTTGGTCAAGTATAGATATTTTTCTTAGGATTTTTAATTTAATTTAATTTTTAGTTTAAATATTTATTGTTAACTTATTTTAGTTAATTAAGTATATACTATGTATATTTTATGGACTAGATGTTGGAATTCTGATTTTGAATGACTAGTATTATGAATTGGATTTGTGAAATTCAATAGTCCAGATAAAAAAATAAAAAAAATATTGTAATAGTGAATTCATTTGTATTTATGAAATTAAATAATCAAGGTTTAAAAATATCATAATAAGCAAATTGATTACCAAATTTCATTCGTGGTAAAATTTGGGATAAGTTTTCGCAAATTATACTATATTCTAATTCCATATTATAATAGTTAATGTAATTTGAGAGAGAGTTGACTTAAGTTGCTAAAATAAATGCAATATTACGGTTATCATGTTTTATATAAAAGTGGAAACAATAAACAATCTATCAATTATTTTGTGCAAATCTTTTCATAACTTGTGTGCTTCATTTAAAGAGTTGTATGCTTAAACGTTTCTTTCTCAATTGATTGTTGTTGACATAAGTATTTTAAGGTTTTGAGGAAGGAATGAAATACTTTTCACATAATTGATCAAAGTGATAATAATTCTATAGTAGATTTAATTTTTCACATTCTTCAAAATTAGTCTTACAATTACAAAATAATTTTTGCACATTATACCTATCAATTCATATCAATTAAAAACATAAATTTACTTAAGCTAAAATAGTGGTTACACGTGCAACGCACGTTTCATTTGCTAGTTATCTTAAATAGTAGTATAATAATATTAGAACTACGTTTAAATCAATGTAGCACATTATATCCATTATTTAGTCCCTATAGACAATCTTGAATATAATGCTAGAACCCATTATAACTTGTGATATTCTTATCTGATTCAAATCTAATCTAGCAAGTGTTCAAATTAATGAATATTTCTCATAATGTCCTCATGTGAATCAAATCAGGATTGTCATAGTAATAAAAAGAAAAGGAAAAAAAGGAAAACAAATATAGTATATTCATTAATAAGAAAATATGAAGGGACAACAGAAAAATAATACGTAAAAAAAAATAACAATAAAGTGGTGAAATATCTATTAAGGATACAAATATAATAATATTGAAAGAATATTTAGATATTTATAAGAAATTGTAGTTGTTGAAAATAGCTAATCTATACTATTATTACTGATATATTCATATCAATGTATTCTTACAAGGCACTCCGTCCCGTTGTAATGGTCTTGTTTCTTGAATATATGTGAAGAAGATTTTTTAACATACCATGACTAAGTAGTAGTAGTAGTACCCATGTAGAATAATGATATGGTGATTAAGACAGAAAAAAATAAGGTTTAATTTTCTTACATTTTGATAATATAATTTATTTTTTATTAGACAAACAACACACACACAACGCACCCGAAGGGTCTCGAACCCCCGACCTCTTAATCAGAAGGGAAACGTCTTACCAACTGAGCAGCGCTTTGTTGACAATATAACATTTAGAATGAGACAATTCGTATGAGAATGAGGGTGTACTATTTTTCTTTACTAAGTTTATGGTGAATCTTTATATATATATTTTTTAACATTTCAATAAATTCACCATGTCAAAGATTCAAGCGTAAAGAATATAATGGAGAATACAATAAAGTATTTAATACTATTTCGGCACTGAATGTGAAAAGATAAATTTGCATGGTTATTTCTTAATAAATAAACTATCAATTTTTGTTCTATTATCTTCAATATAATTATTGTGATAGTTGATTGGCTTTCTTAATTTTTTAATATTGTTTTTTGAGCAGCTCTAATAATAAGATAAATTTGAATTGTTAATTATGCTGAATTAAATTCACATGATAGTTTGATTATATAGAAGATTATGCATAAGTTGTGTTAATCACACAATCTCAATACTAAAAAAAAAACAATTGGCCAAGTAATTGCATACCATTTAGTTTTTACATTATTGTTTAAAGATATACAATTACAAATATTTTGTTGAAGTTAAGAGCATTTCACTATTATATTACAAATTTTGTTAGCATTCAAAATATATTATTCTTTCGTTTAAGAGAATAAGGTAAATGAGAGATTATACGAGCAACGCACGTAATCACTGCTAGTATAATACGAAAATTGGCAATTTATCCAAATTTAAGTGTAAATTATAAACAAATTTATCCCTAATCTTTTTTATCCATAATACTTAATTAGGTCTCTATCGTGATTAGCAAAAGTCTAGGCCATTGCCTATTGGTCAAGAAGAACGATTCCAAATAGTACTAAATAAAAAGAATTGAAGTTATATACGTAGTTGAAAAATAAATGGAAGTCAATACTAAACTCCAGATTTTTTTTTGAGCCAGATTTGAAGTTATCGTATTCATTAACCGCTTCAAACTAATACATATGTCAGTCGTTGAATTTTTCCATTCAAAATATAATACGGTCAACACACATCACCGCATGTATTTTCTCTCTCTCTCTCTCTCTTTCTTTCAAAGTGAATATATGTATATATATAGAAGAAACATGCAATCTATACATTCAAACCCCCACAGCTCATCTCAGCAATCTACACCACAAAGTCGAACACACACCACAAATCACAAAAACAATCAAATTTTATTACTGTACTACTATTCTTTCTTTACAAGGGAAGAAAATGGAAGCCCTCAGTGCATCAAGGAGTTTAATGTTGCCCAACCAAAGACGAATTGGAATTACGACAAAGGCGAAGGCGAAGGCTACGCTGAATATCCCGAAAAGTGTCGTCACGACAAAAATCAATCTTCCGGTAGTCGTCGGAAGCAAAACGAACATTCGAAGAGATGGAAAAGCAGCTGACCCCAAATGTGGAAGCATTCATCACCAAAATCAAAAGAGACAACGATGAAGAGGATGATGGCAGCAGCTTGGTGGTGGCTAAACTTTACGCGTTGTCGGAAGCAGTTGCAGACAGAGTGGAGATGCATAAGAATATCGGAGATCAGAGAAACAATTGGAACTCCCTTCTTCTCTCTTCTATCAACGCTCTCACTCTCTCCGCCGCCACCATGGCTGGCATCGCCTCCCTCAACACCAACGGTGGTGCCGCCGCCATGGCCTTCTCCGCCTCAGCCATGTACGCAGCAGCCACCGGAATGCTTTCAATCATGAGCAAAATCCAACCATCCCAGCTGGCCGAAGAGCAACGCAACGCGACGAGGTTGTTCAAAGAGCTTCACCATCACATCCAAACTCTTCTATCCATTGGAAACCCTACTGCTTTTCATGTTAAGGATATTATGGCACAAGTGCTGGCTCTGGACAGGGCCTTTCCCCTCCCCTTCCTCGGCGGCGCCATGCTCGATAAATTCCCGGCCGCCGTAGAACCGGCGGTGTGGTGGCCGGAAAACAGAAGAAAACAACAACAGCCGGCGGCCAAATCAAATAGCAACGGGTGGAACAGGAAGTTGGAGGAAGAAATGAAAGAAATAGCTAACGTGATAAGGGGGAATGACAGAGAAGAGTACTTGAGATTGGGAGGAAAAGCGCTCAAACTCAACAAATTTCTAGCCATCGCCGCTCCTGTGCTCACTGCTATGGCCGCCGTCGGTTCTGCTGCGCTGGTGGCCGACGGTGGTTGTGGTTGGGCGGCCGCCTTGGCTGTTGGTGGCGGCGCCTTAGCCACCGTGGTAAACTCCTTCGAGCACGGTGGGCAAGTGGGAATGGTGTTTGAGATGTACAGAAGCAATGCTGGGTTCTTCAAACTCATGGAAGAATCCATTGAAGGGAACTTGAAGGAAGAGGAATTTGGGAGAAGGGAGAACGGTGAGATCGTTGAGTTGAAGGTTGCGTTGAAGTTGGGAAGGAGCTTGTCGGAGCTCAGAAATCTCACCGAGAATTCTTCTTCTGCCGCCATTGATGATGAGGAGTTCGCGAGCAAGCTTTTCTGAAGCTCTTTCTCAATTACTTAGGCTGCTAATTAAGCCACCGCAAAATGCAGTATATATGTCATGTGTAAAGGTCTAACAATATATAGTCTTTCATATACTCCTTCCTTCCGTCCTCCAAATTAAATTTGCGCATTAGATTTGGAGGGATGAAGTATAATTTAGTGTATTACTAGTATAAAACCAATTCTTTTATTTTTGCATTCAATATCAAATTCCTTATAAATGTTTTTCGGGTTGTTTATTCTTCTTTTGATACTTACTAATAATTACTTCATTTTTATTTACAAAGGATGAATAGTTGCGCATCCCAACTACAGTATGGTATATTAGTCGTGTATCAAATTCAATTTTCTAGATTTTAACTTATTTTTTCTTCAATTTCATTGCAATATACAGTATATGATTTAATCTTATACGTATATTTTATACTAATTACAATGGTTCATTAATTTAATTAGAATATACAATTATTTTTTAGTATTTTCATTCTTTTTTAACTAATAAAATTAAAATTAAATACCAAAAAAATAAATAATAAACCGTAATTTAATTGGTGAACCCTAACTAATTAATATAAAGTTAGATTGAATCATAATATCAAAAAAAAAAAAAATTGAGAAAAACAAATAAAGTAAACTTCAATTTCGATACATAGTTAGTAAACTAATAATGAAATATTAAGTTTGGTGTAAATGGAAGAACAAAAAAAATGCAAGCCTTTTAGGGATAAATTGCAAGCATTTAAACCAATCATGTCCCAAAAAAATTATTTCAAATGGTATAAAGTTTTTCAAAATAATAAATATTTATTATTATTATTATTATTATTATTATTATTATTATTATTATTATTATTATTATTATTATTATTATTATTATTATTATTATTATTATTATTAATTTCTCATTTATTTTAAATACCCTACGTGGCTAATTATTAAAAAACATATCTTTTTGGGAACTTGTCCTACATAAATAAGATTTTTTTTTTAAAGTTAATAAGTACTAAATAAATAAAATTGTTAGGGTGCCATCCAACTCGATTAGTAACACTCTTCCCTCTAATTAATGGGTTTTAAGTTATTTCAACTGTGCATATGTGAGAATGTATAATGATGTACTACATACAGAGTCGATCATGTGTTTCGTTACTCAGGCCCTAGATGAAAAAAAAAAAAAAGGCCTGGGAAGGAAGAAAAATAAAAATATACAAAAAAAAAAAAGTAATCGAACATATAATGAGTATTTGTTAAAATAAAGAAAAGAAAAAAAAAACTTTATCTAAACAAAGACATTTAATTAGCCGACAATACAACCCAAAGAAGCATTTTAGCGTAGAGGTAACCAAATGTGGGTTTGAGTATAAAATGGTACCCGTATTCAACGGGTACGGTTCTACCCAAGCCGGACTCATATTCTATACGCAGTATAAAGGGTACGGGTATGGGTACAATTTCGAGTACAAGTACGAGTACGACGGGTGCTAGTATGGGTACGGGTACAACACGGCGGTTCCAACGGATTTTATGATTATTATTTTTAATATTAAAAATTCATTTTAAATTCGATTAGTTGTAACTCGAATTATTTTCAATGGAAAAATATTATTTTATTGTAAAGATTCCAACAACTTAAATCTATACTAAACGCTGAATCATTGGAGATTAAGTTATCTAAAACTTTAATTTCTAAAGGCCAAGCACCTTTAAAATATATTTAGTGATAATCTAATAGAAAAAACGCCAAAGTAAGAAAAATAGTGCACATATAATCAAAAGTAAGAAATAAAAAATACTCCCTCCGTCCCGCCGAAATGGCCTTGTTTTCCTTTTTGGGCCGTCCCACCGAAATGGCCTTGTTTCCTAAAAAGAAAATAATTAGTGAATTAAAAAAATTAATTAATGAATAAAAAAATTAATTAGTGAGTTTGTTTTCATTGAAATAATTATTTAATATTAAATATATTTATAAAAAATTTAAAACTTTAATTATCAAACACATTTTACGAATTAAACACTCTCTCCTTAAATCCCGTGCCGAAAAGAAATCAGGCCATTTCGACGGGACGGAGGGAGTATATATTTTAGATGAAATAACTGTCAAAATGGCGAGTCGGCAGGTTGAGTATAGGAACTGACGGGTTACGGTTCCAACTTTTAGTACCCGCATGGTACCCGAATCGCGGGTACGGTTCCAAACCGAACTAACGAGTACATGTACGAGTATAAACCCTCCGGGTACGTGTACAGGTCGGGGGTACGATTATTTTGGTCACCTCTATTCTAGCGGGCCTCATGTGTATAACTACAAGGCTTTGAATTTAGGTTGAACCACATTTTCCAATTCTACTTTGAAGTGTTTAATACTTATTTTGTTAAAGTAAAAATTAATTTTTATTTTTTATTTTTTTATGGGCCCCTAAAATTTTGGGACTATAAGCCTGTGCCTCGTGGCTTATGCTCAAATCCAGGCCGGCTAGTTTTGTGTTCAGAAATCTTTTGCTTTAGTTAACACCTCAATCTTGGTAGTTTAAATAGATTCTAAACAATATATTATTAGTAATCACTAGAAATGATTCCCTACTCACGGTGGACAGGGCCGGTCCTGACATTATCGGGGCCCTAAGCGAAATCGAAAATAGAGACCATTTCTATAATTAAAAAAAAAAAAAAAGCTACAGTATTAAGTTATATCTTGCTACTGGCAATTATTAAGAGCATAAAGTTATACTAGAAATTTCACAATTAGACAAATAAACTACAATATCAAGTTATGAATTACAATAATAAATAAGTACAAAAAAAATATAATTTGCGCATTAGATTTGGAGGGATGAAGTATAATTTAGTGTATTACTAGTATAAAACCAATTCTTTTATTTTTGCATTCAATATCAAATTCCTTATAAATGTTTTTCGGGTTGTTTATTCTTCTTTTGATACTTACTAATAATTACTTCATTTTTATTTACAAAGGATGAATAGTTGCGCATCCCAACTACAGTATGGTATATTAGTCGTGTATCAAATTCAATTTTCTAGATTTTAACTTATTTTTTCTTCAATTTCATTGCAATATACAGTATATGATTTAATCTTATACGTATATTTTATACTAATTACAATGGTTCATTAATTTAATTAGAATATACAATTATTTTTTAGTATTTTCATTCTTTTTTTAACTAATAAAATTAAAATTAAATACCAAAAAAATAAATAATAAACCGTAATTTAATTGGTGAACCCTAACTAATTAATGTAAAGTTAGATTGAATCATAATATCAAAAAAAAAAAAAATTGAGAAAAACAAATAAAGTAAACTTCAATTTTGATACATAGTTAGTAAACTAATAAGGAAATATTAAGTTTGGTGTAAATGGAAGAACAAAAAAAATGCAAGCCTTTTAGGGATAAATTTGAAATGTTCTAATAGTTGAAATTGAAATAACAAGTCAATTCTTAACCCTCGGAAACAGTCCATTCTTTATTAAGCGCTTCTTCAACATATCAAACCCTTGAAAATTCCCTTCCTTCCGAATTTTCAATTCATAATATGTCAACACCATCCCATCTTCCTCCCTCTCTCCTCTCCCTCAAACTATATAAATAGACAAGACCGTGCAAGGCTTACATTCAATCAATAATCCATAATCCTTTCTACACATTTAAACCCCACATCTCATATCAGCAATCTACACACACACCACAGATCACAAAACCAATCTAATTTTATAGTTACTATTTTCTCAAATTAACAGAAGAGAATGGAAGCCCTAAATGCATCAAGCTGCAGTTTAATGCTGCAATCGTCGATGAGTTGTTCCTCCTCCAACTCCAACCAAAGACGAACTGGGATTACGACAAAGGCTACGCTGAATATCCCGAAAAGTGTCGTCACGACAAAAATCAATCTTCCGGTAGTCGTCGGAAGCAAAACGACATTCGAAGAGATGGAAAAGCAGCTGAGCCCAAATGTGGAAGCATTCCTCACCAAAATCAAAAGAGACAACGATGAAGAGGATGATGGCAGCAGCTTGGTGGTGGCTAAACTTTACGCGTTGTCGGAAGCAGTTGCAGACAGAGTGGAGATGCATAAGAATATCGGAGATCAGAGAAACAATTGGAACTCCCTTCTTCTCTCTTCTATCAACGCTCTCACTCTCTCCGCCGCCACCATGGCTGGCATCGCCTCCCTCAACACCAACGGTGGTGCCGCCGCCATGGCCTTCTCCGCCTCAGCCATGTACGCAGCAGCCACCGGAATGCTTTCAATCATGAGCAAAATCCAACCATCCCAGCTGGCCGAAGAGCAACGCAACGCAACGAGGTTGTTCAAAGAGCTTCACCATCACATCCAAACTCTTCTATCCATTGGAAACCCTACTGCTTTTCATGTTAAGGATATTATGGCACAAGTGCTGGCTCTGGACAGGGCCTTTCCCCTCCCCCTCCTCGGCGGCGCCATGCTCGATAAATTCCCGGCCGCCGTAGAACCGGCGGTTTGGTGGCCGGAAAATAGAAGAAAACAACAACAGCCGGCGGCCAAATCAATAGCAACGGGTGGAACAGGAAGTTGGAGGAAGAAATGAAAGAAATAGCTAACGTGATAAGGGGGAATGACGAGGAAGAGTATTTGAGGTTGGGTGGAAAAGCCCTCAAACTCAACAAATTTCTGGCCATCGCCGCTCCTGTGCTCACAGCTACGGCCGCCGTCGATTCTGCTGAGCTGGTGGCCGACGGTGGTTGTGGTTGGGCGGCCGCCCTGGCTGTTGGTGGCGGCGCCTTAGCCACCGTGGTAAACTCCTTCGAGCACGGTGGGCAGGTTGGGATGGTGTTTGAGATGTACAGAAGCAATGCTGGATTCTTCAAACTCATGGAAGAATCCATTGAAGGGAACTTGAAGGAAGAGGAATTGGGAGAAGGGAGAACGGTGAGATCGTTGAGTTGAAGGTTGCGTTGAAGTTGGGAAGGAGCTTGTCGGAGCTCAGAAATCTCGCCGATAATTCTTCTTCTGCCGCCATTGATGATGAGAAGTTCGCGAGCAAGCTTTTCTGATGGTCTTAATTTCTTAGGCAGTAAATATGTTATAGGACTCGTGTAAAGGTCTAACATAGTCTTTGTTTTACTGTAATTTAGGGTATAAATCGGATATAACCAATTCTTTTATTTTTCTTCAATGTCAAATTCCTTTTATAAGTGTTTTTCGGGTTGTTTATTCTTCTTTTGATTCCTTACTATAACTTTCTTCTTCTTCTTTTTTTTTTTTAAAATTTACAAAGCATGTTGCATCATTAATTCGTTTTTGGTCAGCAGCCTAGCATTAATATTCTTTTATGATCTAATCCGTCTTAGTCCAAAAACGATTTCACCTCTCAAAATAATCATTGGAAGCCGCTCTAAGCTAATCCATAATTTGCACCAAGTTATGTCATGATTTGCATAATTTCAAAAGAAGGTTAAATTAATTTCCCCTCATTAATCGAAATCGGAGGAAACTACTCCCTCCTTCCCATTGAACATTGAACAAAGGACGAAGCTTTATGCACAATAATCAATAAAGCTGAAGGGGGAAGGGGAAAGAGAGTTGTTATGGAGGTTAATTGTTATCAAAAAAAAAGAAGAAAATGTCCATTGTTCAATGGGACAACTCAAATTGAAAAGTGTCCCCTGTTCAATTGGATGGAAGGAGTATTGAAAATGAATAAATGGGCTGTTAATAGTAGCAATGAAGTCCTTTTTCCGCTTGCAAAAGTACCCACCAAGAGAGATGTCAAAATTAGAATATCAAAAATTTAGGTTGAACAGCTCTAGTCAAGATCAAACTTTAGAGAAGCAAAACAATATATCTGGCTTAATTTATTCCTCAAAGAAATAACAGATAATAATAATCTCTCTTTTCTGCTCTTATTACTCCATATAAGAAGAGGCAAGCAGAAGAAAGAGCAGAGCAGTCATAAAATAAATCTCAAGTTGAACGTTGAGTTGTTGAATTAATTCTACAGTCAAAAATCATATTCATACAACAAAAACATGTAGTTCTTCAGAGAAGACAAAAAAAAAGCCATCAATATTCAAGAGGTAGGGCTAAACATAAACTGATGTAGCACCACAAATTAAGCAAAGCTCAATCTTTGGTTATTGACTTGGACTTTGCTCTCAGATTCATGAATATAGACCTGTTCAATCCAAAACAAAACACAGCTTGGAAATTAGTTAATTAATTGGATATACTCCGTATATTTGAAATTAAACAATTGAAAATGGCAAAGGAAAAGCTAGTACTATACCAGAAGAGACCAACAAGATTTCCAAAAACAACACGAAACTGCAGCGGAACATACTGGTGCATTATCCATCCCACTACAGGCGACACCTGCATTTGCATACCATATATTTTATATACATATAGTATATGTGAATTAGTTATATATGTAATACAGTATTTCTTTTCCTGATAATGAATGAATGAATAAATGAATGAGATTAGTTTAATTAATTTACTAACCGTCCATGCTGTATACTGCACCCCTGGATATTCCTTCTTGATCTTCGACTTCACTTGAACCCAAGGCCTTGCTGTCAAATTAAATTTAAACAAAGCTTTATTAATCTACCATATTCTCCTTATCTTATCTTTACATGCATATATCTTTGCTGCTACAGATTCAAGAATCAGTGACAGACTCACCCTCAATCACTAATCCATAGTACAACATGAAAAGGAAGTTGTTCCAAGGTGAAGTTGTTACTTGCTCCAACAATACCTGACATCATTTCATTTTCACTTGGTAATTAATGACATAATTTTTTTGCTCTTGAGAAAAAACTACCAGTACAAAAATATATATACCTTCTTGGCAACAGTTTTGTTATCCTTCTTCCCCTTGAAAATTTTATCCAACAGTATGTGAAAGTAATGCCCAAATGGCCCAATATAGGCAGCTCCAAAAAGCTGCAATCACTTCAGATTACTTGTTATATATTTCCAATTCACTTCAACCTTTCACTTTCAGTTATGCATGTATGTATAAGGTGTCATGTAATAGAGTGCAATTGATTTGTAGCACACCATCTGATCATATGCAATGTTTTTAAAACCAAATTGGAGGTTGAACCGGCAAGACCTTCTTTGTTCCCGATTTTTTTGGTTGAACCGTAGTCAAACAGACCGGAAATGGGCAAAACCGTCAAACCGAAATCATGACTAGATCCCGGTCCAACCGGCCAGTCCGGTTCTTAAAACACTGCTCATAGGCATTAATCGAGTATACTACTATTAGTCATAGAGTATTTTTTGATTTAGTCAACTCTTGATAAATAAATATGATTATGATAAATGAGTAATATACTCATAGTTATATCCCTAGCTATATATTCTCCTCCTCCAACCAAAAGAAAGAAGCTCTACCTACCCCCCTAAAAGCGATGAACACCTTTCGTTGACTTTGTTCTAACAACAACTAAGCAGGGAATCTGGTAATGAATATCGTTTTATAACAAATACAATTACCATATTTTTTTTTCTGACCTGCAAAAACTAATTACATTTTTCCCTTTTGAGTTGAGTATAAATCAAAATATATGTACATCATACTCAGATTCAACGATTTTATAAGATCCTATCTTTAACAAGAATGCCAGACTAAAAGAGCTAATCAAAATATTTTTATGGCAATTCAAACTCAGAATGATGATCTATATTTATGATGGAAATTAAAATCAATGAAGCAATGACTGAAAATGAAAAATGGAAAATATATATATACCACTTTGAGAAAAAGGCGTCTGAGTTGAAGTTTTTGGATTCCAGTGAGCTTCTGCGACGTTATATCGCTGATGGCCGAAATAACTCCCGCCGTTATCACCTGTGATCGAGTGAGTGTGAGGTAACAATTTAATTAAAACATTAATTAAAAAAATAATTAATAATACTGCAGTCCCATTAATCATCAGTAAGTATAAGTGGAACTAAATGAGAATGAGAAAAAGAGAGAGAGAGATGAGACTTTTGTTCTCAAAGGGTGTTGTTGGAGCTGTATGAGATACTGTTGAAGGCCCTTCTTTGCTACCGATCCCATCTCTCTTTCTTCTTTCTTTTGACTTTTTGATTGCACCAAAGTAGAGAGAGAATCCAAATCTTTATGATTTCATCATTTCCCCATCCCTTTCTATATATATATACAGTATCTCACTCATCAAATCTTTTACTACTTCGTTATTCACAACAATATTGGACTAATTGGTGAGGAATGCGGCCCTGTACCTCGTGCCGCATGCTTAATGGAGAAACTATTAAAAAAAGGGCAATACTTCCGTCACCTCGGACACGTGGTGTGCCCAGATTTTAATTGACACTTTTTTTTATATGAATTAATACTGGATTTAATTGACACTTTTATTTATTCTAATTGATACTTTTAAAAACATTACAGAGATTGTCATTTTTATTCAAAACGATTGACATTTTACTCAAGATAAGAACCCGACCACATGGTGTGGCCGGACTATAAGAGTTTTTGCAAATATTCCTTCAGTTTCAGCTGGTATTATTTTTATTTATTTATTTATTTATTTATTATTTTTTGTAAAGGCAAATAGTGTTAGTGGAAAGAGGGGCCAACATTAATGTGAATAGAGTATGTAAAAATCGAATGTGACATGCTCTGGTGAAACGAACCGAAAAAGAATAGTGAATACTCAGGCGAAACGCGTAGAGTATATACATTAAAAATAAATCTAAAAAAAAACTTAAATCTTAAGTAACAAAATTATTGATATAGTGATGCCAATTGCCACATTAATCGGCGCCCATTGTGGGTAAGTGTGTGTTTCTGACTAATTGGTTGAGTTTATATATATATATATATATATATTTAAAAGAAATGTTTTAAGCTGCTTTAAAAATAAAAGTTAAAAAATAAAAATAATCAACAAAAATAAGGTCTCATGATTTATTAGTTATCTCATAATTTCACGAGGTAATAGGGTATTCTACCCACTTTTAGATAAGGAAATCAAAAAATACCCACCCCCTATTAATTTACACTCCAAATACCCAACTTTTGCAAATGTGACTAAGTTACCCCTCACTTTTTTGTTTATTTCCTTTACAAACCATTTCTTTTCACTCGGCTGATTTCGTTCTTTTGCTGATTCTGGACTGAAAACTCCACTAAAATGGACAAAACTACCTGGAAACATGTTCTACTCGTCGAGACGTTTCCAACGGTAGGTCATCATCGAAAACTGACCACTGGTGCGGCCGGAATGGCGTCTGGAAGTTTACGCCGCTGCAGAACTCACGATTTCGCGAGTGCGTCGTCTTCTCCGGCGGATTTCTCCGTCGTTTCTTCACCAAAACGGGCAAGCCACCGCTTCATCTCTTCGTCTTCTCGAAGAGAACAAAGCCCAGTGGTCATTGAATCATCGGCGTTCGGATCCGTCCGGAAAGCCAGCAACCGTCTAGATCTAAAAAATTATAGATCTGGAAATTCAGATGTACGTGATACGAATTGACCGATATTCGTACCAATACCTTCATGCTTAATTAAGTAATTCATACTATGTTATATGTAATTGGTACGAATTGACTTATTTTCGTACCAATTTTGTGTTTTAGCTTGATTGGTTTTTGAGAGTGATTTTTATTTTGGATGTGTTCGATTCTGGGACTGATTTTGGGGCCGATACATGTTTTCTAATGTAATCGATACGAATTGACCGATATTCATACAAATGACTTCATGCTTATTTATGTAATCCGTACTACAATGTAGGTAATCGGTACGAATTGAACGATATTCGTACCGATAACTTCATGCTTGATTGTGTAAATCGTACTACACTATAAGTAACGGTACGAATTGACGGATATTCGTACCGATCACCATATACTTATATTATTATGAAATTCTTATCCCGGTTTTTGGTACGAAGTTTGTTGTTTTTGTGCTCGATTTTCAATTCCGTTATTTGCGGTTTTTTGTTTTCATTTTTGATGGATTGGTGTATGTCTTCAGCGGCACAAATCTCTGCAAAACAAGCGTAATTCATAATATATCATAGGTACGTGGTACGAATTAATCAATTTTGTACTAATAACTTCATGCATACTTATTTAATTCGTACTATATTATAGGTAATCAGTACGAATTAATCATATTCGTACTAACAACTTCACACTTACTTATGTAATTCGTACTATATATTCGTATCAATCACCATAGACTTACATTATTATGAAATTCTTATCCCAATTGTTGGTACGAATTTAAGATTACGTACTTTTTCTAGAAAATATTTTGTAAGCAAATATTTGTGCTATTGATAGGTACGAATATTCGTATTCGTACTTGTTCGTACTTGACATTTCGTATCTCGTACCACTTCCCTATTCATACAAAAAAATAACTGAAAAAATGGAAAAAAGACTGAAAAAAACTGAAAATAGATTGAAAAAAATGAAAAATAAAATTAAAAATAATAAAAGAAGCTGGAAAAAGGCTGGAGATAATGAAAAAAGGAAAAAAAAAAAAGGCTGAAAAAAAAACAAAATTAAAAAAGAAAAAAGAAAAAGCAAAAGGCAAAAAGCAAAAAGCAAAAAAAAAAGCTGAAAAAAAAAACAGAAAAAGATTGAAAAAACAAAAAATAAAATAAAAAATAAAAAAGAAGCTGGAAATAATGAAAAAAAGGGAAAAGAAAAGGGAAAAAAAGGCTGAAAAAAAACAAAAAACAAAAAGAAAAAGAAATAATGAAAATAAAAAAAACTGAAGAAAGCAAATGAAAAAAATAGAAATAAAAAAAAAGACAAAGAAAAAAGAAGAGAAATGAATGGGAGGAGGAGTGCCCCACGTGCACAAAAAGACAAAAATAAGGGTATTTAAGGAAGAAAATCAAAATTTGGGTATTTGAGTTGTAAATAAAAAGGTGTGGGTATTTTTTGATTTCTTATGTGGGAATGAGTATTTGATGGTTTGCCCCTAATTTCACCATATATAACTTTTATAATTTCTTTTTAGTGCCTAGAATATACACTTTATAAGTTATTACAACAATATCTATCTATGCCCTATTATAAAAGAGCCTTGTTTTACAAAATTTGAGTTGCCTATAATGTCCCTATTATATTTAAAATTTTAAGGGCACTAATGTAAAATAATAATAAATACTATAAGATAAACTTAATAATTACTTTTATTATTATATGGTATTGTAGTCATATTATAACTCTCCCTCTTTAGTTAAACAAATTAATTAATATTAGTAAATAATGATGTAATAGAATAAGTTGATAACTCCTACCCGCTATAGAGTTGTACGATGTTTTTGCAAGCTTTCTGAGTTAATGAAGTAATAGTGTATTATTTGAATAATAATCTATAATTCATCAAATACAAAGGAAAAAAAAAAAAGAAAAAAAAGAAATCACTAATTTTCTTTAGTAAAAAGCTCCGAAATCCTCATAAACAAAAAGAAAAAAGATTAATGTGATTCTTTGTTGAATTTGATTAATGAGGTAATGCTTCAATGTTCATTATAAACATGTTTAATGTGTCCACGGGTGACGTGACAATGATATAAATAAAGAAATTAATAAAAATCTACCAAACTAATTAAATCATATTATAAAGTTTCTGGTTGGCTAATTGCATATATCCTCCTTTTTAATTGAAACTCAATAATTAGGTTAGATTTTTTATTGTCAAAATC
Organism: Mentha longifolia; assembly: GCA_001642375.2. Classification (NCBI taxonomy): domain Eukaryota; kingdom Viridiplantae; phylum Streptophyta; class Magnoliopsida; order Lamiales; family Lamiaceae; genus Mentha; species Mentha longifolia. The sequence goes on along the minus strand of CM038112.1, from coordinate 17,805,987 downwards.
ATGCTATTGAAATAATTTATTACAAGTGTTATATGGTGAATTAAGTTATAAAAATTAGTACTTATTTTGTATCTTAAACAATTCATTTTGGATGTGTAAAAGAAATAGATTAAGAACTTAGTGGGAAGTTGAGAAAGTATTTTTTTATCAACCAGATGACATCATGTGCTTTAAGTTACTTAATTGCTCATATTGAAAGTATTTTATGTGATAATGAACATCGTGGCTCCTTTAGTTTTTTTTATTCGTACATGATTTCAATAAAACATCCTAATTAAACAATGTCATAACTTAAATTAAAAGTAAGTAATTTGAGTTACAATCAATTATAATTACACAAAAAAATGGTGATACGAGTTTTAATAAAATATTAGATGGTGTGGTATAATAATAAATAAGGATTGGGGATTCAGTGGTGTAATGTTAAGAGGTTCAGGGGTATGTTGTACTCCCTCCGTCTCCTTCTATTTGAGTCATTTTACTATATAATAATAGACTCAAAATAATAAAAGCAGACTCAAGTAAAAGGGGACGGAGAGAGTATAATATAAAGTAAAGATAAAGTCATAAGGTGGGGTACAATGTCCTAAAAAAAGAAAGTACAAATTATTTACGGACATACCGAAAAAGAAATTTGTACAAAAAGATAGAGGACAAAAGAAGTATTATAATAATAATAATAATAATAATAATAATAATAGGATAATTATAATACTTGATTAATAATAATAATAATAATAATAATAATAATAATAATAATAATAATAATAATGCTCTCCCTATCAACTAATGTGTCCATCACTGATGTGGTTGCACAATGTATACTTTTTAAATATGATTTAGATTTTTTTAGCACGATTTAATTATAAATGCATGTATTTTTTTTGTATATTTCTCAATATACGATAATCCCTCCGTCCCAAAGATAGCGTCATGTTTCTTTTGATAATAATTTTATACTCCCTTCATCCCATAAATTTAGGTACGGGAATTAAGAGATTGTGTAATTTTTTCTCAATTATTAATAATATTATACTTATACTATTCATAATTGGAAAAATATTAAATATTCCCTAAATTTCCGTGCACAAATTTATAGAACGAAGGGATCATAAAATTATTGTCAAAAAAACATGACACTATCTTTAAGACGAAGGAGTATTATATAATTCATTCGTGGATACAAATGTGTCTATAGTGGGAAGCGGAGCACTTCTCCCTAAGATAATATATGTATCTCTCAGACTCTCATCCTCAATCATCACCATCCCTTTTTCCTCAGTTGGTTGGAGTTGGGGTTTAGAATATAAGTTTCGTTTTAAGGATTTAAATACCAAGTATATGAAAACTAAATTGATCAGCTCATGACATATTTTAAATACTACCTCTGTCTTTTTAAAGTTGTTACACTTTTTTCAGCAATTTTTTTAAATATTTTTTAGCGTCTTGATGATGAGTTTTAAAATTACTTTTTAAAGAATTTTTTCTTTTACGGGATACTACAACACTTGTAATATCTCGTAAAAGAAAATTTTCTTTAAAAAGATATTTTAAAACTCATCATCAAGACGCCCGAAAACGCTTGAAAAAATTGCTGAAAAAAATGTAACAACTTGAAAATGACGGAGGTAGTATGTAATTATTTTCACATAAAATAGTATATTTAACTTAGTACTTCCTCTGTTTCAAGATTGTTGACACGTTTCTTTTCCTTTCTTTTGGCACACATTTTCACGCTTCTCGATGATGGATTTTAAAATAAATTTTTGAAGTATCTTTTCTTTTACGAGATACTACGTGTTTCCTAATATCCTATAAATAAAAAAATACTTCAAAAAATTATTTTAAAATCCATCATCGAGAAGCGTAGAAATGTGTGCCAAAAAGAAAGGAAAATAAACGAGTCAACAATCTTGAAACAGAGGAAGTATGTTTTTAGAAGAAAAAAAAAATAAACTACACTCGTGCATTTACAATCAAATAAAGTGTTAATTAAGTTCTGTATAAGTTAAGAGATTACTCCATTACAATCTTTCTTTTTCATATTTCAGGAAGCATACTATAATTTTCTGGAAATTTGGATAAGACTGAAAGTAATTAAGCAGCATGCTATGATTAGAATATAAAAAATGCACCACATCATGTCTATAAATATTGCTACACGAAATGCTATAAGAAAGTTGCTTAGAGAACACACAGGTAACTAAAAAAAAAAATGCAAATGATAATATTCACAAAGATTATTATAAAATTTTTTATATACAAATACAAATACTCCGTATTAAATAACTCTAAATGTTATACACTGAGATTATCAGTTATATTAAAAATGCTTAGTGGATAAAATTTTATTATCACAATACGCTCACAAAGTCACAAGTTGATGGTACTATTGAGAATAATAATATAAATGAATAGATTTCACACATCACTACAAGTTCGAACTTTTAGATGAGATAAAATTATATCATGGTATCAAAGCCTTTGACCAACGCTGATATCCTGAGTTCAAATTCCACTGGTAGCAACTCCACCCATATTAAAAGTGTGCACTTGTTGGACATTCTACCCAGAGGGTAGAGTTGAAAATCGAGCCCACAAGTGAGGGGGACTATTGAGAATAATAATATAAATGAATAGATTACACACCTCACTACAAGTTCGAGCTTTTAGTTGAGATGAAATTCTATCAGGTACGAACTAGGAAAAATATTCCTTCCTATTAGTGCACAATTATTTTGCATTATAATATTAATTCTTTTTATTACGTTTTAATCTTCAATTATCTAATGATGTGTATGTAAATAATGTTATAATGTATATGTTACATGTAATATTTTTCTTTGAAATGCAAAGTTCTTAATTGTGCCTGATAAATTTACACAATATTTCAATCAAAAAATTATTATTAAAGAGAAAAACTTAAAAAAAATATTAACAATAGTGAATAATAAAATGTAAACTACGTGCAACGCACGTGATCTTTGCTAGTATATTAAAAATTCCTTAGACACCTAATAATCTCTTTGAAATAAAATGAGCAAATAGTGTTACATGTCTGCCTTTCGTCTTGAGAAATTGGTGAGTACAACGTGAGGGTCGCATCGATTACTGTGTAGCAATTAATAATAATTTATGAATACAGCTCGGCTAATCAAGAAAAATGAATATACAATTGGATTCAGATCTTATATTGTCTAATTTATTTATAAATACGTAACAAATTATTTAATGGTACAACCAAGAATGTTACCCCATTATACAATATATGAGATCCAAATTCTCTACAACTCGGCCCCTCAAAATAATAAAGACTCAACAACTCGGTTCCGATCAATTTCTACAATTAGAGGTTGTACGACGGGACACCTATAAATCATGAATAATTGTACGAAACCATATTTATATTTGCATCTACCACTATAATAAATTAGGGAGCTTCAGTTTTTCTACCCCTTTAAAATAAGGTATTGTAAAAAGTAACCTTAAAAATAAGGTTAATAGTAAAAGTACCCTTATATAATAAATTAATGTATTTATGGACCCACATTATTCGAACTCGACTGAAGTGCCGGTCTTCCTGACTTTTTTCCTTGTTTAAATATTAAGTGGGGCCGTGCAGTGTGTGTCCCGTGAAGAATAACAAAACAAAAACAATAAAATGGCCGCTGCTCGGTGCTCTCCCCTCCCCCCGTGAGTGATTCTTTAACAAGCAAAAAAAAACATGGTAGAAAATTACAATTTGCCGGGCGTACAATTACAATTGAAAAATCTCGAAGATTACAAGTGGGAAAAAAAAAACAAAATTTGAAGTCGAGTCGAGGAAACCCTCTTTCCGCAAGACGAATTACGCCCCGGGTAGTGCTCACGGATTTGGCGCTTCGTCCCCAAAGATAAAACGACTTCTCGTCTTCTTAGTAGCAGCACCGCACACTAAGAAGCTCTGGCGAACTAGAAATAGAAGGCTAAGGAACTGAGCTCGGAAAACTGGATGCTTTAGAAGAGAGGATGCAAAATGCTTTTTGTTCGTGTATCCTAGAATGGCCTGTAGAGTCTTCTATTTATAGGCTGCTCACTATGGAGGGACTTTAATGCATTAAATGCATTAATCAACCATAAAGACTATTAGTGGTCATGGTGGAGACGAAAGGTGAAAGGGCTGACTGTTCAGCTGAAGAGTCACCTTCCAGAACCTCTTCCGCATGTAGCTGAGCTAGGCAGTCATCCGAGGTGCCGAAGCCGAGGTGGCACAGGCCGAAGCCGAAGTGGCACAGGCCGAAGCCGAAGTGACTAAGCCGAGGCCGAGGCCGAAGCCGAAGTCCGAGGACCAAGGCCCGAGTCCGAGGCCGAAGCCGGGACCGAGGCCGACGTCGAAGATCGAGGACCAAGGCCGAAGCCAAAGTTGAAGACCTAGACCGAGGCTGAGACCGAGTCCGAGGCCGAAGTCGCAGACCTAGGCCGAAGCCGAAGTCGAAGACTAAGACCCGAGGCCGAGGCCGACCTCATCCACAACCACTTGACATACACTTTTTTCAAGAAGGAAGTAACTCTCCACCAATCTTTTAACATTTATATCTCACTCACCGGAAATCGGTTTTGAACATATAAATACACCACGTTCATCTACTCCGAGAGTAGAACAATAATATAATATTTAATTTAATTAATAAATTAAATATTAATTATTATTTATTTGGTCAAAACACCAAATTTCCAACAATCCCCCACATGAGTGAGATAGCCATATGCAAATGTATGCAAATGCAAGAGCTTAGTCCTCACGAGGTATAAAAGTATTAGGATAGGTAGTTTGTGGCTTTGAACCTTCCATAGTCAACACCATCGAGTACACAGGCGGCATAGTAGCGCAATGCTTTGAACTATTCCTCCATGGCGTGCACCGAGACAACGATGTTAACGCTTAAACACCTCAACCTCAACCGTTCTCACGTTTTGTGTCCATTTCGGCCTTGAACACCCTTTGGATTCATAAGTGTATCTTAACGAAGCGGCCTCACTTCACACTTACATAGGTGATTCTTTACCAAGTATCTTGCCATACTCAACCTCCTCGAGGTATTTAGGAATCATTAAAAGTCATAGACTTAACCTCACCACTAGGCAAGCTTTCAACACTCAAACACTTTGTAGGGAATAGATAAATGTGAGTGTTTTCACACAAACTTTCGTAGCTTAGTTTTCCCATTGAACCAAGTTCTTGGGGTTTCCAATCACCATGGTTGGGTTACCACTATGATAGTTCTTAATTTGTGGATTTTACTCCCATTCCCTCTAGCAACTTATTCATTTGATCACGGTTTAACCCTTTGGTTAGTGGATCCGCCAGATTATCCAACGACTTTACCTAGTCGACTGAGATAATCCCAGCTGTGATCAAATGTCTCACGGTATTATGTCGTCGACGAATATGTCGAGACTTACCATTATATAAACCACTTTTCGCCCTACCAATAGCCGCTTGGCTATTGCAGTGAATCATCACCGGAGGCAATGGTTTCTCCCAACATGGAATGTCCTCAAGAAAGTTTCTTAGCCATTCGGCTTGTTCACCAGCTATATCCAAAGCTATGAACTCAGACTCCATGGTGGATCGGGCTATACACGTCTGTTTTGTGGATCTCCACGTAACAACTCCACCCCCAATAGTAAACACATACCCACTTATGGAAAGTGAGTCTTTCGTGTCCGATATCCAGTTAGCATCACAGTACCCTTCAAGTACTGGGGGGTATCTCGAAAAATGTAGCCCATGACATTGAGTATACTTCAAGTATCTCAAAACTCGTACAAGAGCTCTCCAATGCTCTTTGCTTGGATTGCTGGTGTAACGACTTAATTTATTCACGGCACTTGCTATGTCGGGTCTAGTGCAATTTGTAAGATACATTAAACACCCTATGACACGAGCATAGTCTTCTTGAGCAACCGACTCACATCGGTTCTTGCTCAAAAGAACATTAAGTTCAATAGGAGTTTTAGCGGGCACGCTTTCAAAAGCGTTAAACTTCTTGAGCACTTTCTCAACATAGTGAGATTATGACAAGACAATCCCATCGGATTTCCTTAGTATTTTCATACCAAGAATAACATCCGCTATACCCAAGTCTTTCATGTCAAAGTTCCTCTTTAACATGCTTTTTGTTTCGTTAATTACACGGATATTGCTACCCATAATTAACATGTCATCTACATAAAGACACACAATAACATATCCGTTATTTGTGTTCTTAACGTAAACACATTTGTCACATTCGTTTATCTTAAACCTATTTGATAACATCACATTATCAAATTTCAAGTGCCATTGAAGTGGCGCTTGCTTCAATCCATAGAGGGATTTAACCAGTTTGCAAACCTTCTTTTCTTGACCCGGTTCTACAAATCCTTCTGGTTGTTCCATATAGATTTCCTCCTCTAATTTTCCATAGAGGAAAGTAATTTTCACATCTATTTGATGTATCTTGAGATTGTGCAAAGCAGCAATCGCAAGAAGCACCTGAATGGATGTAATCCTTATTACAGGAGCATAGGTATCGAAATAATCGTACCCTTCTTTTTGCTTAAACCCTTTGACCACCAAACGGGCTTTGTACTTTTCAATTGAACCATCGACTTTGTATTTCCTTTTAAGGATCCATTTGCATCCTAAGGGTTTGCACCCTTCGGGCAAATCAACCAACACCCAAGTGTGGTTCTGCCTAATGGACTCAATTTCACTTTGTACCGCTTCTCTCCAAAGCGGACTATCCGATCTAGAAAAAGCTTCTTTGATCGTCGTTGGTTCTTGATCCAACATGAACGCTACATAATCCGGACCAAATTGCTTTGGTTTCCGAACTCTACTACCATGTCTCGGTTCACTATCCTCTAGATTAGACCTTTGTCGCTTGCGTGACTTAGGTTCTTCATCCTTGGATTTAGAACTCGTGGCTTCACCTTCAATTCTATTGCTAGAATTGGATCTACATTACCCTTGTCCTTACAAGGATATATGTTTTCAAAGAATATTGCATTCCTTGACTCGATCGTTGTTCCCACAGTCATGTCGGGTACTTCCGACTTGTGAATAACAAAGCGATAGGCGCTGCTGTTATGTGCATACCCAATAAAGATGCAATCAACCGTTTTAGGGCCAATTGTAACTTGTTTAGGTAGAGGCACTTCAACCTTCGCCAAACACCCCCACACTTTAAGGTATTTGTACGATGGTTTCCAACCTTTCCATAACTCATAAGGTGTAACATCTTTACCTTTGAGTGGAATCTTGTTCAATAGATAGTTGGCTGTTAAGACAACTTCTCCCCATATGTTTTGGGGTAACCCTGAACTAATCAACAAAGCATTCATCATCTCTTAAGAGTTTGATTTTTACGTTCAACAACGCCATTTGATTGAGGTGAGTATGGAGCCGTCGTTTGATGAATTATACCACTTTCGTTGCATAATTCCTCAAACGGAATGACATATTCGCCACCTCTGTCACTTCGAACACTCTTAATTCGACCACTTAGTTGATTTTTGGCTTCATTCTTGAAGTGTTTAAACGCTTCAATAGCCTCATCTTTACCTCTTAAAAGATAAAGATAACAATATCTCGTGCAATCATCGATGAACGTGATAAAGTACTTCTTACCACTACGAGTTTGCACATACTTTAAATCACACACGTCGGTGTGAATTAAATCAAGGGGTTTCGTGCTCCGCTCAACCGAATGAAATGGTGGTTTTGTCATTTTTGCCTCAACACAAACTTCACATTTGTTTTGAGTGTTAACTTCATTTAACTTTAGTAAATCTAAATTTACTAATCGTTTTATAGCATTTAGATTAACATGTCCTAATCTACAATGCCATAAATCAGAGCACTCAATAATGTAAGAGGAAGTAGTAGCATTCTCATTACTCTTAATAGATTTGGGTACATGGCGTATAGCCAATACATTCAATCTAAAAAGACCATCAGAGAGGTAACCCTTTCCAAGGAAAGTACCACTCTTTGACAAAATAAACTTGTCAGACTCAAAAACTAGTCTAAACACCTTATTAACTAGAATAGAGCCCGAGACCAAGTTCTTTCGGATGTCGGGAACATGCAGCACGTTCTTCAAAGTTAGAGAATTTCCCCTACATCTCCAACTCCGACAACCACGGACGAAGCTTGATTCCCCATGTTGAGCTTCCTCCCCTCAACAGTTTGATAGGTAACAAACTTGTTCCTATCAGCACACACGTGCGCAGTAGCGCCGGTGTCGATGAACCAGCCTCCCGGCTTTTCGACTTGGTTGACCTCCTCGGTGACCACAGCCGAAAAGTCTTCTTTCACCCACTCGCCATCTTTCTCAGCGACGTTGGCAGCATGTTTCTTCTTCTTCTTGTTCTTGGGCTTCTTGCATTCCTTCGCAGTATGCCCATGCTTGCCACAATTGTAGCAATCACCATCAAACTTTTTCGATGATCCCTTCGCCTTGCCTTTGTCTTTGGCATTTGGGCGATCACGCTTGTTGGAGGGTCCGCCCTTCTCCATCAAGTTCACCTTGGCATCAGACGATGCCTTTGGTTTGTCTTGATCGCGCACATCCGACTCGATGCGTAGCTTCACAATCAAGTCTTCAAGAGTCATCTCCTTTCGCTTGTGCCTAAGGTAGCTCTTGAAGTCTTTCCAATTTGGGGGTAACTTCTCGATCAACGTTGCAACTACGAACGCGTCGGAAGAACCATCCCCTCAGCATGGACGTCATGTACAATGAGTTGAAACTCTTGTACTTGCTCCATCATCGGTCGAGAATCGACCATTTTGTAGTCCAAGTACCGGGCTACAACGAACTTCTTCGTACCCGCGTCATCGCTACGGTACTTCTTGTCTAACGCCTCCCAAATTCCTTTGGAGGTGTTGACACCGGAGTACACATTGTACAAGCTATCATCCAAGGCATTGAGAATGAAGTTCTTGCACAAATAGTCTCCATTTCGTCAATTGTCGTAGAAAGCTCAAACATGGAAGTTGGCTTCCTCCGCACTTGGTACAGGTGGTTCATCTTCCGTTAGGAAGTTCGCCACCCCCAATGTTGTTAAATAAAACAACATCTTTTGTTGCCACCTTTTGAAGTTGGCTCCTCCGAACTTCGGCGGCTTCTCGGCGGGTGGCATCACCCTTGGTGCCGAGTTCACTCCCATAAGGGATCCACTTGGGTTAGGCCCATAGGCCGCCCCCACAGTCGAGCCCATAAATGGCGCTCCAACAGTTCCACTAAAAATGGAACCCATAGTCCCACTGAATGTGGTACCAACGGAGCCGGTCGAACCGGAACCTCCGCTTGACATAAATGGGTTGTTGAAAACCCACGAACTTGATGAAGGCACAGTCGCGCCTCCGGTGATTGAAATCGTTGCAGATGCTGTCGAAGAGCTTAATGGCAACGAAGTTGACATGGTGGATGGAATAGACGTCAACATAGTTGATGGCAATGTCGAAACATCAATGGACGAGTCGGTGGAAGCTGCAGCACTTGACATCTTCGAATAGCTGAATGAATTTCAAAAACTCCTAGGAACGGCAAATGGAATAATTCGTCTTGCGATTGTTAGAAAATTATAACTTGCCGGGCGTACAATTACAATTGAAAAATCTCAAAGATTACAAGTGGGAAAAAAAACAAAATTTGTAGTCGAGTCGAGGAAACCCTCTTTCCGCAAGACGAATTACGCCCCGGGTAGTGCTCACGGATTTGGCGCTTCGTCCCCAAAGATAAAACGACTTCTCGTCTTCTTAGTAGCAGCACCGCACACTAAGAAGCTCCGGCGAACTGGAAATAGAAGGCTAAGGAACTGAGCTCGGAAAACTGGATGCTTTAGAAGAGAGGATGCAAAATGCTTTTTGTTCGTGTATCCTAGAATGGCCTGTAGAGTCTTCTATTTATAGGCTACTCACTATGGAGGGACTTTAATGCATTAAATGCATTAATCAACCATAAAGACTATTAGTGGTCGTGGTAGAGACGAAAGGTGAAAGGGCTGACTGTTCAGTTGAAGAGTCACCTGACTGTTCAGCTGAAGAGTCACCTTCCAGAACCTCTTCCGGATGTAGCTGAGCTAGGCAGTCATCCGAGGTGCCGAAGCTGAGGTGGCACAGGCCGAAGCCGAAGTGACTAAGCCGAGGCCGAGGCCGAAGCCGAAGTCCGAGGACCAAGGCCCTAGCCCGAGGCCGAAGCCGGGACCGAGGCCGACGTCGAAGATCAAGGACCAAGGCCGAAGCCGAAGTCGAAGACCTAGACCGAGGCCGAGATCGAGGCCGAGGCCGAAGTCGCAGACCTAGGCCGAAGCCGAAGTCGAAGACTAAGACCCGAGGCCGAGGCCGACCTCATCCACAACCACTTGACATACACTTCTTTCAAGAAACAAGTAACTCTCCACCAATCTTTTAACATTTATATCTCACTCACCGGAAATTGGTTTTGAGCATATAAATACACCACGTTCATCTACTCCGAGAGTAGAACAATAATATAATATTTAATTTAATTAATAAATTAAATATTAATTATTATTTATTTGGTCAAAACACCAAATTTCCAACAAAACAAGACCACCGAAGACACCAACAATCTTCATCAAAGACAAAATAAAGCTATTGTATTGTTTGTTGTAAGGGTTTTGTTTTGATTCTTTTTTATATTCTCATCCCCCTCCCCTATTTATTATTCCTATTTATTTTAGTTTGTATTGTAGAATTCACAAAAAACCCTACCGCCTCTCACTCTCTCTACTACTCTCCCTACCGACCCGACGCCGACGACCCACTCTCTCACTCGACGACTCACTCTCTCACTCTCTCGGCTCAACCTCCCTCGTCCCATAATCCTCACCCTCTTCGCCTACTCCTCACTCTCTACACTTGCATTGCATCGCACCGGATGGCGGGAGGGTACATAATCGACAATGACGTCGATGGCGAGGAACACAAAGTCTTGCCGGAAAACGAAATAGGAATCTCGATCGAAATAATTCCACGACGAATATTGGTTTATTTTAAAAAATGTATTGATTTTTTTGTTATGATTTGGTATGAATTAAATGGTATTCTTTGTTATGATATAAATTGTATGATTTGTTAGGATTTAAATTTTATTAATTGTGGATCAAGATTGATTTGTTACGAATACGATATTTTATGATTTGTTACCAATTGTATGAAATTGTATTTGTTGGGATCTCTAAATTTATTATTTGTTAGGATTTAATTCAAAGTTAGTATATATATGTAATGTTGTACATAATAAATTTACATATGTGTTGAGAAAAATAAAATAAATTTTATGGGTTTGCCGACCGGCCAATCCGGTACCGGAAAACGGGCAACCGGACGCATATTCCGGTCGCCGGAAAATTGAAATTCCGATCACTTGATTGGCCGGTTGCTTATACCACTATTTTTCTTATTTTTTTTAAGTAAAGATTGTTAATCACATTTTTTTTAGCTTATAAAATAGTTTGTATTTTTTTTTGAAAATTAATTGATATATATTTTGTTTAAATTAAGTTTTTTTTAAGTGATTTAATTCAAAAATGTATATATATGTTATTTTTGAAACATCAAAATCTACATATGTGATGAGAAAAATAAAATAATTTTTTTGGTATTGGCAACCGGCCAATAGGGTGCCGAAAAATGGGCAACCGGACGCTTCTTCCGGTCGCCGGAAAGTTGACATTCCGGTCGCTTGATTGGCCGGTTGTCTATACCACTATTTTTCTTTTTTTTTCTTAGTAAAGATTGTTAATCATATATTTTTTTTTGAGCTTATAAAATAGTTTGTATATTTTTCTTGAAAATTAATTGATATATATTTTGTTTAAATTTATTTTTTTAAGTGATTTAATTAAAAAATGTATATATATGTGATGTTTGAAACATTAAAATTTATATTTGAGTTGAGAAAAATAAAATAAAAATTTGGGGATTGCCGACCGGCCAATCCGTTGCCGGAAAACGGGCAACCGGACGCATATTCCGGTCGCCGGAAAATTGACATTCCGGTCGCCTGATTGGCCGGTTGCCTATACCACAATTTTCATTATATTTTTCTAAGTAAATATTGTTAAACACATTTTATTTTAGAGCTAATAAAATAGTTTGTATATTTATTTTGAAAATTAATTGATATATATTTTGTTTCAATTTATTTTTTTTAAGTGATTTAATTAAAAACGTATATATATGTGATGTTTGAAATTCAAAAATTTACATATATGTTAAGATAAATAATAGAAATTTTTGTACGTATATATATGTGATTAAATTTAAAAAGCGTATGTAATGTTTTTATTTATTTTTTCTAAATATAGATTGATGGATCTTTTATATATATATATATATATATATATATATATATATATATATATATATATATATATATATATAGTTTGTTTAAATTAATTATTTAAGTAATTATTTGGATAATCTTAACTATAAATTTATACTATTTTATATGCTCAATACTTAATATATTAAACATAACGATTATTTATTAAACATAATACTTAAATTTGTAATAGTAATAATAATATCGATTGTGTCCCTATTTTACAGGAATCTGAGCCCCCATGGTTCCGTCGAAGCTATTTGATCAACAAGAACATGGATGTGACTAACTACTATAGGATTAAACTCTTGGCTGATATCCGTGACCACCTGAGCGACAACTATACCTTAGTCGATAGATTTCAAGAGGGACCTTTCGGACACTTTCTGAATTAGGAGCCGAGGCAAAATAGCAAAAAATTGTTAAACTCTATTATATCTCGTTGTATTGTTACTGAGCAAGGAATTTGGTTCCACATTAGGGGCCAAGACGTAGAGTACACCATCCGAGACCACGCTCTCATTACAGACTTGAGATTTGGGCCTACAGAGTTTGATCCTAGGATTCAGAGGCATCCAAGTTAATCGCATTTCTTTCAGGTGGTCTGTGGCGGCATTAATAGGAATGCGGCGTGGTTGAACTCGCAACTAAAGGAGTTCACATCGGCCAACGATCCAGATGGCGAAGTTCGTGTGAAGCTGTCAAACTTGTTGATGGCAAATTGTTTTATTCTCGGTCACGAGGCGAAGGCCAATGTTTTTCCGTGGTTGTGGGAGTTGATTGATGACGAGGATGACTTCAACAGTTTTCCTTGGGGTGCGTACACGTACAAGACCCTTCAGTACTATTTGAGGACGTTTTAGACAACGTCCAAGAAATATCACATTTACGGGCCGTCATGGGCATTGATGATTTGGGCTTTAGAGGTGATGACGGGTTTCGGTGATGATTTTGCGGTGAGAAGTCCTACAAATGATGTGCCAAGGTGTCTGAGATGGAATTTCCTCAATACCTTTAGGGGTGTGTCTGATGATGAGTTGTACGCACCATTTGAGTATCCGGAAGGACAAATTTCGATGATCCATCCCGAAGATCAGGAGATCCAAGAAGGTTACTTTTTGTCTGTACTTCAACCAAGGTCCTTGATGGTTAATTTTCATGTGCCGAATAGTCTGTACATCATCGTTGAACGCCCACATGTACGTCGATCTGTGCCCGAGCCTCAGCATGCCGAAAGAGATGATCACTTGGAACCTCAACGTAGACGGAGTACCCGGTCTACGAGGTACTCCGGGCCACTATCCGATGAGGGTACATCTTCATCCCGTCACCAACGAGTGAGCAGTAGTGGCGGCAATGATGGCATCCCGTCAGGGATGTCTAGAGAGGATTGGATCGGTATCGTACAGGAGGCCGCCCGTCGCGAGAATGAGAAAACGGAGGCCAAGATGATAGGAAAGATCAGCAAATCCGTCTTCTCGAAGGTCAAGAAGTGGCTCAAAGGGGCGTTGACATTGTGAGCTGTGGGACTTCGAGTATGTCCACTCGAGTGGACCGGCCCAAACGATTGAGCCCCCCTCTCAATGTTTCATCTACACGGGAATTGGGTTTTGCAGTCACGGCTGTTGATACGAGCCCTGAGGTGAACGAGCACCTCGAGGCAGCGACTGCACATATGGCTACCTCTCTGCCCATCTGGACACCGTCCTCTACCGAGCTCTACACCGGACCCGCCCCGAGTAATGCAGTGGATTCCGCGTATACTTCCATCTTCGGCCAGGTACAAAAAATCTATCCGATTACTTGATTGTTTTTTTGACATTTACTTTTATTAAATTTTTATATGTTTGTTCGAATGTTCATTAATCGTACAGGGGTCGCAATTCACTCCATTCACTAGTAGTTGGCCCTATCGACCTATATTCCTCCCTACGGCCAATCGCATTTGCCGTATGATGGCCATACTCATGAACAACCCCGGAGGTCTTTGGGAGACTTCTCATCCACCGCGCCGGATTTCTCGACTCCCAGTCCGTTATTTTCGACTGCCGCTCACCCCAACATTACAATTCGTGAATAACCGAGGCATGCTTCGTCAGTCGAGCTTGGGCAGGTATTTTTAATAAACAAAAACTCAATTTCAATTTAACATTCAATTAATTTTATGTTAATATTAATAGTATTAATATATGTTGCATAATATATATACGTATATATATATATATATGTATATAGATATATGTATTTTAAATCAATTAAATTTATGAAGTGAATATTATTATTTTTTTACTCTTGGGTAATAAATAAATAAAATAAAATCAATTAAATTTAAATTACTAATTATTTTTTGGAGTAATAAATAAAATCAAGCGTAGTTAATATCATTTTAAGAATATGATTTATACCCAAATTTCTTCTCAATGCCTATAGTCTACAAGATCGAGATCTATTGAATCCGAGAGACAGAGAGATTTTCCTAATATTTCACGGAGTCGTGGAGAATCAAGTTCTTCAGCCAATAGAAGTACTCATTTGCAGCCACAAAACCCACCTTGGCCCCCAAGGGATGTGGTCGACCGATTCTACAAGTATGTGAACTCCGACAAGCCACAACGTCCGATGAGGGTATATGACGCAATATCTGATCTGACCCTCCGATTTCAAAAGAATAATAGCCAAGAATGGTCAGTGAGATCTTCCGGTATGTAAAATACGCCATAAATCTTAAAAAGGTATCATATTCATTTTCTAATTAAATTATGGTTCTAACATCTACGTCTTCTATACGCAGACTTTTGACCTTGCCCTAATGACCATGCGTCTGAAGCTACGAGAAGCCGTAGATGTCAAGCCTGAGTATCGTGATGGAAAATTAATCATATGTCCTACTTTTGTGATCGTAAATAATTCAAATTATAATCCGAATTCACATATTTCAATGACTTAATCCACCACTAATTAATTATTTCGGTGTATACTTGGTTTATAATTTCAGCTGGATCTTAAAGCGGACTATGCTAAGTTGCTAGAACCAGCAAATGAGCTTTTTGGTGCTACCCCTGAAGAACGAAACGGCCCATTCTTCTGGCAACATGTCCGGGCATACATGATAAAGGAGTGGAAACCCAATCCTTTTTTGATAAATTTGATAATGGGCCAAGGTTTGCCACTCGAGGCGAGCCCTGCCTGGTGGAGCGCAACTACGGTATCGCATTTCCATAAACTTCATTTATTTCTTGGCGTATATTGATATTCTTATTTAGTTAATATCGTAAATGACGCAACTTTAATTAATTATGTATTTAATTAATTTTGTAGGTAATAATTCCATGGGTTGTTGATGGTTCGAGGAGATTTATTTTGTGCATTCTCGATATTGCAACTAAAAAAGTTAAAGTTATGAATGCTCACTATTGGGATCTCCCAGAGAAGCAAAAAATTCAGCTTATGATTGACTTGATGCCCTTAAAAATGCTTTTACCAATTTAGGTAGCTGGTGGGGGATATTGGATTAGCAACCACTATGGTTGGCGTGATGCAGCTCCCCTCTTTGAATTCATTTTTCTTTCAAAACAGGAAATCATTCAGAGTGTCCGTCCCAATATAGATGGTCCGACCGCGATAATGAATATCGAGCGCTTCATTACTGAATATCCAGATGTAGATGGTGCAGACAGAAATTTAGACAATTATAGAGAGCTTATTGCTTGTAGGATATTTAGTTATAGATGCTAGTTGTTGCTATTCGAAACTCTTAATTTTTTTTAGCTCTTATTAAAATTTAATTTTAATTTTTTTTTCAAATCTCATTTTGTCACGACCGCACTTTACTAATTAATAGCCAAGCTCGGTGATTCGTGACTATGGTGGAATTAACGAGTAATAAAGAAAAGGAAGTGAAATTTCGAGATTTGACGCTAACAAATTATAAAGCAACATCGATAAGTGGGCATAACAGTTGAAAGTAGTACGACACGATTTGTCATGATTCTGACTTAGGTTACAACCAAATTGAAAATGATTCGGAATATTAGAGTGTACGCAGCGGAAATGTGTGGAAATACGTGTATGGAGACACGTATTACCAAGAGTGTTCATCAACTACACTAATCGCTAACTTCGACAAAACATCGCTGGTCACTCTTCCGTCATCCAGCTTAACCTGCACATTGGAAATAATGTACAGGGCGTGAGTACGGAGTACTCAGTGGACACAATGCCCAAAACATTTTTTTTTATTGTCAAGCCATTCATAGTGAAGCATAGGGTTTTATTGAAAGGCCTATGTTCACGAAAAACTGAGTTATCTTAAAAGCGTCTGCGCAGACTAAGTTCTGTAGTAATCTACCATATCTGAGTTTGTTGTGCCCGAGGAGTTGGCCACCTCACTCGGTCACCTGATCGGTCACTATCTGAATGACACGATCAATGTGTACACTAGTCCAAGAATAATAGCTGATCATTCAAGGACCCGAATTCGATTTATGAATTGACATTTCGCCATTTAACAGATAGGCATCATACAAAAACTGAAAACATTTATGGCATGACAATACTTTAAAAGAGCTATTAATCTAATAAAACATGCTTTGTTTTATAGAAAGCCCACCTCGTTGTTTTCTCTTCTGCAACGAGACTTGATCTCTGCTTCTGCTACTGTCCCTCCTTCGCGTACCCTTCGATTAAAAATCGAGGTAAGCTTCGTATTCTAACGAATAAAATCTCACTTAGGATTTTAGTTTTAATGTTGATCGGAGATTATTCTAAATCCAGTAACGTGGTTACTGTTATCTAGCTCGAATTATGAATCCCGTTATGTGAACAGTTCATATAAGTTTATTATAATAACTAATCTTTGATTTGTTGTTAATCTGGATTAATTACCCTCCGTAATCGTGTAATTGATTTGCTAAATAAATTAATCTTGAGTATCGAATCTTAGTCAATTAACTTAGCTAAAGTTAATTATTTAATCGCGGAATAATTCCTTACGAATTATTAATGTCTAATTGTGGATTGGGTATAACGTAATTAGTGATATCTAGATCACATAATTGATTTGGGATTGGGTTTGTAGCTAGATAAATAGACTTTTGACCCATCATAAGCAATCTTGGCCCAATTATAAACCAGCCCACTTATTAAATTCGGCCCAGGGTTCAGCCCACTTTCATCCAACCCGGCCTAGCCTTCGGCCAAGCCCGACCTTCTCTAATACTCGGCCTGGCCCGATTGGACAAAATAGTCCACCCCATTTCCCAAACCTTAATCGATGCTGAACCGCTCTCTTTTGTCTCTCTCGCGATTCTGCGATTCTTCTCTCTGCGTCATTCTTCTTCTTCCTCTCAACTCTCCGGTCATCTTCCCCAGCAGTCACTTCAGCTGCGCCCTCATTAATGGCGGCCGTCGCTCTCCTTTTCTCTTCCCTGGAATCGTTCTCTCCCAATCGATTACTTGGGGAATTTAGCCCTAATTCGAAAATTTTAATCGAGCTGCTACTGATTTTGCTCGTCGGTCTCGGCGACTACTAGGTTCTCTGGTGCGCTCCTTCAGCCCCGGTGAAACGCGGTGAAATGGCGTCGGTTGAGGTGGTGGCTTGGCGACCGTGGCCCGAATCCGTCGTGTTCAGCTCCGCCGTCAATCTCCTGGGCTCGTCATCTCTCCGGCGCAACTCCTGCGGATTCCACGGGCTCCATTTGGAGACGCCCTAACATTAAAACCCTAATTCGAAAGAATTAGGGGACATTCGTCCTTCCATCGTTTCTGTTTTCGATTTCCGATGTCTTTGCTTTCTATTTCGTTTTGTTATTTACATTAATATTTTAATTATGGACTAAGTTTCCTTCTCTGTTACAGGCGCAGGGTTCGGTTCTTTTTCCGGCGCACCTCCTCAGTTTATGGCTTCCATCATCGGAGCTTCGGAGGCGACGAGCGCTGCCGCTGCCCTCTTTTCCTAAGCTACATAGCCCTCTCTTTCTCCCCTTATCTATGGTTCTTGGGGTGATCGTTAGAATAAGCG
Organism: Mentha longifolia; assembly: GCA_001642375.2. Classification (NCBI taxonomy): domain Eukaryota; kingdom Viridiplantae; phylum Streptophyta; class Magnoliopsida; order Lamiales; family Lamiaceae; genus Mentha; species Mentha longifolia. Next base: position 17,787,588 of record CM038112.1, on the reverse strand, counting down.
AGCGTGTGTTTATTTCTTGAATACTAAATTTAGTTAGGTTGCGCTTTATTGTTAATAAGCGCGTATTCTAGTTGTTCTTGACAAAGCTTTGTCTCTGTTTAAGCTTATGTGTTTTTAGAGTTTTGTCATTAAGGGGGTGCTCTGATTTTACTGGTTTGGATTGCTACTGTGAACATGCTTCTGTGGTAAACTAGTAGAGGTTGTAGTATGCTTGGGGTTTAGATTTTTGTAATGAAAACTGGAAACTGAATTACTATCATGCTTAGTTTACTGAGAGAGAACATTAGCATGTCCATGGATTTTTGGTTACCTTGAAGAAGAAAGCTGTAGTGGCTTGCTCCTCCCCTCTTCTATACTTCCTAGCTGCTTCTCCTTCACTTCTCTCGCTCTCTAGTTGTTCTAAGTGTTGGTGTTTTGAGATGGTGTGAATCTGAATGAGTGAGGAGGGGGTGGTGTTATAGGAAATCGGTTGGAGTTCTAAGACTAGAAGAGAAAGTTGACTTTGGCTGATAGAGTGTATTCTTTCGAGGCTTCATTTCCATACTAAGTTTGTTTCCTTTTGAATAATTCTGCAGAGTTTATTTTGTTGCCTTATTGCAGGTCTTGGTTCTTGTATCATTGCAGATTTTTAGCCCTCAATGCTTGTCGATTTCCTGGTTGATTTCTCTCATTTCTTGCAGGTATCAAGAAGGGATGAAGCTGCTGCCTATGCAGCTGTGCTAGGCTTCCTTCAAGGTTGGGTTCCTTTCTTGTTTTAGACATAGGATCCTTGTCTCATTTTACAGACTTGAAATCCTTCTCCTCTTGTTTTATTTGCTGACCGTACTTCCTCTTTTGTAGGTAGCTAGAGGGATGCTAATTGTGCAGCTAACTTCTAAAGTTTAAAAGGGCTGCAGATTTCCTTCCCTTTTTAGAAGATTAGGAGTTTGGCTATTTGTCTGCTAATGTATTCTTGTAATTTGTTTTACCTATTGTAAAGTTGTAGTAGAGATTTGTAGGGATTCGAAATCTACCTATTTAGCTCAACACGTGATTTCCTTTGATTAATAAGGATTTGGAATTAAGCTATTTTCTTGGTATACATATAAATAGATATTTAAGTTTAACTAATTAGTCTATAACTGGTTGCTGTGATTGAGTATCTACTTGGACTCGTCCCAGCTATTAGTAGTTGGGCCTCAACTTATAATATTTTAGTGGGCTTGGTCCAACTCGTAATTACTTGGACCTTGGTCCGTTCTAATAAATTAATTGGGCCTCGGCCCAATAACATCGAGAAGTCGACGACTATTTCTTACTCGAGCTTATTCAATCATTATTAGCAAATGTGATCGAGAAGAAATAGCGATTTGCTTAATCGAAAACTAATTGCCTAGAAATCAAGTTGCTACTTGATTCTACCATCATTCCTTAGTTGCTAATTCAAGGAATTCAATTATTATAAATTGATAATCAGATCATCGAAAGCGAGTCGCTACTCGATTCTATTATTGTTCTCTAAGTAATTCTAAAAGTTTCGAATACTAAAAGTTGATAATTGAAATCAACAATGTAATTAATTAACTAACCTAGATAGGTAAAATGCGGGGCGTTACACATTTCATAAAAAAAATGGTAACACATTTGACTGAACTATTTTGTGCAAAATAATAAGATGTTTATATTTTCATCGCAATTTAATAATTAAAGAGATGATTTTTGATGACAATTTGATAAGACAATTAAGATGTTTATGATGAGATGAACAATTAAATAAGACAATTAATAATTCATAAATATGAATCTATTGTTACTTGATTTTTATTAAACTTCATAAATAGGAACAATTTATATTGACTTTTATACGATAATTGTTGTAATTAACAAAATATTAGTTGATCGATATATTAATATATCTCTAAATTAAAAAAAAATCAACTGCTAGTGTAAAAACATTTGATTCATTAATTAAAGATTGGTATTCGATCATGAATATTATCAAAATTAATAAAAATACGAGACCAAAATACTAATCTGAGACATTGGGACAATTGGGACCGGTGTGACTATATTCGTTGCAGTGCAGCCACCTACGAGGAGGACGACCTCAACAAACTCTTCTTTCCACTCTGCCTCTTATTCTTTTTTCATTCGGACGACCTGGTATATGTTTTGGAATCGGTGGCTGGACGTCAATGTCCGATAAATACTGCGGCACTGTCCAAAGATGCTTCTTCGGGACACTATGAATTGGCACGCTGAAACACGCCTGATACGTTGTCTGTCTGTAAAAATGCGATGCATAATCGACCACGTTTTCTCCATTTTGCCTACAATAAGAAACTCAGCCAGTTAAATATGGTTGTTATTGTGCGTATTAGTGAATTAAAACGACAGGATATGAGTTTCATTACTTGATTGCCGCGATTGCGTGAGCACAAGGGAGACAATCATACTCCCACCGGTGGCATTCACAAATGTGTTGTTGCAGGTCCACCCTGACTTCGCGTGCCGACGTTCTCACTTTATAATGAGGAGCATCTTCAATGCGGGTGGCTACGTAGGTTGTTGACCTTTCCAATTGAACTACCATCTTTCTCCTTGCCTCTTCTGTGATTGGATTAGGGTCATTCCTGCACTTTTCTCGTCGCTCATTGAATGATGAGCCTCACATCATCTAGACAAGCGCAAATCGGCAGACGTCGGGCCCATAGAAGGCTGTTATTAAAAGATTCTGCAGCATTGGATGTCATGTTGGAGAAGCGTCTGGCAGGGCAATGTGATCGAGACCACTTATCAACTCCGATGTTTATCAATTTCTTATAAGCCAACCTACTAGTGCTACGAATCCCTGACATGAATTTCCCGAACTCCGTCTTGTCGTACGCATATGCGGCATGTTGAAAGAGTTCGCCAACTTTCTTTCTGTTGATCGCCAGATTCTTGGCAAGGTGCCAGTAACAAAACCCATGTCGAGCTTCGGGGAACTCAACTTGGACAACATGTATGATAGACGGGTGCTGATCGGAGACAAACAACGTAGCCCTACATGGACCATATGCCATTCAGAGGCATCGCATGAACCAAGTCTACGAGTCGTGATCTTCAATCGGCCCGATTCCATATGCCAAAGGAAAAAGTTGCTCGTTCACATCCTTGGCCACAGCTACAAACATTAAACCGTGGGCATTCCCCTTGAGATGCGTACCGTCAACAATAATAACCGGCTGGAGGTATCCGTTTTCCCATGCGAATCGCGTCGCGCCTAGAGCAATGAATACTTGTTTGAACCGGCCATCTGGACTGATCTCGTACTCGGTGTAGGTATCGGCATTAGTGATCTTCAACATGTGAAGGTAACCGAGCAGATCGTTGAAGGACTCCTTGTGTTTGCCGTATACCATCTCGATTGCGTGATTCCGTCCCTTCAAGCACAAGTCGTAGGTGGCATCAATGCCAAACTCAGATTTGAGCTCATTTTGAATTATTCTGGGCTTTATTATCTGAGAATCACGCAGCAATCTCTTTGCAAAAATTGAACCGATCACCAACGCATGGACCTTCCTCTTATGAACGGTATTTGTTAAACCAAATTCACTGCACACGTGCTCCTCAATAAACTTCAAAACAGTCCAAGGCCCGCCCTCGGTAGTGAGTAAAAGCCTGAAGGGGCATTCTTGGGATAATTTGCACGTCGCTAGGAATCTCTTGTTATCTGATTTCTCGACAATGTATTCTTTCCTCCTAATCAAATGCCACAAACCAACTGCGATGCAGATTTTATCCTTGTCCCAAAAAACAGAGGCCTTGGAGAGCTCCTCAATATTAATGAAATCATCGTGATATACTGCGGAATCACGAGGCGGGGGGGACTAACGGGACAACCCAATTACTCATGTGGTCGGTGTCATTATCCGCCACTGCTTCACCCTCACTCAAATCTGGGAACATCAACCCAAACAGTTTCTGCATACCCCCTTCCTCTTGTATCCAAGCAGTCCATTCTGCGAATAAGGCCCTGTTCATCTGCCTACCATCATGGTATAGATTGGTCTCGCCCTCGCTCTCCGAGGTTTCCGAGCTCTCTTTAGGATCAGGGACATAATCTTCATCATCCGTTTGCTCCTCGTCATTCTCGACCGATTGATTAAGGTCTGGAATTGCATTATCATGGACGATATTTTCATGATTCGCCGGATCCGCGCCAACGTTGTTGCTCTCGCCGAGATATACGCCCTCATACCAGTTACTAGAAGCAGCAACCCTCCCGAACTGTTCCAACTCTGCATGCCAATCAGTGCCTTGGCTGTGAAAATCAAGAGAGCCCACATACGACTGTGGTTGATCGAAGGTAGGGACATGTGAAGATGATGCCCCGACATGTGAAGATGATGCTCTGTCGTTCGTCTTCACAAATATTGTTGGCGTCAAACCAGCATTGCATAATTCAAATAATTTCTCGTCTCTTGTCAAGTGTGATTTGACAATCCGTCCGCGGTTGTTCATCCTCAGATAAGAAACGTCGAAAACGGAGACCGACAGGTTGCAATAATAAGATATGAGGTATCTCAAGTTGTAAACGGTTATCTGGTCAGAAGATAATGGGATAGTTATCTCTTGGCCGCCTTCATAACTACAACCATCCCATTTACCCCCGTATTTAACGTTCATGTTGACCGAATCCATCTGTAATCACATAATTAAATTTTAATTAATAAATCATCAACTGCAAATAAATATAAAAATAACAAATTAAACACATAAAATATACCAGTTTCTTTAAGAGTACCAAATTCAATTCGAAATCACTGTTGTATACTAATTTCAAATTAGATATCAAAAGAATTAATTTAACAAAATAATAATCAATTAATTTCAATATAAATTTATAGGAAGAATTTCTAAGCTCAAAAATTAAATATTATAAACTATTCATACTTAGAAAAAAAAATGAAAAATAACGGTATAGCCAACCGGCCGGTCGGTTCACCGGAAAAGTGATTTTCCACCAACCGGAATAAGCGACCGGTCGGCCTTTTTCCGGTGTCGGAATGACCGGTTGGCTATACCCAAATTTTTCTCTTTATTTTCTTAACAAATTTATAAATTTTTGTAGTTCAAAGACTAAAAACATTTTAATATTTCAAATTAAATCATTTAAAAGAATTAATTTAAACAAAATAATAATCAATTAATTTCAATATAAATCTATAGTAAGAATTTCTTAGCTCAAAAAATAAATGTGATAAACTATACATACTTAGAAGAAAAAAATAAAAATAATGGTATAGCCAACGGCCGGTCGGTTCACCAGAAAAGTGATTTTCCGGCGACCGGAGTAAGCGACCGGTCGGCCTTTTTCTGGTGTCGGAATGACCGGTTGGCTATAATATTTCGAATTAAATCATTTAAAAGAATTAATTTAAAAAAAATAATCAATTAATTTCAATATAAATCTATAGGAAGAATTTCTAAGCTCAAAAAATAAATGTGATAAACTATACATACTTAGAAAAAAAAATGAAAACTAATGGTATAGCCAACCGGCCGGTTGGGTCACCGGAAAAGTAATTTTCCGGTGACCAGAATATGCGGCCGGTCGGTCTTTTCCGGCGTTGGAATGACCGGTTGGCTATATCCAATTTTTTCTCTTTTTTTCTTAACATATTTATAAATTTTAATATTACAAAAATTACAAATATATACTAATTTAGAATTCAATCACTTAAATAAATCAATTTAAACAACATAATAATCAATTAATTTCCAAAATAAATCTATAAACTAATTCCTAAACATATAAGTTCATTTTCGACATGTTAAAAAAATTCAATTTATTTCCAAAATAAATCCCTAAACTACTTAGCCAAGCATAAGCATATATAGAATCGATATTAAAATTTACCTATATTATTGGGTAATCCAAAAACACGATGAAGCAGATGAAGCAATGTGGCACGATATCCTCCGTGATAACCCCTTATAATGCCTCGTCTTCCTCAGCTCAATTCTTTAGCTCAAATGTTGTTTTCACTTCTTCTCAGAACAATGTTTTTGGTGAGTATGTTTATTTTTAAATTTTATTCGTCGCAATTTTTATGGTTGTATATATTGAGTTTTCTGTGGCGTGGATTGACATAGGATACCAAAATTTATTGAAAATTTATTATTCGTCTTGTACTATCACAGATTAAATTATTTGTAAAAAAGCAGTCAAAATTGTATGATTCAGAGTCATTCAATATCATTATTCACGCATGCATGCATACAGTAGAGATTCTTCAGGTCATGACAAAATTTATTACTACTGCATCATGAAGAAAAACAAAATAAAATAGCATTATTTATTCACGCATGCATTGCATACATTATAGATTCGTTGGTCACAAAATTTGTTACTTATGAAACAAAATAAAAGATAAATTATAATAAAAGAACTGAAATAAATCAAAATTAGTAGTCAATTCCATGGTTCGTTGGAAGAAAATTAAGTGGGTGAGACCCATTGCTAGTTTTTAAATATAAAAGTGGAACCCATTACACATTAAAATATTAGGGATGACACTTTTACAATTTCTTCTTAAAAAATGGTAGTTTTTACATTACCCCTTTTAAATAGGGCAATTTCTCCTATTTCCAGATAAATTAGGTCATACTTAACGTTGACCGTTATGTATGTGAAATGGCACCGGCGGTTAGCATTTTCCGAGCAATTAGGAGCAATTAGGGCTAAATGTACTAAATTATGATTTTTGTTTAATTTCAATTATAATTTTTTAAAGGTTGTGTTGAATAAATAATTAATTTATATTTTACTAGTTAATTACATTGTCTATTTATCCATGTAAAATCTTGTACTTAGAGCATCTATAACCGGCCGGAGGGAGCTCGTAACCGCCCTGCGAGCTCGGTGCGTACTGGCGATCATCAACTTTTATTATTATTTTTTTTAAATCGAATTTTCAAAAGAAAATAATAATAATAATAATAATAATAATAATAATAATAATAATAATAATAATAATAATAATAAAATTTAAAAATTCAAAATTCAAAATTTGAGCAGTTGGAGATCAACAACTCCTAACCCTTTTTTCCTAACGCAAATACTCCCCCGGAGTCATCGGCCTTTCTCTTGCCGATTATCAAGAGGATTCTCTATCCATCCAGCCCGCCTTTGCTCAATTTTAAACTCCGCCGTTGAAGGGACGCCGAGGTGTGATGGAAGAACTCGAGGAGCTAACTCTTTCAAGCTCGTTCGAGTCAGTTTCGAACGTCCCTATCCCGACGAAGAAGAAAGGGAAGGGTAAACAAATGGCATCGGAGGCGACGCCGGCGACGACGGGGAAGCTCAATCCCACTCAGTACAGTCCAACGGAATCGACGTATCTCACAATTGTTTGGTCTATTATCTCCCAGGACCTAACCGTTGGCGATTAAAAGAGGGAGCTCATTTTCTGGGGCAAAATCGTAGAGAGGTACAGTGCTACGATTGGAAAGAAAGGCTACAAACCGAGAAACAAGAAGCAACTGAAGGGTCACTGGCAGCGAATGCAGCCCAAATGCAAGGAATTCAACGGCTACTACATTCAATGCAAGTAGGGCTCGAAAAGCGAATCAAGCTCCGGGGACGTGTACGCCGACGCAGATGCCCTGTACTACAAGACACACAACCACAATTTCAAATACAGAGCTGCGTGGAGGAATTGATTAAAATTCCAAAATTTCATCGAATTAATGCTAAGCGCCATAAAGGCACTGATGGTTCGTCCAACTCCAGCAACACCGACGATCCAAAAGAGTTTGGGAATTTTTACAATTGGAGCCGGCCGATGGGGACGAAACAAGCAAAAGCACAAGCTCGCAATAAAGGAAAAGCAAAACAAGCAGAGACGATTGATTTGGACACCATCCTGAAGGGAGCCGAACCCGACTTTCTGCAATCAAACACCGCAGCTGCCCAAAAATTCATATCTTTGGCAGAGAAGAAAGCTCACGTCTTGGACACGAAGGAGAGAGCCTACAAGGGGAAGCTCATGAATCAGTATAACAAGTTGCTAAACAAAGATAAGAGCAACATGACGGATGAGTAGTTGGAGAAGCATCATATGCTCTTAGCTAAAATGTTGAGCATGATCAATAATTAATCATAATTTAATTATTGTAGTTTATTTATTTAAATTTTAATTATTGTACTTTGTTTGAATTAAATAAAAAAAAATCAAAATTTGAACTTTTTTAAAATAAAAAACATAAATTAAATAAATAAATAAAATCGAATCGGAGATTGAATTACAAAAAATGATCAAATTATAAAAAAAAGAATTAAAAATAATAAATTAGATTGAAAAAAAACTCAGGGAGAGAGCCTAAACACTATGACCGATTTTGAGGTGGAACTCTCTCCGCCGAAAAATGGGAGAGAGCCCCTTGCCCGGGTCCCACTTCAAATTTGCATCAACGTTGTTTTTTTTTCATATTAAGAGAGTTTATTATCTATCCTCCGAAATGAAATGGGTCAAATTGCAATTTACAGAAAATAATGAGGATGGCTGTATTTATTTTACACTCAGAAAATACTGAAATAATCAGAAAATGAACAATCCAGAAACCAAGGATCAAGAGCCGCGATCAGATCATTCATCATCCTCATCTCAACGATTGGAAATGGCGGCGGCTTCCGCCACGGACGGTGTCGCTGCGGTGGCCCTGCGCTCCGTGCTCCGGCGAGTTAAACAGGCCGCCGAGCGTTCCAACCGCGTGGCGGAACGGATCCGAGTTGTAGCTGTGAGCAAGACTAAGCCAGCTCCCCTCCTCCGCCAAGTCTATGACGCCGGCCACCGCTACTTCGGCGAGAATTACGTCCAAGAGATCGTCGACAAAGCTCCGCAGGTTTGCATCTCTCCTCTCTGTTTTCTTCATGAATTTGATTGTTGAGCTTGTAAGTTCATGAAATTTAGGGCTTGATTACAGTTACCAGACGATATCGAATGGCATTTCATTGGGAATTTGCAGAGCAATAAAGTGAAGCCACTTTTAAGTATGTTTCGGAATCCTCTTCCATTATTATCGACACTCTCACCTATTACCCTCATAAAATGTGTGCATTCTTTGTGTAGTTGATTAGAATAAGCGTGAGTATTGAAGGTTTCGATGACCATAGTATTATTTCAACTGCTTGATTCTCAATTACCTGCAAATTCTCTATCACATACTCAATAGATAACATAATATAGTTCTATTGGTATTTGAAGTTGATGTTATGGTCTATATGTGAAAGTCTTGAATTTTGTCTCAACTCTAAAACTTCTTTTGTCTGCCAGCCTTTAGTGACTAGATCATTCCAATCATGAGCTACTTAATTGTTCTCGAATCTCTTGTCAGGAAATTATTTTCTTACTGAATTTCCATTCCGAGATGATTCCCTTTCGTATAAAGCTTACATCATTCATATTCATATCATGTATGGTTTGATTGGCTGGACTGTGGAATATTATGAGGGTTTTGGGCCTTATGTTTTCTCTTTAATACTATCGCAATAGTGAACTTTGCATCCTGATCCATAGATTTATCTTTCTGTTCCTCAGCTGCTGTACCGAATCTATCTATGGTGGAGACTGTAGACGATGAAAAGGTAATAAAGTGTCTCTCTGTTTCTTTTGGCTACCTGTATTTAGCTTTCCAATTTTAAAGCTTTGAAGTCGATGCTTCCCACAGAATCTGACTAGCTGGTGGACAGCACGCACCTCCGGGAACAATTGTGTATTATTTCTTTTGGGACTTCTGTTAGGTCATAAAAAATTTCTGGAGAGATGCTGCTTTTGAATATCCCTTGCATATTGAGCAACTTGAGTCATTCTTCAAACAGAATTACGTGCAAGTACTATGTTCTGTAGTTAGATAGAAGTTATAAATTAAATCTTATTGTTTGATTAGTAAGGGTTGAAGCCATGAAACATGACTATTTTTTTCAATAAAAGGGCAAAAATATCTTATTATTTGATTGGTAGGGGTTGAAGCTATGAAATGTAACTGTTTTATTTCAATATCAGGGAAAGAATATCAGTTAAAGGAGCTCTCATATTTATTTACTGGATCAGGAAGCAATGAAACAATTGCCTACAAGACAAGCCATATTAGATATAGTTAATCATCTATTGTAAATTATGTATTGTAATAGCAATCCGTTATCTTTGGGGTATCATATTCACTAGACAGATCATATGATATTAATGATTGACCTTCAGTGATAACTGATAAGTCAAATGGAAAATTTAAACTTGAGCACTTAAATACCACTTATCCTTGTGTAACTGTGTAAGAGATTGCGCTTTAACTTATCTGTATCTTAGTTTGTCCTGGTCCATTTCATTATTTATCGGCTGTAGAAATGAAATCAAATTGTATTTGTTACATTTTTTTTTGTTTCTGTAGATTGCAAACAATTTGAACCGTGTAGTTGGAAACATTGGAAGAAAACGGCTGAAAGTATTGATCCAAGTAAACACCAGTGGTGAAGAATGTAGGTAATTTTTGAATTTGTGTTCATTGATGGGGATTTTAGTTATATGTTTATTTGATATCCTGGCAAAGATCTTGGTAAGTTAGTGGTTTCCATTGTCCTGTGCAGCAAAATTTGGTGTTGACCCTGCTGGCTGTGTGAACCTTGCGAAACATGTTACTACAAACTGCCCTAATCTTGAACTTTGTGGCCTGATGACAATAGGAATGCCAGACTACACATCTACTCCTGAGAATTTCAAGGTAGTGTAATTACTATACTGTTGATGGTTTGTTGTAAATGGTACATTCATGGTCTGGTTGGTCCTGCTGATCAAGTGTCTATAACCAAACCATCAAAGTTGGTTATCACTAAAATTCACTATTTGATTTTTTATTTATTTTTTCTTTTTTTCTTTCTGGAAACTATACATATTGTTTCAGTTTTGCCAGATAAATAAATACGTAGTACATAAATAATATAAAGTTTGAATCACACTATAATTAAATAATTTTATCTGAAAATTGTGGTTTGACCTTGGCGAAACTCAATACCATTAGTGCAAATATATCAAATGAGGTTATTAGAAATGAAACTGTTGATATAAAATCATTTCTAACAACTACGAACTTAAATGTATAACTTTATCCTCTAAAAATTGGGACATAATCTGTAGATCATTAGTCGCCTCTAGTTTGATTACTTCCAATGGCATTTCATTTTATCAAAATCCAAACCTGAAACCAAGAATTTGGTTTATCAAATTCCTTGCATCACGACCTTCCATAGCAAAACCTATGAACCACAATTTTGGGTCTGGATTGAGCTCTGATTTGGTTAAATTCTTTTGGTTAACTTTGAATGCCCCTAAGTGTCCTGTATAGATTTTATGTTATTGAAATTGCCCTAATGCAATTAGTCTTTGTGTATCAGACATTAGCCAACTGCAGAAGTGAGATTTGTAAGGCTCTTGGGATAGTAGAAGAGCAATATGAGTTATCAATGGGAATGTCTGGTGACTTTGAGCTTGCGGTGAGTAATATAGTGAGATGTGGATGTTTTGACAATTTTTTAATACGAGTGCTCGTAACTCTTTGTGGACTATCTTATCCCTCGCAAATTGCAATGACCGCAATCTTCAAATCTCGTGGGAGATTTATGTCCACTTGTAACATTTTCCTTTTGTAAAGCTTCATCCAACCCTCAAATTTCGTTCGCATTATGTTTGGATAATTTGCTATGCTACTTTTTTGATGAATTCCTTTTTGCCATTGTTGCAGGTTGAGATGGGCAGTACAAATGTTAGAATTGGGTCTACCATATTTGGAGCAAGGGAGTACCCTAAGAAATAGGCAAACTGGATGTGCAGCTCCGTATCAGATAATTAATGATGAAATTAGTCACTACAGATATTTTGTTATGCATGATTTATGAACATCATTTGTAATGACTTCAAAGTTTGTGCAATAAAGACCTATCTTTGAGATAAGTTCCATCACTAGTACATCTTCCACTTTAGCATAATACAAAATATTCTCTTGCTGAGAATTTAATGGGCTTCAGCCTTGTAGCCTCTTTGAGATTGGAATTTAGACCACAAAATTGTGTGCATGTAATTAGCTTAGTGGCAATGGAATTAATGTTCTGTAGTAAAATGTATTTAGATTCGAGTCCTTCGCGAAACGATCTTACGTCTGAGATCTCCGTTGTGAACCAATTTACCAATGATGAAGCTTTGTGATTGCCTCTATCTATAGAATCTGAATAAGCAAAGCCCAAGTATACAACACTTGCATTCAAATAAGTTACATATTTCCTTGCTCCACATTCATTGATTTGGTATATATATAACACGAAAAATTATTTACTTTTTCTATCGTTTGATATACAACTTGAAGCTCTATGCACAGCTTCGGCAACCACAATAACAAAATGGACATATTTAACAGAGGGGACACTATAATAGTTGAGAGGCTGCATTTTCTGGAATAGATTCTGGAAGTGAAAGTGAAGGTGAGGATCCATCACTAAATTTGCTGGGAGCAGGTGTGTTTTTCCGTGATTGCCGTTTCGTGGCTACTAGCTCACTCTCTTCTAACTCAATATTTTCTCCGGCTTCTTCTTCTTTAAACACCGGATGGGTGTATGCATTTTGGAGATAGCTTTTCAGATCCAGATTCGGCTCTCTTGCACGTTCCAGAGTGTCCTTCTTCATTGCTTCCTTCAAAACCAAAATGAAGCACATAACGATCATTAGTTTACATTCTCAAGATTAGCAAAGATCAAAGTTAACATCAGACAGAATTCTGAGAAAGTGTAGAATAATGTGCAATGTCGGAACAGGTCAGGATTCTGAACCTATTCTAACCAAAATTCTGTCTGATATTGGATTTGATACAAGACGAGTAGCTCAGTTACGAGATTGATTTAATTTTCAATGATCAAGACAATTTTGATAATGAGTCCAAAAGTCCGTTAGAATCAGATACTGTGCTCAAGATTATATGGATAACATGGGAATTTCTTCCTACCTGCAAAGGGTATCTAACGAAAGCAGGTTCATAACGGCCTTTGCAGAACACATGGAACCAAATGGTCAACACTACAAGCACAATGAGTAATGGCGTGAATCGGACATTCCCTTTGGTACTCATTAATCCCATCAGCACAAGCTGAGAGAACACTAATGAATAGATAATACGTGCATGGACATCTGGCCAATACGAAGCAGCACTTTCGTATCTTTGATTATACACATTTATGATCTGCAAGAAGAAGAAGAAGAAAAATTCATACATTAGTTTTCTGGATGTGTTTCTACATACAAGTTAGGCTAATATCACTTTCTAGACTAAATTTGCTCGATTTTCAGAAATAGACTACACTTATGATATTCACAACACAATCCAATATTTTGATTACGTTTTCAAATCTAGACCAGATATACATTTCCATACTGGATAGTAGAGTTGGCGATTTATATCTGACATGGAATTAAGCAACACAAAGTCGTGCCTAATTGACGTGGAATATACCAGTAACTATTCCGTTTGTGTCTACTTTTGGAAATGAAATCAATTTATTAGGTATTGTATTGTTCCCATCAATATCACAAGTGAGGTCAAGTTCACAAACTAGCACAACTTAAATCTACAAACTACACAATTCTAAAAGAAAGGCATATATGCATCTGGTATTATCATCAGTGGATAGAGCAAATACGAGAAATCAGAACAAGGACCAAGAGATAAATAAACATACCTGATGGCGAAATACGAGATAAGCCAGGACAAAGAAAACCAATATGAAAGGAAGGAACATTGGGGTGACCACAGCATAGACAAGGCCTAGAAGAATATATAATTGTATCCGAGGTTCGTTCCTGTGAAATTCAATGCTTCCTGGATCCATTGCCTCTTCTCTATCCTTTTCAGTCTTCACCAAGAGGGAATTCTTTAGGTGAAACAATATCAAGGGTATCAGCCTTAAGATTTCTCCGGCAACAATAGACCATCCATCTACCATTACGTAAGTAATGAAAAATGTTGCTTTCATAGGGATTGCCACACCAATTATTCTAGGTATGCTGCAATTAGTAACCACAAATTAGTAGCAGTACAGTAAGTGTGGGAATTATATATTTATAAGACTTTTAAGTGTGGTAATTTAGTATAAAGTTTTAATTAGCTTTCTTAGTTTAGTGTGGCCTCTTTAATCATACTCAAGTAATTACTTACTCGTTCGCCGACTCATCAAGAAAACTGTCAAGTTGTTCAAATGCAGTTCCAGCTATTACACTCACGAGGAAGACGTTGATAAAGTTGAATATATAATATCTGAATGCAGAACTTCTCTCCAGAGCAGATATCGACAGCAAACCCTCGAATGTGGCCAACATCATCAGTAATATTGGAAGAATTAAGAGGAAAATCTTCAAAGCAAGACCAGGTAAAAGTCCTTGTATTACAGACTTGATAAAAGGTCTGCATGATTAAAAAGTTAGCCATTAGTGTATGATGGGTACAAGACTAATAAAAACTATAGAATGTGTCGCAAAATGATAATTGCTTACAATACATAGGAGAAGAGAAACTTATTCAAATGAACCTACCAACATGTTCAACTTACGACTCCAAAGAAGCACGTATAAGCACAAGAAAAGGGGAAAAAAACAAGAATTGCAAAATTTTGTAATATAAGCACATCTAAGTGCCAGTGTCATTCTAGCAGATGGAAATATGGACCAACAACACTAGCGTCATCCTAAATTTGCAGTCATTACGAGACCAACAGCCGATAATAGAATTAAGTTGGCAAAGTCATTTTTGATGATAAGAAATGAGGGCGATGAACTATCTGATTTACCCTGAATGCATGGCAATTTTTGTACTCTTCAGCAGTAGCACAAGAAACAACTTACGAGAAAAGAACGTGCAAAGCTGAATCTATCAAAGCTCAGAGACAAAGGGCAAGACCTCTGATTTTGCCTTGACCAATGGCAATGTTAAATAGCACATGAAACAAGGAAAATAAGTAGAATAAAATTACATATCAAAACAAGTTCCAGGCCCATGTTCTTTACATCTTTTTCTATAATTTTTTCGTAAATCAAAGAGAGATAGATCACCATATATTAATAAATAAATAAAAGAAACACAACGTTCTCAAAGAAGCCTACAAGAATGGAGGGAAATCAATTATAGGTTAGTAACATTTAACTCAGATAAAGATTATCACGATCACAAGAATGACCATGGGAAAAATTTGTAAGACTTCTAGTTCATAAACAGATAACAGCATAATTAGCTCTAGTAAGCCATACTCACGTTTCAATTATCGACTTCAGAAATGGTACTGCTTTTTCAATACCCTCTATATTTGCAAGAGATTGCACAAAAGTCACAGGGATCGCGAAAAAGAATGTAAGGAAGAAGAAAGCAACAGAGATGACAAGCCTCCTAATAGAGAGTGAAACATAGGGGATGGCAAGATTATCCCAATAGACATCACGTGGTTCTGAAGCCCATCCTGTTAGCCACAGAGTCGGATTTTCGGATTGCTGTGTTTGAGCACAGACAGCAGCACCCCACCTAGTTTTAAACGAAACAAATGCTGCTGGCATGATGCTTTTAGGATCAGTTTTTACCCTCTCACGCTCTTCAGCTATCTGCATTTGAATGTGATGTTTGATTCCACTGGTTTTATGAAGATTTTAAATCCAACAATATTGATTAAAGAAGATAATTGAAGCACTTTAGTACATGCTGAAAAAAAAAAAAAAAATAGCAACCAACATGCTATGTACTTTTTGGTTTAAAAAATAAATTTGGGCCTGATATACATTGCACCTTGAGTAAAATTTTAACATAAATTTGGGCCTAATTTTACAATGACGCATTTTCATTGTGTTATGTTTCATGTTTCTAGTATATGATAATTTGAGGCTAACAGCATTTTTCATTATTGAAACTGTAATTATTCATGTCCAAATCTCAAAAATATTTTCTAATGAAATTAGAATAGAAATGAGCTTTTTACAAGTTGAGCTTCACAAAAATTTCCTTTAGTTTTATAAACTAGATTGTCGCAGCAACAAAAACTTCTCCTTTCTAAATCAAATTGCAGGTGAATACCCACATATTTCAAAAGCAAATTTAAGCTTTTCTAGGAATTATTCAGGAGGCTGCTGCTACCTTTTTCCTTTTTAGCCGAAGTCCTAGATTTACGCTTTTATCGTACCAAATACCAATCATGCCGAGAGTATCATCATACCTAATAAATAGGAGTTCAAATATTTGGACTTCATTTAAAAACAAAATCTCATGATGCAGTTTTTGTTCATGAATGTGTACTAAAGACTATATTCCAGACTCAGCGTCGGGAGGGTCATTATTCATATTGAATAATTGACTAAGGTCTAATATAAACATTCACTCTTTATAAGTTGGAATTTTACATATCTTAATTGGATAATCTCGAGGTTATGTTTTGAAAGTTATTATTCCAATGCAATTGATTATGATGAAGATTTAAAAAAACCATTTTTCCAAGAAGATATTTCAACCTATCAGTTCTGCTAATTATCAGGGATCACGCATTCTTGTTTGTAAGTTTCAGTGAGGAAACAACCATTCCAAATTTTAAATGAAAAGTTCAAGACACCATACACACACACACACAAAGAAATATTTGAGTGCTCCCTTACTTCCTTCGTGAGCCTGTCAATTTCCGCTATCTGATGATCAATCGCGTCCACTTTTTCTCCCCAAAGGCCAAGAAAACCAGTCTGCAAGTTTAGAAAGAAGTTTACAATATCATGACTTAACCTAACAATAATTTAACAAATTGATCAGGATAACACTTGCTGTGCATATAAAATACCTTTGTCATTGGCCTAGATTGCTTTCTTGCAAATTTTAACTGGTAATAGTCAAGCCAATTTTTCTTACTTTTTTTCTTCTTCACCAGTTTTGCAAGTTTATTGGCATTTATTACAACCTACAAAGATACCCTGATATAAGAACAAAGTGCATATAATATAGTAGTAAATCTTAATACCCAGTGGAAATACCAGAAGCAACATAAGTGGAAGATATGACATGAACCAAGTAGCCAGACTTTGAGGACCTGATATTATTAAATTAACTTATGCAATAAATTGCATTCATTTATTTGGAGATTTACCTAGGTACTTTGTACTTAGGGGATGTTATGGCTGATCTTACGAGATCTTTGTAACGTTTAGTAAGGGTTTGAGCTCTTTACAAAAAACCTAGCCAAACACCATCCTAAGCCAAAAGTCAAAACACAATAATGACGGAATATCAAAATGCCTGCACTTTTGATAGAGGAATAGTATAAACATACAGAGAAACGATTTAGAAGAAAATCCGGTGGCCAGGATAGTATCACAAAGTACATTTGTTCAAATGTTACCCTAAATTTTTTTCTTATTTCTGAGCTTCATGATGTACAGTTGCTCATTATGTTAACATTCTTTTATTTCTATTCAATTCATGATATGTCACCTCCTCATACCTCATTTATACACATACAGAAGTGATAAAAAAAAAAAAAAAAAAATCCTTGCCAATGTCATATCATGAAAAATAAAGCAGTGACTTTTAACTACTGAAAAATATATATATATCACACTCATTGCTTCTTAATTAGTTCCACCATACTCTACAAAGATAATTTATCTTGTGCGGCTTTTCAAGAAAACTCATGTTATAAGAAATGGGTAATAACATTAGAGGATGTTATGCTCCTGTTCCTCTTCAAGTTGAAATAAGATAGATTACCTCCTCCAAAACTTAACACTAGAGATAGATTTCAAAAAATATTGTATTTTACATAAATAAGTAACGAACATTGGAGAAACTCATGATCCTTTTCCTCTTCAAGTTGAAAAAGAAGATAGGTTCCATTTGCCCTTTGAAATTTTAAGTCTTCACCCAATGGGGCAGAACAATTTTCACATGAGAGGAACAAAAGTGCTTTGAATAAACGAGTTATTAGAATATGGTATGAAAACAGGAAATAGAATTTCCAAAAGAAATAAAACATATTTGTCAAACTCATGAAGACTAAAAAATATGAATTGACATTGAAAATAAAATTCTTTCTAACATTACACTGATATGAGTGAAGGAATTGAGTCCTTATATATATTTTACACTGAATATAATTGCAGAAAGTTTTAGCATGAAGAAAACCTGGTGAGTTTGATAATGATCTGGATGGTTGACCAAGAAAAAATGCTCCACTGATTCACTCACTGATTCATCTATATCTGGTGGCACATTTCTGACAAGAACCTGGGAATTTTTGTGCAAAAATAAAAAATAGGTCAAAAGGAGAGTTGTTCGTTGCATCAATATTAGGATATCCCTACACATAAGTATTTGAAAGAGACAACTAAATAACTACATATAGGCTATAGCTGTAATGAGGATGGGAGATAGAAGTCAGAATTCCTATGAAATAGGACTAAGCTTATCTATGTTGAAAATAAGATTTCTGGAAACCACATTTGCAGATATTCGTGTTTAATATAACCACAAGAGTATTCATTTATATAGAAAAAATAAATCTGAGAAAGTACATCCTGATTATGATTATATATGTCCTTTCTTCCTAAAAATTTCTCATATCAAACTAGTTTCAAAATAAATGAATATCTAAAGTTGCATCTTACAGTGAACTGGTCAGGACGCCGTTTATTAGAAGCAAGAAACTCTAAACGCATTAGCGCTACTGTTGCATATTCATTCCGCAATGTATAGCAAGTCCAGAAAGTAAATGCATAGGCCATCACTATATGAGTCCAAAACCTGTAAATTTCAAACAGCGGACAAATGTTGATCGCGACCTTAAGAAAACTCAGAAGTGCCTAATTGCTAACTAAATATATATTTTAGAAAAACACGAATGATATCCTCTACTTTTGTCCAATATGACTAATGTGGTAAAGATGTTATTCTTCAAATAGCTGTCAGTTTCACAGTAAAGTTAGATGCCAAGATCTTTAGAAAAACTTCCCATATAGCTAAAGAAGAAAAAGTGTCAGATAAGCTTAATCAAGCCGGCTGATATAATTCACAATTAAAGCAATTGATTGTTGAAATTCTATGCATACTCAAATTGCCCAAACATAGAGCAAACTGCTAGGAACAGAGCAACTATGTTGAGGAGTAATCAACTGTGCAGAAAAGGCAGCATTTCATGATAAGTATGGAATTGAGAACCAACTAACCTTGGTGATCCATATGGAACATTTGAAATAGAAAGTTTGTCGATGTTACTGTACTGTAGCTTGTTACTTGCTCCAGCATCTACCAAAGTGTTGTTTGTCCAGTTAACTGGCACGAGGATAGCCCATGAAACTAATGCTATAGGGACAAAAATCTTAAGTCTGCACAATTAATGCACAGGATTAGCATGCAGCACAGAGACGAACCTCAAAAGTTTAGTATGCACATAAAGCAATCATATCCATATTTTCTCTTTTACTAGTAAAACAACACAAATTACATCATAATGCTACATTAATTTGCATAAGTTATTCCCCAAGAAAAGTAAACATCAATCTTTACACTAATGAGTGAGCATACCCCAGCAAGTAAATTCGCAAATATACGACTGAGTCCAGCCCTGCATGATCAATGAGCTCCGGTTCTGGCATTTTTAGAGCATCCGGCACCCAATTCAAGAACCTAACATACGATCTCCAATCCAAATTTACAAACTTGGTCACATACGAGCCTTGACGTGAGGGAACACTTCTCAAACCCATGAGGTACCATTTTGGGAAATATACTCTGTCATTAATCGGCTGAAGGCGTAGGACAGCGAATGCAACTAGGAAACCCACTGCAAAGAGAATGTTTATTCCGGCTGCGACTCCTATATCCGAAAATGTGGCCATCTTTACACCAATAGACACTATTCAACCTCCTGCTAACCAAGAAATTTCGAACAAATGAGACCGAGAAAATCATAATTCTGCATCATGACATGTAAAATTCAAGTAGAGCCTCATACTTGAAATCTAATATATCAATCTATGAGTTATATCGAAGCAAACAAAATAACCCAAGCCGAATGCTAGTAAGAATCAACTGCAGACAATGCCGCTATTAAAAAATAATGAATAAATCATACCCATCGAAAAGACAAAAAATAAATAAAAATAAATAAATAAACAGAAGAAGAAGAAGAAGTATAAAGCATAGATCTCTTAAAGTATTGAGCGACCTCTCAACCGAATAACTGTCACTGTCAGAAGTGATTTGTTTTTTTTACTTTTGTTATGAAACAAGAACTTTCACATAATCAACACATCAAACCTTCAGCAATCCACCTCAAACATAACAAAATAAGAAAGGGGAAAGGAATTTTTTTATTTTTTATTTTTGAAATAAAAGACTTATTTTTTCTAAGACTTTACCGATCTTAACTTCTTTATCCTCGATGCAACTGGAAATAAACAGTTTCCACCGGTAACAACGGATACTCCTTCCTAACAAAATATCCCCAGAAGAAATGTCACAATAACCGACTGCATTACGGAAGAAAAATCACCAATAAACACACACACACACACCAACCACAAAACTGAAGCTACACTCCAATGAACTCCCAAAGCCTAAATTTAAGGCTTAACTAATCGCTTAAAAGTTAACGGAAACACAAAAAAAAAAAAAATGAATAGGCAATAAAGAAAGATTGGTGTCAGAGAATTAAACAAAAATTAAAGGAACTCTCTGACAAGTCCTCTTCATAAAATAAAGTCAAACGAATCATACCGTCAAACCACTCAGCCTGTACTTGTGGACATGAAGAGAGAGAGAGAGAGAGAGAGAGAGAGAAACTGAGATTTCCTGAAGGTTCTGAATAAAGCAAATTATGTCGACCTCTTTTGTTTTGCTTCAAATTTATAGAATAATGGAATATATTAATGGCACCGTTTTTTGCTTATTTGGCATTTTGGAGACTGCTGTAACGATTGAGACCTGAGCAAGACGAAGGGTACACCTGTTTTCTTATTTGTATGTGGCATTTATTTGATTTAATATTTATATATGTGGCGTCGATTTTATTTTTCTCCCTTCACAGCTATTTTATTATTATAATAATAATAGTTTATATTTGTCGACATAAGGTTTCTCATTTTGTAATTTAAAATAGTCTATAGTAAAATTTCTTCAGATTTTGTAAGTAGTCTCTTGAATGATATACTAATATCCATATTCCATATGCACCTTTTGTGAACTCGACTACTCGGGTTTTATCTACGACTTTTTTTTTTAAAAAAAAAATCCTATTCTAAACATGCCTTAAATTCACAAAATTTATAAAAATTTAAGTTACTTATTTTATTTATTCATCTATTTGAAGTTATGGGATAAAATAATTCAATATGTAATTTTGATTTCTTGTGTAAGTTGTCCCACTAAAAGTTCATGTAATTCTTACGAAGACATGTCAGTCCTCAAACTAAGTAATACGAAGTAGTATTGAATTACTAAATATTCCAAAATTTTGAAGGAAATAATAATAATAATAATAATAATAATATAGCAATTTATTTCTTTAATAAATCAAAATGTTTATATTAATAGAGATGAATTTATAATAAGAAAATAATAAACAAATGCATTAATGAATATACATAAAATAAATGAATAAGTAGAAATTTGGACTAACAAAACTTTAGTCATAAAACAAACTTGGTAGGTATTCACGAGATCAGACTTAAATGTCTAGTTTGCGTTCACAACTAACTCTTACTTATCATATACGTATATGGTACTATCGTTTTACTAAAGAAAGTAAACATAAATATTCTCCATGCCGACTATAAAAATTTGAGTATTCTAAAAATTGTAATTATTCTAAATTAAAGATGAGACCTAAAGAATTCTTTGCGATTTATTGGTGGATGAGGAAATTGAGAAATAAGAAGAGGATGCAAAATTTTATCACATAGTATAATATATTCTCATTTATTGTATACTCTCATCGTCCTTAATATATGTGTGATTTTTTTTGGGATGTGCCCCAAATATGTGTTATTACTTTAATGAAAAATACTCACTCATATAAGTGAGACTCATCATTCACTTAAAATAACTTTATCAATTTTTCTTAAAACTTGATCAAAATTTAATATATATATATAAGTGACGGGGGAATAATATATTCTCTAAGATGGGAAATAAACTTTCTTTTTATGGAAGTCCATTTTTTATTTATTTAAGTGATTATATTATAATAATAAAATGGATCATGATGGTTGGAACGAAAGATTATCATTCTAAATATCGTATTTAATTATCTTGAAAAAAAATCATTCAGAACTGAAAAAAATATAAATCTTTCAAAATACTAATACAAAAAGAAAAAGAATAATACTCCGTAATAATAAAAAAGATTTTGACCTTTTTCATCCAAGAAAATACAAAAAACTTGTGATTATACAATAATGATTGCATTACATGTCGGCAAGGACCCCACGTGAATGTTAAATAGTCTAACGGCTAGTTTTCTAATTTTTTTGCCACCGAAAGGTCAAGAGAATACATGGCTCACGCTCTTGATTGGTGTGTGGCAATACCATTCCATATACCATTTGGCATAATCCATTACCTACTCCCTCTCGTATTCTAGTCAAACACAACACATTCATATACACGCATCCAAGGTGATTCGAACTCCCGACCTCTTAAATTGAAGGGAAAACATTATATCAACTGAGTTGCGCTTCATTGTCTCGATTTGACCGATATAGATTTTAGTGAAAAAAATATATTTGTATTATTAGTTGTGAGTGGAGATTGAATCGCTCATATTTTGAATAGAAGTTAAGTCTCATAAGTGGTAAAATTGATAAATATGTAGTCTAGTAAATATATAAAGTGATAGTATTATTGTAATGAGTCTATTTACTTCTATAAATGAAAGTTGCGCATGGATTTGGGGGAGGATAGAGATTTATATATTACTCCACATGCCCCGTTGTATTAGGGGTGTCTATATGGGATCGGGTATTTGGATATGTTTCGAAATACCCAACCTAAATGGGTATGGTGGATACCCGAACCCACCATAATCGGGTATCGAGGCGGGTTATGGATTAATTTTTAAAAAAAAAATTGGGTACCCGATTACCCGATCATATACCCGATTAATTTTGAATAATAATTAATATTATTTTATATCATAAATATTACACGTGATAAGGAATGAAAAATTAAAAATACTAGTGAGATTGAGAAATAAACTGTGCATCAAACAAGAAATATAACAATAAACGTATAACACATACAATCATTGACTTCATTTTGTTTCTTATCAAAGTTATATTTGAAACTAAAATATTTTTTTGTCATAAATTAACTCCACACAAAATATTTAATATATTTAATTTTGTAAATTGGAAAATTTGGATACCTAGATTCCGGGTATCGGGTACCCGAATTACCCATTTGGAACGGGAGACGGAATAGAATTTTTGCTTATTTGGGATCGGGTACCCGACAAAGATGGAGCGGGTATCCCGTCCTGACCCGTTTAGACACCCCTACGTTGTATTAATGTCTCTTTCTTATTTGATTTGTCTCACTATATTAGTCTCATTTCTTAAAATGAAAAATGATTATCCACACATCATCTATATCTAAAACAAAATCTACATATATTTCTATATATTTTGAATTGCAAAAGATTTTCATAATTTTCTCGTTTGTTCTCCGACTTTTGAAATTTTTTATATCAAATTAAATGTCTTGATACGATCTTTTATTTAGAATTAATCATCAATATACTTTTATGAATATATGATATTCTACTTTGAAAAAATAAACTCTGCATTAAAATGCTAAACAATGTATTTTGTCTTTAAATAAACTCTCATAAAATATCGTGCTCAAAATATTTGGGATTTAGTATAGTGTGACGGACAAAGTAAACTATTAATAGAGTTTCAAATTAACAACCAATTGGAACATTACTCGTGATTTCAGGTTAGGGTTTATATTTTTTTAGGTATAGTTTGTTAAGTTTTTTTAGTAGGATTTAATTAATTTTGGTATGATTTTTATTAACTATTTTATTTATACTATTGGAACATTACTTGTGATTTCAAATAGTGAAAAAAATAATATTGTAGACATAAAAAAGAAAAAGTTTATTTTAGGTATACAAAACCCAACATTTTACTAGGAGTATTAATAATTTATTTTATTTATCTATATTTATATATATTTTTTAATTTCCATAACTAATAATGGAAAATTTTAAAGTAACTCATATCAAGACTTTTACATCATTCTTATACTCTTACTGTAGTTGGAACTAAAAGAAAAAGAATACAATTCACATTTCACAGTAGACAAGAAGTTATCTAAAATAGTCAGTAATATCGTTACTTCATTCTATGAGGATTAAAATCGTACACAATGTATAATATGGAAAATCCTATATATATTTTTGTCCAAATAACATAAAATTAACAATTACGGTAATATAGTACTTCAATTTCTATAGATCTTTTTTGGGGTCTCCGGATAAAGTACCATTTTAGAACAAGTATTGTAAACAATACCCTCAAAATAGTATTAATGTAAAAATTATCCTTCTTGAATTAAATAATGAGTTGGACCCCACAATAAATTCAGGTTGACAGAGATTCGTGTAATCATGGGCTAATTATATTTTATTAATAAATTTCACCTGCATATATATATGCACATATATATTTTGATAATTGATTGCAGAACAAAGTAAATATATATATTAGGATGATATATGTGTATATGTACACCATATCTTGTCGCACCAATAGCAAACTAAGAAAACCACTTGAATAAAATTAATTTGCATGCCATACAAATACGAATCTTCCTCCATATAAACCAACTGAAGCAGGGCCAATACACCCTCTAAACCCTAGTACAAAAATTGACGAATCTCTGTCAAATTTTTTGTTTTATTGTTTTGTTTTCTCCCCCACCCCATGCAAGAATCTTATGATTCTTTATAAACAAAAAAACAAAACACACCGCCCCCTTTACAACCCTAATTATAAATCCACATACACACACACCACACACCAACACTCCCAACCGGCACTCTATTCTCTCTCAAAAAATCGTAAGACTCTCCCCCACCGGCACTCTCTTCTCCCTCAAAAAATCGTAACAACACCGGCTCAAGCATACAACCTCACCGGAGTAATGGGGTCACAATACGTAATCAACGGAGACCACTTTGTCTTGCCGGTTAAATGAATCGGGAATATCCGTCGAAGTAATACCACGACGAATATCGGTATGTTTTCCGGCGAATGTAGTATTAATTTTTTGTTATGAATTTAAATTGTATTATTTGTTATGATATAATTAGAAATTAATTCATTTATTGATTCTTGTTTGAAATTAATTGATTATTATTTTGTTTAAATTAATTCTCTTATGTGATTTAATTCGAAATTATTAGAAATTTATAGTGTTTGTAATGTTAAAATTTATATTTAGGTTGAGAAAAAAAATGAAAATTTTGGGCAAAATCGGCCGGTCAATCGGACGCCGGAAAACCGCCGTCCGGTCGTATATTCCGGTTGTCGGAAAAATTACTTTTCCGGCAATCCGAATGACCGGCCGGCTATGCCCGATTTTTTTTTTTATTATTAGTATGTATAATTAAGCACATATTTTTTATAATTTTATTAAGTCGTTAATTAATTTTTTTTGAAAATAATTGATTATTATTTTATTTAAATTAATTATCTTATGTGATTTAATTCGAATTTATTAGAAATGTGTAGTGTTTGTAATGTTAAAATTTATATTTAGGTTGAGAAAAAAAAATGAAAATTTTGGGCATAATCGGCCGGTCAATCGGATGCCGGAAAACTGCCGTCCGGTCGTATATTCCGGTCGTCGGAAAAATCACTTTTCCGGCAATCCAAATGACCGGCCGGCTATGCCCGATTTTTTTTTTTTATTATTAGTATGTAAAATTAAGCACATGTTTTTTATAATTTTATTAAGTCGTTAATTAATATTTTTTTGAAAATAATTGATTATTATTTTATTTAAATTAATTCTCTTATGTGATTTAATTTGAATTTATTAGAAATGTGTAGCGTTTGTAATGTTAAAATTTATATTTAGGTTGAGAAAAAAAAAAAATTGGGCATAATCGGCCGGTCAATCGGACGCCGGAAAACCGTCGTCCGGTCGTCGGAAAAATTACTTTTCCGGCAATCCGAATGACCGGCCGGCTATGCCCGAAAATTTTCCTATTTTTTATTAGTATGTATAATTAAGCACATGTTTTTTATAATTTTATTAAGTCGTTAATTAATTTTTTTTGAAAATAATTAATTATTATTTTATTTAAATTAATTCTCTTATATGATTTAATTCGAATTTATTAGAAATGTGTAGTATTTGTAATGTTAAATTTTATATTTAGGTTGAGAAAAAAAAAATGAAAATTTTGGGCATAGTCGGCCGGTCAATCGGACGCCGGAAAACCGCCGTCCTGTCCCCCACCGACACTCTCTTCTCCCTCAAAAAATCGTAACAACACCGGCTCAAGCATACAACCTCACCAGAGTAATGGGGTCACAATACGTAATCAACGGAGACCAGTTTGTCTTGCCGAAAAATGAATCGGGAATATCCGTCGAAGTAATACCACAACGAATATCGTTATGTTTTCCGGCGAATGTAGTATTAATTTTTTGTTATGAATTTAAATTGTATTATTTGTTATGATTTAATTGGAAATTAATTCGTTTATTGATTTTTGTTTGAAATTAATTGATTATTATTTTGTTTAAATTAATTCTCTTATGTGATTTAATTCGAAATTATTAGAAATTTGTATTGTTTGTAATGTTAAAATTTATATTTAGGTTGAGAAAAAAAAATAAAAATTTTGGACATAGTCGGCCGGTCAATCGGACACCGGAAAACCGCCGTCCGGTCGTATATTCCGGTCGACAGAAAAATCACTTTTCCGGCAATCCGAATGACCGGCCCGCTATGCCCGAAAATTTCCCTATTTTTTCTTAGTATGTATAATTAATCACGTGTTTTTTATAATTTTATTAAGTAGTTTATTGATTTTTGTTTGAAATTAATTAATTATTATTTTGTTTAAATTAATTCCCTTCTGTGATTTAATTCGAAATTATTAAAAATTTGTAGTGTTTGTAATGTTAAAATTTATATTTAGGTTGACAAAAAAAAAAGAAAATTTTGGGCATAGTCGGCCGGTCAATCGGACGCCGGAAAACCGTCGTCCGGTCGTATATTCCGGTCGCCGGAAAAATCACTTTTTCGGCAATCCGAATGACCGGCCGGCTATGCCCGAAAATTTCCCTATTTTTTCTTAGTATGTATAATTAAGCACATGTTTTTTATAATTTTATTAAGTCGTTAATTAATTTTTTTTGAAAATAATTGATTATTATTTTATTTAAATTAATTCTCTTATGTGATTTAATTCGAATTTATTAGAAATGTGTAGTATTTGTAATGTTAAAATTTATATTTAGGTTGAGAGAAAAAAATGAAAATTTTGGGCATAATCGGCCGGTCAATCGGACGCCGGAAAACCGTCGTCCGGTCGTATATTCCGGTCGTCGGAAAAATCACTTTTCCGGCAATCCGAATGACCGGCCGGCTATGCCCGAATTTTTTTTTTATTAGTATGTATAACTAAGCACATGTTTTTTATAATTTTATTAAGTCGTTAATTAATTTTTTTTTGAAAATAATTGATTATTATTTTATTTAAATTAATTCCCTTATGTGATTTAATTCGAATTTATTAGAAATGTGTAGTGTTTGTAATGTTAAAATTTATATTTAGGTTGAGAAAAAAAAATGAAAATTTTGGGCATAGTCAGCCGGTCAATCGGTGTAATAACCTGATTTTTTAAAAATTTAGTTAAGTTAGAAAGTCTTTTAAAAACCAAAAAAGTCTATTAACATTAAGATAATCTACACCTCAAATAGAGTTTCTAGAATATAATGAAAGAAATATAGAATATTAATTTTGATATTTAGATATATACAATATATATATATATAATTATACATGTATGTATAATTAGATGTATACTAGAATATATAATATTACAAGAATATATCTACTATATAAATCTATTCATTAATGAATATATAAAGATATATATAATAATCGATCATATTAGTATATATATATATATATATATATATATTATATTTTTGCATGCAAAATTGAATCAATTATGTTTATGTAGTTATAAATTTACGTATATGAATTATAAATGCATGGGGATAATTAATAAAAGTGCATGTGCATTAGGTGCATGCATGAATTATGTCAATTTATATAAATAATCTTTACGTATATATCTACATCTTGAAATTAAATTGCCGACTCTTGAGTAATATTAGACGTGGCACAATAGCAGATAGATGTAGCTTTGGTGACTATATAGTCTATTGGATTAGATGTTAAAATATAAATTGATGTAAATCTCCTCAATATACGTGTTTTATTCATAGGTGATGACTACTCTAAACCTATGGATGACTAACAGAACCTACCCTCAGTATTTCTTCTATAAATATGCCTATTATTCCAATATGTTTAGATATCAGTAACTATTTTCTAGTTCTAGTTCTCCTATAATTTATACCTTGTCTTCCTGATTTTTGAAATCCAAAGAATTCCAAAATTAAGTTCTCGATCTATTAAAATAATAGATACCTAGAGAAGAAGGATTATATTTTGTCAACATAGAGCTATTCTCAAGGTTGCTTCAAGTCACAGGTGGGTCCAAAATATTTTCAAAGCATATGCAATGTTTTAAATACCGTTTTTATGTTATAAAATGCAATTATCCATAAAAATATTTTGTGTGTATGTTCCAAGAAATGACTCTATGGATTGATCGAGATTCATCGTTAGTATCAGATATACTAACTTTGAATTGTGCGCACCCCGGTTACATATGGTGCCTAGATCACCATCGTATGTAATTAATGGCGAATTCCTTGAGTTTCGGCTCGGGTTTTCTACAAGTACTGGGATTATTTAGGGTTTCGACCCTGAACCCGGTCTAGATGAACCAAAGGTGATTTGTAGCCTTGGTTGAGTCCAAGAATGAACATCACACACCCCAAAATGATATTTGTATTTTCAAGAGTTGTTTTCTGCAAGCCTCTTGATATACCATGTATGAATAAATTGTTAGTTTTCAAAATGCTTGCCAAAAGGGCATGATCCACTGAGTACTCAAGTACTCAGCCCAAAACTCTTTCAAATGTTTTCAGGTCTGGAAGCAGGTGATGTGCAGCAAGGCTGAGGCAGGAGATTGTTGTAGGGCCTTATTAAGTTTCCGTTATGCTATTTTGCTTAAAACTCTGATAACAAGACTACTAGTTTGGTAATAATAAATAAGTCGAGGGCGTCATCTTCCAACCCTCTAGTTATATAATATGGTTTCTTTATTTTCTAAACTTATTTCTCTCTTCTCATTTTACTTATTGTTGGATGGAGAGTGTCGTGTATCAGTTCCTTTTGGAAGCTCGCATTCTCACTCAATTATGGTTATCCCATTTTTCGAAGTGGATGTCGACTCCTCTAGTTTACTGAAAGCCGGTTTACCCCATCTTTTACTTTATGCAGGGTGGAGAGTGTCATGCAATGGTTCCACTTGGACACTCGATTTCCTACTCACTCTTGGTAATTCCAATGTGTCGTAGTAGATGGTCGACTCCACTTGGCAACTTGACGCTGGTTTCTCCCACTATTTTCTTTATAGTCTCATTTTACATTTTAAGATACCCGTAAAATGGTCATAAATTAATATTATCCCCTTTCTTCCCTGCTTCTTTAATCCAACCCCCGTCACACCCGGGTTCACAGGAATCGGGGCGTGACAATCGGACGCCGGAAAATCGCCGTCCGGTCATATATTCCGGTCGCCGGAATAATTACTTTTTCAGCAATCCAAATGACTGGCCGACTATGCGCGAAAATTTCCCTATTTTTTCTTAGTATGTATAATTAATCACATGTTTTTTATAATTTTATTAAGTCGTTACTTAATTTTTTTTTGAAAATAATTGATTATTATTTTATTTAAATTAATTCTCTTATGTAAATAATCAGTTGGTTAATTTAATTTTTTTTTTTTTTACAGGATTCTCTGGCGCCATGGTACTGTCGAAGCAATTTGATCAACCGGAGATTTGATGTCGGCAACTATTATAGGATTAAACTCTTGGAAGATATAAAGTTGGCACTGAGCGAGGCATATCGAGGTGGTGAATTGGTCGATGAGTTTCAGTTGGGACCTTTCGGACATTTGCTCGATTGGGAGTCGGGGCAGAACAGTAAACCCTTGCTCCACTCCGTGTTATCTCGAGCTGTCGTGACGGAGGTGGGAATTTAGTTCCACATTAGGGGTCAGTACGTAGAGTACACCGTTCAGGACCACGCTCTGATCACGAGGTTGAGATTTGGCCCTACCGATTTTGATCCTAGGATTCAGAGGGAGCCAAGGGCATCCCGTTTTTTTCAAGACGTCTGTGGCGGCCATGGTCAGAAGGCGGCACTGTTGCACTCCCATTTGGGAACACTCACGTCCGAGAATGATCCAGACGGGCAACTTCGATTGAAGTTGGCGAACTTGTTGATGGCCAACTGTTTTATCCTCGGTCATGACGGGCAGGCTCCACCCCACCAGTGGTTGTGGGAGTTGATCGACGACATTGATGAGTTCAATTCTTTTCCTTGGGGTGCATACTCCTACAAGACCTTGCAGTACTACTTGAGGACATTTCAGGTCCGGTCTAAGAAATATCACATTTATGGGCCGGCATGGGCACTGATGATCTGGGCTTACGAGGTGATGCCAGGGTTCGGTGAGCAATTTGCGGAGAGGGCTTCCACGACGGACGTGCCGAGGTGTCTCAGATGGAGATTCCGCAATACTTTCACCGGTGTGTCTAATGCAGAGCTGTACGCGTCGTTCGATGATCCTCAGGGAGGTATTACTAGGATCGAGCCGGAAGATCAGGAGATTGAAGAAAGTTACTACCAATCGGTGCATGAACCGAGGGCCTTACTGGTGAAGTTTCACGTGCCGAAGACTTCGTACATTATGGAAGAACGGCCTCGTATACAGCGAGCTGATCCCGGGTCCCAGCATGCCGTTGGAGATTCCTACGAGGGAAGTGAACGTAGACGGAGTTCCCGGTCTACGCAATTTGCCGGGAATCTAGCTGAGGAAGGTACATCTTCATCCCGGCAGCAACGTGGTTCTCAAAGCAGGAGTGGTGGACAGGAGCATTCTCTTCCCGAGATGTCTAGGGAGGACTTGGACAGTATTGTAGAGGACGTCACTCGTCGCGAAAACGAGCGCATTATGCAGACAATTAGGCAAGAGTACGAGGGAAGGGAAAAAAACCTCTTGACGAAGGTAAAGAAGTGGCTCGGTAAGGGAATCACGAAGGGCATTGACATCGTGAGTTGCGGGACTTCCTCTATGTCCATTCCAGTTCACTCGCCCCGACGTTCGAGCCCGCCCCTCAACGTTTTCTCACCACGGGCATCGGATTATGCAGCCACTGCTGTTTCGACGAGCCCTGAAGCGACCGAGCCCCTCGAGTCTGTAGCTGCTCGAGCAGACACCTCTCTCCCTCTCTACACGGGTGCCTTCACTGACCCCCTACATTAGCGAGAACCCGAGCACTGTAGACCCTTCGGCATTCACTTCTATTTTTGAGCAGGTATAATAAATTAGAGTGTTGTCTTTCTTACGCATTTAGTTTCATTGAATTCCGTGTTTCATGCATGCTTATTCGAATATTCATTTATCGTACAGGACACTCCATTCTTGCCGATGACTACCAGCGGACCCCTTTCCACCTTCATTCCGCCGTTCGGTCAGGGTTATGTACCGATTCCCGAAGATACACAGAACCGCCGAGGAACTCTATGCCAGAGTTCTGGTCCAGCACGCCTATTTTTTCAACTCCAATCCCGACATCCTCGACTGCCACTCACCCGAACATTACGATTCGTGAACAGCCGAGACGTGCTTCGTCGGTGGAGCTTGGGCAGGTATTTTTTTCAAAATTGATGTTAATATCTGATTTAATTGCAATCTATATCTATTGCTAAATTATACTCTAACATCGTATACTTTGGATTACCGTATTAGTATATTAATATTTCCTCACATCTCATGTAGTCTACTAGATCGAGGACTAGTGGATCAGAGAGGAAGAAAGCCCCTCCTAAAAAGTCAAATTAACGGGGGAGTGGTGCTTCAGGCGCTTCAGGGAGTAGTAGTACATATTTGCCGCCCACAATGCCGGCTATGCCCCCTCAGGACGTGGTGAATGATTGGAAGACATTTCTTGCTGACCGGACATAAGGACTGGCAGTCAGCATTCATGAAGCATCAGAAGATTAGACTGTTGCACATTTCGCTCAGAAGTTAGACAAGAAGGGGCATTGGGATATCTTCGTACGCAAAATTGAGCCTTAATTGAATTATTCAATATCATTTTAATTTAATTATCGCACTAGTGGTTCTAACACATATGTGTTCACTGCGCAAACTTTCGACCTTGCCCTAATGACCTTGCGCCAGAAAATTAAAAGGGAGACTGATGTTTATCCTCAATGGCGGGACGGAGGATTGGTCATATGCCCTACATTCGTTATCGTAATATTGTGAATTTTATATTTCATTTGATATATTTAACTGCCTCTCTACTTTCGCTGATTATGTATACTAAAATGTAATCATTGTTCATGAATGTAGTTGGATTTTAAAGCGGACTGGCAGGCCTTGTTTGAAGAGGCACGAAAGCTCTTTGGTACTTCCGCTGAAGAGGCGAGTAACCCCCATCATGGTCTTCTTATTGCGAATTACATGCGAACCCACTGTAAACCCAACCCTCAATTGATTGGTGTCTGTTTGGGTACGTACAGAGGAATTGATTCTCCTAACTGGTGGTCTGCAAGATCGGTAAGTCTTAGAAGTAAATCTCCGGATATTTCATTATGTGTTAATTTATTTATCACGTGGTTATTAAATCTCCGGATATTAATTACGTTGTTTCCACCACTATGTAGATTGTCATTCCATGGTTAATTGAACGTGGAAACCGATATGTTGTTTGTTTTGTCCTCCCGGATCAGAAAAAAGTCATTGTTATGGATCCGGGGTATTGGGATCTCAACGCCCAAGAGCGGGGATATGTTCTGAATGAATTGGAGCCATTGAGATTCTTTTTGCCACTTTGGTTAGCTGGTGGACTTTATTGGGCCTCGAATATTTATGGTTGGCGTGATAAGGCACATTCCTTTGAGTTTGAATTTGCTCCGAGGGATCAAGTCATTACAAGTCGTCTTGAAAACAGCAGTGGTCCAATCGCCATAATGAATATCGAGCGCTGGATTAGTGGATGCTTTGATGTAACTAATGTGGACGATATGTTACCCGTGTATAGAAAGATTGTTGCATGCAGGATCTTTAGTCACAGCACGTAGTTGTACTCTGAATTTTTTTTGTACAATATATTGGGTTCTTTTTCTAATTACAGTTTAATTCTATTGGGTTTTCTTGTGAATGTGAATATTCATTTATTTTGGACAATTTAATTTGATTTGAATTAATGTAAAAATAAATCTAATTTAATATATTAGCCTTTAAATTCATTTAATTTAATTTAATTTAGTTTAATTTGATTCGATTTAATTTAATTTGATTTAATGTAATTTAAAAATTCAAACTATATTAGCCGTTAATTTCATGTAATTAATTTAATTTGGTTTAATGTAATTTAAAAATACAAACTATATTAGCTGTTAATTTCATCTAATTTAATTTAATTTAGTTTAATTTGATTCGATTTAATTTAATTTGATTTAATATAATTTAAAATACGTAGTTGTAAACACTGAACATTGTACAAAAAAAAACCATTTAAACTAAATTATTGATATATGCTAATCAGATATATTGGGGCAGTTAGGGCCGGTATGATCAGGAGCGTCGCAGTGCAGACATCAACGCGGTCTACGACCTCGACGGCCGCCTCGTTCAAGTCTGCCTCTGATTCTTCTTTCTTTTGGCCGACCAGGTAGACGTTTCAGGATTGGTGGTTGGACGTCAACGTCCTTGATGGACCGCGGCACTGTCCACAGATGTTTTTTCGGTACACTTCGAATTAGGACGTTGAAACAAGCCTCATATGAGGCTCGTCTATAGAATATCGAGACGTAATCCACCACGTTCTCTCTATTCTTCCTGCAATTAATAAAAAAAAAATTGGGTTACAATATAAATTCTACACTGAAATATATTGCATTCAAATAATGCAAACTGAATTTCATTACTTGATTGCTGTCATCGCGTGAGCACAGGGGAGACAATCAAACTCCCACCGCCTGCATTGACACACGTGTTGCTGCAGGTCAACCATCACTTCCCGTTTAGACGTCTTCACTTTATAGTGAAGAGTATTGGCAATCCTTGTGGCCTTGTAGGTGTTTGCGTATTCCAATTGCACTGCCATTTTTCTCCGAGCCTCTTCTGTGATCGGGTGAGTATCATTCCTGCACTTTTCGCGTCGCTCATTGAACCATTCTTCAATGATAAGCCTTACAACATCTAGACAAGCGACAATCGGCAGACGTCTCGCCCATAGGAGGCTATTGTTAAAAGATTATGTTGCGTTGGACGTCATGTTGCTGAATCGTCTTGCCTCGCACTGCGATCGGGACCACTTTGTTACTCCAACCTGTATCAACCTGTTGTAAGCCAGCCTGCTAGTGCGCCAGATCCCCTCAAGGTAGGTCTGAAAATCATGGTCGTCGTACGTGTACGCGGCATGTTAGAGCTGGATGCCTATATTTTTGCCATAGTGGGCGAGATTTTTGGCAAGATGGAAGTAACAGAACCCGTGCTTAGCTGTGGGGAAGATCTCTCGGATAGCATGTATGATAGACGCGTGTTGATCGGAGACGAACAACGTACCCAGACATGGACCATATGCTTCTCGGAGGCAAGCCATGAACCAAGTCCACGATTCGTTATCCTCAGTCGGCCCTATTCCGTACGCAAGAGGGAATAGTTGCTCGTTTGCATCCTTCGCCACAACTACAAACATTAACCCGTGGGCCTTCCCCTTGAGATGCGTGCCATCAACAAAAATGACTGGCCGGATATATCCATTTCGCCAACCAAAACGCGTAGCACCTAGAGCAACGAAGACTTATTTGAACCGGCCATCCTGGTTAATCTCGTGCTGGGTGATCATCTCCGGATTAGTGAGCCTCAGCATGTAAAGGTAACTAAGCAGATCGTTGTAGGAATCCTTGTGTTTGCCGTATACCATCTCAATGGCGGCATTCCATCCCTTCAAGCACACATCGTAGGTGGCATAGATGCCGAACTTGGATTTGAGCTCGTTGTGAATAATACGGGGCTTTATTATTTCAGCATCACGGAGCAATCTTTTCGCAAAAATTGAACCGATCACCAACGCGTGGATCTTCCTCACATGAGTGGTATCTGTTAGACCTACCTCATCGCATTTGTGCTCCTCGTCAAATGTGTTAACAGTCCAAGGCCCGCCTTCGCTAGTGAGATAAAGTCTGAAGGGGCAATCTCCGGATAATTTGCATACCATGACCATTCTTGTCTTATCTGAATTAGCAACATAGTATTCTTTCCTCCTGTTCAAATGCCATAAACCTACTGCGATCCAGATTTCATCCTTGGAGAAGAAAACTGAGGTCCTCGAGAGCTCATCAACATTCAAGAGATCATCGTGATACACTAGTGAATCACGGGGCCGGGCAGGGACTATCGGGACAAGCTAATTACTCATGTGCTCTGTGTCCGAATCGTACTCCTTTTCACCCTCTCCAGGATTTGGGAACATCATCCCAAGGAGTTTTTGCATATCCCCTTCCTCCTGTATCCAAGCGGTCCACTCCGCGAATAAAGCCCTGTTAAGCTGCCTACCATCATGGTATAGATTGGTCTCGCCCTCGCTCTCCGAGGTCTTCGAGTCCTGTTCAGGTTCCGGGACATAATCTTCGTCATGTATTTGCTCTTCGTCGTGCTCGACATCTTGATTGAGGTCTGGAATATTACCTATTTCCGGGACGTTGTTGCTTTGGCCGAGATACTCGTCCCCTACCCAGTTGCTAGAAGCAACAGCCCTCCCGACTTCATCCAAGTATGCCCGCCAATTGTCGGTGCCATGGCTGATAAAATCATTTGACCCTCCGTACGCCTGCGACTGATCGAAGGTAGGGATATATGGAGAGGATGTCTCGACGTATGAAGATGATTCTTGTAATTTATCGTCACTCGTCAAACGTGAAATCGCATCACGTCCGCGGTTGCTCTTCCTTATATAAAAAAGATCGAAATCGGAGCCCGCCGGGTTGCAATAATGAGATATGAGGTATCTCAAGTTGTAAATTGTTATCTCATAAGATACTGATAATGAGATATTCACCTCATCGCCGTCTTGATAACCAGAATCATGTCAGATATCCCCGTATTTAACATTGGCGTAGATCTCAGCCATCTGTAGTCAAATAATTACAACTTAATTAATAAAAATTACAAATAATATAAAATCAATAAATCAAACACATAAATATATACTATTTACGTTAGGAACATTACAAGTATGTACTGATTTAATCCATCACATAAGGGAATTAATTTAAATAACATAATTGATAATTAATTTCAAACAAAAATTAATAAATGAAATAATAAAATTACAAAGTACATGTGATTAATTAACCATACTAAGAAAAAAATAGAAATTTTTGGGCATAGCCGGCCGGTCATTCGGATTGCCGGAAAAGTAATTTTTCCGGCGACGTGAATACGTGACCGGACGGCGGTTTCCCGGCGTCCGATTGACCGGCCGGCTGTGCCCAAAATTTTCTTTTTTTTCCTCAACCTAAATATAAATTTTAAAGTTACAAACACTACAAATTTCTAATAATTTCGAATTAAATCACATAAGGGAATTAATTTAAACAAAATAATAATCAATTAATTTCAAACAAAAATTAATAAACGAAATAATAAAATTAAAAAATACATGTGATTAATTATCCATACTAAGGAAAAAAAGAGAAATTTTTGGGCATAGCCGGCCGGTCATTCGGATTGCCGGAAAAGTGATTTGTACGGCGACCGGAATACGTGACCGGACGGCGGTTTCCCGGCGTCCGATTGACCGGCCGGCTATGCCCAAAATTTTCATTTTTTTTCCTCAACGTAAATATAAATTTTAAAGTTACAAACACTACAAATTTCTAATAATTTCGAATTAAATCACATAAGAGAATTAATTTAAACAAAATAATAAAATAATAATCAATTAATTTCAAACAAAAATCAATAAACTACTTAATAAAATTATAAAAAACATGTGATTAATTATACATACTAAGAAAAAATAGGGAAATTTCTGGGCATAGCCGGCCGGTCATTTGGATTGCCGGAAAAGTAATCTTCCCGGCGACCGGAATACGTAACCGGACGGCGGTTTCCCGGCGTCCGATTGACCGGCCGGCTATGCCCAAATTTTTTTTTTTTCCTCAACCTAAATATAAATTTTAAAGATACAAACACTACAAATTTCTAATAATTTCGAATTAAATCACATAAGGGAATTAATTTTCAAAATAAATCAATTAATAAATCAAAATAATAATCAATTAATTTTCAAAATAAATCTATTTACTGATTCCTAAACATATAATTTTATTTTCATAAATACGACATGTTATGAAAATTCAATTAAATTCCAAAATAAATACATAATCTACTTGCTAAACATATAAATTCGATATTAAACGATTACCTATATTGTTGGATAATTCAGAAACGCGATGAAGCAATGTGGTTTACTTCCTCTTCCTCCTCTTCCTCTTCCTCAGTTTAGCTTTGTTTACTTCTTCTCAGAACAATTTTTTTGGTGAATTGGTTTTTTTTTTTTTCTGAATTCTATTTGCAATTTTGCGTTGTATGAGTTATTGTATATATTCAGTTTTCGGTGTGGTTGACATAGGATACCAATACTATTTCATCTGTGATATCAGAAATGAATTATTTGTACCAAAAAAGCAGTCAAATTGTGCCCATTCACACATGCATGCATAAAGCAAAAAAAATATTAGTAATACTGTTCATAATAGTAATTATAAATAAAATAAATTTTTAAGGGAACGTCACCTCACATTCATCATTCAACAATAATTGAATTGTGGGTGGTAGTTTTTAAACATAAAAGGTGGGACTCACAACACATTAAAATAATTATAAGGGTAGTTTTTATATTTCTTCATTTAGAAGGGTAATTTTTACATAATAATTTTTAAAAGAGTAGTTTTAAATATTCTGAGATTTTTTTTATCTTCTCATAGATTTCCACATGCAATCATTGCATGTGTTAAGCACGAGGTCATACGTGCAAAGAAAGTTACCTTTGCTAGTACATAAAAAGCATGATCCCGAAACGGTAAAGTCGATGCTACATCTAACGCCGATGCTACACCTAGCGCCGATGGTATAAGTATCACGATGTATTAATAATTTTAACATCTAAAATAAATATTCAGAATATTATTTTTCATTATTTATTTAATGGATTAATAGGTGTTTAGAGCTGCAAATTTAGGATCAATTTTTGCCAAATATAAAAGTGTCAACATGGGCTGGACAACCTAAAATGGCATAAGAGTCATGATGGGCCGGATGGAGAGAGTAATTATTTATTTTAATGAAATGAAGAAAAATGAAGGTAATTCAAGTGAATGAATATATAAATGTAGAAATTACATAACTAATAATATATGTATAAAAGAGAACAAATAAATGAGAAAACTCCAAAAGATTAGGGAGAGAGAATATGGTTGCAAAAAAAATTGGGAAAAAGAGAGGGAATATAATTACATAAGAGTTAGTCGTCTATACTCATTGCTTAGCAAAGTCGCTTAGCACATCATTACTCTACATACGTAATATATTATATATGGAGTATTCGAGATGCTAATAAAATCTGAATTTGTGGATTTGGAACAAAATCAATTATTTTCACTTTTTAACTGGTGAAAAAAATATCGTGAATTTTTTTAGTGAAATTATTTGTATATTGGCAAATTATGATCTGAAATAGGAGAATACCTGAACTTAATGACATATTTTAATGTTCGCAAAGCATAACTTGATTATAGTATCATTTAATAATGTCTAACCACATACATTGCCGTGCATCGTACGGGTGCGAAATCTAGTTCCTATAAACATGGGAGCAATGTTTTAAAATCCGGGCCGGACCAGCCGGTTCAACCAGGAACCGGAAACAGTGCCGGTCCGGTTCATGGTATTGAACCAGCAGTCCTGTAGAACCGTCAATGGACCGTCAAACCCGGACAAACCGTAGAACCGGAGGCGGTTCTCAAGAACCGTCCGGGTCAGATTTACAACAACAAAATTTGAAATGGCCTTGCGGAGGTTTAAACCCGTGTCCCTCAAGGGTGAGACTATGAGCTTTACCACCTGCGCTACCTC
The DNA here is from genome assembly GCA_001642375.2 of Mentha longifolia. Taxonomy (NCBI): domain Eukaryota; kingdom Viridiplantae; phylum Streptophyta; class Magnoliopsida; order Lamiales; family Lamiaceae; genus Mentha; species Mentha longifolia. Next base: position 17,747,965 of record CM038112.1, on the reverse strand, counting down.
ATTTACATGTAATTGCTTAACATTTTATTTTGCTTATCTTATTTTTAAAACGATTAAAGCACACTATCTCAATATGTTTTTAACTATTTTTCTATTATATCCTTATTTATTTATATGCAAATTCTTATAGTTATACAAATAATATAAAAATATTTTGCATATATTTATTGGGAATATATACAGGTGATATAAAAAACTAGTATAATTAAGAAGTTCTCCTTGCAAAATACTCCCTCCGTCTCGCTATGATCGACCATTTTCTTTTCGGCACGGGATTTAAGACGGAAGTGATTAGTGTATAAAGTGTATTGTGTGTAGGGATGTGGTGTTGCTTATTTATTTAGGCATATTTTAAAGCCAGAGCATCATAAATGCATAAAAATATATTGATGTCTTATCTTAAATGAAAGATCATATCAAGACCTTTAATTTGGTATAAAAATTATAAAAATTCGAGAACAAACGATCAAGTTATGATAATTTAAAGTTTTATAATTTAAATTATATTGGGATACGTGCTAAAAAGTGAAAAGTGAGTGGATGATGAGATTTAATTATAAAAAGTTAAGTGTAATAAGGGATTTACTAATTGTACGACTTAAAAGTTAATTATTTCCCAAAGAGGAAAGGGGTCAATCATAGTGAGACGGCTCAATAAGAAAAATGAGTCAATCATAGCGAGACGGAGAGAGTATAAATTTAAGATATGATATTGAATTTATATTAAAAGGAAAAAAAATATTATAAATTTAATATATTTTTTATTTTATAAGTTATGAATTTGCTTATATTTATGTATATAATGTATTTAATATGATTATTATAATTTTAATAATTAATATTATTAAAGAACAATTCGATCCCGGTTTAACCAATTGAACCGTGACCCGGAGGCCTCGCCGGGTCGACCTATGGTCCGAGTTTTAAAACGTTGCGTGGGAGTGATGGAGCAAAGCGGAGCTGATGTGGTTTTTCGAAATGAATTCCTAGAATATAATTTAATCCGTTGCCGACTTCCCAAGTCAAACCGGATATTTGTTTTTCTAGAGATGGAAGATTGACTTATTTTATTAGGGAGGGAAATTTAATACAAATTAAAATAATTAAAAGAAAATATAATACAAATATTTAAACGACATTGTTTCATTATAACGATGCCGTGTTGATCGTCGTCGCGTCAAGTGTGTTTGACACGTTGAATTTGAGTTTTTCTTTCAATTAATTTTAAATTTTATTTCTACAATTTTTTGTTTCTGAAAATGCAGCCTCTCAAAAAAGATGAGCTGTCCACTATATATTAATGTCTTCTTGTATAGCGATTGTCAAAGCTGCGTGAAGTTGTAAATTCAATAATAGGAAATAGATAAAAGGAATGAACGTGGAGGAAGCGAGAGCTGTAGGCAATCAGTATGTGTGGATACAGGTAACAACATTCTAAAGCATTATACTGTATTCTTCGATGACAAAAATTTGGGTGAGGTCGGCCACATAATGTGGTCGGGTCAAAGTGTCAATCTTTATACAGAAAAATGTTAATCTATACGAATAAAAGTGTCAATCTTTAACATAATTATTTAACAAATAAAATGTCGATTTTTAAAAGTGTCAATCTTTATACAGAAAAGTGCTAATCTATATGAATAAAAGTGTCAATGTTTTAACCGTCTACATAGTGCCTCTGGCTGACCCAAGTGTGTCCCTTCTTTGATACAGGGTTTCACGATGGTAAAGTCGATGCTACACCTAGACCTGCCCACGGGCCGAGCCTGCCGGTTTCGGGCCCGGCCCGGCGGGCCACGGGCCTCGGACTGCATGAACCTAGCCCGGCCCTAGACTTGTGCCGCGGTTTAGGGCTAGGCCCTAGGCCCGCCGGTTTAGGGCCGGGCCAGAACCGTAGGGCCTAGGGTCAGCCCGGCGGTTCACGCAAATGGGAAAGGGGGCTGGGAGCGCGCGGCTGAAGAAAAAAAACAGAGCAATGCTCTGTTTTGCCAAATTCCACTCGGCATTTTGCCCCTTAAGGGGTGTTTAAATATTTTTTTTTTTCTTTCAACTTTTTTTAAGATTTTAAATTTTATTCTTTTAAATTAATTAATTTAATGAATAGGAAATGTTAATTTGTCAACTTTTAATTTATTTTATTTTTTTTAAAATATTTAAATTACTCATTAAATTGTTGATAATGCATATCAAATTATTAATTGATGGAGATTTGCAATATTGATGAAAAAAATTACAATATTAAATTAAGCTCAATTTAATCACTTTGACAATAGAATAAGTATTTTTACATTTGACAAGAAAAATACTAAAAATTATAATAAGGGACTTGAACTCAATTTAATTTCAAAAATTGAGTTGCCTACGTATCCTCATTTTAATAGAGGAATCAAAGTCGACGTAGTTCTTATTACAACACAACGGTTCCTATTCCGCACCCGATGCCGATGCCGATCGATCCGTCTCGGTGAAGGCTTCATCTTCGCTCTCATTCCGATCATCCCATTCCAGTTCTTGAGCTCTAAGGTCGGCCCTACACCAATCATCGAGCAACATGGTAGCTTCAATGTTTGCCGCCTTCATTGTTGATCTTCTTTGATCTAGCATAAGACCTCCGGTGCTAAAGGCTTGTTCAACGGATACGGTGGATGCCGGGACGACAAATAGCTCCTTCGCCATCATGGAGAGTATTGGGTACTCCACCTTCTTCGACCACAATTTCAACACGTCGATGACCACTTTCTTCAACACCAAAGACAAAACGAGTTTGCAAAAATATATCCAATTTACTATTACCTTGGCTCCTTGGATTATCATAACTTCTATTTTGGTACATTCCTTGCATTTGTCTAACTAAAGGATCCATTGTATTCATAGCAAAGGGAAAATCAAATGAAGACAACATAGAAGAAGAAGAAGAAATATTTGTATTATCTTCATTACTACCATACTTTATCCTATATTCATCAAAAAGTTCTATCAAAGTCCTATGTAGATCATCCTTCATATCTTGCACATTAGGAAGATCAAAAAATATTTGTTCACCATCAATTACAACATTACTAAAGTCCATTTGCAAAAAAGCATCATAATAAATTTGTAGCATTTGACAAACACCTTCATATCTCCATTTAGGATCCAAACATTTAGCAATCAAGAAAATTTTTGGAATCTCCCTAAAATACTTTAGCCATTTTTGAACCATAAAATAAATCACACCTTGCAAGTTTGGCCTAGTAAAACAAGCCTTAAAAGACATAGCGATATACATGCAATGTTCCAACACTTTAACGGAAGTACAATAATAAACACCCGATAATTGTTTAGTAGCCATATGAAAAACCTTCAATAATCCATATAAATCATAACATGCATCCCAATGACTCTCATTAAGAACTAATTGAGCCGTGGAATATTCTTTCTTAAAAAAATCACATAAATGACCTTTATACTCCATCGTACTATTAAGCATCTCATAAGTAGAATTCCAACGATGAGAAACATCGGCTTTGAAACACGTATAAACAATATTCTTTGAACGACAATATTTTTGCCATTTTTTTCCAAAGTTTTTGATTTGTGCAAATATTTAACGACATTTTTAATAGGAAGAACGGACTCTTGAAAAATATCATAAGCATCTTGGACACATAAATTCAAAATATGACAAATGCATCTAGAATGAAAATATTTTCCATCAAAAGTTGGTGCACATGCTTCAATGAGTTGAGGAATACTAGCCGTGTTCGCCGATGCATTATCAAAACCAACCGAAAAAACCTTATTAATCAAACCATATTCATTTAAAACGGTGATAATAATCAAAGCAATATTTTGAGCCGTGTGAGGCTCTTCAAACTCCCTAAATGCAATCAAACGTTTTTGCATAGTCCATTTATAATCAACCCAATGACATGTAATTCCCATATAACTACGTATATTATATGCATCCGTCCAAACATCGGCACAAATAGAAACTTTATGACCCAAACGTTGTAAATATTTCATCAAATCTTTTATTTTACCATGCATTGACGCCTAATCCTCTTAAGCATTTGAGTTCTAGCAACTTTACTAGCATTGGGACCTAAACCATCTTTATATGATGCTTCATACGTTATTCTATCGGCATAACTAAAAGGTTGTTTCTCCATAGCACAATATCTAGCCATAGCATCTTCGTATCGACCTTTATCAAATTTAAATAAAGCTTGCGTACCCGATTCCGAAGATGAAGTGGGAACTCGTATTTAAGTTTGACTAGTCGAGATTCCGAACTCCGTTCGATGAGTGCTCTCCATGTGCCTATTCATAGTGCCGTAGCCTCCCTTTTCGATCCATTTGTAATGGGTTGGGCAATAGTTGCAATACACAATGTACCTCTTTCGACCATCGGCTAGAGGAGGAACTCCTTCGCTCTCCGGAACTTCAACTTTTCGAAAGTGTTTCTTGAAGATGTCGGACTTTGCTTCTTTCTTGGATTTTGATGGAGAAGGAGGAGGATGAAGAGGTTGATCTTCTTCGTCGTCGTCGTCGTCGTGCTCTTCATCGTCGTCGTTGGTGGAGCCACGAAATTCGAATCCTTGGCTTTCCATCGTATTGACCATCTCCTCAAAGGCTTTATCTTCTTGCTCTTGGGCTTGAAGTCTCGCATACTCTTCGGCTTGTAGTCGTTCGGCTACTTGCCTTGAGATTTCCTCGGCTATTTCCGTCCTTCTTGACCTTTGAGTTTGTCGGCTATTTCCGTCGTCACCACCGGCACCGACCATCTTGCCCTTACCCTTGTTTCCTTTGGAAGAAGACATAATGTGTGTGTGTAGATATGAAAGTGAGAGTGAGAATAGAGAATGAGTAGAAAGAGTGACAATATAGATTTCAAGAATGAGAGTGAGAGCTTGAGAAAGTGAGAGCTTGAGATAGTGAGAGCTTGAGAGCTTGAGAGAAATTAAATTGAGAATGAGAGCTTGAGAGTTGAGAGTGATAATGAGAGCTTAAGAATAAAAATTAGGTGTTTGATCTTTGAAAACACCTTGAATTTATAAGAGGAATGGAATGGGGAGTGTGGGAGAGGGGGATCTTGGCCAAAAAAACGGCCAGGAGCCGTTGGTGGTGCATGCATGCATGCAGCCGCACACAGCACGCAGCAGCAGCAGCTGCTCCCCTGTTTCTGCCCGTTGGGCCCGTCGGGCCGGTCCCGGCCCGTCGGTCCTGGCCGGCCCATCGGGCTCCCAACGGCTATAAAGGACCGACGGTTCAACTGCAAGCCCGACGGGCCGGCCCGGCGGTTAACCGTAGGGCCGAGGTTCATTTGAACTATGAACCTAGCCCGGCCCTCGGTGGCGGGCTAGGGCTAGGTTCGGGCCCGTTGACTTTCGGTTTAGGGCTCAACCCATTGACTTTAGGGCTGGGCTAGGGCTAGCCCGACGGGCCGAAAAGCCCAGGCAGGTCTAGCTACACCTAGCGCATTTGCGCTCTACCGCCAGCGATCGACATGATTAAAATATTGTTAAGCTATTGGCTTGTAGCATTCATTGAGCCGCGAGCTGCCCAACCTTGAAGCTGTAAGTTTTACGCTAAATTTAACGGAACAATGTTTCTTCCGCTAGTTTTTTTTTTTTGGAGCTGCTCTTATATTATGTATTTAATTTATTAGTTTAATTGATTTTGTGGTATTATATTTTGTGCAATTGTTTCTTCCCGCTATTTTTTCTTTTTCTTATCTTTTTTGCACTTATAGTATTATGTATTTAATTTATTAGTTTAATTTAATTTGTGCTATTATATTAGCTTAATTTATTTATTATGTTTTTGTTGTCTTAAATTTTATTTCTTTATATATGCTTAAAAAATATATTAATGATACAAGATAACAAAAATAAAAATATATTAATTTTTTCTAATAATTCGAAAGTCTATCTCCACTTTCTCCATCTGCACAAAGGATTTGCACTTTTATTTTATAAACACTATACCCCACCATAATCACTTAATCTTTACCATTAATAAACTTATAGTTTTATAATGTAGGGTATAAAAGTTAAAGTCTTATAATTTTAGGGTATATCTAAAGTCCACCCTTAAAAAAATACTACGGACGGCAAAGTTGGCCCGGCCCAGCCGGGTTTAGGGTCGGGCTGGACTTCATAATAGTAGGCCGATTGAATTTTCCGGCCGGACCGGGTAGCCCGAAAAGGGCAGAAATCCCGATGGGATTGGGAAAGCCCGGTCTGGCCCGGCTATTTTGTACTAAAAACATATTTATGGGCTGGGCTGGGCATTGAAAAGTGAGGCCCAAAATGATTTTGGGATGGGCTGGCCCGAATAATTCAAAAAGCCTGGTGGGAACCTCCCCTGGGTCTATTTTGCGGAGAACCGGAGCCGCTATGAAGTCGACGAACACGATCCATAAGCTAGAGGAGCAAAGGTATCAACTTCTTCCCTACATCTCCAAAACCTCTTTTAGTAGATCCTTAACCGAGATCTAACACCTTGCAACCCTCAAAATTTCATAATTTAGATGATCCATAATATATTGATATTAAAATTGACTTTAGTATCGTGTGTAATTAAATATTCTGATGCATCTACTAATGTATTATAATTAATTAAATTAAACATATTTTTTGTGATGCATAAGAACAAAACTACTACATAAAGCTCAATAAAACAATTAATTAAGATCATTAACACTAAATCATAACTTAACGTATACTTTATAGATTGTAACTACAAATCGTTCATTTTTTTATAAACAGAACATGACAGTCTTATTAATTGATTACAATAGATTTAATAGATTGTGTGTTAGTAATGTAATTAGAAAACCTCAATTTCGCAAAATTAATTTGAATCGAAGTATTTTCAAATTTTCAAATCTATGAAATTACACTGTGCAAAAGCTTGACTATAACATTAATTATTTAACATTCACTAATTGTTAAAAATAATTATGTGCGTGTGTTGACCTAGTGGTAGGAGGTAAGGCCTTGGATCAAAGGTCATGGGTTCGAGTCCTCCATGGTGCGGCCAAAAAATTTGCCTGATAAAATATATATATATATATATATTGTTAAAAATAATTTAATGTAGGTTTCTAAACAATATCCCGATGACGATGACGAATAATAATAATAATAATAATAATAATAATAAATTTCCATTAGTCATGCCGAAAGTCGGGTCAACTCGCTCGATTTCGGACCACCCTTATTAGATTTTGGATCACACAGTCAATACTAAATCAGATTCATTGCTTTTTTGGGCTAGAAAAAATTTCGACTGTAACGTTAAATCTTCATGTCCCATAGGGCTAAAAAGTTGACGAATATATGAAATATGTATAGATTTCTTGAAACTTAGTCGTAATTTTGAAAAAGAAAAAATAAAAATCAAATAAGTTGTGATAAATTATCTAAGACAATTATCTCATATTATTTGGATAATACGCCCATTGTTCCTCATCTGTTTGTACAAAAAGTAGTTGCACAATTTTTAATAAAATGGTAGGTGATGTCATATAATGGTCAGTAAGTAGAGATTATTAATGGTAAAGATTAAGTGATTATGGTGGGGTATAGTGTTTATAAAATAAAAGTGCAAATCCTTTGTGCAGATGGAGAAAGTGGAGATAGACTTTCGAATTATTAGAAAAAATTAATATATTTTTATTTTTGTTATCTTGTATCATTAATATATTTTTTAAGCATATATAAAGAAATAAAATTTAAGACAACAAAAACATAATAAATAAATTAAGCTAATATAATAGCACAAATTAAATTAAACTAATAAATTAAATACATAATACTATAAGTGCAAAAAAGATAAGAAAAAGAAAAAATAGCGGGAAGAAACAATTGCACAAAATATAATACCACAAAATCAATTAAACTAATAAATTAAATACATAATATAAGAGCATCTCCAAAAAAAAAAAACTAGCGAAGAAACATTGTTCCGTTAAATTTAGCGTAAAACTTACGGCTTCAAGGTTGGGCAGCTCGCGGCTCAATGAATGCTACAAGCCAATAGCTTAACAATATTTTAATCATGTCGATCGCTGGCGGTAGAGCGCAAATGCGCTAGGTGTAGCATCGACTTTACCATCGTGAAACCCTGTATCAAAGAAGGGACACACTTGGATCAGCCAGAAGCACTATGTAGACGGTTAAAATACTGACACTTTTATTCATATAGATTAACACTTTCTGTATAAAGATTGACACTTTTAAAAATTGACATTTTATTTGTTAAATAATTATGTTAAAGATTGACACTTTTATTCGTATAGATTAATATTTTTTTGTATAAAAATTGACACTTTGACCCGACCACATTATGTGGCCGACCTCACCCAAATTTTTGTCATCGAAGAATACAGTATAATGCTTTAGAATGTTGTTACCTGTATCCACACATACTGATTGCCTACAGCTCTCGCTTCCTCCACGTTCATTCCTTTTATCTATTTCCTATTATTGAATTTACAACTTCACGCAGCTTTGACAATCGCTATACAAGAAGACATTAATATATAGTGGACAGCTCATCTTTTTTGAGAGGCTGCATTTTCAGAAACAAAAAATTGTAGAAATAAAATTTAAAATTAATTAAAAGAAAAACTCAAATTCAACGTGTCAAACACACTTGACGCGACGACGATCAACACGGCATCGTTATAATGAAACAATGTCGTTTAAATATTTGTATTATATTTTCTTTTAATTATTTTAATTTGTATTAAATTTCCCTCCCTAATAAAATAAGTCAATCTTCCATCTCTAGAAAAACAAATATCCGGTTTGACTTGGGAAGTCGGCAACGGATTAAATTATATTCTAGGAATTCATTTCGAAAAACCACATCAGCTCCGCTTTGCTCCATCACTCCCACGCAACGTTTTAAAAGTCGGACCATAGGTCGACCCGGCGAGGCCTCCGGGTTACGGTTCAATTGGTTAAACCGGGGTCGAATTGTTCTTTAATAATATTAATTATTAAAATTATAATAATCATATTAAATACATTATATACATAAATATAAGCAAATTCATAACTTATAAAATAAAAAATATATTAAATTTATAATATTTTTTTTTCCTTTTAATATAAATTCAATATCATATCTTAAATTTATACTCTCTCCGTCTCGCTATGATTGACTCATTTTTCTTATTGAGCCGTCTCACTATGATTGACCCCTTTCCTCTTTGGGAAATAATTAACTTTTAAGTCGTACAATTAGTAAATCTCTTATTACACTTAACTTTTTATAATTAAATCTCATCATCAACTCACTTTTTACTTTTTAGCACGTATCCCAATATAATTTACATTATAAAACTTTAAATTATCATAACTTGATCGTTTGTTCTCGAATTTTTATAATTTTTATACCAAATTAAAGGTCTTGATACGATCTTTCATTTAAGATAAGACATCAATATGTTTTTATGCATTTATGATGCTCTGACTTTAAAATATACCTAAATAAATAAGCAACACCACATCCCTACACACAATATACTTTATACACTAATCACTTCCGTCTTAAATCCCGTGCCGAAAAGAAAATGGTCGATCATAGCGAGACGGAGGGAGTATTTTGCAAGGAGAACTTCTTAATTATACTTGTTTTTTATATCACATGTATATATTCCCAATAAATATATGCAAAATATTTTTATATTATTTGTATAACTATAAGAATTTACATATAAATAAATAAGGATATAATAGAAAAATAGTTAAAAACATATTGAGATAGTGTGCTTTAATCGTTTTAAAAATAAGATAAGCAAAATAAAATGTTAAGCAATTACATGTAAATGAGGTAGCGCAGGTGGTAAAGCTCATAGTCTCACCCTTGAGGGACACAGGTTTAAACCTCCGCAAGGCCATTTCAAATTTTGTTGTTGTAAATCTGACCCGGACGGTTCTTGAGAACCGCCTCCGGTTCTACGGTTTGTCCGGGTTTGACCGTCCATTGACGGTTCTACACGACTGCCGGTTCAATACCATGAACCGGACCGGCACTGTTTCCGGTTCCCGGTTGAACCGGCTGGTCCGGCCCGGAATTTAAAACATTGCTCCCATGTTTATGGGAACTAGATTTCGCACCCGTGCGATGCACGGCAATGTATGTGGTTAGACATTATTAAATGATACTATAATCAAGTTATGCTTTGCGAACATTAAAATATGTCATTAAGTTCAGGTATTCTCCTATTTCAGATCATAATTTACCAATATACAAATAATTTCACTCAAAAAAAATCACGGTATTTTTTTCACCAGTTAAAAAGTGAAAATAATTGATTTTGTTCCAAATCCACAAATTCAGATTTTATTAGCATCTCGAATACTCCATATATAATATATTACGTATGTAGAGTAATGATGTGCTAAGCGACTTTGCTAAGCAATGAGTATAGACGACTAACTCTTATGTAATTGTATTCCCTCCCTTTTTCCCAATTTTTTTTGCAACCATATTCTCTCTCCCTAATCTTTTGGAGTTTTCTCATTTATTTGTTCTCTTTTATACATATATTATTAGTTATGTAATTTCTACATTTATATATTCATTCACTTTAATTACCTTCATTTTTCTTCATTTCATTAAAATAAATAATTACTCTCTCCATCCGGCCCATCATGACTCTTATGCCATTTTAGGTTGTCGAGCCCATGTTGACACTTTTTATATTTGGCAAAAATTGATCCTAAATTTGCAGCTCTAAACACCTATTAATCCATTAAATAAATAATGAAAAATAATATTCTGAATATTTATTTTAGATATTAAAATTATTAATTTTGTACATATTAAAAGTCACTTATTAAGTGGCTAAAATATGAGATTCCACAATTAATCAATTGTTCCTAAAATTGTGTGCCCAATAGTAAAGTGTCATTATAAGATGGACGAATGGAGTAATATTTAACTAAATTTTAGTTAAATTATAATTAATTGAATTATAACCCTAATCGGAATTAATGAACTCTTGAAAATATATAAATCCTAATTGAAAGTAATAAACCTAACCTGAAATTTTATTAACCCTAATTTGAAAATTATAACCTTAATTAAAATTATTTAAATATTTTTAGTACACAATTAGTAAATCAATAAAATATATTTATATTAACTTGATTGTGAAAATAAATAGAGATAGAAAATTACTATGTGAGAAAGAAAGAGAAAAAAATAAAGATCGTGGTTATCATATGGATACAGAAATGTTCCTCTATCTACTGTGGACACACTTAATATGTCTACGACTAATGTGACAACGCCATGTTAATAAATTTTTCATTTAGGGTTTAGTTTTTTTTTTATAATTTACTTTTATAATATATATTAATAATAATTTTCCTTAAATATACCAATGTAACATCAGTCGTGAACACATTAAGTATGCTCAACGAGTCAAGGTGAATAGGGAAACATTTATCCATATAGATAGTATAAAAATTGGCCAACGTGGCTGATTGTGTGCTCAAATAAGGCACGCGGTATAACAATTTGCTACCTATGTTATTACTAATGATGTGTGCTTCATGACAACTAATGAATAAAATTTAAATATGTTATATTTTTTACCTTAAAATTGATAATGTAGGTCCCGATAAGTAGTTATTGGTGTATGGGGGGGGGGAATACACCAATTAGCCAACAGTTTTGACTTTTCAAAACGATTTGATCTAACTGAGTCGTCAATCCAGTTTATCAGAGCAGCTTAGTTTTTCCAGCTCAAACAGTAAACAGCTGAGCTTGAAAAGCTAACCTGTGTGCGGAAGTTTGGTGGAAAGGTTGGCTAACAGTTTTCAAAGACAGTTTTCAAAGACAGTGCACATGCAAAACAGGTTACGATAGTGCAGGTTGTAAGCATGCAAACTGTGTAAATAAAGATGTAAAGATAAGTAGCAAGAGAGAGAAACACGAGGAGTTTTTATCGTGGTTCGGAGTAAACAGCTCCTACGTCCACGCCAGATCCCGTCGAATCTGTAATCCCTTAACTTGAGATTTTCGCTCCTTTTAACACTGGTGGAGGTCCAGTCCAAATTCAAGTCTTTCTCCTTAGACTGAATCTAGCACGTTTCTTGAGTCGTGTCTCTTCTTACTTTACATACAATCTTACCAATGCTAAACAACTAGCACTAATATCCAAACAGGAAAGCTATGAAAAACTATCACCGTTAGGAATACAACTCTATCAACTACACTGAATATCAACTGTGATGGTAGTGAGAGTGTGTGTGATGTGTTCTAGTAAGACAGTTTCCAGATAGATCAGAAATCTACAAAGATCAACACTTGAGAAAACTCTAGTAATTTCGAGTGTTGATTTGAGCAATTTTCAGCTTGAGATTTCTGCAGCGTTTTAGCTTGTGTATTGATTTTCCCGTTACTTCTTTCTGGAATGAGTTGAGGTATTTATAGTGAAGCATTTGAAATAGAGCCGTTGAAAGTGTGTCAGGATTTGCAGTACCGTACACTGACACAATTCTTGTCGTTAGGTGAGAACAGGTTCCTCAGCAACAGCTCAGGTTGGTCTTCACAGGTCGGCCTTCCTGTACCTCGAACTGTCTTTGGTCTTCTGTAACCTTTGTGTGAAATCTTCAAGTATGGTAAGAGCAGGTTACATGGACAAATTACATAATGGAACAGTATGACATGTTTGAGTAGATTAGGTACAAGGTTGCACTACCAACTTGACCTTTACATAAGCAATCTGTCCGGGTTAAGCTTGACTGATCCAAACACGGAGACCAGCTGTTCCACTTAAAAACTTATATCTAAGTGTGGTTTCTAATAGCATTATCAAAACTCAGTTTCAAAGGGTTCCCAACAGATAATATTTATAAAATTGAATTGAAATTAATTTTTATTTTTTGATTCGTGCTTTATTTACAGTAAAGATGTCATGTTCAATGTATTAATAAAATTACATTTTTTGAATTAAAAAATAGAATTGCTAATGAAAAAAAAATACATGAAAATATTACAAATCTTTAATTAACTTAATTTTTTAAAAAATCAAATTTTTACTTAAATTTGTTTTAAAAAAGAAAAAATGATTATACTATATCCATTGAAAAATAAATAACTTACTAAACAAACCCAATAAAGCCGATAATGCATATAGCAAGTTGATTATCACATATTCAATATTTATTGAAAACCATTTAAATAATATTTTTAAAATCAATCACTTTGACAATATTTATGGTATTTTTTAAGTTTCTTAAAATCCATGTAAATGACAACATTGATAGAATCAATTAATATTTATAAAACTTAAATTTGGATATATAGTTATTGAAAAAAGCTATCTAAATCCTTTTTCTTTTTTCTTCCTTAAAAAACCTATTGAAATCAACTCATTATTATTGTTGTAGATTCGTGCAGTAATTTTGGCCACCAAGCGGAGGAGGAAGGGGTGGATCTGCCCTACTCTTGCCGCGCCGGATCCTGCTCCTCCTGCGCGCGGCAAGGTCGTCAACGGCTCTGTTACCAGTCCGACGGCAGCATCCTCGATGACGAGCAAGTCGCCCAAGGCTGGGTGCTGACGGCAGCTTGTCTTACGCTGTAAGAGTAGTAAGAATATTCTCTCATAATTTCCAGTTCTATTTTTATTTTATTTTTTTTAATTTACGCATCCATAGTAACAAGTTTTGTATCAGTAGTTTCTTTTTGTCACGTCTGTTTTTAATGTAATAGAACAATTTCATCTTTTTCCTCTTGCGAAATTTGATTTGCTTTTGCAAATGTTGGGATGGTTATTTCCTTTTTGCGTATTGTTGTTGACAGAATGAAGTGTATTTATTAATACTATTTTTGCAAGGTTTTTGTATTTGTTGATTTGTTGATGATGATTACTTTTGGTGAAATCTGATCATTATTAGCTTAATGAAGATGGGGTTTTCATATAAAAAGGGTTGGATTTCAGTCTCGAGTACCGGAGATTTGAAGAGTTTTTTTGGCTTTGGGGATTTATTTCAATATATGGTAGGTAATCGGTACGAATTGAACCCTATTCGTACTGAAAATTATAGAATAACTTATATCTTTCGTACTATGATATAGGTAAGCAGTTCGAATTGAGTCATATTCGTATCAATAATTATATACTAACTTATTTGTTGGCCTGAGTGAGAATTTTTGCATATGATTTATTTTGAATGAGTATCTTGGTACGAATTGATCGATATTCGTACCGATAACTTACGCTTAATTATGTAATTCGTACTACATTATAGGTAATCGGTTCGAATTGATCGATATTCGTACCGATAGAAATATAGAAATTTCTTGTTTGTTGAGATATGTGAAGGATTTTGCTGCTATATATTTGTTTTCAGTTTCTCTTGAACTACCTTTGTCTATTTTTGAGCTTCTTGTTCTCTCTTGAATGGATTTTAATGCTATTGTTGTTTCTTAATTCGTACTACATTATAGGTAATCGATACGAATTGATCGATATTCGTACTGATAATCATAGGTAATTGGGTACGATTTGAACAATATTCGTATCGATATAAATATAGAAATTTATTGTTGTTGAGATATGTGCAGAGTTTTGCTGCTATATGTTTGTTTTCCAATTCATCTTATATTCGTACTACAGTATAGGTAATCGGTACGAATTGAACAATATTCGTACCGATAATCATAGGTAATCGGGTACGATTTGAACAATATTCGCACTGATAGAAATATAAAAATTTCTTGTTGTTGAGATATGTGAAGAGTTTTGCTGCTATATGTTTGTTTCCCAATTCATCTTGAATTCGTACTACAGTATAGGTAATCGGTACGAATTGAACAATATTCGTACCGATAATCATCAGTAATCGGTACGAATTGATTCAAATTCGTATCAACAACTTTATATTTAGTTGTGTGATTCATAACGTTTGATTATTGATAGGTACGAATATTCGATATATTCGTACTTGTTTATACCACAATTCATATTCGTAATTGTTCGTACTTGACATTTCGTACCTCGTACCACTTCCCTATTCATAAAAAAGAAAAAAAATTGAAAAAAACGAGAATTTTTTTTTTTAAAAACGAAAAAAAATTGAAAAAAATGAAAAATAAAATTAAAACTAAGGTGGAAAAAGGCTGAAAATCATGAAAAAAGGGGGAAAAAAAGGAAAAAAAAGGCTAAAAAAAACTGAAAAAAGATGGGAAAAGAAAAAAATGGTTGAAAAAATTCGAAAATAGAAAAAACAAAAATATAAAAAAAACTGAACAAAGAAATTTAAAAAGAAAAAAAATGAAAAAAGAAAAAAAAATGAAAAAAATGAAAAATAAAATTAAAAAAAAAGGTGGAAAAAGGCTGAAATTCATGAAAAAAGGAAAAAAAAAAAAGGCGAAAAAAAAAACGAAAAAAGATGGAAAAAGAAAAAAAAAGTTGAAAAAATTCAAAAATAGAAAAAACAAAAATATTAAAAAAACTGAACAAAGAAATTAAAAAATAATGGAAAAAACAATAACAAAAAAAAGGTAAAAAAACAACAGAAAAGAGAGAGAAATGGAAGGAATAGTGCTCCATGTGCATAAAAGACAAAAGGAGGGGTAAACTTGTCCAATTTTGAAAAATTGGATAGGAGTATTGTAAATTAAAAGGGGTGGGTAGAATTAGTATTTCTTATGGGAGGTTGGGTAGATGATGGTTTGCCCTATATATATATATATAGGGATGCGTTATGGTGAAAACTAATTATTACGTGAAAACTGCAATCCATCATAAAATGTTGCATTTTACGCACAAAAGTGTTGCATTTTTATACATAAAATGTTGCATTCTCATGATGATGCATTATATGCATAAAAATAATATAAAATAATATATTTTATTATGCAACATTTTATGACAAAAATACATCATTTTATGCATAAAATGCATGGGTTGCAGTTTTCACGTAATAATTAGTTTTCATATGATTTACTACATATATATATATATATTCTTCATCCTCACGGTAATTCCTTGAAAAAGATCCTCAAACTAAATCGTGACTGATTAATCAATCATTAGTATGAGAAATGGTATGTTACTCACCTCCCGTGATCACCATTCGTTAGTACACATCGTTATTTGCTTGCTTTAGCATTATTTTGTTTGATTTTTTATTATTATTTTATATTCTAATACCTTAAAAATTAATATTGAAATCATTAAACCTACAAAATATATAAAAATCGACACTCGATTTCTTTTTCTTTTTTTTCTATTAAACTTAAAAAAAATGTATAATATGACAAATCAAACGTAAAAATAATGCTAAAGTGAGCAAACGACAATAGGTGTCCACTGCCCACGAATGGTACCCACAGGAGGTGAGTAGCATATCATTCATATATATATATATATATATATCCTATATATATATATAGGGAATATATCATATGAAAACTATTTAATGTGTGAAATTTAGAAACTATTTTGGGCCCTGACGGTTTCTAAAAAATCGGATGACTTATTTTTTGTAATTATTTTACAATTTCTTATCTATAATAAGCTTATCTAATAGGGCAAATAAGTCATTTTTAATAAACTGTAACCGGTAGATTCCCCATTTCACGGGATATGCTTATCAGTTATCACACATTACTTTAATTATATATGTTCCTAATGTTTATGTATTTAAAAATTAGTAGGTTATTTTTTAATTCTTTTTGAAAGAGAGCTATTCTTAATCATTATATCTTTCGTCATCTCTATCAAATTTCTTTTCCCATCAATTTATTTTCTTTTTGAAAATGGTGGGAGCAGACTTATACATTTTTCTTTTAGTTCAAAATTTATGTTTATTGATTCACTTAGTAAATTTTCAGATTTTAATGAAATCACATAACATTATTCCAAAAATCATTTATATTTTTAATTGTGTAATAGTTAGATGTGTTGAGAAATCAAACTCGTATATGTCCTTGTATTTACTGATGAATGATCCAATCAAAAAAAAAAAATGACTGATGAATGATTGATGTGTGAAGAAGCAAATCATGTTTTCAAGATATTCTACGAAATGCATTAATGTTGGGGGATGCAAGAGAAATAGCCAAAAATGCAACAATAATATGTCAAAATGCAACAAAAAAAAATATATTAAAAGCGCAGCCTCACATTTATACTCTCAAATTGCAAAAGATAGGTCATATCAATAATTTTGTTTAATGACTAAGTGTTTAGGTTATTAGGGTTTTGGGTGTAGGTTTTGTCACGACCGCACTTTGCTAAGGATAGCTAAGACGGGAAACCGTAACTAGGGGTTGGATATAAGAAGCGGGAAAGAAAGGGGAAACGACTTGTAACTCGGTAATTAGCAAAATGAACAATTGAATAGACTCGATCAATGAATAAATAGAAGGCAAATGAAGATAAGAAAAAGCCCATGGCTCAAATATAATATAGTTATCAATGAGAAGAAACCGGTTGAACATAATCCAATTTCATGAAGGAATACGAGTAGAGTAGTTCTCGATTTACTGGTTCATGAAGCCAGTTGAACATAATTACTAAATAAGATAATAGAAGCATACAGCGGAAGTCTTTAACAAAATAGATACATATATGAAGATATGTATCTCTTTCTGAACCAAATTCAAAAGATGAACGAATCTCCTCTCAACACTGCCGCCCTTGCCACCTCGCTCAACCTGCAAGTTTTTGAAAACACGAGCAGGGCTGAGTACTTGATGTACTCCGTGAGGTTATGCCCAAAAATAATTTTTAGTAAAATAATCACCAATCATGCATTTCACAGTTATCACAAGGTTTTATCAAAATACTTGTGTAACTAAAACAACTTTATTTCCATAAATAATTGGAGTGCACTCCCCATTTTCTTCCACATCTGTATTATCCATATCTGTAAGTACGCCGGCAAGGTGGCCACCTCACCGGACGTTTCCATGCATAACCGGCCCACCTCTGGAGCACACAGTCACGACTTCGTGTACACATAACCTGGCTAGCGACCTTTGTCTAACTCAGGCTCGATCGATATAACGTTGGCAATCCAACACAGATAGGCATCACACATAAAACCAAAAACATTTTATGCATGAAAGGGTTTTGAGTCAACTTGCTTTATTTTCAAAACATGCTTCATTATAGCAACAATATAATTTTCTTTGTTAGAACGCCCACCTGATTGCAAAGTGATAGATCGGTTCCTGGTTTCTTCTTCACGTTCCTCGACTCTCTTCCCTTGCTTGACCTTTAGGGAAAAGTCTCGTTTCAGAAGATATTCTAATTTTAGAGAAATATATTTTTTCTAGCTCAATGTAATTATCTTCTAAATTTTTATTTCGTTAGAGTTTTATCAACTCGTATCTAACTCGTCACATGATTCAGGGCCCGCACATTAATTAAACTCTAAGGTTTAATTCTCAATATCCTTCCTAAACATTTCTAATTGTAAATTCAATTAATCTCCGGAACTTGATTTGGCTAGAAGATCTAAAAATTTAATGCGATGGATTAATAATTTCTTATCTAATCCCACGTCCAGCTTTCTATTACGGCTCAAGTAGGAAATAAATCTAGTTACTACACAATTATTAATCTATGTCATCTTCCAATTGAAAACTCAAATCTACACTATTCTACTACTGTTCCAAATCCCGAAACAAAATCAACATAAGAGGAAAAATTATAATAAGCTTAGGATCAATTATTAATAACTCAATCTGCATCTAGAAGGTCCAACTCTCCCATTATTTATTAGTAGCCCAAGTAATTTAATCTATGGCCTAACTATCACTATTATTTCGGCCCATGAAAATTAATCACCATGGCCCATCTTTTCAAAAACCCACATACAAGAAATCCATCTCCCTCTCTCTTCGCAACACACAAACACACACGACACCACCCTCCCTCTCTCTTCCCCATGTCTTCTTCTTCCTCACCAATCTGTCCGCGATTCTCCTCCCCCAACGCCGCCTTTGCGACGGTCAGATTGCAGCCGGCCCATCACCACCGCGACATCCTCCTACATCTCTCGGAACACTCTCTAATTCATCAACAATCGAAGCCCTAACTCTGAAATCAACAGTCCTAATTTCAGATTTTCTCCCTCTCGAAAATCCTCTCTTCTCTCTCTACGAAATCAGCTCTCACTCTCTCTACCAATGTAAAATCGTCGACGGTGAGGCAGCCCCAATTTCGCATCATCGATTTCGGCACCGATTTCGCAGCATCGCCGCCAACTCCGTCGTCAACCCCGTCACGGCAGCAGTAGCAAGTGTAGGAGCAGGGAAAACCGCCCCTCTCCAGCTTCAGATTCCGGCAGCTCGCCACTGCATCTCGTCGGCATCGCGTTCTCCTAGACTGCACCGGCTACCCTCGATAATCTGCACACCGGCGCCACCGACATCGTCGCCCATCGCCGTCGCGGTCGCAGCAGCAGCAGGGGTATGGACTGCCGCCGTTCCGCAGCCGACGCCATCTTCATCGTCATCTCACCGCAGCAGCCAACACCGTCGAGCAGCAGCAGTAGCAGCATCAGCAGCAGCAGGGGCTGCCCCTCCTCTGTTCTAGTATCTCTCTCTCGACTCCGCCGCTCGAGTTCTCGATGCTGCCACCTCCATCGATAACTCGCCACCAGTAGAAGATGTTGCCCAGTTTAAGAAATTCGAATCGAGGCTCATCACTATCTTAATTCATTTAATCTCTAGAAGTTTTAGTGTAGGATTCCTTTCATTAACAAGTTATTGAAGCAATTCGTATTCTAGTTTTCTTGGTTTATCAAGGTCGACAATGGTATTGGAACATGAACAGTAATAGTTTGATTGGAATATTAAGGTTTTCCATTGCAGTGGGGGTTAAGAAATTGGGTAGAAGAAGTACTTACTGATTTAGGATTGAAATTGGATTTGATGAAGATGGACAGGTATGAAAAATGTGGGTGAGCTTGTAGTTGTTTTCCTCCTCTGCGTTCTTTCCTTTTCTTGATTTCTTTGTTCCTCTTTGCTTATGATTTTCCTTAATCTCCTTCCTTCTTCTTCTTAATCCTTCCTTTAACTAGATAATGATGAATGGAACAACAACAAAACTACTGCATTTGATTTTCATGTTTCTCTTCTGTTGCTAAAATCTTTCTTTTCTCTCTTTTCTTTTCTCTCGATTGTTGCTCTGTGAAAATGGGATAGATGAATTTTTGAATGGTGAAAAGAAGGTGTAGATGGTGAAAAAGATGATAGGGACGTGGCTACATTTGGACCAATATTGGTGGCTTCTAAGTCTTGGGTTTGCAATTGGACTAACAATTGGGCTCAAGAGATGAATTAGTAAAACAAGTTTGATAAGGCCCTAATAGTTAGACGAAAATTAAGCCTAATAATTTAAATAAGAGGGTCCATTAATAAATTCTCCACCACTAACAATCAAAAATTAATAATACTAGACCTCGACTTTTAAAACGGAACTTATTCGCACGAGACAAAAATTATCGACATCTATCGATGTGTGTAATCGTACACAGAAATAATCCACCAATTAATTAAAAGTCCAAAAAGACTTAAACGAAAACTATTTCGTTTCATTTCTATCTTACCAAAAATTATATACGTGAACTTACAAATTCTAACGAATTTTCTCGACCTTACAATGAGTCCGTAAAATAAATTACGATGGACAATAGAAACCTTTCATATAAATAAAATTAATATATATTTATTTTTACGCTTTTGGAAAATCGGGATATTACAGGTTTAGTTAGAGGGGAAGCGTCTTACCAATTGAGCTGTTTTTCATTGTCTTTGTGCATAATCTTGTTTGTATCACAACTTAGACGAATTAGTATGTAGGGTTTAGAGTTCAGGGTTTAGGTTTGAGGTTTACATTTCAGGTTTAACGTTTAGGGTTTAGGGTTTAGATATTACTCGATCGGCTTTTAGGGTTTAGGGTTTACATTTCAAGGTTTAGGGTTTAGGGTTCAGATTTTACTCGATCGGGTTTTAGGGTTTAGGGTTCAAGGTTTAGGATTTAAAAGATATAAAGAAGCCAGCTATGAGATCTAACAAATGCAAGCATAAGGAAAATCATGATGAAAGATATTGTGCTAGTGTTGCATAGTGATGTCAAGTTTATTTATTTATTTTGAATTTTCTTTTCATTTGAATTTATTTGTATGCAATTGATCATTTTCGTGTTGCATTATTATATTAAAAAATTGCATTTTGTATATGTAATGTTGCATTACTATATTAAATGATTGCATTTTTTTATATATAATGTTGCATTATTATATTAAATAATTGCATTTTATGCATATAATGGTGCATTTTTTGTATATGGCATTGCATCTTTTATTCAAGAAATTATTGTTAGAAATCCGGATTATTACAATATATATTGATGCATTTTTTATTCAAAATATTGCATTATCAAATGTGTCGTATGCATCTTTTTAACTCAAAACAATATTAATCATTGCATGCTTGTGATATTACATTTTAGAGTATTTGAGAAGAACATAACTCGTAGTTTAATACGTAAAAATATATATGCAAGGAAAGTATATAATTATGTGATAGTTATGTGTGAAATATTCTCTGAATTTTCCAAAATATATAAATACGCAATAACTTTCCACTTGTATGCACTGAAAATGTTACAGTATGCACCACAAATATGTCAAAAGACATTCATCTAAAAGCAATACAAATTAAAAATTATATCAACTGAAATATATGCAAAATTATGTGTCATGCATTATGTTTTAGCAGATGTGCTTCTTGTATTTGGCCGCTTCGCAGAAGTTGGCCCAACAAAATCATCATCACTGGATTCTTCGTATTGCATATTTTTAAGCGTTACATCGCGTTTACGTTGGAGCCTATTCAATATTGATTTTGATCTAACCGCACAACAAACATGAAAAATGTAAAAAACAAAAAAAAAAATGAATCAACACCAATATTGTCAAAACAAATTAAAATTCGATATTATTCGTGAATAACCCAAAAACCATTAATTGAGAAAAAAAATGCATCCGTTCTGTCAATATGTGCAACAACAACTACCTAAAATGCAACTTTCCATGACAATAAACAAATACAGTTGCTAAAACCATCAATAATGCATTTTGACAAACACCTTTTGTGCAACAATGCAGAAACTTGATTTCAAAAATGATACGAGTAATATACTTATGCAACATTTCAAACAAAATATTTATGATGCAAAATTTCAATATAGAATATGCAACACAGTTATCAAATTATGAGGACTTCCAAATTAATACATGTATACACTATACGCTATATCTGAATACAAAGATGCAACCAAAAACTGCAAATGTACGCATATTGAAGAAAGATTTTCTATACAAAAAAAAACAAAAATTATACATTGTTTTTTATATATGCGTAATTATCTAATCATATGCAACAAAATAACCAAAACAATTCATCAAAATTTTGATAACCTAATCATCATTCACTTTTCAAAATTGCGTGATTACCAAATATAAGTTGTAGATACTCAGATAAATCATAATTCATAAGCATAAACATGCAAATTCCATCTTATTTTCATTGTAACATTGATGTATTAGTTTATGCAATAAAAATTTGAATTATGCAACAATACTACTATGGATATTGGTGCATAAACAAACTCATTCGAGTTTGATTTTTCCTTTTATGTATTTGAAACTGTTGCATTTCTTTTACGTTGAGGCCGGTCATTCATTGCTTTTGATCTAGCTGTAAAACAAGAAGAAATATTGTCATATTCTATTACTTGTATTCAAAACATAAATTTTGTTATTCATATTCATAAATTCATGCAACAAAACTCATTTATTCATTTTATCATACAAATAGTGTGCATATACCTTAAGCCCATAAATCCTTTCTACATAAATCACAATATGAAACATAAATTCAAAATAATGCAACAATTTTTCCACAAAATCGATCATCTAATCTAATTTGTTACCCACTTACTAATTATATGCAAAAATATGACATGGACTTATTTTATGCAACAATTTTTAACAAAAATCCCACAATTATTTTTTGAAATTCTACATAAAAAATAAGAACATCTTATTTGCCCACACATTAAGATTTATGCATCAATTTACTTGCCTTCATTGAAATCGATCTGAGAATCTTTACGGCGCTTTGACATTCTTCCTTCGAAATTTGCTAATTTGAAGGAACGTCTTGGAGTTTTTGGAGTTCTTCAGCGTGTATAAGGAGAAGAGGGTTTAAGAGAGTAAAATATATTTGGTGTAATTTGAAGAATCCCGCTACTTGGGGGTGACGTGATAATCCCTCATATAAAAATTGATTTGGACACTAATACCCTCAAATTCACGTTTAATGCACAATAATTTAATTAATTAACTCAATTTAAGTTTTAATCCTAGCCATTAATTCCCTAGATATCAATGGTGTTAGATTAGTTTCTAGTGTTCTTTATTTAATTGGGGGATAAAAATGTAATTTTATTTTATTTGTAGCGTTATATTCCTTAAATCGTGAAGTTCATTTAAAGTTGGTTTCTTTCTTCTCTTATTCTATCATATTCTACGCCTAATTCTCTCTCTCTATATATATATATATCCCCCATACGTAACTACTACTATGTTATAGTAGACATTTTCATCGGTTCTTTTTTTTTTTTTTAATTGAAATTTGGGAAAGGCATATATTTGATCGCGGAAGCACAATTTATTGAATCTAATTAAAATTTGGAGTAGTAGCAGACACCATCAACATGGATGAAAAAATTTTGTTCGAATTGAAAAACAACATGTTGTCACCTGCTAGGGCACACCTGCTAGACCATATCTGATGCCCTCAAATGGACTGTCAAGTCGTGCCAATGGCTCGCAAGTCATGAGACCGTCGTAGCCATCATTTTTTTAATATTCGTAAAAGGGGTTTTTTTTTTTTTTTTTTTTTTTTTTTTTTTTTTTTTTAAACTGTGAGTCAATTTACATTATTTTACTTTTATTTTTTGGAGTCTTTTGCATTATACTAGTAGTCTAGTAGTACAAGATATATTTTCATGAATATTTTGTACTACAAGGTTGAATGTTGTGTAATCCCATGTAATGTGAAATTCTTTTATTCCAAGTTTTTATGATTTGAAAGAGTTGTATTTTAAAGAAGAAAACAAATTATAATGTTTTGGCCGTTTTAGCTAATGCATTATAGCTTGCCATATATATTGCATTATAACACAAACTCACATGTATTACTGAAAAAAAATGAGTTTGAAAACAATTTATGGATAATCCACTTCATGCCGCACTATCAATAAACGAAAAATGCATAAGATATCAAAAGCAAATGGATTATTTATATGTAAACAATATATCTCGTAATGATATATATAAGTCATAGTTTGCGAACTTGCAAAAAATACGGGTAAACTGCAAGATACTACCTGTGTTTTGGGAAACCTACACGAAATCCCCTTGTGTTTTCTAATTTGCATAAAACACCCACGTGTTTTAAAAAAACCTGCACAATTAACCCAAACCGTGAGCACATATCGTCGTTTGCTCACTTTAGCATTGTTTTGTTCGATTTTTTCGATTATTTTATATTCTAATACCTTAAAAATTAATATATCAATCATTAAACTTCCAAAATTTATAAAAATCGACACTCGGTTTGTCATATTATTCGTTTTTTAAGGTTTAATGGAAAAATTGCAAATCGAATGTCGATTTTTATAAATTTTGGAAGTTTAATTATTGAAATATTAATTTTTAAGGGATTAGAATATAAAACAATCGAAAAAATCGAACAAAATAATGTTAAAGTGAGCAAACGGCGATAGGTGCTCACGGTTTGGGTTAATCGTGCAGAGTTTTTTAAAACACGTGGGTGTTTTATGCAAATTAGAAAACACAAGGGGATTTTGTGTAGGTTTCTCAAAACACAGGGTAGTATCTTGCAGTTTACCCCAAAAAATACATACATCTATATACATTCATATATATATATATATATATATATAGAGTTTGCTTCATATGTTAATAAATCATGGTGTGTTAAATAAGAATGAATCTGGATTATTGATCTTAATCAAATCTATGATTGTCATTGATTTAAGCATGGTTTCAAGGTGCAACAAGCATGATTTTATTTAAGCATGAATTGGTACATTAAAAGCTCAATTATATAATAAGCATAATTTTATGCACATTTAAGCATAGTTTTGTATAATTTTAAGCATTTTTAACATTTTAACATGCCAGAATTTATTAACACACGAACCGTTCCCTATATATATATATATATGTGTGTGTGTGTGTGTGTGTAATCATGATTATTTTACGAACATGCTTATTTATATATTTACAGTTTGATACTAAAATATTAGTATTATACTTATTGTGTATAGAAACCCTTCATTATCAACCGTAGATCATACTAAGATCAATGATCCAAATATATTTTTATTTCTAACACCATGAAATAAGCTACTTTCTCTGTTTCAAGATTGTTGACACGTTTCTTTTTCTTTCTTTTTGGCACACATTTCCACGTTTCTCGATGATGGATTTTAAAATAAATTTTTGAAGTATCTTTTCTTTTACGAGATACTGCGTGTGTCGTAGTATCCCGTAAATAAAAAAATACTTCAAAAAATTATTTTAAAATCCATCATCGAAAAGCGTGAAAATGTGTGCCAAAAAGAAAGGAAAAGAAACGTGTCAACAATCTTGAAACAGAGGAAGTAATTTATATAGCATGCTAAGATCAATGATCCAAATATATTTTTATTTCTAACACCATGAAATAAGCTAATTTATATAGCATGCATTGGTTATTACCCATTAAGCTGATAAGCAGTAACTTCAAACTCCATCTAGCTAGCTAGTGTAGGTAGTTAGTTTTACATTAATTAAAGTAATTGTGTGGAATGACTTTTTTGCTAGATTCATGAAAGTCATCACTAGCTTAATCTAAGCCATTTCTGCCAAACAAAAAAAAAATATTAAGAAAATCAATTTCATCACAAATATCATCATGTATTCTAATTCATTTCAATCGTCTGTATAGATATGAGATCTATTATCCACTTGAGATCTTTTGTACCAAAGACTGTGTCCAATCGTGTGCCAAATCATATTTCTGTTGATTTCATATATTTTTCTTTAATAATTTTAATTTATCATGACTTAGTTTAATTTTAAAATTATTTTTTAGGGTTCATCCATCCAATTAGTATTTATAATTATTTTTTAACATTTAATTTCACTTTTATTAGTTATATTAGGTTGATAAATTCACAATTAGGGTATATTATAATAACTTTTATTTTTATAAAAGACAATATAAAATTAATAGCAATTAAAATTTGGAATACGATTGGAACACAAAAATGGGAACAGAGTATTTCATTCGCTATTATCCACCCAAATTTCAATTCTAGACCTAAATTATTCTAATCTATAGAGAAAACTTTTCTCATCTTTTTTCAAAAAACTTTTCTCATTTAATAAGTCAAACATTCTAAAATTACTATACCAAAATCTTTCCCTTTTCTCCCATCTATAAATTCCCACTTCACTATCTCTTCAAAAACACCAACACAACGCTACTAAAAAAGGAAAGGAAAAAAAAAAAAAAAAAGCAATGGCAAAACTCGCCTTTATTTTCACACTCATTTGCTTATCAACAATCATAGCCAACTCCAAAAGCCTCTTCGAAGATAATAAAACAATATTCCCATTCCCATCCCACCATCTCCATCCCCAATTCGTGTCTACCTTTTCGAAGTTGCGGCGGGGCCCAATGCAACTCTATATGAGGTTGCACGTTCCAGCATTTCCACTACTCCCGTAAGCTTTGGCATAGTTTATGTGGGGGATGACGTCATACGGGCCGGGCCCGACCCAAACTCACAACAATTGGGCCGAAGCCAAGGCACCGTCACCATTACGGGACTGTATGAACCGTCTGCTGTTGTGAACTACAACTTTATGTTCGCTTTAGGAAAATATAAAGGGAGCTCGCTCAAAATCGCCGGCCAGAGGTTGATATTTGGGAAGGATCAGGAGGTTCCGATCGGCGGCGGCACCGGAGTTTTCCGTGGGGCGCGAGGATACGCACTTTCCAGCTTTATCTCTTTTAACCCGACCACAACTACTTATGTTTTTTTATTTGATATATTTTTGGTTTGACTTTGAGGTAATATCCTTGGTTGAGGGGATTAATTATTAAATAATTATTATAGTAATTGGAGCTTCACTCACTCACAGTGGATCAAATAAGGTTTGTTTTATGTAATAATGTAAGATATATAATTAGAGAGATGGTGATGTCGAATTATATAGGAGAGTATAGCTCTAGATTTTCTGATTGCTTGCTCCCTTGTATCGTACACGGCATAATCACAATAATAATAATTACAGTAATAATAATAATAATACTATAGTTTAAGTGTTGTTTTTTTTTCTTTCTGTTTCCCTTTGTTGATTATATTTTAAATTTCTCTTTAATACTTTCAAGCTTCTAGCATTTATAATATGACAACGAGCTAGTTCAATGCGATGAAGAATATGACTTAAATATACGCAGACACACACATATATATATAGAGAAATGATATGTTGATCACTTTATAGTCATGTGAGCACTTTTCGTGGGCATCGCTCACATTTTGATCATCTAATCATGATTTTTGTGTAATTTGTAAATGTGATGATGTTGTTAACTATTTTTGAGGTATTAGAATAATGATCAATAATAAAAAAAAAATCATAATAAAATGGCCAAAACTTAAATAGTGTCCATGAAAAGTGTGTCCGCGAGAGGTGACTAGCATATCATTTCTCTCTCTATATATACTCCTATATAATATTTTTTTGTTGATTTTTATTATATTTTTGTTGATATAATTAAATTAAATGTATAAAATTAGGAAAAAAAAAGTGAAACAGTAATAATAATAAATAATAAAATAAAATAAAATAATCCGCTATTAAAATTGACTTATGATTATTACATCTATATATATTATTGATTAACTATATTTTAAAATCTCTAAAATAAAACTGTAACGAATCAACAAGCAATATGAAGAACATAAATTTGTAAAGAACACACAGATTTACGTGAAAACCCAAAGCGGAAAAACCATGGGCAAATGAAAGAATTTCACTATGGGGTAGAAAATAGGTACAAAGTATCTCACACAAACCCTACCCTAACCACATTGCGAAAAAATCCAAAGTCCCACCGCGAGTCTTACGGGCTCGACCCAAATATTTCATGTTATATAGCAACAAAAATGATTTAAAAAATCGAACAAAATAATGTTAAAGTGAACAAACGGCGATGAATGCCCACAAAGATGCTCACGGTTGAGGATGCAGCATATCATTCCTCAAAATACACTTTCACATTAGCGGTGTACAAACGACGGGCAGTTGAGCATTTCTGAAAATTGCATTCTTCGTTGAAGTTCAACAAGTCAAATCAATTTTTTTTTTAATGTTCATCATATTATATTTTACTATGATTTAAATATGATTCATTGCCGATATAACTTTAAAATTATAGTGATACTGATACATAATTATACTAATATTTGAACATCAAACTTTCTTCATAACTTTTTAGCTTGTACGATATGTTATGAGATCTTTCCAAATTATTTAAACAATAGTAAAAGAATAACAGAAAATACTTATATTGTATACTACATCCGTTCTTCAAGTATATGCACTGGCACAAACTTTACAAAGAAGTATATTGTGAGTGTAGATTGTGTTCCACATTTAGTATAGTGATATATTAAATAATGATAATTTGGTAGTTGGTATAAAAGATAATCATTATAGTGCGTCAACTTTCGAAAATGAAATATGCACACATTTAGAGAATGTTGGATATTTTAGTGTAATTGGATTGACTTGTTTGATCAGTATTGTCATAATAATACATCATATAAGTTTGGTGGTGCGGAGTGCACGCTTATATGAATTTATTATGATTTTAGGGGCGAAGCCCCTAAAGGACGGGGGTTCGGGGGCGCGCCCCCAATAGCGGGGTCCAAGGGGCAGAGCCCCTGGCTGGGGTCGAGCTGACTATTTTGCTGTATAGAAAATTCATCGGAAATTTAATTTCCGGAATTTCAAGGGACTATTTTGTAATTTTAAAAGATTGCAAAAACTGCATTAAAACTGATTTGATATCATTTTCTTGTTGCTGATCAATTTTTCTCACTTTCGTTTTTTCGGTTCTGTACTCTCTCAAACAATCCATACTAAAGTTCGAAACTCTGAATTGTATCCGATTGAATAATTCGATAGAACCGTCGAATTGATTCGATCTGAAAGTATTTTCACGCCTTTCAAAGAATCCAGTTTTGTTCGTTTGTCACAAATTCTCCAACAGAGAACATACTAAAATAGAATTATATATATACACACATTTGGCGGACGGAATAAATATTACTCGTAGTTATTAAAGCTACTTTTTCTACGTGCGAATGCACGTATGTGCTGCTAGTACGTAGTAAAAAGCATGATCGTGAAACCCTGTATCGAAAAAATCAGAATTTAGACGACACGAATATGATGCAGAATGCTGTTACCTGATTGCCTGAATAAACAAAGCCTAAGCTACAGCTCTCACTTCTTCCACCTTCATTCATTTTGTATCAATTATTTAACATAAAAAAATATATCTACTTCCTATCGTTGAATTTACAACCTTAGCGCAGCTTTGGCAATCGCTAAATCGCTATACAAGAAGACATTAACAGTGGACAGCTCATCTTTGAGAAGCTGCATTTTCAGGAACAGATTTTGTAACTGAGGGTGAGGAACCCCCACTATAATTGCTGGGAGCAGGCGTATTTCTTCGTGATTGTCGCTTCGTGGCTACTAGCACACTCTCTTCTATTTTCTCATCGAAATCTCCTTCATCTTCTTCCTCGTCTTCACTTTTGAACACCGGATGGATATAGGCGCTTTGGAGATAGTTTTTCAGGTTCAGGTTCGGCTCTCGTGCACGTTCCAGCGTGTCTTTCATCATTGCTTCCTACGAACCAATACATCAGAGAACGTAATAATCAGAGGTTGAAGTTCAATATCGCTACGAAGTCGGCAAAGATTTTATTTTCTTTTAACCTGCAAAGGATATCTAACGAAAGCAGGTTCATAACGGCCTTTGCAGAACCTATGGAATGAAATGGTCAAAACTACAAGCGCGATGAGAAATGGCGTGAACTGAGCATTCCCTTTAGTACTCATTAGTCCCATTAGCACAAGCTGAGAGAAGACTAACGCGTAGATTATACGTGCATGGACATCCGGCCAAAACGAAGCAGCACTTTCGTATTCTTGGTTGTAGACATTTATGATCTGTAAAGTGAAACAAAGAAGAAAAATGATACTACATCAGTATCATGTGGAAGTAAAAATAGGACAAGAACTTATGTAGACATACCTGATGGCGAAATACGACATAAGCCAGGACGAAGAAAACTAGGATGAAAGGAAGGAAAACTGGAGTGACCACAGCATAGACAAGGCCTAGAAGAAAATATAATTGTATCTGAGGTTCGCCTGTATTGAATCCGATGCTTCCTGGATCCATTGCTTCTTCTCTATCCTTTTCAGTCTTCACGAGGAGGAAATTTTTTAGGTGGAACATTATCAATGGTTTGAGTCTTAAGATCTCTCCCGCAACACCAGCCCATCCATCTACCATCACGTAAGTAATAAAAAAAGTTGCTTTCATAGGGATTGCTACACCGATGATTTTAGGTATGCTGCAATTCGTAACCACCAATTATTCATAAGAACAGAAATAATTTCATAACTATCAGTAATCAATATGTATCAATATCTCGAGATATGTTGGTGCTTCGACTATTGAATATGCTTCTTAGGTCATTCACAATGTAGATTTACAAGATGCAAAATACTGTCAATATCAATCAAGCATTATTATAATTTTATTGTTGGAAGTACAGAGACGCCAAACAGAAAGGGACTTATCCGGTTAAATATATTGACAAATAGATCGATAAGCAGACCCTTGTATTTTATAGAGTAACAATGATCAACTATTAACTATTAAAATTGGTGAGCAGGAACTGAAAGTAGTTTCACCTTGTGAGATCAACTATTAACTATTAAAATTGGTGAGCAGGAACTGAAAGTAGTTTCACCTTGTGAGTTTACAGTGAAGTAACTTACTCGTTTGCGGACTGATGAAGAAAACTATCAAGCTGTTGAAATGCAGTTCCAGCTATTACACTCACGAGGAAGACATTGACAAAGTTGAAGATATAATATCTGAAGGCGGACTTCCTCTCCAGAGATGATATTGACAGCAAACCCTCGAATTTGGCCATCATCATCAGTATCGTCGGTAGAACTATGAGGAATATCTTTAGAGCTATACCAGGTAAAAATCCTTGTATTACAGACTTGATAAAGGGTCTGCATGATTAAAAGTTAATTATTAGCTTAAGATGGTTACTAGACCAATGAAAACTATAAGCTGTCACAACTTGATAGTTAATGGACAAGGCAGAGGAGTCGACAGCACTTATTCAAATGAATCTACCAGCACGCACTGCTTAAGCCTCTAAAGCACATATAAGCACAAGAAATAGAAGAAAACAAACAAAGACAGAGAATTACAAGAGATGCACCCTTGAAGAAATTACGACAAAGACTATGACGTCAAATCGGGCAAAAACTAAAGAAAGATATTCACAATTGTTAGGTGCTTAGCAACAGGCTTGTTCAACTCTTAACCAAGAAGTTAGCAATAAACTTAGATTCTCTTTATTTTGCAAAAAGAAGAAGGTGTTCAGGTTTTGCAATAGAAGCATATCTAAATCCCAGTCTCAATCTAGCATATAGAAACCTAGAACAAGTAACACATGTCATCCAAAATTTGTAGTCATCAATAAACGAAATTAGGGAATAGAACTTAGTTGGCAAAGCCAAGTCATCTTTGAAGCTAAGAAATTATGACAGAGGAACTATCTGATTTTCTCTAAATGCATGACCTTTTTGTTACTAAACATTAGCACAGGAAACAACTTTAAAGCCTAGAACTAAGTTGGCAAAGAGAAGTCATCTATCAAAGCTCAGAGACAAAGGCACAGGCTCTCTGATTTAGTGGCAATTTTGTATTCACAAATAGCACATAAAAATGGGAGAATAAGAAGTAACTAGGATGAAATCACAGCTTTACAGTAAGTTCCTGGCCTATGTTCTTTCACAGCTTTTCCTATCATTTTTCATTAACCAAATAATACCATTCCCAGAAAAACTGACCATACTGGTTAAGGCATCGAAAGTTAATACAGGTAGATATAACCAAATTTAAAAGTGGCTTTTTCTTCGAGGCTAAGTTTTCACTCAGAGAAACTGATCACTGCACTATTGTTGGGCACAATAAGACTTCCAATTGTAAATGTTGGAGCATGTTACTATAAAAATAGAAACACAAACCTTCAAGCTAATAAGAGATTAAAAAGAGGGAGGACATAAATAAAGTTAGACCAGTCACAAGAGTGACCACGGGCAAAACAAGCAAGACATATATATCACAATCAAATAAGGGCATAAATAGCTCTAAGAAGCATACTTACATTTCAATTATAGACTTGAGAAATGGTGCTCGTTTCTCTATACCCTCTAAATTGGCAAGAGATTGTACAATTGTCACAGGGATCATGAAGAAGAATGTAAGGAAGAAGAAAGCAACAGATACGATAAGCCCCCTAATAGTCAGTGAAACATATGGGATGGCAAGATTATCCCAATAGATATCACGTGGTTCTGAAGCCCATTCTGTTAGCCACAGAGTCGGATTTCTCGATTGTTGTGTTTGAGCACAAACAGCAGCACCCCACCTTGTTTTAAACGAAACAAATGCTGCTGGCATGATGGACTTAGGATCAGTCTTCACCCTCTCTCTCTCTTTGGCTATCTGCATTTGGGTGTAAAGCTTTTAATCCATCAAGCATACGAAGATTTCCAAACCATCAATATTGTTGAAGGAAGATTATAATAGTAAGATCCATTACATGCAGGAAAAAGGTGAATAAATTGCAAGAAACATGCTAGGTATAACTTAATTTTCACATTTTTGTTCTACTATAATCAAAATCAAACATTCTTATTTGATTTTTCTTTCAACTTTGTTCTCCCAATATACCATGGATTTAGCTCTGGAAGGATCACTTTACAAATAGATTCATCTACTGGGTGATTTGTGTACATAGTGTTAGCTTGATTGCTTCTGTTCCCATTTAGTGGTTCAAAACTCATCCCTCCGCCATTTTGGCTTTCAATTAGAAGAGTCAGATGGAACACCGATTGTATCGGTGATGCACCATACACATTTGAAATTATTCAACACTTAACTTATCATTTCCATTAAAAATTAATATTGAGGTTCATTAGGATTTTTTCATCACTTGTGTTATACAAGAGGTTATACATGCAAAAAAAGGTTACCTCTGCTATTACATAAAAAGCATGATCATGAAACCCAATATCGAAGAAATCATAATTTATAACCACGAATACAATGCTTTTGAATTCTGTTACCTGTATCCACATATCATGACCAGTTCCAAAATAAAAAGAAAAGAAATGAATTCAACACATTCGACACATTAAACACACCCACAGACACATTCATATATGGGTGTTTCCTTACTTCTTTCGAGAGCCTGTCAATTTCAGCTATCTGATGATCAATAGCATCCACTTTTTCTCCCCAGAGGCCAAGAAAGCCAGTCTGCAAGTTTAGAATGAAGTTATACTGTCATAAATAAACTTAAGAATTTTTTTAAAACAGCTACAGAAATAGAGCACTAACTGTAGATATCAAAGTACCTTTGTCATTGGCCTATCTGATTGCTTTCTTGCATATTTTAACTGGTAATAGTCAAGCCAATTTTTCTTACTTTTTTTCTCCTTAACCAGCTCCGCAAGTTTATTGGCATTGATTACAACCTGCAAAATTATCTTGATATGAGAATAAATATACATAAAAATAGTGGCGAGTCCTAATTTCTGATGGATACACTAGAAGCAACATTAGGTTACAGCTTTAACCAAATAGCCAGACTTCAAGGAAACAATGATTCAAGATTTACTTATGCAGTAAAATTGCATTCATTTATTTGTACTAAAATCTAGGTACTTGCTAACACTTAGGGGGTGTTCTGGCTTATTTTATAAGACCTTCAACACGTGCAAGAAGATGTTTGACTACTTACAAGGAGTAAAGTGTTTGACTTTGAAACAATTAAAAAATTGTTCCCAAAATAAGACCTTAGGAGCTTATATGCTTATATGCTCTTTTTGTTCCCAACAATTTTCAATTTGATTTAGTTCTCTTCAATATAAGCATTAAAGAGACCTTATATGTTCATTATTTAGTTCTCCAAAATAGTCATTAGTGATACATCTTTACCACAATAATCATTATTTGATTTTTGTTGTGTTTATGTTCCTCTTCCTCTACAAGTTGAAAGAAAGAAAGAAAGATTTTTCATTCCAAATCATAAACCTTTTCCCACTGGGACGGAACTATATTTTCATGTTAGCGGAACAAAGTACTTTGAACCAAAGAGATTTCAAAATTTGGCAAAAAGTCTGAAAATTTTATCAGATAAGAAATTTCCAAAGAAATAGAACATGTACGTTAAACTCATAGAGACTATAATATTATATTAAAGTCATACAGTTGTTCCTAACGTTAGTAAAGACACAAGTATAAGTCCTTTTGCAATTAATTTATAGATATAAAAAAGAGATACAAGAAAGTTTTAGCATGAGGAAAACCTGATGAGTTTGATAATGATCTGGATGGTTGACCAAGAAAAAATGCTCAACTAATTCACTCACTGATTCGTCTGGGTCTGGTGGCACATTTCGGACAAGAACCTGAGAAGATTTAAATTATCATCAAATGTAATATAGGTGGAAAGGTGACTTTTCTGTGGCTTATATTCTGGTGTATTCTTCCACATAAGTATCTGAAATAGTCAGCTAAATAACTACTTAAAACTCTGGATGGGAGGATATGTCGAAATTAAGATTTCTAGTAAATCGCATTTGCACATTTATATGTATAATCGACTGTACAAATTGAAGAGAAAAAGATCACACATGGAAATGGATCCTAAGGTCAGATGCATTTGTATTTGTAATTATTTGCAGGCTAGTGCCTTATATTCGTGTATATCATGTATTATCACAAGTGTACATTATACTATGTAATAGCAACAATGAATCTCAGAAAACACACGAGAAACAATGTCTGATTGTAACTATATATATGTCCTTTCTAAAAAAACTCTAATTCCAAAGAAGTTTTCAGGACAAAATAAATAACTAAAAGTTGCATCTTACAGTGAACTGATCAGGACGTCGTCTTTCAGACGCAAGAAAGTGTAAACGCATTACAGCAACTGTTGCATATTCTTTCCACAAAGTATAGCAAGTCCAGAATGTAAATACATAAGCCATCACTATATGAGTCCAAAACCTGTAAATATCAGACAGCAGTCAAATTTCGAGCACAATCTTAAGAAACACTGAAGCACCTAACTTTAAAGAGAGCTAAATAAAATTGAAAATTCTATGAGTCCCGTTTGGACTTTGGTCTAAAACGACTATTGTGGTAAAGATATCCATCTTTAGATAGTTGTAATTTTCACCTTAAAGCTAGAGTCAATATCTTCAGAAAATTTCCCTATATAGTTAATGAAGAAGAAATGTGCAGATAAGCTTAATCGAGCACAGTTAATCGATTGATTGTTGAAATTTCATGCATATCAAATAGCCAAAACATACAGGCAAACTGCTATGATCAGAACAACTATATTGGTCTTATAGGGCAACTGAACACCTATAATTGACAACTAACTAACCTTGGTGATCCAAATGGAACATTTGAAATTGAGAGTTTGTCGATGTTACTATACTGTAGCTTCTCATTTGCCTGAGCATTTGCTAAAGTGTTGTTCGTCCAGTTAACTGGCACGAGGATAGCCCATGAAAGTAAGGCCACAGGGACAAAAATCTTAAGTCTGCACTATCAATGTTCAGAATTAGCATGCAGTAACAGAGATGAATCTCAAAGATTCAGTTCTTTTATAATAGTATATCCAAAACAAGGACAAAAGCTGTTGGCATATAATGCAACTGCATTCATATTTTCTTTTTTGCTAGTAAGACAAACATAAACTAGAATAATTTTCAGAATTGCATGGTTAATTACTCTGCAGGGATTCCAGTCAAATAACCCATAATGGTACCTACTACTCCAAGTTTATGAAACACAGCCATCAAAACTTGTCAACAAAGACAAGAAAGTACGCAGCAATCTTCCGACTAACTACGATGGTATATACATGGAGAAGATTTCATAAACTCTTCAGGAGACTCTTATTTGTATATACCACCATATGATGTCCAGAGAAACTGATCGAACTTTCTTTGAAGATATTTAATTCAGAAGGAAAGACCTTTCTGCTTAAAGGTGACTTAAGATAACTACCCCAATGACCATTAAGATAAAACATTTAACTTGATGATTTTTCATTATAGAAATTCTCAGAATAGGTTCTCTATCTCTATGCCTCCGTAAAATTTAGTTGGAAATAGTTGTCTTAGTTATAATTGACTGATAGTGTTTGTGTGAATTGTTAATTGACATTCTAATAAGCCCATAGGAGATAGAATACACAACAAGACCCAACCCAAAGTGTAACGAATACAAGATATTGACTTAGAACCTTGACGCTAAGTGCAGCAAGTTTAAGAAATGGTAGATGAGTATACCCCAACAAGTAAATCCGCAAATATACGGCCGAGTCCAGCCCTGCATGATCAATAAGCTCCGGTTCTGGCATTCTTAGAGCATCCGGCACCCAATTCAGAAATCTAACATATGATCTCCAATCCAAATTTACAAATTTGTTCATAAATGAGCCTTGATGCATTGGACTGCTTCTCAAACCCTTGAGGTACCATTTTGGGAAATAAACTCTGTCATTAATAGGCTGAAGGCGCAGAATAGCAAATGCAACTAGGAAAGCCACAGCAAAGAGAATGTTTATTCCGGCTGCAACTCCTATATCTGCAAATGTGGCCATCTTTTAACCTCTACA
Source organism: Mentha longifolia (assembly GCA_001642375.2). Classification (NCBI taxonomy): domain Eukaryota; kingdom Viridiplantae; phylum Streptophyta; class Magnoliopsida; order Lamiales; family Lamiaceae; genus Mentha; species Mentha longifolia. Next base: position 17,710,800 of record CM038112.1, on the reverse strand, counting down.
CCACTAAACTTCCTGGTAAGACGAGAAATTCAGAAATGCTTCCTGGTGAGACGAGAAATTCAGAAATGAGACGAAAAAAATGATAATCTACAGACTTAATTCGTAAACATTAATATCTCAATTTGGTGAAAGTTATATTGAAGCAAGCAAAATCAGCCAAAGTCAAATGCTAATAAGAATCGGCTAAAAAATTCTTCTATCAAAAGAATGAATAAATCATATCCTTCATTAAAATAAAATAAAAAGATCTCTTCAAGGTATTCATTCAGATTTCAACAAATTACCTGTGACTGTTTGAAGAAAAGTTTCTCACTAAACACAAATCAGTAACCTATGCGAACCTATTACAATCAAACCTCAGAAAACAACAAATCCTTCTTAATAAAAAAAAATTTAAGAAAAAGGAACACACTGCGCATCGATCGCTAGTGTACCAACTACCAACAAATACTTCACAATCAAAGAGAAGAAGAAAAATATAACAAAAACTCCATTACAGCAGAAAAACCAACATTAAGCACATACCAATGGGAAAAGTGATGCTACACTATTATAAACTCCGAAGCTGAAATTTGAAGCCTAATAATCACTTCAAACTTAAACAAAAAATTAAAGGAACTTTCCGGTAATCCCTTTCACAAATTTAAATAAATCGTGCCACTAATCACTCAGCCTGTACTTACAGCTAATGTATACGAACACGGAGGAAGAGAGAGAAAGAGAGAGCAGTAAAACAGAGATTGCCTGAACAGAAGAATGAAGAAAACTTCGTCGACTTCTTTTTTCCTCAGATTAATAGTAGATCTTATTAATGGCGGAATTTTGGCTGATTTGTCACTTTGGAGTTTGAACTTTAACAGTTAGGACTTAGGAGCTTAGGGAAACGAAGAGCACGTTCAAACTTCAATCAATGGAAGCCAAAATTCATATTCTTATACTCGAATTATTTTTCTAAGGCTGTGATATTTAATTACTACCAAATATAGACAAGAGATGGATCATAATTGGTGCACATGTCTCATTAAAATCTAAATAATTAAGAAAATAATTTGATACGGCATGCTCAAATATTTCAAAATTAATAAAATAATGAGATCGTATAATAGTAATAAATTCAATTTGAATAAAAAGGTCCATGATTTTTATATATCTATCTTTGACAAATGGCGTAATTTATCTATAGAGTGACAATATTTTTGAATAATTAAAATTTTATTGACAAGGGTATTATACATTAATTAAATAAATAAAAGACTCTAAGAATTCTGATAATAATGCGACTAATGTGTGCTTACAAAAGTGATCTGTACATAATGTCGGTATGACATGTAATATAACGGCTACTTTTTTTATTTTCTTCCACCCTAGGGATTAGGGGACCATGGCTCACGCGCTTGTTTGGAACGTACTAGTAACACATTCATTAGTCATTACTTCCTTTTAGACGAATACTAGTCTCTCCCTCTTGTTTATCTTGACATATTTTTTTTAAGCACATGGTTTAAAAAGAGAAAAATTAGTGATTAAATAATTAGTTAATGATTTTTAATAACAATAATTTTATAATTAAGCTCGGAAGTGGGTGTTGGGCTGCATAAGGTTAGTTAATTATTTTTAATTAGGGCATGATTATGCTTAATTATTGAGTTAATATTTTGCCAAAAATGAAAATGTGCTAAGATGACTGAAGCATTATTGATTGTGAACTTGATAATTTGTATTAATTATTTTGACTGTGTGGTAGTAGTTGGTTAGATGGAATACTATCAATATTCAGGTTCTCAAGATTATACTCGTTGATCTGAAAATAAATTTTTTTAACTTGAAAAAAAATTATCAATAAAGTGTTATTAGTGTAATGCCAAAACAATGACTTAAGTCACATCCTTGAAAATTATTTTGTAGGATTTCGAATTGAATAGGTGAATGACTAGTTAAGATGCAAAACTGAAAATACTAGATAAGCACATATTTATAATAGTTCGGTCAACTGATATACGTCCACTCTATCTCACAAGGAGATGAATACCTTTCACTCGTGCATTTTTTGTTTTATACTTCCAAAGAAGTGATTCAATTACTCACAACTTGAGAACTCGAACCTAAGTTTTATACCAATAAACTTATATCCTAGCTCCCCAATTATGATTCTTGAGAGATACAACAATCTCATAATAACCAAACAACTAATCCTCACTCCAACTTAAACTAACACTCGGCTAGACTTGGCTTTGGTTTAGATAAGGTTTTTCCAGCTAATTAAGGTATCCCATTTTCTTGAGTTATGACAAGATCATGAGGCAATATGGAAACTTGATTTGAAAGCGAACACCCGTAGAACATCTCAAATAAACTTTGTTTCCCGTCGGTGTCAGTTACTTTGCCAAAATCTTCCTTATATTTTACCTATATCGAGTCGTCAAAAGACAAAAAATCGTACGACATTACTTGTAAAATACATAGAATTACGTGTAACAACAGTAAATTAAAAGACAAATATAAATGCATTCAAATACACATAATTAATTAATTATGCATAAAAATAATACTCTATATATTTTTTTTTTATGGCAACAGCAATGATTACATTTACGAACTATTTAAAACAATCTTAAAACAATTATGCATTAAAAACACAATTAAAAAACAAACAAACAAACAAACCTGTAAAACTCATTATGAAACTACATAACCATGAAATTAGATGACTGCGTTGGGACGATTTTTGGCTGCCAGAAATTAACAAATATATGATAATTGCGAAGAATTGAACTGATTAATGTATAATTTTTGCCAGCGTATGAAGAATACGAATAGAACTTGACAAGGTTTGGTTATGAGTTAAAAAACTTAATGCTTATCAATCAATCTCATTAAAATAGCAAACAATCAGTTACAATATGTACTAAAAGACATAATTAACCCAACTAATCATTATAATACAATTAAAATGATAATAAAAAAACTATTTTAAAATGAACAATCTTAACCATTCATAACCTCTAGATTAGAAAAATCAATGGATTACCCTTGCCTTTATATCTATTTCTATTACTTATTATAAAAGAGTCTATTATTACAAAATTGGATTTGCCAAATATATCCCTATCATAAATATATTTTTAAGGGCAACAATATAATTCAAAAAAAAAATTATATGCTTAAGAAATTAGTAATTTTTATCTTAACAGAACTCTTCAAATTCTTATATTTTTGAAACTCAATAATTACGATTTATTGTGTATATCTAATAGTGATGGTGATGTGTATCTATATATATCTTAACTAGTTTGTATCCCGTCGAAATTCGATGGGTTTCTCTTTATAGTATATTTCATAAATAAAAGCACAAAATAATGCAATATAATATTATGATTATACCCTATATATTTTAACCCAAAAATAATTTATCCTAACCAATCCAAATTGAAAATAATCCAAAAGGTTGCCAGATTAACCGAAACTTTTGAAACAATGCTCATTTTTTGTATAATATATTGTCAAATGCCTTACATTAAAACTATATTTTTTGTTACAAAATTTGATAATCATAATTACCGATACATACTACTTTTAAAAAAATATTGGCCAACGGACCACCTCAAATATGCATTTTTATCATAAAAATTTATTGGTCAATGGGTCACCTCAAAATCAAAATTGTGTTAGGGCCAAAATATTTTTATTCAAAAACAATTTAGCTCGATCAACCCGAATTGAAAATAGTTCACGATTCATATTTTGTCAAGTTTCTTAAATTAAAAACATATTTTTTTGTTACGAAAATTTGACAATCATAGTTATAGATATATACTAAAAGAATTTTAAAAATTTATTGGCTAACGGGACCACCTCAAAATCGAAGTACTGTTAAAGCCAAACCATTTTAACTTAAAAACAATTGAGCCTGGTCAATCTGAACTGAAAATAGCTCACGATGTTTATTTTGTGTCTAATATATTGTTAAGTCTCTTCAATTAAAAATATATTTTTTGTTTTCAAAAGTTTGACAAATGTATTTATCTATACATACTAAAGGAATATCAAAAACTCATTGGCCAAAATGCCACCTCAAAATCGAAGTAGTGTTAAGATCAATATTTTAACTTAAAAACAGTTAAGTCTGAACAATCCAAGCTAAAAATAGTCCACGATACAACTCTTGGCCAACGGACCACCTCAAAACCTCAAAATGGATTTTGTATCTATTATATATTCTGTTGCAAAAATTTGACAATCATATATAGTTATCAATATATAGTGAAAAAAAAAATTGTGTCTAATATATTGTGAAGTCTCTTAAATTAAAAATATAGATTTTTTGTTACAAAAATTTAACAATCATAGTTACTGTTAAATACTTAAGAGTATTTTGAAAAAATTCTTGGCCAACTGGCCCCGTCAATATCGATTTAATGTTTATTATTTCTCCGTATATTTTAAACTGTCTTGAATTAATAATTAATTATGCATTTCATTTCTTGAGTAGTTGTATTTGTTTTGAGTATGAAGTCATTTGTTGCTCATTGTAAACGAAAAGTAAGTGAAATAGGGATTTCAAATGTCAATCCACTCGTTGTTCGCTATAATAAAACATAGCTCGAGAGCGGATAATTTATTTAGTTGAACTATTAATCTACTTATTATAAAATAAGTTAATAAGGTGTAGGTGTAACATTTCTTAGGCAGTCCAAATAGTCAGATTAAAACGATGTACATGAATCTCGAGCATCGAGAAGCTACAGGATTAGAGTAATGGATTTAGTGAGTTAATTTCTTGGCCGCCCGTTGAAATTCGACGGATAATAAAAAAGGTTCAGAGTACTTTTGCATTTCATCAAATCAAGAACAAAACATACAACAATAATAAAAGCGAAATTTAATCATGAAAAATGATAAAAATTGATGATAAAAATATAAAATATGTTAGAATTCCGGCATTGGAAAATACTAAAGTATATCATTTTCATATAGAGCATCCAGTTATAAAATATTATAAATAACAATCTCAATATTATACACATAAGTAAAATAGTAGTAGTATTTTTTTAGTGCAGTGCCGGTCAGGATGCGACAAATCATTTTATATCATGAATTGTGAGTTAAATATTTATTAAAAAGTACAATCATTTATTTAAAATGATAGTAATATAACAACTCATTGGAATAATTAATAAGATTAAAATGATATAGAAAAAATAGGTGAATGGGAGCTAAGATTTGTCAAAAAATTATACTTATTTTATATGTCAAACAATTTGTCGCTAAGGTAGTTCTACATAGTAGGAAAAAATAGTCAAGAAGGGTTAAAATTTCTTTAAAAGTTGTACTCGATTTGAATGTCAAATTTCCCGTTAATCATTGAAATACAAAAATAAGTTAAGAGAGAAGATGGGTTAGTCATGCTGCCCGTTAATCTTCGAAATACAAAAATAGATCAATAGATATAATATTTCTAAAGCCGTTGGTTGTTCACATAAATAAAAATATTAGGTTAGAAAAATATGTATTTTCTCGAGTCATTTAATTCAATTTAAATGTCAAGCCGCTCATTGTTCGAAGTAATTGATAACCTAGAGAAATGCTCCAACTCCAGTGCCCACCGTGGACATACTTAATGTACCCATAGATGACGTGACAATGCTATAAATAAAGAAATTATTTTAGATATATACCATAAAAACTAAACCTTATAAAAATAAAAATAAACTAAACCCTACCAAGAAACACTAAACCCGCCCTACTAAAAAACTCTAAGATAAAATAATCTATGTGACACTGACACTGACACATCGGTGATGGACAAATTAAGTGTGTCCATGGTGGGCATAGATTTAAAATATTTCCAGATAGGATTATGATTCATAGTCGCATAACGGTGGACATATTAAGTGTACACATGGTGAGCAGAGATTCAAAATAATTTTAAATAGAATTATAATTTGTAATCATATAACAGTAGACATATTAAGTGTGCACACGATGGGCAGATATTCAATAACTCTAGCTAGATATGATTCGTAATCGTATAAATTTAAAATATCTATACGCCCATTGTACATGTAATAAATAAATAAGATAAGAACGTATATCATTTTTCAGATTATGATTCGTAATCGTATTTAAATTTAAGGTGTCAATATGCCCGTTGACCATGTAATAATACCTAATTTAAACTAATTTGTGATATTATATGAGCACATGTCGTAAACTATCTAATAAGATTAAAATTAAAATGTAATATTATAATATATCTAAATATAATAAATCTAACACATAATAACTCAAATTGTTTTCTCCGATATATCCAATTATTAGATCCTTCGTGAGCCTCTATGAAATAATTTCTTTAACATGCTTCGAACAAAAAACTTAGTACTTGAATCTCAGTTCTCAAAGGTCTGAATTCTATCTATATACAAATAAATAACTATACATGTTACCTGCAACGATTAGTTCTCAAAGGTCTGAATTTCTTGGCACATTCATTGTTTATTCAACAGCGTGCTCTACAAATGGAATTGAAAATATTTTTTTTATCAAATACAGATTATAATATACTAATAGATTTGACAAATAAGAAGAAAAATAAGGAGGAAACACGTGCTACAGAATTAATGTATTTTCCTTCAGTAATTGTTCGAACTATAATATAACGACATGCATATATGTGAATTATAATTGAACATGGATAGAATATGCGAATTTTAGATTTATGGAATCTACAATATATAAATTTTAGATATGCATGCATGTCTTTGTAAGTTAAGTAGCTGTACATGCATATCTTACTATAATAATATAATAATATATTGATAAGTAATTAGGAATGCATATAAATGCAAGATTGTGTAATCAGGATGGGATCCTCCGTCCCCAAATTAGTGTCCCAATGGTGTCCTAAAAATCGATTTCTACTAGTTTTATATTATTTTGTATAAAAATAAAAATACTACAATATAGTAAATTATAATAGACATCTATAAGAAAAAAATTGAATTTTTTTGAAATTATATACTTTTTTTTTTGAATTTTTCAATTATAAGATACTAATAAAAGTGAAATTAAATGCTAAAAAATAATTATAAACCCTAATGGGGATGGATGAACCCTTGAAAATAATCATAAAACTAAACTTAATCATTATAATTTTTTTATTAAAATAAATAAATAAAATTAATAGAATTTGTATTTTGGGACACCATTGGGACACCACGTTGGGGATAGAGGATCCCAAGTGTGTGTAATCCACTCCAAATCTCAAATTTGATTAGATAATTAATTAATCAGTATGTATAAATATATTGTATAATTTAGATAAATAGGAATGAAGGCCATATGTGATGCCACGTAGGCATTTGAATTAATGTGGTGTTTTGAATCCGCTACGGAATTATATATTGATAAAAAAAAGTAAGAAATTGATCTAAGAAATTTCATCAATAGATTGACGTTAAACTTTCTAACCTCGATTTCAAATATGAGTGCTTATTATATGAATAAACTGACACACTAATTAACAAATTTAGAGCATATAGCAAGTCTCATAAATTCAGCTATTGTAGCGATTGTGAATTGTGATTTAAGAGATTTTTATTGCTAAAATAGCTGGAATTAAAGTAAAAATATAATTAAAAAATTAAAGACAGTCACAATTGAAATACTGAACTAATAGATCAAAGAAAGAATTAATATTAATGATTTTTATGCAACAACCGGTTGATTGCCTAAATCTTATTAATATCATTGTGTAGAATTGCGCAAATACATATTTATATAATGCAATTAGTGAAGTATAAACCTAATAAATAAAAAATTTACCAAAAAAATTAAACCATATATACTAAAAAAAAACTAAATCCTACTTAAAAAACTAAACTCTAATTGGAAAAATTGTCGACATTGTACTGCCATCAACGGTAAGCACACTAAGTGTACCATACCCACGGTGAACGGTTGAGCGTTTCTATATCTACTATATATAAAAATAAGTTTTGACATGAAATACAGAACACCTAATATCAAAGAATTAGCTTTGGTTTAATACTAGTTGATAGATTTAATAAATAAATGATGAATGGTTTAATTTATCTGACCAATGCGTATATTGTGCCACGTCCATCTTCTTCACCCACGTTGAAATCTATCTCATCAACAGGTGTCCTTGGAAAAGGACTTATTATAGACCTCTCAAACTAGAACTCAACTCTCTCAATTTCCTTTTCCTCTATGCACACTTTCCTCTTTCTTGAACAGTGTGATTGTTACTACCAGTGTTTTAAAAATCGGATCGAACTGGACGGTTGAACCGGTTGAATTGTGAACCGGATATGGTTTCGGTTCGTGATTTTGTCCGATTTTATCCGATTTTGGCCGGTTCGACCACAGTTGAACCATTAAAACTGGGAACCGGAGGTCTCGCCGGTTCAACCTTTGATTCGATTTTTAAAACATTAGTTACTACATGTATACAAATTCATTAAAGCAATTATCAATTCATATGTTCGGATTTAGGGAATAGGAATATCAATTATAAGCTTTTATCTAAATACCAAAATATTTCAACATGCATTTGCGAAAATATGCATACTCTGAGGATGATGTTAATGTGAAGGTTTGATTCTAAAATCAAGACTCCCAAGATAATTACGCAATGGACCGAGCTTTATACAGAAGATGGACTGATGGGCTGCGATGCTAATGGTACCAAGCTCCTAAATTCATTCTTAAAGTGGTCTTTTAATTAAAATTAGTGGTGATTACGTGCGTTGCACGTATAAACTCTTTTTTGACATGATTAATTTATTTCATATAATAGTATTTGAAGGCTATTTTTTTAATTTTAAAGGATTATTTATATAAGTGTAAAGGGGTAAACTGCAAGATACTACCTGTGTTTTGGGAAACCTACACGAAATCCCCTTATGTTTTTTAATTTGCATAAAACACTCACGTGTTTTAAAAAACCCTGCACGGTTAACCCAAACCGTGAGCACCTATCGCCGTTTGCTCATTTTAGTATTATTTTATTCGATTTTTTCTATTGTTTTATATTTTAATACCTTAAAAATAAATATTGCAATCATTAAACTTCAAAATTTTAAAAAATCGACACTCGATTTGTCATATTATTCATTTTTTAAAGTTTAATGGAAAAATTGCAAATCGAATGTCGATTTTTATAAATTTTGGAAAGTTTAATTATTGAAATATTAATTTTTAAGTATTAGAATATAAAACAATCGAAAAAATCGAATAAAATAATACTAAAATGAGCAAACGGCGATAGGTGCTCACGGTTTGGGTTAACCGTGCAGGGTTTTTAAAACACGTGGGTGTTTTATGCAAATTAGAAAACACAAGGGGATTTCGTGTAAGTTTCCCAAAATACAGGGTAGTATCTTGCAGTTTACCCAAGTGTAAAGAGTAGACAAAAAATAAATATGAAAAAAAAAATTATATCCTATCTTGTTTGACACTTTCAAAATTGTATGATGATATTAATAATAATCATCTATATATCATAATAGAAATCTTGGAAGAAGCCCGTATAATATATTTGTATAATTATAAGGTAAAAGATGTATAATTTCATATAAATATTTTGATTAATAAATAAGTTATATCATTTTTTTTAACACAATTAACTGAAATTTAAAGACCGTACCGCGAATAATGCTTTTCTATACATACAATTTCTTATTCATTTTTTTTATCAGGCATATATATTAGTTTATCATATATTGACATTATATTCAAAAAGAGAATAAATGATTCCCAAACAACAATCATCTAGGTAATTATTAAAAAAAAATGCTTACATTTGATAAAGAAGGTGCCGCCAAAAGTATTTATTTACGGATGAGACCCTCTGTCTCCATTACAGTGTATTAACCATAAACCAAAACTGATTTTCTTATTTATTTTTTTCAATTTCGATGTAATATGATTTTCCTAATATTATACTCCTTCCATCTCAAATCAATCTTCCTATTTTATTATTTTATATCCCACATATATTCAAAATATGAGACGATTGATTTGGGACGGAAGTAGTACTAATTAACAATAATTTATTAATTTAATTGGGGTTAATAATTATGTTTTTAGCAACTTTTTCATTTACATTTTTTTTAAATATAAAAAAATGTTATTATAGAAGTGCCAAATACGTTAGTTTCCAAATGATACAAGATATGAATCCCAATTCCCTAGCTAAACTCAACATTATAAGTGTTTTTAGTTTTTTATAGATTCTACAAGCCTAAAGTGCCTTTAGATACCTTTGATGTTGAAATTAACGAACAAAAAATATTTATCACTAAACTAATTCATTGGAACGAAAGGCTAATCGTGTTGTACGCCAGGAAATAAAAGCATAGTTTTCAAAGTGAAACCATCAGAAGAAAGAAGCGAGAGCATATAGAATGAAACTATGGCATGACAAATTGATATAATAAGGTACTCTTAAATACTTTTATTTGATTAAAAAAAATTCCCATTACTACTTAATTAGTGAAATTAAAATTAGAGTTACAATCTACTATCAATAAGTAAAGAACATTCGAGTACTGTATTAGTGGTAAGCAAACAGTGATACAGGAGTGTTTGGCTAAGCCTATAAACTCATAGCTTATAAGTTCCAACAACTTATAAACTTTAAAAATAAAAATAAAAAGTTCTTCCTTCCCAATTTATTTTTTCAAAATCTTACTTTTTCACTATATAACTCTATATTATTTTTTATAGAGTACTTTTTCATTTTATTTTTACATAATTATGAAATTGAAGACATTCATTTTTTTAAAAAAATTAATTTTTTATTCTCTTTTAAACTTATAAGCTCTTTTATCCAAACACTTCAATAACTTTTTTTTTTTTTTTAGGAAAAAGGAGAAATTTATTGCACAAATTTTTACAGCAGCTCTATGGTACAAGGCATACCGAAGCTACAACAATTAACCATTCATCCACCTATCACATAATCTATTCGACCTCCAACTCTCAAACCTGCAGATATCATCTTCTTTCCCCCTAGCTACACACCAATACCAAAATCTACATCTAATTTTATCGTCGATCCTTCGGAAATCCCACTCCTTTGTCTCAAAACGAACTGCATTCCTCCATTTCCAAATGACCCATACAACGCAAATCCAAAGACCCCCCAGCCTATGTCTCATCTTACCTTCTCCAAGACTCTCAATAAAGCTAGTGAAGTGAGCTTCGATGGTCCTCGGTGAACTTCGATAACTTATAAACTCTTACCACCATATATACATTTTATAATCTCTTGAAATATCTTATAAGCTCAAAGAGCTCATAAACTCTTTAAAATAAGTTTAGCCAAACACCTCCTTATGTTTTCTACTATTCGTGACATCACCCTTATCTTTACAATCTACACTCTTTATGATAGGTAAGCACCATATATTAATTTTTTTTATTTATTATATTGGGAGTACAACGATCGTTGATGTGATTGAAACATCGCTAGGAAGAAGATAATCGTAGCAAGGAAAAAATTGAAAAGCAGACGGAAAAAATTGGAAATTCACATGAAGAATATAATCCACAGAGAATAAATTTGAAAAACAATTGAAACAAACATAAAAGTTTTACACTAACTGTAAGCCCATGTGATTACCGAAGCAGGTCATCAAGAATTCATATCGTAGTAAGTGTATAAGTATAATTTATGATAATAATTAATACTCCTATAATTCATGAAAATAATGAATATATAGCAAATCATAAATAAATTATTTTTTTATGTATAAGAGATAGTTATTAGATTATACTCTACGTGAATCCTAGGTCTATAATTTATGATAGAAAATTTTTATAGTTATATATGAATTCATAGCGAATTACGAGTTATATTTTTGATAAAATATAATTTATTTTATATTACACTATTATCCTTAATTTAAGATCTATAAAGGCAAAATAGGTAAACCAAATTTTGTAAACAAGACACTTTTTATAATAGTATAAATATAATTAACTTATTATAACTTCTACAAACGGATAGGATACTATTGCTTAAACTTTAATGCATGATCGAGCTTTTACTTATTTGGGACTTCAAGCATTTATTTTAGTACCATAAAATTGAAATTGAAATTGAAATGAGTTTATACTAATTATATTATTATAATGATATGTCAAAAGTAAAATTTAAAGTCATATTTCATGACAAAGTAGTACTGTTATCGGACCATCATGATTATTAAGAGAAGTTTCCGGACGTCCCCGTTTAGAGCGCAATACCAATTTGCTACAGTTGTTTGCTGGATTTTATTTATCAAAAAATATGGAATATGTTTTTTAATATTTCGTCCATTATTGAATTAACATATTAATTTTACTGCTCAAGTGGATATGACTTTACACAGGAATTCGGAATGCAGTTTGCAGAATATAGTTTTATCACATAGGATCTGTCTCCATTAAAGTTTGATTATGGATGAAAATTGTACGGCAATACCCACTGAGCGTTCAAATACTCCACCCAAATATTTTTAAATATTTTCCGATAAAATGTGAGAGCCGGTTACTTTTAACCCAAATAGGATCTCTTCTTCAAGTTTTAACCCAAATAGTTACTTTTAATCGTATATTTTGCAAGTGGTCAATTATATGGAAAGATTATGCTTCCGCGCGCTATATGTCAATAATATTGAAACAACTTTATGGGTTGTGTGATATAAATTTATGTATAATATGATTGGATTTTGACTATTTATTAGAGTAATAAATAAATGTTTTAAATTTGTTGTTTGCTCTATCTTCGTTATTTGAAGTCTTTAAAAATATTATGGTTGACTAGTCAATCTATTTTCTCATTGGCGATTGATAGATAAGTGTTTGTGAATATCGGTTTATAAGGAAAATATTTTTCGATATCATTTGAGTTGGGAAAATAGGTACAAAGTTTGAAAATTTTATTATGTGATTTTAGTTTTTTTTTTTCTTTTTTTTTTTCCCCTTTCATGTGCATTTGATAGCATCCTAACCCTATGAGCCCGGGGTATTACAAAGACACTAACACAATTAATTTAAATTCGTTGTTACTCCATATCGTCAAGATTGAATGGTCTATCTATACTTGTATATAAAAGATTCTTGTTTTATAAAATATAGATTACCTATTATGTCCTTATTATACATGTAATTTAAGGTCAATATGGTAATATAGTATATTAGGAATAAATTATAAGTAAAGAATAAATTATTACTTATATATTGATTGCATATATGGTATATATTACCTAAATCAACGTACACGTAGATATTATAGTTAGATTCTGAATCCGGCCAAGCCATTTTAATACTCCTAATAAAGAAATTTGAGCACTATTTTGTTTAGAAGTTGAAAATAAATAAAGAAATGCAGCCTCATGCATTTTCTCCCAATCGATTACAATAATGAATAAAACTACATTAATATGATTGGCTAATAAAAATTCAATCAAATTGAACACAAAATTAGATGAAAATCATTAGAGGCTCACAAAGTTTTTAACCAAAAAGTGAAACTTATATTTCTTTAAATTAAACTTATTCGATAATTGTTAAAAGTGAAACATGTCCCATGATACATCAATACCTATATAAAAAAAAAGAAAAAAGATTGCCTATTATCCTAATTATATATTTTATTTTATTATAAAGATGTGCTAAATGGCTTCAAAACCATATGCAATATAACCTTTATGAATTAATAATGTGAAGACCGTGAATTTTTATCTATAAAGATGTGCTAAATGGCTTCAATAAATCAATATTTTATTAATGTAAAGAGTGTTATTCGATTTTAATACACACTCCCTCCGTCCACGAAGAGTGTAGTATTTTTTATCATTTTTGTCGGTTCACAAAGAGCGCAGAAGTGGTGTTCCTATTTTAAAAGGTTTGTGTGGGTGTGATGGTATACTAATTCTAAGTAAAAAAACTTCATAGACATTTAAACTCAAAATGAATACTTTTGTCTTTTGTTGTCAACTCTAGACATACATGTACTTTATCATGAGTTATACAGTATTTATTAAGCATTTAGTAACGAAAATACTAATAATAGTAAAAGTATTAAAGTAAATTAGACATCAACAAGAAATATAATTATAATGAAATGTTGTCATTATTCCTTATTAAAACGAACTCATGCATACTAAGTTTTATATTCGAAGTACCTTTGAAAATAACTAAAATTCAATTTAAAATTTATCATTACAAAGCTTCAAAATCAGTTAAAAAGTCAACGGACTCAACAGATATGGGACGGAGGTAGTACTATATAATATAATAAAATATGAAAAAATCAAAATTTATTTATTAAAATATAATGTCATTTGGTTTACGTGCGAATGCACTTGCATTTGCTAGTGTAAAGTAAATGGCAACATAGTGAATATTAATAGGAAGAAGAAAAAGGGAAACGCAAACTAAATATACAAAAGAATAAATGATATTAGGGCAATCTTTGCTACATCCCTTTTCATGAACGGTCAAGAAACATAAAACTAGATACTAGCTATTATCTCATGTTAGTGAAACTACCTTAACAATATGTATATGACATGTGATAAACAAACTATTTGATACTAACAAATAGAAGAAAAAAAAAAATGTACTCCTTCTATTTTACTCCGTTTGACATGTTTATATAGGAGTATTTTATACCTCACATATTGTAGACTAAATGGAACGAAACAGATGGAGTAGTGTGTACTATCGGCCGGACATTAGATGAACTAAACCTTGGTTCTCATAAAAGGAACCAATGTCCCAATCCTCAGTCGATGATGATAGTGTCATCAATGCCACCACAATAGATCTCATGCTTGGCCTCAACTGCGGATTTTCATGCGTACAAACCTTAGCAAGATGTGCAACCTACATTTACAAATTAAACCTCACATATACATAAGCTAGTCCAGATTAATTAGTAAAATTAATAGAAAGATGTATTCAGTAGCTCATATATACCTTAGAGACCGAGTCCATAGGATAGTCATCAGCAAGCCTCGGATCAACCAACTTTCGTACTCCCTCCATTTGATCGGCCTCGTTAAAAGCCTCCTCGAACTATATACATACAATATTTACTCAAAATCAACATATATATTTCTCTAGGATCAATCAAAAATGTATGTAGAAGCACAAGGTAATAATGTAGCAATACCAGAGCAACTAGGCCTTTTGATTCCGTGACGACTTCATTCGTCCTCACGATTGCTTCCTTTGCAGATATTAATTCAAAAAGGACTACCCCAAAGGCATAAACATCTATCTTTGGGGAAACGTCTCCATATTGCGCGTACCTGAAGCCATATCCGAACCATCATCGTTGGAAGGATTAGGATGCAAAACTTAAAAAATTTAGATAGGGCTAGTGTTGTAATTTAAATGAGGGAAGGGAAATAGAGAAGTAATTACTCTGGAGGCATGTATCCGAATGTTCCAACGAGGCGTGTTTGCAGAGAAGCACTCCCCACCTCTGTTAGTTTGGTAAGACCAAAATCAGCAACCTGCAGGACGACGACACAATATATATATATATATATCTTTAAGCCGGGTTTTAATAATCAATGTTCTAAAAATCGCTAGGCGGATTAAGCATTAACTGGAACATTGGGGTGCCGCCTAGGACCTAGGTAGGCCTAGCTAGACGGGAATTTTTAGAACATTGCTAATAATAGGGCATGCTCAAGAAACACGACCTTGGCACGAAAGTTGGAGTCAATCAAGATATTAGCACACTTGATGTCACGGTGGATGTAGACCGGAACAGTGTGCTCGTGTATGTATTCGAGCCCTCTAGCTGAATCAAGAGCAATTTGCACCCTTGTCGACCAAGGTAATGCCTCTGTAACTGAATCCAATAATTAAAAAAAAAAAAAAAAACAGCATCAAACACAATATATGCAGACACATGTAGTGGTTTTTTAGTTGCAGATCATGTATGTATAATTACCTTTGCCGCGCAAATGCTGACTAAGATTACCATTATTAATGTATTCATAAACTAGAAACAATGAGCCTTCCACACAGAAGCCTATCAAACGCACCTGCATTCACCAATTAAACCCCATAAGTTAATTATAATAAAAGTAGCTGCAGGTCAAAAGTAATTAATAATGGAAGTAGCTAGGAATATAATAGAGAGAGCTGTTTATTAATTAATTACCAAGTTAACATGATGAACGTGCGTTAAGACATTGAGTTCCGCTAAGAACTCCTTGGACGCTTGCATGTCCATCTTCTTTATCGCTGCTTTCTGCATTATATTCACCATGCATGTTACAACCAAGCAAATGCAATGCAAAACTTCTTCTCCTCAAAAAGCACAATCTTCTAACATTAATCCTTTTCCTTTTTTAAAAAAAAAAATATAGACTACCTCGCCTCTGAGCTCAGCATAATAAACAGCACCAAATCCACCTTGCCCAATTTTGTGAGACAAGTTGAAATCATCTGTTGCCATAGCTAGTTCTTCGTATGTGAACTCCACCGACTTGTCCACCGTGATGCCCTTTAGCTTCGGAGAGGCACTATTATGAACAACAAGGCTACCTGAATTAGAACCAATCTCCATTGAGACTATACCTGAAAAAAAATGAGACGATTAACTTTTGCTTATTGAGAATGACTATATTGGGGATTAATTAGCACATAAAACAATGAAAGGAAAAAAAAAAATTAAATACCATGCACAGGCACAGTCTCGATGTTTTGGTCGTTGTGGAGAAATGATTCTTCAGTCACCTTTTTCCTTGAGTAGAAAAAGAAATGGAAACAAGCTGCTAAAACGATGGCTCCAACTACAGCTGCTACTGAAATGCCAGCAATGGATCCCCCAGAGAGGCCTGCTTAATTACCGCATCCTACTTAATTATTAGAAACCCAAACTACTAATTTTGCTAAATATTTTAACCATTAATTGGGATGAGAATTGAAGGTGAACGTACCGCTTGAACTGCATGCAAAAAAAAAAAAAAAAAAAAAAAAAAAAAATCAAGATCAGATCAGATCAAAAGTATAGAATTGTGAAAATTGAACTTGAAAAACTGAATAATTAATACTATTTCGTACCTAGATTTAAGTGGGGGATAAATTCCATTTTGATCTGCAATTGAAATTTAAAAACGTCTCTCATAAGATACACTTGGCACATAAAGAATAATACCAGACTTTGGCACAACATTTTCTAATAGACGTCCCCATCAAATGAACTTCGCAAATAAACACCCGCACACATAGAGAAAATTTATTTTTACAAGATACTCCCTCCGTCTCACGATTACTGACCTATTTCGCTTTGGCAGGCCATTTCCATGCTTCTCGATGATGGGTTTTAAAATGAATATTTTAAGTATTTTTTCTTTACGGGTTGAAGTATCCCATAAAAGAAAAAATACTTAAAAAATTCATTTAAAAAACCATCATTGAGAAGCATAGAAATGGCATGCCGAAACGAAAGAGGTCAGTAATCGTGAGACGGAGGTAGTACTATATAGGATATTTCCTTTTGTTGAATTTACCTTTTTCATTAAAGAAGTTTTAGTACATATCATATCTAGTTAAGATAGATGAATATTCCCTCCGCCCCTCGTTAAGATAGAGCAATTTTTTTCGGCTAGATTATTTAAATGAGTTTATTCAAGAATAAAATGTACTCCTTCCGTCCCAATTCAGATGTCATGTTTGACTTATTGACTTTTTGGCACGCATTTCCACCGAACCGGGAAACGGGTTATAAAATATAATTTTGAAGTGTTGTTTCTTTTACGGGATACTATGAGTGTCATAGTATCCCGTAAAAGAAACAATACCTCAAAATTATATTTTATAACTCGTTTCCAGACTGGGTGGAAATGCGTGCCAAAAAGTCAATAAATTAAACATGACATCTGAATTGGGACGGAGAGAGTAGTGTTTAGTATTTTAATGAAGATTTCAATTTTCTAAACTAGAGCATCATATATTGATTAAAATATATTGATGATGTAACTTAAATAAAGTTTGTATCGAAATTTTTAATTTGATATAAAATTATAAAAAAATCGGAGAATAAATGAACGAGTTATAATGATTTAAAATCTTACACTTTAAATTATATTGAAATACATGCAGAATGATGAGCAGATGAGAAATTAATAAATTATACTAACTAATAAGTTAGTTTAATAAAAAGAATTAGACCATAAATTTTTCCATTAAAAAAAATAACTATATATCAATGTGATAACTCAAAATGAAAAATAGCTCTACATGAATGAATAGGACCACTACGTTCTAACAATATTGATGAGATAAGGAGAAATAGTGAGAAGATTTTAATAGAAGTCTATTAACAATACTACATCCATCTCATATATTTAGACTACTTTGCTTTATACACGTATTTCCATTAAAATCTAATACGAGTTTTAAAATATAATTTTGTAGCATCGTTTTTTTTACGGGATACTATGAGTGTCATAGTATCCCATAAAAAAATGATACTATAAAATTATATTTTAAAATTCATACTAAATTTTAGTGAAAATACGTGCATAAAGCAAAGTAGTCTAAATATATGAGATGGAGGTAGTATTAATTAATGTTGAGTGGAGGAGTATGACTGAGTCAGAAGCGTCAGACAATTGGTGCATTTTCTTGATTCTTTTTGTCCTTTGTCGAGATGCGACCGTGACCATGACTAGTAGAATCAAAGACAAAATGAACCGGGCATATGTTCTTCACTAAGAAACAAATTTTTCTTTTTCTTTTCTTTTTTTTTTAACTTCTCTACAATGAATAATTTTTTTGCTATTTTCTCAGTTTTTCATTTCAAATTATAATAATATATTCTACCTATTTAAAGTGATAATATCATTCCATATTTTCCACTTTAAATAACAATGATTAGACAAGTCGGGAAACACATTATGTGATAATATCCATCAAAGAGAACAAGAGGAAAATGGTGTAAATTTTTTCTCTTCTCTATTTTTCCAGCACGCTAAGAAGTATGAATACACCTTACCTACATTAATATATAGTAGATTGATGGTTATGCTTATTATTATTATTATTAAAAAAAAATTGAAGGACTGTCAGTTTTTTTTACTAAGAAAAAAATTGAAGAAATGTTAATAGATAAACCCACAAAAATCTAAACCAAGAGGCAAATACAGACTCATGCACTCACCTTTAGCAGGCAAGAAAACAATCCCCGACCCGGCATCAAAATCTGAACTCGGGTTGAACCGCTTTAGCAGATCAGCCGAGACGCCGGTGTCGGCTGCCACTGACCCCAGAGTCTCCTCGGGGTGGAGGGGGTACGTGGCGAACAACCCGTACTCCCTCGACACCCTGCGGTCCCCACACGAGCAGTTCACTGTAACGTTGATGGGGACCGAGTCGGGCACTTGGGTCGGGTCATACACGTTGACCCGTTGGATCCAGTAGTCCGTCGTGAGGTTCGCAAAGGCAAACTTGGCAATGTTACTATAAGTATCATCCTTCTGTGTCACGTAAGAGAAGGTGTGCCCCAAGAAATCCCCGTTGATGCACTCGCACGAAAACGGGACGTAGATCCGGGCCCCGGCTCTGATACTGTCGGGGCCCGGAACCTGAGGGTTGTATTGCAGAATGTTCGGGAGGTGTTGGTCGAAGATATTGGCGATGTAAGTGAGATTTGATCCTTGCCAAACGTAGTATGATGCAATGGCGAGATCGCAGCCTTTTTTGCATTTGGCTTCGACGTTGAAGCATGAGAGGAAAAGGGTGGAGAAGAAGAAGAAGAAGAAGATTGTTAATGGAATAAGTTTGGTTTTGTTTTTGGAAAATTTGTTCATGTTTTTTTTGGTGAGGTTGGAAGAGGAGGAGAATTTGAATTAGTGATGGAAATATTCCATGTTAAGAATGATAATTGTTGAGGTATTGTTTTTAAAATTAGGGGGTGACTTGGAATGAGTTGTATTTTTGTTCTGTTAAGAGGTAGATTAAATATTTGTGATGCGTAGACATTATCAATGGTGATGGCTATATATGCTGTTTTTATTTTTCTTTTGTTTGTCTTTCTTGAATTGAATATGGGTTTATTTGCAAAACGGCAAAAACTATAATTCGAAACTGGTTTGTCTATTATTTGTTTTGATTATAAGATTTAATTAAAGTCGATGGGGATGAGGTGGTACTTGATTGCCGGACAATTGCTATAACCGAAAAAATGATTCTCGAAAGCGACCGTAAATATATAAATGTTAATTGTGGTTGCAGTTGAAATCAAGTTCCAGTCAAGTTCCTCCATTCACTTTCCTGGTGAAATGAATAAAATGAAAGATTATAGTCCTTTTTTGGAAGAGCGTAAATCACGTATGTTAATTGTTAACTAAGAGCGTGCTCTAGTTAATCTCTGTTAATTGTGTGCTGTAATTTGAAAATTACTCAAAAATGTGAATCATGTTAGAGCATTCGCAGAGGGGAGGGCTGCGCCCTCCCGCCCGCCGCCACATCAGCCTCCGCGCCCGGGCTCAACGGCTGCAACCCTCCGAGGGCGCGAGCCAACGGGCGGAAATGAGCCCGTCTCCCCCTCTGTCGCGCCCGCCACGTGGTGTCTCCTGGTTGGTTGACCGACGAAATTATTTTATTTTATTTTTTTTCTATAAATACCACACCACATCCCTCATATTTTCACACCAATTTCTTCATCAAACTCTCTCAACTCTCTCTATTTTCTTCAATTCCAACTTCTAATCCTCTATATTTTCTTCAATTTTTTCAAATGGCCGATCCCAACGACCCCTATTCTTGGTTTGGAAACGACTACAACGATCCAAACCAAAATAACCCAAATTATCCAAATAACAAGATTATCCAAATTACCCAAATTATCCAAATTTCCCAACTTATCCTAATTACCCAAATTATCCAAATGCAAACTCTTCAAGCCCTCCACTTTACACTCCAACACCTCTCATCCACACTCCAACACCTACCCGCCCACAAGGTTTTCGTCCTTACGCCTCGAGGTCGAACTTGATAAATTTTTCAAATCGAGGCGGCTTTCAAGCGGCGTCATCACCGAGGCCGTTGTTTTCCTCGCCGACAGGCCCTTCACGATCGAGGCATTCGCCTATAAGTCGCATGTCTTCATTCGACGAGGATGACGATGACTCAAATCCAGCCGTGAGTTTGGCCGACGATGCGATCCACCGGGGGAAGACGTCGAGGTCCAAGAGGTGCCTCCGCCGGTTCAACTAGCTCGAGGAGGCCGAGCACGGTGCGGAGGAAGAGCTCGAGGCAGAGGGAGAGCTCGAGGTCGAGGCGCAATACCGATAGAGGTCGAGGAGGAGTGCAATTGGGACGTAGAAGCAAACGGCGCTGTCCCATATTCTGAGGACGAGACCGTGTGCCTTGCTCGTATTTGGGTAGATGTAGCCCACCATCCAATCTTGAGCAACATGCAAAAGGAGGGCGCTTTGTGGGTTAGAATTGCCAACACCTACAACCGAATTCGCCTGCGTCGTACTTTTGCTCGCGGCTCCGAGAAATTGCGCCATCATTGGAAACGCGCAATGAAAGACATGAAGTTGTTTAGCGCGCACTACTATTCGTGCTCGATGAACTTGGCGAGCGGGAGAGGCGCGGAGGATATAGTCACTGACGCGTACCGCCAATTTCAAGCGACGACTAGAAAGCCGTTCAAATACTTCAAGGCTTGGGACGAGGTCAAAGAAACTCCAAAATTCTTAACGGCCACCGGCTCCCTCGACTCTGTGAAACGATGCAAAAATAGCATCGACGGCTCATACTCTACTGAGAGTAGTAGGGAGTCTACTCCTTCAACGGAGATGGAGGTTCGACGAGGATGAGTGGATACCGACCCCGGCCTGAGGGTTCCAAAGCGGCCAAGGCAAATGCAAGAGGGAACTCGAGAATGTCCGAGGACGACGAGGCGGGCTCGGCGAGTGCGAAGGAGAAGGCAGCGGAGGCACTCCAAAATATATCAAAACAACTTGAGTTTGAGACCATGTACGAGGTCTACATGAAAGATACCTCTCAAATGTCTCCGAGGACGAAGAAAAAGCACTTAGTAATGGTAAATTACATTTCCGAAAAGCTCGACCTCCCCAAGCCTTCCGACGATTAGATTTTTTCACTTTGTATTTTTGTTTATTATGTTTCGAATTGTATTTTTCACTTTGTATTTTTTTTATTTTGTTTCAATTGTATTGTAATTTTCTAAATGTGCAATACAATCGAATTTTCGCAAATAATTCCTATTTCTACAATTTGTGATTAATTAAAAAAATATAAAAAATAAATATTTTTATAATTAAATAATAAATAATAATAAAATAAAGAGAGTCCTCGGAGGGCTCCCGTGCAGTATTTTTGGGAGCCCTCCTATTTGATTATAAAATTAATATATATTATTATTTTCAATGTTCTAAAAAACGCTAAACGCTAGTAGGGCGGTGGGCTGGGGATTAGCGTCTAGGCGGCTAGGCGGGCTTCTAGGCGGATTCTAGGCGGGCTAGGCGGATTAGACGTATTATGCATATTTTTTTTACGATTTTAGTATTTTTTACATAATGTCAAACAATGTAAACATGTACTAATTATTTTAATATTTTCTAATTCATGATAAAAGTTAAAAACATAAAATATGCTAATTAGTAGTTTAAATTCAATGAACTTAGTAGTTCTACATAAAGATTAAAAATCAAAGTCTAAGATAAAAATGAAACATAATCTTGCAAATCAACTTCAAAGTCTAAGATTAAAAGTCTAAGATAAAAATAAAAATCAAAGTCTAAGATTAAAAATCTATAATCTAATATTTCATTTCTTCTTAAAAATCGACTTTAATTTTTTTTAACCCTACCACCCGACCCGCGCCCAGCCCGTTTAGCCCACGCCCAGCCCGCCTCCACGCCCAGCCACTTCCTCCGATTTTGACCGACTTGGACCGCCTAGCTAGTCTGGACGGCCGCCTAGGCGGCCGATTTTTAGAACCCGCCTAGTAGTTCCGTCTTGGACAAAATCGGGACGCCCGGCCACCTTCCAGCGTCTAGGCGCCGCCTAGGCGGCCGCCTAGACCGTTTTTTAGAACATTGATTATTTTATTGGGAGCCCTCCATTTTGGAGGGCTCCCATGTGGATGCTCTTAGAAGGTGTTGGTCAGCAGAACTGTACTTAAAAGCCTTTTGTCCTTTAGAAAGAGAGACGCCTTGTTAATACTACAAACAATGTTTTGAAAGTCACTAGACACTAGTAGGACATAAGAGGAGGGATTAGCATCTAAGTGGGAATCTAAGCGGCGCTTAGGTGAACTAGGCAGATTAAAACTATAATGCAATTTGTTTTTGTTTTTTTATTTTTATACTATTTCCTATAGTACAAACTATATAAAGGCTAAAAACATACTCTCTCCGTCCCATTGATATACAACCATTTTATTGTTAAAGTAGACTCAATTTTAATAAAAATGGCTCTATATCAATGGGATGGAGAGAGTATAATATGTTAATTTATAGTTCCAATTCCACAAACTTAATACTCTTCTACATAAACATCAAAGTTTACGATAATTTTTCACATATATATATATATAGGGAAGAGTTCGCATACTTAAAGCTTTACAAAATTATACTTATGGTACATAATTGTGCTTATAAGCACAAAATAAGCTATAAGCACAATTATGTACTTCCCCAGTCTCAGAGATATTGATCTCTTTCATTATTTTATACCTCATATATTAATAAGAAATGGCTCAATATCTCTGAGCCGGAGGAAGTACCATAAACATGATTTTGTATAGCTTTAAGTATTTTTCGCATTTCTCACACTATAATTTATTTCTATATATATGGAGAAATGATATGCTAGTCACACATTCGTGGGCACCTCGTCGTTTTATCACGTTTGCATTACTTTTTTTTAATTTTTATTTTTGTTTTATACTCTAGTATCTTAGAAATTAATATAGAAACCATTAAATCTAAAAAATCAATGCTCGATTTATTATTTTTTATTTTTAACTTCAAAAAATGAGTAATAAAATAAATCGAGCTTTGATTTTTATTTATTTTTTAGATTTTATGATTTCTATATTAATTTCTAAGATATTAGAATATAAAACAAAAATAAAATTTAAAAAAAAGTAATGCAAACGTGATAAAACGACGAAGGTGCCCACAAATGGGTGACTAGCAGTAGCATATCATCTCTCTATATATGATATCCATAAGTTATAATATAATATCCTTGATTTTTCAAATATATATAATCTAATCTTCTAACCCGCTCAATCCTCACTAGCCTGCTTACCAAAAATCGGGACGGCCAGGCACCGACTAGCGCCTATACACCATCTAGATGGCCAAGTCGGTCGTCTTTTAGAACACTGATTACAGAGCATCCTCCTCTGTATGAGATATTTCAAAGCGTGCTATAAAAGTGTTTTATGGATTAAATAACCTATCAAATGTTGGTTTAGAAATTGAGGTTAGCAAGTGTAGAGAAAGGTGAATACACATGGGTTTGCACCTTTGCAATTTCTCCGACTGGGCTCACATGGTTGGCGGCGATATGGATACATAATTCTACTTATTTAATTAAAATACTATCACTATTTACTAATAATAAGCTTTGGCATTTGTCTGCTGTTGAGGGAACCACACAATATTGTTCTAACCTGATTATGTCGCAAATAATATATTTGACTCTGCAGAAAATTAGCATTTGGCGTTCAAAATAAGGAAATATATACAATATTATTGTTACACGCGAATGTATTTAATTATGTGCAAATAGAAAAGTCAAGGCAATGCAAGCCTGCTGGGAAGCCTGGGATTAATCACCATAAATTATTTATTGTGGATTAAAACAGCAGATGCAATTGCGGGCCATAGCCTCCTCTCATAAGCAACAAATTCTTACAGAAATTCTAATCTTTCATTTCTTCTTGATGATCCTCTTCATGTGGCTGAAACATTAACCAAACACAATTTCAGTACTGTGCAGATTTCTATTTTGATGAAAAAAAAAAATCGAGGAATGCATACCATACATAAAGAAAGATTACGAATTTCTTGGACTTGCATTCGGATGAGGAAGTGCAAGGAATGTATATCATATCGAAACCAAGATGAACAATTTCTTGACTACAAAAGTTTACCTCAAGGTAGGATCTGACTTCTTCAGAAGCTTGGATTTCACCATTACCAAAATATGACTGAGCATTTTCTTCAATATGCTCCACCCTGCATTTAGTGTCAGTCGGTCTTGATGAGGAACAGTTCATTAAAATTATAGGTGCTAAATGTTGATTTTCAAAACCTTAAACAGTTTGAAAGTAGCATTAGTGTGCAGAAATGGGCTTTCAGCATTATATTGAGTGATTCCAAGTCTCTATGAGAAGATGAATATCACTGAGCATATTAGCTTAAAGAACCGAGTCTTACTCATAAATGTAGTTGACCATTATGCCAGCACTTTGCTTTAGGCCTTTTTCGGATCGATCTGCCATCCAATTAATTCTTCCAACCATCTGAATCAACATCATAAGCAACTGATTAGGCTATTAACTCTGCCAGTAAAGTTAACACATATGCTTCATATTTCTTTGTTTCACTTTTATCCTTTTTTTATTCTCCTTCTAGAGAGGGGGATTAGAAGCAGGTGAAAAGCACAGGTCCAGTAAAGATCCGGCAAACATTGCTCACTAAAGAGCTCAGTCACTTCGACTGCTAGTAAAATTTCCCCAAAAACCAAAATAAAATAAAGCATATTATGGGCAAGAAAGGAGTGAAAGTCCGGAGATTTTAGATGCATAACTAACCGCTCCATTTTGCAAGTGGAAATTTCCAACGGAATCTAGGGCCTTTCCTCTCTTTTTCTCTTGTAGAAGATACCTGTAGTCCATAAGATGTGAGAACAAGATATTATTGCAACATAATAGAAAACAACGATCTAACTATTCAAGCTATGTTCACATAAAAAGCAAGAAATAGTTCATAGTTATGCAGGAAAGATTTCTTTTCAGAATATATTGAGGCTACCACAAAAGGATCCATACATCTAATCAAAGATCAGTCATAACTCGTAAGTTAAAAACTAAAATATCATGAGCTAAGATTAGAATCTTATGGCACTTTTCACAATATGCAGACAATACATCTTCACTAAATCAATGAAAGAACTAAAATAGTTTTGAAGAAATGCAAATTCTTAATTTTGAGGGTACCTTCGAAAATATAATTAAAGATACTGATTAACTTTGATATCAAGAATTTCTTTGGAAAAATGAACTTATACGAATTGTATTATTTAAAATGGAAATTTAGTGGGCTTCCGAAGCACATAGGTTGTAGAAATCAGTCAGAAGTAGACACTAAAGTTAGAATCTATTAAATAGAAAAGTGTGCAACCTGACTATAATATAAATGAAATGAACTCTTCTTCATTTTCTTTTCATGAAAAAGTGTATGATGCATTGCAGTATCAAAGACATTAATAAAATCTTTCATTTTATAATTAAACTTACACATTTATAGTTTTATGAACCATATATAATTATAAGAAACGAGAATCTTCACTTTACAGAAAATGATTGCATATACCTTGTGTCACTAAATACAACACTAATTTGAAGTTGTTTCTTTCATTCGTCTCTCCATAATAAAATCATTTATTGCAAATAAAACAACAAAGTAGCCTCTTCAGTTCATGAGACACACCTGGCACAGAGCCTCATTAAAGGAGTTTTCAACACAGATGACAGCTTTTCTGAATCAATCCACTGGTGACTTGATGATAACAAGTTCTGCATTACTTCCATTCCATTTTTTCCAGTGGTAAATTCTCTGAAGATAAGAAACGGAACTGAATGATGATGCCATCTTATTGAAGCTGATGACGGATAAAGAAATATCCATTTAAAACAGCATACTCAATGGAGATGAAATCTTCTAATTAAGATTCTTTAAGGTGGATGAAACGAAAATTGTTATAATTATACTTTTAAGGAAAGATCTTGAAGTGAAAAAATCATGAAAATGTAAGAGCAAAATATTCATTTGCCTGCCACATTAAACTTACCCCTAGTACCTCCCATCTCATAGTACAAAATGATAATAGTTCACAATAAATTAAACAAAGGGAGTAGGAAGCAACAGTAACAATAGCGAACTGGAAGAAACTTTTACAGGATTTAGATGAAAATCAGAAGAAATGAATATGAAAATAGAACAAAAGAATCCACCATGTGTTGGTTACTTGTTACTTCAATTTCAGCATGCCTAGTGCCCTCTCGTGACAAAAGGGTAATATAATGTCAAATATATTAAGCAGATTTGGTTATAATTGCTTGCAAGTGCAAAGTGAACTTAATCAGATTATTTAGTTAATTTAGAAGTAAATACTTGTTTAAAACATGTGAAAGAGATCTTAGTATTATAAAATCTCCATTTAGAGGGAGGAAGCCTTCACTGTCAAAGTTGCTGCACTTGAAAAGAGTCAAAGATCGCTAAGATATGTCTTCTGTGAGGACCTAAAATGCACATTTACATAAAATTTCACACAAATGCTTACTTGGCAGCCTCGAGGAGTGCACTTTCTTCTTCTGGCTTTAGCAAATTCTCACTGAAAGTGGAATCAGATATTTCAGTTGGTGCCAGTTTTGACAAAAGCCATTGCATATAACCTGGTATAGGACTAAGTGTTGCAAATGTCTGCAAGGAATAAATTATGCAAATTAATTATATTAAGAAAGAAAAAGATAAGTTTTTGCAAATCAAAAAAATGAATAATGCTAGAATCTATAGAAGCTATACTGCTTTGAAAACTCCTACCCACATCATCATGAACTCCTTAGTTGATTTCACCAAGAATCTTAACCAGTTAGAGTGAAACAGGAGACCTCATCAAACTGACCTTTACACTGTGAGTAGCAAAAGTGCAAAACCTATCGAGCTTAGATATTAATTTCTCCTACAACCCCACTTGAGTTAATTTGAGGTGCTTTTGATTTGTACTCCAATGATGCTATTGAGAATGCTTTTGGCAGTGGCCTTCTAAGGTGCGCCAAGTTTTGTCTGTTGAGAAACTCATAATTCGATAACTATTATAGGTGTAGAATGAGGTTTCCGTAATATTCTTTCCTGGATGTAACTTTGCAGATCTAGAATGAGAATTGCAATAAATTCCTCATAATCATGCTAGAAAAACTGGATATATCAGCCTAGTGCACACTATGGTAGGAGTAACATACTTCAGAGATAGTTCTGAATCTGTCCAATTATATTTCCATGTGGCCAGCATGTTTTTTCTTTGAAACAGAGCTAAGTGGAAATATTTCTCATAGAATTACTTGTCCATAAGATAATTTTAGCCCCAAAGGGTGTTGCGCAATGAAGGGGAGCGTAATTAGCAAAGAGGCTAGAAGGGGAGATAATTTCTTTGAAGCCAAGGTCTTTACCTCCCATTTGAGGAAGTTAGACAACAATATCGCTAATCAAAATCGAAAAGTATCTAAGAACAATAAACTTACTGAAATTGTTGGCATGTCTCTTCTCACAACATCAATCACACGTTTTATAAGAAACTTTCCCAGGTTGATACCAGATAAACCTGGCTGCAAATCACAGAAACCATAAATTCTTAAAAGCAAATTTTCACATATCATGACAAGCCTACTGACATCTATACAATATATAAAAGCTAAATAGTTGATAAGAATTACATTAATGCCATTTTCCCTGCAAAAGTAGCAATCAATTATGGTTTCTCAAATATGATTTATTTCAAATATTTTTGAATTGTCCAATGGATTTGGCAACAAATGTATTGTAAATTATAAATATGTGAGTATATTGTTTGCTAATATATCTACTTTTTCATTAGATTATTCTATAAATTTCTTTATTTTGTTATATTCATATTCATATGTTATTTGTTTACTTTTTCAATTATATTGATAATTTGTGTAAAATTTTATTGTGACAATAGAAAATTTAATTGGATACATTTTCACAAATTATTAATTGAACTTTTGTGAAATAATACTAAGTTAGATTTAAAGCTACTGATTGATAAATTTACTATAATAATGACTTATTGCTTAACTTTTTGATGTATTTTTTTTTTCAAAAGGAACATAGTAATTACTAATTATTTAGATAGCTACTACGAATTAAATAAAATATACCAACAATATAGTAATTCAAATATTTTAGTAGCAATAGTAGTTTCACTATATAAATGTAGTATAGCCTATATGGAGCTTACATTTTTATCACATGAATATTTAAAATTATATTTATTTATATTCTCTAAAATTATTTTAGGTTTTTAAAATCATGAGAACTAAATCTTTGTTCAATAATGGTGTGTGAGAAAAATATATTGTTTCAACTTTTTTTTATTTATTCTATTACTTTTTACAATTCATATCATCCGTGCAACGCACGGGTGCAGTACTCGTTTGTTCAAATATTTAATGGGACAATGATACTATCTCATGTTAAGCATACTTGGAAAGAATATCCAAGTGAAACATGATGAAAATATTTTGTTCATGATAAAAGGTCTAACAGATTGGTAAAAGTAATCTAATAAATCCAGTATAAAATTTTTCAGAATTCTATCTATAGCTCGAAGAATATTTAGAGTGAATCATCTAGTCCAGTGAGGATGAAAGTTGAAGAAAAATCATTTCTGAAATACCGCAAGTAATTTCGGATATTACATTATTCAAATTACCTGAGTAGAAGATATGGAGTAAAAGAGTGCACATTCTGCCTCACCTTCAGGTATTGGAGGATCATCCCATAATACTTCCTGTAGCATCATTTTTCATCAGTTAATGATGAGGTTTGCACTTGTCAATAGAATATTGGGAACAAAAAGTTCACCTGTATTGTTTGAGCCACGTTCTTCATAAGAGCAACTTCAATAAAAATTAATGGTTCGCCTGAAGAAAAATGTATTATTTAGCTGCAATAAACTGGCTATATAGTTTAAAAGAAATATCACATATAAATACACAAGTTCCATAAGTACACATGGACCTTTTCAATTTCACCTTCAAGCCATCGAAAGGATACTAACTCAGAATGATATGAAAACAAATAAATAATTCCTTCATGACAATGACACTTTGCTGAAATGGCTAAATACTTTCAAGAGAGACCCGCTTCTGACAAGCACTAAGGAAATGCCTGCCATCAAGTAAATTAGACATCTATACAGATGACAGAAGTGCCTGTACTGTCAATTCAGATTTTGGAATGCATCTTCCTTAGTTTGTCTTGTCCAAACCTTATAATATTCAATCAAAATCACAATTTGAACATCAAAACAAGGCAATCAACCAATTCATCAATCGTAACTTTCAATCACAAATACACTAAATATTAGTATTTGAAATTAATAAGAAGGAAATCAGTTCACAAGAATCAATACATTGGTAAAGTTAAAGTTTTAGCATATTGATGAATGAGTATATATGATTTCTCATCAAAAAGAAATAAAGAAGACCAAAAATGAGAAGAAGAATGAAATGTTGAATAAATTATTATACACAATTTCTCAATAAAAGGACCTAGAAGAAGAAGCTTGGCATGCATGCAGACATACAAGAAAATGTGCTAGATCTTATGTTAATTCATAATTTGTATTCTTTTTCACTTTGTTGGGGTAGAGGAGAGTAATAAGGCTTGAACCGAGACATTTCCTTTAACATGTGAGAAGTTGAGCAGTCTACCACTTAGGTGTCACAAGGGGCAATAATTTGTATAAAGTTGATATTTTAGTATATTAACGAAATAGTAATTGCTTAGGTAACAAATGTGATTGTACTTTTAGTCTCTTCTCAGATCTAAGAAAACTCATTTTGCACCCTCAGAAAAATTTCTTTATTTATTGCAAGCATGGTAAGAAGAGCCAATGGGGTAACATGTCAGAACGTGAATGCACATGGATATGAAAGAAAGTTAACCTGGAATTGCTGGGTGTAAGTATCCAAAACAACGGCGTCCCATTCCTAGCCTTCGCTTCAGATCCAAAAGATTGCTGATTGGATGTACTGCCTAGAAATGGCCAGAGACGGAATTCCAACATTTTAGAGGAATACGAATGCAAGAAGCCAACAAAGATGAATAACAAATAACAAGTAACCTACCTCATGTGCTACAATTTTTTCCAACAGGGAAGCTGAATCATCCCAAGTTATGTGGTGAAGCTGAAGATTAGCTGGACTGAGCCATGTAATAAGCTTCTCTTTCAAGTAAGAGTCTAATGCTCTCAGCGCAGCAGTATTCTCCTCCCTTGAAAAAATAATAAAATATATGTAGGCTCGTTTAGAAGTCCATAAATACTTGCCTAATAATTAAGCCAATTAGCATCCACATGGACAGGAACAGAAGATAATAATACTAAATAAAGGAAGAATACTAATGATATCAAAGCAGGCTCCTTTTGTTTCGCTTTACTATTCACCATGAGAGTCAGCATCCATCCATGAAATTTTCCCCTAACACTAAAATGAAATAGATGGAGATATATGAAACTACAATTTGGTGCATAACCTTACGCTAGAAAAGATAGTATGTCGGCTCTCATAATTGATAAGAATCTTAGTCCTCCAGGGTGTGTGTTCAACCGTTCAAAGAGAACTTCATACATCGGCTTGAGTGAATCCCTCAAATTCCTCTCAATCCTGTAGAAAGCAGAAAATGATCCCTCACCTTCATGCGCATTTTCCACAGGCTTATCACCTAAAACAATCCAACAAGTAATCAAAGTCTATAACATTCACAAGGAACAACTGGAAATAAATACTGACATGCATCTTACTGCTTGGAAGCTCAAGCCCGAGATACTGTCTCATCAACTCACGAACTTGCTTCCGATTGAGATCATATTCCTTAGCAAGTGTCATCAATAATGCTCGACGGTTCTCACTGGGAAGGCCATAGTACCCCTGCACTCCTATTGTGAAATCAGTACCAAAGATACTTTATATAACTTGTTGGTATGCGTTAGAAACCTTGACCGACCTCAGAAAAATCATCAAGCGCAACATCTGGAATCTCTGTCTTGTTTATTGAAATGGCAGCATGCATAGACTGTTGCACCATCTCAAAGTCTCTAAAATTTCATTCTTGGAGTTAATATTTCCGCGATATGTAATCTATACATCACATCTATATTCCATATTAAACAGGATCATATATAAAAGTGTTGAAAGTCAGTAGTTAATGGAGTCGCTTATGTGAGATGCTTAATGACAGTATTATACATTTATACCTATTCTAGTTCATACAAAGTTGAAACACGGGAAAATCGCAAACAATGTTTTAGTCATCCCACTTAGAACAGTCAAATTGGAAGAAACTCAATAATGTCTTCTTGATATTCTAATGCATGAGATCCACAGTGAAGGCTCTACAACAGGTGAATTCTCTAATTTAGCAAATAATCCAATTGACATTATGAATTCTCGATGAAGATCTAGATGTACCAAATGACCAGACAAGACAACATTCATATATTTTGAGTTCAGAGCTGACCCATCCTGAACTATCAGTATTCTAAGGTACTATAAATGTGCATATCATTTTTACTCCTGTTACGGAAATTTAACTTAAGCATCTAACAGTTTTAGTTAGGAACTATGATGATAAGTCTAAAGATTGATAACTTTGCAAATGACACCTTGCCATTTTGGCATAAGAGTTGATTTGGTTCATTACTCTAGCAACTACCCAAATGCTCCTTCATGTCAACCCGAGCTCATCATCAACACCAAATGAGGATCTCATGAAACTTGCACGAGTTACTCGTACAGTGTCAAAATCCTATTTGTTTCACAAAATGACTTCATAGCATCATAAATGTATGGAACCCTGAAAGGCCTCTAAATTATATGCACAATCACCTCCGATTTGTAAGTGCTCTTAAAGAACCACGCACTTAAGCAATATTTCAGTTCCATATACTGCAACCCAACAGCTAGTAATAAAAATTTAACTACAGAAACAGCCAATACATATAAATATAATTTACATATGGCATAAAAAAGTTTCAGTTCGCAAAAACAAGGATGATTTTTCTTTGTGATTGCTTATAACCAAAAATCATTAGAAAATACAAGATTAAAATGAGATACCTGTGGAAACTGGCGGAGGCTTCCTGAGAAGTAGAAACTTTGCCGTTGCTACTGCCACCTATTGGCGGGATTTGCATTTGATTTATTCTGTTCTGCTCGTCAATACATACAAACTTAGCAATCAAAATTCCGTCAAACAAAAACAAACTAAACCAATTATGAAATTGGATCAGATGGTCGAAAATGAAAACAATTCGTTTAAAAAATTGCTCAGAATATTGAGGGCAAAGCAATAACGCTTACGGTGGTTGGGGAAAGTGGACGCATTCTAGCACGCATCAAAATCGAGAGAGCTTTCCTGTTCTTGTTCATATATGTTTATTTTGCTACGAAATTCTTCTTCCCTATTCTTTTATTTTTATTTTTCGTTAGAAATAATTTAACTGAATCCGACGTGTGTTTGCACCAGTGAGTTCGTGCGGTTTCAAAAATGGCGTGCCATCAACCATGGACAACGACTGCAGTAACCCCTGAGGGCAATTTTCTATCCAAAAAAATGATGTAACCCCATGTTTCGTAATACGAAGCCCAAATTTAATATGCCGAGGTTAGATAAGTTAGGCCTTATTTTATAGGCCCTTATTGCATAATAATGTGAGTTACGTAGTTCCTCCATCTTCTCGCCGCTTCATTCATTATGGGCTATTTTTTAATATAAAAATAATTAGTCCAATTAACAAAAATAATAAGGGTTGCTAATGGCTCAATTAAGATCCACTATTATCCAGACTGTCGTAATTTTCGTACCTAAAAAGTCGAGCCCCTTGTTAACGAGACAAATGGAGTAATTGTTTGGTATTCCCTCCATCTCGTCATACTAGTGTTGGGGTTGTTGTATATAGCTAAAGCAAAAACGTGTTTTAGTATATATGACATGTATTCCACTGGTAACAATCACCTATCTGAATAAATATATTAATGAGAATAAGCCCTATATCTCATGTTTTAGAACTACGTGGACGGCTCGGGTGTCAGGGAGATCACGCAGCGTTCGACAATAATTATGAGATATAAACAGTGTCACAGTCGAGATAGCTTGGGAAAACTATCGGTTTAGACTGCAACATAACGGTAGTGGCGGGTCTCAGTCGCTAGTTATGTTGGTACGATGGAACGTATTGACAGGATCGAGTGAGATAAGGTTCTTCTGATACTGACCCTAGCAATAGGTGAAGAACTAGAGATCTTGGGATTTAGAGATATGATCTTAATCTCGATATACTATTAGAGATATATGTGTTGTTCACTGTTACTTTGACTTGTATAGCTAAGGGTCTATCGCAGCATCCCTGATAACTTGCATTTTGGGTAACATGAGGGCACATAGTATGTCTAATTAGTTATATCAAGACACCGTGTCCGTATTAGATTGAGAAATATCCCCTCAGGGAGTTTACAAGGTTTATTATACCAAGTCATGCATGCTGATTAAGTTCAGGTATAATAATAAGGGGTGAACGGGTACTACTTGAGGATAATAAGATGTTAATTAATTATGAGCAGTCAGAGGAGCTCTAATTAATTAATGATATCGAGTCATTAAACACGGGGATAGCTCTAAATAAAGTATCAGCCACAATCTACAAATTGGGACAGAGCGGTGATTCAGTTGTGATTCTTTAGTGGAATGCATCACAGCTCTAATGAAATAAATGTTCTGGGTTGATCATGGTTATTTCATTAGGTAAGGCTAAACTCTGTCTGATACATAGATCCCTGGGGTGGCCCAAGAGCTCTTCAGGAAGGATCAGGTATTGAGGATATCAGTTGACTGTAAGGCATTATGGGCTTGAGCCAAGTAATGTGGCGCCTACTGTAGTATAAGAGACGCCAGTTTCCTCTTCTGGTGTCCATCTGATCTCAATAATTGTACTCTGGTTAATTATATAATTATGGAATAAATTAATATCTAATTAATTAAGATTTATTCTTAATTAATGAATTAGATAATTAATTTAATAATTATATATATTATTTTCTTTATAATAATTAGGATTAATTCTAATAATATTTAATTAGAATTTGTTCCAGTAATTATTAACTAAACCGGACTTTAATTAATTAAAGCCTGTGACTTAGTGGACAAGGAAATAGGCGCCTACTCCCCTTATAAATAAGGAGGAGGAGATTCCCAAAACCTAAGGTTGAGAATCTAGAAATCGGCGCCTACTGCAGAGGGAGAGTTCCTGGTTCCAAAGTTCCTAAACGCCCACACAGTCGAATAACTTCGAGGAAAGGGATCACACCTCAGTAATCTAGACCTGTAGATTACTCCGTCGGCACATATCTGAGGTATAACATTCTAAACTCGATTATATGATTTAGTTGCATATCACATCTAATTCGAAGATCCTGTGGGAAAAAGGAATGCTTTCAAGCAGCAGTTTCATCAACTAGATGCGCTTCTTGAATATATGTAAGGTGAAAAATAAAGAAGTGTATCTATTAGAACGGGACGGAGGAAATACGTACTCAATAGGATAAAATTTTATCTAAAAAAAGGTAACATAACCCTCATTTTACTCTACATATCCCTCATTTTAATAAATTAATAAATATATTAGTATTGTACTATGTTATCTCTTAATCTCCTAAAATCAATAATCAATAATATATATTATATATATATATATAGCAAATAAATTCTCCTAACTTTGAGTTATTAATTAATAATTTAATCTAATTAATGACCCGTGAGGCATTACCTCATACCGGAGAAGTTTTGTTCTTATAGGAGTGTAAGCATACTACAACCACACTCACATCATAATATTTTAATAATATAATATATTGCGAGAGTGGGTATAGTACATGTACACCAATAAAAAATAAAACATTTCCATGGCTGTATATATATTTATTTGTATTTAATTCCTATATTTAACATTTATATATCCAAACATTAACCTCAATTGTCTTAAAGAACATAGATGCATTCATTTGTAGGTCTCGTCACGAATTAGGGTTTTGATCCATCTTTTTTTTAAAGTTCTAGTAGTATTTCTTACTCCTTCCGTCCTTTCTACTTGAGTCTGCTTTTATTATTCTGAGTCTATTATTATAATAAAATGACTCAAGTAGAAGGAAACGGAAGGAAGTATTATAGTAGTAAAAAAAATGTTATTTTTTCAATGGTTAATAATGTCAAAATACACGATCTTTGGTGCTAAAGTTATGTTATGCCAAAATACACAATCTTTGGCGCTAAAGTTCATGTATATTGACAAAATTTTGAAATGTTGTGAAAAAAATAAAAATTAGGTTAAAGTTTGTATATTTTTGCATCATTAATCCTTTTTCAACCATATTAAAACATCGATGGCCTAAATTTCACTTAAGGACAATATTGTCATTTTCAACCATTTAGTTCTGCCTGCCATTAGTTCCACTCTTCCTTTGTATACTCGTCTCCTTCCAAATGTCTCGTCCCGAAGGGGCCCCAGCGTCGGTGCCAACTGTATTATTCCGAGGGTGTTTTCGTCTTCTCATTCATTTCCTACCCTACCCAACCCAACTGACATTTAGAAACTACTCTTGTACTATTTCTTAAATGAAAGTCTCGCGTAACATTGCTACCTCGCCTACTCCCAACAATATGCGAATTTCAAGATTTATTTAATATGCTTAATTTGTAAGTAGATATGAAGACGATAAATGCTGCTAGGATTTAGGATCTACTAGTAAGTACAGTATTTTTAAGATATTTAATTTAATAATTTTCAACTGTATACAGCATCGTTAAAAATTACTGTACTAAAATCCTCTTTTCAGCACAATAGTCGAGGTATGAATGACGATTATACGTTAAAAAAAATATTATGAATAGTATATTTTAAAAAATATTATAAAAAAAATATTAAACTCTGGAAAATTTATTGACATGACAATAGACACAGTAAGTATGTTGACGATGAATAGGACTAGGATATGATTTCAGCATTATCCAATACACTCTTAACATGTCCAACCGATAATTGGACATAAAAATTATGATATTAACTTAAATCCATATTTAGGGTGTGTTTGGTGGATATGATGAACCAAGATAAGGTGAATCATCTTAGTTCATCTAAGTATTTGATACCGAAATGAAATAAACTGGAGGGCCCGAGATAAAGCCCAAGCTCGCTGCTATTTTACTGTTTTCGCTTGTTAACTCATCCGACGTTTTTAGTCGGATGACTTCAACTCATTCGAATAGTAACACAACACTTTTTCTCTTTTACCATTTTACCTTTATGTATTTATACGATTTCAAATAATAATAATAATAATAATAATAATAATGTAATAAAATAATAATAGTAATAAATAATAACAATAATAGTAATAATAATAATATATAAATAAATAATAATAATAATGTAATAAATATAATAATAATATAATAATAACAATAATAGTATAATATAATAATAACAATAATAATAATAATAATAATAATAATAAAATAACAAGAATAATAATAAATAATAATAATAAAATAATGTAAATAATAATAATAAAAAATAATAACAATAATAGATAATTATAATAATAACAATAATAATAAAACAATCTAAATTTTAATCTAGAGTTTTACAATTTGTACCAAACACAATATGATATCATCCGAGTTTGAATTTTTTGCTACCAAATGGAGAGATGAATGCTTCATTTTGACACTGTTCATATGAGTCATCTTGAGATGAATCATCTTTCTTCATCTTGAGATGATTACCAAACACAACCTTAAATTTTGAATAAATATTGATTTTGTAATCATCAATATATAATTATATATTGCCATCTTTAAATAACACGCGTCTCTGTCTATAAAAATCCTACATCATATGCCTAGAGGCAAATATAAATTGTACTCACTACTCTACTTCCCTAAAAAAATACGTTTATAAAATGATTTAACATATATATATTCTATGATAAATTTGTTAATATGTACCTCCTATAATATAGTACGGAGTAATAAAATTACTTGATCATATATATATATATATATATATATATATAATATAAGGGCTTAATTAAAAAATACTCGGTTTTGATAAGAAATACAGAGTAACTACAAATACTCACATTCATGAAAGCCTATTAGAAGTACCCACTTCTTATGGTCCTTTGGAAATATTGTAAAGGGTGGTTGTGATTGGATCCTTAAACCTGACATATTAAGAGATGTTGTCAAACCTGTTAGAGATAACTCGCATGTATATAAACTTGTCTGATTTTATATTCACAGGTTGAAGACTTAAGAAGAGAAGTAAGTTGTACGAGCCTATGATTCGTTGATCAATAAGGAACCACTAATATGATTAATTGAACGTTAATCTCTCTGATTAGACGTGTTCAAGAGCATCAGACAGACAATGAGTCAATACTAGCATATCAATCGAATAAAGAAGCCGAAGCACAGTTGCTAAGGACGATCAAAAGCACTAGTCAAGTGAAGATCGACATGTCAGTTCAATGAGACGCACTGATGGAATTAGTCGTGAAGTGTCCACAGAGTTCAAATTGAGTTGAAATATATTTGTTGAACTTGTCGGATGTATCCAACCAATGGAAAATGTGTCAATTCTCTACAAACACAGACACAGCCGAAAGCGTTCCGAGTTTCCTGCAGAAAATGGTCAACTCTCAAAAAAAGAAGACTGCGGAAAATGCCCAATTATACTAATTCTATTGTCTAAAAAATAAAAATATTTATTCACTCATTATTTACATCTAACTATACACGTATTCTAATATAATTTAAATTGTAAGATTTTAAATTATTATAACATGCTTGTTTGTTTTTTAAATTCTACAATTTTTACGTCAAATTAAAGTTTTCGATGTGATCTTTTATTTAAAATTCAGCATCAATATATTTTTAATTTTTATGAATGTATAATGTTTTACTTGAATAAAAAAAATAAAATTCGCACTAAAATATTATATACTACAATATACTTTAACATTAAAAGTGATTTTTTTAATTTATGTGCCTAAAATTTTCTGAGACCATTATAACATGATGTTATAACAGAGAGAATATATTATGAGCAGTGAAGACATCTTATAAGATGTTGGATGTTATAAAGAACTTTGAAAATTTGAAATAAATATATCCAAACACCCCTGTAATTGAAAGACTTAGGCTGCGTTTGGTAATCATCTCAAGATGAAGAATGATGATTCATCTCAAGATGACTCATATGAATAGTGTCAAGATGAATCATTCATCTCACCATTTGGTAGCAAAAAATTCAGACCCGGATGATATCATATTGTGTTTGGTACAAATTGCAAAACTCTAGATTAAAATTTAAATTGACTATTTTACCCTTATTAAATACCCTACTACTGATTTCACTTTTTATCGTTGAGATTAAATAGTACCCTTTATTATTTATTATTATTATTATTATTATTATTATTATTATTATTATTATATATTATATTATTATTATTATTATTATTATTATATATTGTTGAGTTATTATTTTTATTATTCTTGTTATTATTATAATTATTACTATTATTGTTATTATTTATTATTATTATTAATATATTTATTATTATTATTATTATTATATATTGTTGAGTTATTATTTTATTATTCTTGTTATTATAATTATTACTATTATTGTTATTATTTATTATTATTATTATATTATATATATTTTATTATTATTTTAGTTATTATTATAATTATTATATTATTATATTAAATTATTATTATTAGTATTATAATTGTACTATTACTATGACTATTTACTATTATATTCTTTTATGATATTTTATGATTAATATTAATATTATTATTCTATTATTATTATTACTACACTATTATGATATTATTTATTATTATTACTATTACGATTACTATTACTAGTACTATTATTAGTATTTTATTACATTATTATTATTGATTTATATTATTATTTATTACTATTATGTTATATTTATTTATTTATTATTATTTATTATTATTATTATTATTATATTTAAAATCGTATAAATACCATAGGGTCAAATGGTAAGAGAGAGAAAGTATTGTGTTACTGGTTTTATGAGTTCACCTCAATCCGACCAAAAACGTGAGATGACTAAACAAGGCGGAACAGTGAAATATCAACGGGCCTTATATTCCTCTCGGGCCCTCCCAGTTTATTTTAGTTGGTTACCAAACAGTGAGATGAACCAAGATGATCTCTCTCATCTTGGTTCATCTTGGTTCATCTTCTTTACCAAACACACCCTTATATAATAAGCTGCCAATAATTAGATTCTACTAACTACGTTTGTTATTTTAGCCGACACATTTTATTCATTTGTTCCTAGCTTACTCCTCACTGGCCTTTCTCTCTCTCTCTCTCTCTCTCCCTCTCTTCCTCTCCCTCTCAAGCTTCGAATCTCAGAAGAGTGCTTTTACAAGTCTTACCGATGTTGACACCTCAGAGGATCGCGCCTCCTTTTCCTGTTCCTCTTCTCCTCCTCTTCAACGCAGTCTTCTGGTAATGTTCGCATAGGTTATTCGTCGCGCTCACGAACTAGCATTAGTAGC
The DNA here is from genome assembly GCA_001642375.2 of Mentha longifolia. Classification (NCBI taxonomy): domain Eukaryota; kingdom Viridiplantae; phylum Streptophyta; class Magnoliopsida; order Lamiales; family Lamiaceae; genus Mentha; species Mentha longifolia. Next base: position 17,670,079 of record CM038112.1, on the reverse strand, counting down.
AGCTTCAGCAGCGGCGGCGATGGAGCGCCGAGCGGCGGCCACCTCTTCCACATTCTACATTGAGCTTGCGGTGATCGCAGCTTTGATCTTTAATATTTGTACCACGGTTGGTGGTACTACTGATCCCAACGACGGTACGGGTTTAAGAGCTTTTCTCTACTTCTTTTTTTCGTTCCTCTTTTTTGGCATTTTAACCCCCTCCTGCTGCTGGTGGTTGGCTTGATTTGATTGGAAAGCTTCTGAAAGTGAAATAGCAAATAAGGTTCATGGAAAGTGACTACCTTTATTTTTCACAAAAAAAAAAAAAAAAAAAATTGTTTTTTTGTAGAGACTCGTGATTTTTATTTTACTTTTACGAGTTATAATGCGGTGTGGCTCGTGTATTTTGTTTGAAGACGTATGTTATTGTTGAACTATATCATGTTCTTTCCGATTAAAATTTTAGGTCCTTTTGGGCTGTGTGGTTTCTGAAAGTATAGTGTTTGGAACCTTATAGATTATATCGAGCTCCTAACTATTTCAGGGAAGTAATGAAGGAGATATTATCATCTACTGTATTTGGTTTTCTAGGAAATGTAAAAGAATGTTTGCAATTTTTTTATGAGAGTTATTTTACGGAGTATAATTCTACATTCAGTTACAAATTCTGATCTTGTATGCTTTTCTTTTGTTCGCTAGAGGATTTTAACAAGAATGAAAATTAAAGGTTTACTACATGATTGTGTTTTGATCTGCATATTATGTATCTTCGGAGAAAATAATCGATCTTGTTGTATGCTATGATTTATGAATACGTAGCAGAGTTCTAGCTTCTCATTTGTCTTTTGCAAAAAGTCGAGTTTTTTTCTGCCAATTCTCATTGCAGAAATTGACTTGATCGTGGGAATTCAAGTAACCCAGTTATTAGAATGTCTACTTGTCATGTAGAATAAGCTTGTGCATTGGCCTTGATGCTTCAGTGACAGTTCCTGATTGTTTTTGGTTTATTTATTTGATTGATTGCCTTTGAGGATTTTCAGTTGATAGTAAACTTGAATTTCCTGCTATGTGCAGTTCAAGGGCTCCAAGTTCTCTACACTTCGTTGAATAATCCCTCACAGCTAGCAGGCTGGAAATCAACTGGTGGCGACCCTTGTGGAGAATCATGGAAGGGGATCATCTGTCAAGGCTCTTCTGTTATCTCTATGTGAGTGTACTATCCTGGTACTTTGTTTCTTATTTACATGTGATCTATACGTATTTTATCCTCATTTTATCTGGTTAAAAGAAGCATTTTCATGACTTGAACAGCCAGATATCTGGATTGGGACTTAATGGAACAATGGGATACTTGCTCAACAACCTTATATCACTCAAGACACTGTAAGGAAGCAATTTGTTCAGTGGTAGAGATAGTTCATTTTTTTTTTAATTTGCTTTTTGGTAAATCTATTTTCACTTTTATTTGGCAGGGATTTGAGTAACAATAATGTTCATGATTCGATTCCATATCAGTTGCCTCCCAACCTGACAAGCCTGTATGTCAACACTGTATTTGGTTTATTGTCAGCATACATCTCCTGTATCATCTATTATAATGTTAGTCGTTGTCCTGGTGCAGAAACCTTGCAGGAAACAATTTGAGTGGCAATATTCCTTATTCTATGGCTCTTATGGGTTCACTTAATTATGTGTAAGAGGCACATAATCTAGAAGCTAGCATCTTTACAGGCAATGTTAGCATTTTCTGATCTAACTGGTTTGAGTCTTTCTTTTGATAATGGTTACAGGAACATCAGCAGAAACATATTGTCTCAGGCCGTTGGAGATATGTTTGCGAATCATTCTGCTCTAGCAACATTGTGAGTAAATGAACTTTCCATTTTATGATGCCAGTTCATGAACAATATCTATGTGCTTTTCTGTGCCTTCTATGAGTTCCTTTTGTTTCTTAAACAATGTTCCTAAAATTTCACTCTTCCTATCTCTCTCTCTCTTTTTTTTTTTTTATTCTTTTAATTCTGTTCTCTTCTAGTGACTCTGGGATATTTTCGCTTAAGATGTCTAATGCTAGGCAATTTCAGGGATATATCTGGCAACAACTTTACTGGGGATCTGCCACCTTCATTTGCTTCACTGACTAATCTTTCAACACTGTGAGAATGACAGATTGCTTATTCTCTCTTTTCCTTTCTCATGTTTGTCTTTCGCCTTGTATTAACATGATATTAATACTTCTCTGACAGCCAAGTACAAAGCAACCAACTAACAGGTTCCCTCAACATCCTTGTTGGTTTGCCTTTGACCAATTTGTAAGTGTTACGTATACACCTTACACCTAATCTTAAATCCTCAAATTCAATGGAAGGCATGAAAAAGTTGATGCTTCTCATCCATATAACATATCTATCTTTTCCTCTGCAGAAATGTTGCAAATAACCATTTTAGCGGATGGATACCACAAGATCTAATTTCCATCCCCAATTTTGTGTAAGTGGTTGGTATTGTTTATATAGGCTGCAGATGATAAAATAAACTGGATATTTATAGCGATCTTGGCATACTAAACTGTCTCAGCTAAATAATCTAACATTTTAGATATGATGGAAATACATTTGCAAATGGCCCTGCTCCACCACCACCACCATATACCTCACCTCCTCCTGGTAGATCTCGCAACAACAGTAGGCAAGCTCCTCCAGCTGGTCATACACCTGAATCTAATATTCCAAAGTCTGGTGATGAAAGCAAGAATGGGTCAAAAGTTGGACCTATAATAGGCATAGTTCTGGGATCTTTGGCTGCAGTAGTCTTGTTTCTGCTAGCACTGGTTTCTTACCTTAGAAGGGGAAACAAGAAGGAAATTGCAGCACGTCCCTCCACAGGAAGTCTTCCTATCAGTGATCATAAGGGTAAATACCCTTACATTATTCCCTACTAAGTTGCATTAAGAAACTTCTCTTTGCTAACATGAACCGACCTTTTCACACTTGCCTTGCCTTTCACTTGTAATATGACTCGTGGTAGGTTTTATTGCATAAAGTTTCTAGATAGCTGCATCATAATCTATATAGTTGGCAATTTCATCTTAAGTAACTATGTTGCTGATATGTTCTTGGGTTTAACTTTGCGTTTCGGGCCTATGAGAGATGGAGGAAGAGGAAGAGGTTGCTATACTCTTCCCTATTGTGGTAGACGTGTGATAAAAACCGAGAGAAAACAAAGGGGGTTGGAGAATATTTTTTTTAATTTCAAATCCAACTTGCACGTCAGTAAAATAGCTTTCTCTATTTAAAGAGAATATTTGTGCTTTAGCAAGGAAACTAAAAGACTTACCAAATTTAAAGAAATCTAATAATGCTAATTGTAACAAAGAAGGAAAGTAACAAAACCAATATCATAAATTAAAGCAATGTTTTATGGCTGATTATTGTAACTTCCATTCTGTATCAACTGCTTTTTCAAGCCTCAACTAATCAGCTACTTGTAGCATCTATCTCTGATTGGCATTAGCTTTAAAGATTCCTTTCTTCTTTTGGTAACCTCGCTTGTTGTGAATAACAACATTTTAATTTCGTATGATCTGCAAATAATTTATTCATCAGGAATAAAGTCAGTTGAGATTGAATATGTTTATTTGATCTATTGCATGATCCTTATGAGTTATGATCTTTCATCCGACTATGTGCTTTGTCTCTAGTGAATATGGAGATGCAAGAGCAAAGGGTGAAGCCCGCAGCTACTGTATCCGATCTAAAGCCCCCACCGGCTGAAAGCTTTACAGTTGAAAGGTTGCAAGGGACAAATGGATCTTTGAAAAGAGTGAAGTCTCCTATAACTGCCACTTCTTATACTGTTGCTGCTCTTCAGACAGCAACTAATAGCTTTAGTCAAGAGAATTTGGTTGGTGAAGGTTCTCTGGGTCGCGTTTATAAAGCTGAATTCTCCAATGGAAAGGTAACATCATTACAGTCGAGTGTGAGGTGTCTTCTTTATGTGTCAACATCAAACTAAAAATTCTGATGAGAAAGAGGGTTAATGTATAGCTTCTATCTTATTTTTTTCCACAGAAGTTAGATCTTTCATTTTTCTTGGAATTTGTTGCTGTCTAGTGAATATGTGCTTGATAATCTGTGTTTTTTTTTTTTTTTTTTAAAGTCCATGAAGGCGAGGATTAGATTTTATAATTTCTGTACTGCTAATGCCAAATTTTTGTGATTGTTTGTCTTCAGATAATGGCCATCAAAAAAGTAGATAATGTAGCACTGTCGCTGCAGGAGGAAGATAGTTTCCTCGAGGCTGTATCAAATATGTCACGTTTAAGGCATCCAAATATTGTAGCACTGGCTGGTTACTGTGCTGAGCATGGGCAACGCCTTCTAGTTCATGATTATGTTGGAAATGGTAGCTTACATGATATGCTGCACTTTGCTGATGAGAGAAGCAAGATGCTGACATGGAATGCACGGGTTAGGGTGGCACTCGGCACTGCTCGAGCTCTGGAGTATGTTAATCTTGAAAAAGTTTTCAAAACCGAGTCTTATTCATGAAAACACATTTATCCCTAAGATTGATTTCTCGTTACTTAGGTACTTGCACGAAGTATGCTTGCCTTCTGTTGTCCATAAAAACTTGAAGTCAGCAAACATTTTACTCGATGAGGAGTTCAACCCCCGTCTTTCAGACTGCGGTTTGGCTACACTCGCACCAAACACAGAACGACAGGTAAGTCTATTGGCTAAACCCCTCCCTTTATTTGGTTCGTTTCTGTTCACTTTTTCTTTGACACCAATTCTTAATGAGACTAGCTAACTAGTATGTGCAAATGAACGTAAAACTTATGAATTTAAATAATACTCCCTCTATTTCGTGCAAAAGGCTTCATTTCTTTTTGGCAATTCTGGCACACTTTTCCACGCTTCTTGATGATGGGTTTTAAAATGGATTTTCAATGTGCAAATGGATTCTTATCATAAATCAAAATAAATAAAACCTACAAGTATATTATCAAAATATCCTAAAAAGTCATTATAAGGATATTATAGGGAATACCAAAATTTGTAAGAGCACACTTTAACAGTTGTAATTGAAGATTCACTAAGATTTGGAATGTGCAATTGTCCTTATACGAGATAAAACTCATTTGTATGGCATAGTTAGCATATACTAGAAAATTTGGGTTGGATATTTCGTGTCTTATCCGATCCTTAAACATTGAATTTGAGGCCACATCACTAACTGAACTGGATTATTTTTAGAAAAAAGTTCTAAATTTTTCCTGATAACATTGATAGGTTTCATCGACCCAGATGATTGGCTCATTTGGTTATAGTGCACCTGAATTTGCCTTGTCTGGAATATACACTATAAAGAGCGATGTATACAGCTTTGGTGTGGTTATGCTGGAGCTTCTAACGGGACGTAAACCTCTTGATAGGTTTGTGATGATGACATGATTTTGAATACTTTAATGATTTATCCATCTATTTAATCTATTATGTTCCATGTTCAGTTCAAGAGTGAGATCTGAACAGTCTCTTGTGAGATGGGCCACTCCTCAACTCCATGACATTGATGCTCTAGCAAAGATGGTCGACCCCACCCTAAATGGAATGTATCCAGCAAAGTCTCTGAGCCGTTTTGCTGACATAATTGCTCTCTGTGTCCAGGTAATGTTTTTCACTATGAATATGCCAGAAGTTACTAGCACATAGTAAAAATAATTTGCTTAGTTAAATGAGTGGCTGAAAAAAAGATGACAAAGTGATATTAACCCTTAATTAAATTATGATCCATACATGATATATTGATATGGATATAACTATTATTTCCCGATGCAGCCTGAGCCCGAATTTCGGCCCCCTATGTCAGAAGTTGTGCAAGCGCTGGTTAGATTGATGCAAAGAGCAAGCATTGTGAAGAGGAGATCAAGCGAGGAATCGAGTTTCGCATTCAAGGGAGCTGCAGATCATGAAGGAAATGACGTGCTATAGCAGGTATCAATCATCATCAGAGGCTGGCTTCACATCCTTTGCAATTTTGTATGCAATTGTGCAAGGATGAATGTGAAGGCGTTTAAAAGCAAAACAGAAAAAGAAAAAAGAAGTTATATAACTTAAGAAATAAACAAAAAAATGCAAAGAAATGTAATTATGTTGCCAGAATACCTAAGGTATCCTTATTCACTCATTATAATTGACGTGCCTATTGTTTCGCAGGCAATTGCCCCATCTATTTTCCATTTTCAAGCTATTTTACTTTTCTGAGAAAAAAAAAATAAGAGAAGTTTGTTCCTTCGGTTTGTTGCTGCTAGTTGGGACTTGGGATACTAAAAAATGTGCAAGTACGTGAACAGTGTAATCAGTGTATGAATGAGTATGCCATGGTAAACAAAACAATAACTTATAATAAAGTAAAGTAAGAACTGAAAAGTTGTAAAACACAAGGAGTTTATAGTGGTTTGGTTAAGACAAGGCCTACGTTCACTTTTTTCACTAGGGTGTTGAAATACTTTTATCACCAAAAGATATGGCTTGTGTTTATACATCCAACTACTATGATCTAGTCGCACGATGCTTGAGAACTTAGATCCTCAGAGATTATTACGGGATCTCGATGGGCCTAACTCAGCTCAACTCAACTCGAAAAATAATCATATCGATGTTCTGCTAAGGCACAAAGTCCTTAGAATCAAAGTCACTACTACAACTCAAATAACAAAAACAAAGACTCAATCAAGAACAAAATTGATCTTACGTTTAGGGTTTGTATGTTCGCTAGAGTGCTTGTATGTCCGTTACTACTTCGTCCTTGATTTGTCTTTATTTATTTATAGTCGGAGTTCAAATTCTATTCGTTGGAGAGATTATGGTTTGAATTTTCCGGCTAGAAGCGGTGGTTTGAATCGTCTCACATGGACATCAACATTAGCTATAGTTATTTCATTTTCTTTCTTCTCTCGGCCCCGATTGTACCACGTTTTTAGTGGATTTGGGTGTGAGGACCGCGCTAGGCCAAACTGAGGCAGTGCACACCTCTCTCTGGATTTGGCTAATGTTCATAGACGGCTTACTTTCGTTGGTCACGGAAGTAAGCTATCTTTGGACATTAACTAGATCCCTTACCTAGTGTTCTATTGCATTCATTTACTACTTTCCTTTTACCGAGCCTACCTATTTTGGCTCGAGTTCTTAGCCATCGACAATCTCAATTGTACCTTCTTAGGTTGTTCATGCCTAAGTTCTCCAAAACTTACATCCTACTTTTATTTATAAAATTATCTTTTTCTGTAAATGGAATTATATTCACATATATGGGGGACATAATGAGTATATCAATATGTTTAAGGAGTAATGCTCCCCTACCCACCGTGAGCATGCTTAATATGCTCACGGATGAGGTGGCGTCATTATATTTAAGGAAACAATTAATTAATATATCTTATAAAAATAAATACTACCAAAAACTAAACCCTAACAAAAAAAACTAAACCCCAAAAGAAAAAATCATTGACGTGGCACGCCACGTCAGCCGTGGGTAGAGCTGTCAAATAGGCCGGGTCGGGCCGGCCCAGCCTAGCCCAACGGGCCACGTACGATAAAAAGGGCCGGGTCGGGCCGGCCCAAAAATAATCGGGCTCATAAAACTCTAGCCTATCCTGACCTTATATGGGCTATCGGGCCAACCCCCATAACTCTTTTTATTTTTATTTTTAAAAAAGTACAATACAAATTTAAAATTTGTATTTTTATTATCGTGTTGGTCAATTTAATTGTTAGCTGATTTTTAAAAGCAAGAGTAAAAAATGTTATATAATTATAATTTTATAAATTAAAATACGAAATAATTAACCTCAAGAATTAAATTAATTACCTAAAAGGCTAGATATCAAAATAATTTATAACTAAATAATAATTTCATATATTTCATCAATTTATAAATATACATTATATTATAAATGCATATTAAGCGTGCCCATGGTGGGTAGGGGATCATTTCTCTATGTTTAAGATATACTCTCTCCATTTACAAAGAGTGCGATACTCATTTCATTTAGGCGTGCACGAAGAATGTGATACTTCCACTATACCCCCACATCCCTTTCGATTTTTACTATTTACCAAAAAAAAAAACTAACTATCATTTTATTACTTAGCTTTCTCTTTAGTAAACATATGTCCATACTTATAAAAAATTACCAACTATATATTTCTCCCTCCATCCCATTGTAAAGAGCTATTTTCTCTTTTTGTCCGTTCCACTGATAACGAGTCATTCCTTAAGATAATTTTTTTCAAATTAAAATAAAAGCAAATAAAAAATAAAAAATTATGACTTTGATAATATATATTCAAATTAAAATAAAAGCAAAAAAATATAGTAGAAATGAATAAAAATGAGTATAATCTCTACACACATTTTAAAAACTCTTGTAATCCCTCCTTTCTTGATTTTCGTCCCAAGAAAAAAAAAACCTCTTTATTAGTGGGACGGAGAGAGTAATATTTTTACTACTAATTGTGCCAGAAAGAGAGAACGACACTATTTAAGTATTTATGGATGGAAACAATCATATCATATTGTAGAGAAATGCTCCCCTACCCACAGTAAGCATACGGATGAGGTGACGATATTATATTTAAGGAAAAAATTAAGTAATATACCTTATAAAAATAAACCCTACCAAAAAAATTAAAAACATGCCACGGTGGGTAGGGGATCATTTCTCTCATATTATATCATATCGAAGGAAATACAATCATATCGCATAAAAAAAATTAAAACTCAAATTTAAATTGGAAACAATATTGTAGATTTTTAGTGGGAGCCAGAGGCACCGTGCAGCCGGCTAAAACACTGACACTTTTATTCGTGTAGATTAGCAATTTTCTGTATAAAGATTGACACTTTTAAAAATTGACATTTTATTCGTAAAATAATTATATTAAAGATTGACACTTTTATTCGTATAGATTAACACTTTTCTATATAAAGATTAACACTTTGACTCGGCCACACTATGTGACCGACCTCACTCAAGTTTTTGTCATTTAGTTACGTAGTAGTGTAATATTGAACAGAGGAATATAGATATAGTGACCCCTCTCCTCCCAAACTCCACATCGCATTCTTAATATGTCAACCCAACATTTCTTTGCTGAAGTTTCTATGCGCATTCTTAAATATCGGCCAGAAAATATGTAACTCCACTTTCAACGTTTAAGTTTCTACTTTCTACGCTGCCTTTTTTTCTTTTTTTTTTTTTATTTTTATCCTCCCATGAATTCCAAGCATTTTGAGGGTATGTCTTACTCACATTCGGACTGAGTAGTAGAAACGATATGGCTCTCAATGCTGGACCGCTCTTGGTTCTCAAAATTTCTTCATATTCTCAACCAGACATCCATGTTCGACCTAATTTCTCGAATTCGAGGATTCAAAGAGAATTAAAGTGTTTGTGTCGGAGGGCAGTGGCACCAGTTGATGATGAGATTCCCTCTCCTCGCGATGTTGCTCAACGGCCTGCTCTAATTGTTCACAAGAACTTGAGTTCTCTCCCAAGTGCGTCACGTAAACTCAATTAGTTTCTTGATTATTGGCCGATTTCTAGTGATTTTTTTGGTGTATTCTTCTACTGGATGATTCTTGATACCTTAAAAATTTGTGTGTTGTTTAATGCTTTGGACTAGTAGCTCTAGTATACGAAATTGAAAGTCTTTTTAAGTATTGATTTAAGATATTCTACCCTTTAAGATTTTTTTTTTATACGAGTTTCTTAAAATTTCATGCATAAATTACTTTTGAATGATATCCACCAATTGAAATACTGCTGAAATTTATTTTCTGGCCGTAAGTGAAGAAAGTATTACCTTTTATTGAATTGGAGTGGCTTATAGTTAGTGATGCACTGATGCATCACTAATTAACAAAATATGATCACTTTCTGCAGCTTAGCCTATGATCCGATTAACAGCCTTTTATTATAATGACTCATTAAAAATCCTGATAGTTTTGGTTATTGGTTATGCTTAAATACGTCAAGAATTTTATACATGCTGATAAAATGTTGAAAGGTTCGCATTAGTTGAGCTGAGGTTGGGTTCGTGTGTTTATCTCTTTGATTTGGGCTTGTCAAGATCTCATGTTAAGTCGGGGTTTGCTTCCAATGGGTTTCTCTGCATACGTTTAAGTAACAATAGTAAGGCTAATTCATTTTCTTCTTCTTATTTTTTGCTTTTCCATGATATATTATAAATGCAGAGCCATTGTCTGCAACATATTTTCCTTCTTCATCCAGTGACGGTAAAAAGGTCCGTGTTGCATATCAGGTATGTGATCTTGATTCTGTCGAGTGAGATAATTAGATAGTCTAGTTGTTTAGCCTATTTATTTTATTACCCCCTGTAGGGGGTTCCAGGAGCTTATAGTGAGGCTGCTGCTCTAAAAGCATATCCAAAATGTGAGACCGTCCCATGTGATGACTTTGAGGCCGCATTCAAGGTTAAGACATTTCTCATAGCAAGCTTTATCTTATATAAGTGATTTTCTTGTTTTAATTCTTTGGTTGATTTCTATGTCTCAGGCAGTTGAGTTGTGGTTGGCGGAGAAAGCTGTACTTCCCATAGAGAATTCAGTTGGTGGGAGCATCCACCGCAACTATGACTTGCTTCTTCGTCATAGACTTCACATTGCCGGGGAAGTTCAGTTAATTGTCAATCACTGCCTTCTTGGATTGCCTGGGGTTAGGAAGGAGGAGCTTAAGCGTGTATTGAGTCATCCACAGGTGATCATTTGTTCATTTCTCTTCTACACATGTGGTGGCATCGGACTTAGGAGTACTTTATTCTACGAGTGTGTTAACTGAGGTTTTTACTTTGGGATAGGATACATAGATGGATAGATAAGATTAATATTAGTCTAGTCCACCACATACTTTGGTAAATTCATTAATTTGGATCTTGTTTGATAAAGATATACTTTCAACATGCAATGTGTGTACTTTGGTAAATATTCAATCTGCATATAATCACTCAAAGTAAATCCCCCCCCCCCCCCCACCCCCCACCCCCCTTTCCAAGAGATGCAGTAATGATGGTACCCTCAGCCTGCTATTTCTTGAAGATCTACCAATCTCTCAGTGTCTTTTAATTGCTTAAATATGGCAATAAGAGTCTACAAAAAGCTAGAAATATATGACAGTCTAAACCATTGGTTTAATTTCTGTCGTGGGTTTATATTGGAGATAAGACGTCTGTGTAGGTAGATAATTAAGCTGGAATCTAGAATTGAAAACTCGAGTCACTTGCAAATAATTCAAGAATATCATAATTGTGTTTTGCAGAACAATGTTGGGGACTGAATTGTTTGTGGTGGTTCCAGTGATAATAATTGTCTGCAAACTAGTGGTGTATTTGGAAATAAATTATGGTGCAATTGTCTCTGAATTGTTGCAAATATAAAATTTTATCAAATGAAGTTCATTAGTAATCACGTGTAGTTATCAAGAATATTCAGATTTTATATGATTTTCTTATCATTCTTTGTCAGCAACTATCTAAGTGGTACTGTTGATGCTCCTTTCCTGACCCTATATGCAGTTGTCAAATTCAGACATGGAACCAAATGTTTATTACTGTTTGGAAGTAAAAGTTAGTAGGGACATTGGCAGTGGCTTTAGTGGAATGACAGTGTATGTACAATATGATTGGAAGAGAAGAGGAATGAAATGAGTATAACGAGATATAGGTGGCGTGTGGTAGGTCAGTAGGTGTAACTGTGTAAGTGTATAGGATTCATTGTAACTATGATTGCTTCCTCGGCTTGGGGTTTTCAAAATAAATTAGATATTTCTGGAAAGAGAAAAGAAAGGTCCTGATGGAAATCAAAAACTAGCTAGAAACATAAACACCCTGAAAATGAAGTCAACTAATGGTCCTGTAAGTTTCTGCTATTGCAAAACAGGCAAGTCTGGTAACTGTGCCATGCACTGAACTCCCTGTTTTTGTTATGATTTGAATATTCTCCGTCTTTTGTGATTTATACTAAATGCCTGCATATAAAATTAATTGGTTTGTGTTTCAGGCACTTGATCAGTGTGAGGTTTTCCTGAATGAGTTGGGTGTAACCAGAGTCTCTGCGGATGATCCTGCTCATGCAGCTCAGGTATCAGTGTGATCTTTGATACCATTTTACTTTCTTTTTTTTTTTGTTTTACCTTAACACCTGGGCAGATTGTAGCCTTTGAAGGTAAGAGAGAAAATGGAGTAGTTGCAAGCTCTCGAGCTGCAGAAATATATGGACTCGCTGTTCTTGCTGAAAGAATACAGGTGAGTATGGTTCACTTTTCCTGATTTTTGGTTCATCTGTGAATTTGCTTTCCTGTCTTTCTGAATTGCTTTACAAAAGGCTGCAGGTAGGAATCTTATCAGTAGATTTTGGTACATTGCTGAATTAAAAGTTTAGGTTCAAGGAGATAAAATGAATAAATTCAAGAGGACTCCGAACTAATCAGCAAACTATTTTTGCACTCACATTCCTAAATAATCTAAATTTACTTGTGAATCCAAATATCTAGTGATCACTAACTGTAAATTTCAACTTTTGCGTTGTTACTTTTATGAGATAGTTATTAAATTTCTGATATTGCTCTTCATTTAATGTACTTTCGCCTTTGTCTTTCTTTCAAGTTAAGTATCATCAAAAGAAGATCTTGTATCCATTCTTTTCATCTGGGAAAACATATCTTGAGTGGATGATACTGAAAACAGTAGATGAACTTTAGGGTGCTAGTCATACTGTAAGACGAGAATGAATTTAAGCTATGTTCTTACCAAAACTTTCTTGGTCTATTAGTAAAGATAGAGTGACTATTCACTATTCTATTGCAAGTTTTTCCTCAATTAATTTAGTTCAATGTCAATAAAACAGGATGATTCTGACAACATTACCCGTTTTCTGATACTTGCGAGGGAACCTATAATCCCAGGAACAGATAGACCTTATAAGGTATTTTCTCTATTAATCAGGCTTATATATCTATGTGTTAGAATCACTCCGTCGTGCTTGAAAGAAAAGGCAATGAACCCATCATCCTTTCTAGACTAGCATCGTCTTCAGTTTGGATGAGGGCCCTGGAATTTTATTTAAGGCATTGGCCGCGTTTGCTCTAAGGGACATTAACTTATCAAAGGTAATTTTATACTATGTCTTATTGGGTTCATTTGTTCTGTTTTTCATGAAACATTTTCTAACTGATTTTTTACTATGGAATTAAATTATAGATTGAGAGCCGACCACAGAGAAGGCGGCCTTTGAGGGTTGTCGATGACTCTAACAGGGGAAGTGCCACGTGAGTATCAATATGCCTTGACTAATGTATAATTTGGGAAAAGGGTCAAATACACCCTCAAACTTTACTCCTAGGATCAACTAAGCCCCTATTTATAGGTACAAATAAGCCCTTAGTGTTATAAATTCTTAACATCTACACCCATCCTTATCATTTTCACTCCAAATTAAGTTTATACCATAAAAAAGTATTTATTTTTTATCTATTTATTTCAACATATTTTTCTCCCATATTTCTTGCTTTTTTTAATAATTGTGAAGATCAATTATTTAATATTTATAAAAAAAATATATTGTAATATAACTTTATATTCTAACATTTTTATTTGATCCTGACATAAAAATTATATTACTATTTAAATACATAGATCTCAATAAAATTAGAAAAAATATTTTTATATTCAAATTTAAAAGTAATTAAAAATAATCTCGTACAAACATTTAAATATTTATTATAACTTATAATTTATTAATTTTTAAATTATGTATATTAAAATAATATTAATTATGGTCGGCCACATTATGGCCGAATATTATTATTGCTCCCAAAAAAATAGTACTTTGGTTTCATTTTACATGCAAAATTTATCGTATATGCCATATAGCTAAGAAATTGGAAGTAGCATTAGGGTATATATAACAAAAACAGTGTTCGAAAATTAATAATAATAATAATAATAATAATTTTGGACTGAAAATGACAAGGAAGGGTGGATGTTAAAAATTTATAACATTAAGGGTATATTTGTACCTATAAATACTTTAGGGCTAAGTTGACCCTTGGAGTAAACATTAAGGGTGTATTTGACCCTTTTCCCTGTATAATTTTCTTTGCTCAGTGAGATCCTCTATGCCGCTATACATGAGTTATTGATTGAATGGAAAACCGTTTCAACTGTGAAGCACATAAATTTTGGCTATTAATGCAAATATATATTTTACGGCTGGGTCTGAGGCTTTTAATTTTCTGCAAAACTTGACATGAATATTAACAGAGTGCAGACAGACTTAACAAATTAAGAAGCTTCATTAATCATTTGAATCGAAGCACTTGTTTGAGAATGTATCAGCTTTAAAGATCACTTCGTGGCTTGTGAGATTTATGCTATGAGTCTATGACATATAAGAATTGGCATAGAATTGAAAGCATATAGGACTTGTTCAACTTGCTGCTTAAAGTCATAGTTGATCAATTTTTGCTATCTAGCAAATTTGCTCATAGCTAGCTTTCTCCTCTTCAATGATTGATGTTGAATGCCAGTTGGCAGTCGATTTTCTGTATTATATTCTGGGCATAGCTATTATATTTGTGGGAGGCATGATCTGCTCTTGTTTTGATCTTTCCTTTCTTTTAATCTTTTTCCTGCCCAAAATGTAAACATGTATGCTTTAATTATCAAGAAAACAATAGCTTGTATTTCCACCTTGTTAATCTACTCTGGCCAAGTACAATGGAGCAGGTGTACTACTTTAACTGCACATTTTCAATAAAAACCTTGAATCTGATACTGCCATATGCTTGCAACTGTTTGTTCTTCCATAGGTTTGAAAACCAATGGCAAATAGAAAAATTTGTAGGCCATTTTGTACGTTATGATATTCTGCTTCTTCCTTGAAATATTTTAGTATAAATGTAAAAAAGACGACTATGAATGGTGATAGAATTTTTTCAATCAGTTCAGTACCTTTTACTTTGGATACCCTAGTATACTTTTGCTACTAATCTCAATGCTTGTGTTGTTTAGTACATAAAAATAACAAAGCGCCACCTGCAGATACTTCGACTACCTCTTTTACATAGATTTTGAAGCTTCCATGGCGGAGCCCCGTGCCCAATTCGCTCTTGCACATCTCCAAGTAAAGAAATTCCTTCTTCTTACTATTTACATTAAAGTTTGCAAACTCTCGGTACTCTTACTTATCGCTGTATGAAAACTTTCCCTGTCTATATTGTGTCTGCTCAAATGTCTATAAGCTAGAGTTCGTAGCTATATAATTTTGTATGCAATGTTGTAAAGGGTCATTTGGCTGTTTGTTTGTATGTTTGTTTTATTAAATTTTGCCCTTAACAGGAGTTTGCAAGATTCATTCGTGTCCTTGGTTGCTATCCGATGGATACACTTCCATGAAGAAATGAGTCCATATTTTCCATCCTGAATTAGCTGAACTTCTCAACTCGGATGAATCGAAAATTTACTGTCACTGTCCTCACCCCCTTGATTCTTGTAAGTGTAGTATGTAAAGGGTATTTCTTTCCATTTTTTGATTCTTTTTCCCCTCCAACTGAGCCTCAAGGGAATAGTATTTCTCATTAGGCTGAAACAAAGACATTCTTTTTCTTTCTGAAACTTGTGTTTTACCTCATGTCCAATGTCAATGTTAAGTGATGTATTGATATGGTAACATTTCTTCTGGAAAAAGAAGAGAAAAATAAAAAAATAAAATAAAATAAAAAGAGATGTGGTTGAATAATGTTTCTCTTACCTCTGGAAATCGCCTAAATTCAACTTGTTGATTTGACATTTTCTTTTTCACTTGCTATCCTGTAATCGCCTATGCTTGTTTGGTTGAATAATGTTTCTTCCCATTTTTTCTTTTGTTCAACCGACACAACATAAAGAAGATTATTCTATGTATCGGATTTATTTTAGCAAGCTGTTATTAAAATATAGACAAAGTAATACACTGTTGTTTTCATCCCTTACATCTCTGCTTCCATTTCTTATCTTATGGCTGGTGTAGAATTATAAATAGGAATGATCATTTCTGAGGATCAATCAATCTTTCCACTATCCTGGTATTAGCTATTTCTGATTATAAAGAATGAAGTTTATTTCGATCGTTGAAAAAAATATTGTTATTCTTAAACTTGTCTAGAACGTCGTGTGAGTTAAGTGGAATTGGTTTGGGCTGGGCCGCTTTGGGCCTATTGGGACAAATGAAAAAAATTGACATAAATGATTTTCAAGTGATTTTTTAAGCACTACTAGTGAATGAAGGTGGCAAAATGTTAGGCTAAATCGACCATGTCCTGAGCCCGACATGCATTAGTCAAATGGCCAGAACTATGTTTGACAAGTGACAATCTTACCAACGGATAAGTTTATAATTGTAAAGTGGGTTAAACCGGTCCAGCTCTGCACGGGCCTGTTATGGGCCAACACACGCTCAGCCCAATTGCTCAAAGGGGCTGGGCTGGTGGGCTACTTCTTCATCTCAGGCACGGCTGAAGCCCACAAGAAAAACCTTAAATAGGCCCTATTAGGCCATCTTTTTTTTTTTAAATAAGTCTGACCTAGAGCTGGCTCGCTACAACAACGGGCCTAGGCTGAGCTAGGCATATAAACTCAATGGGTTTGGCCTGGTAAGATATTTTGCATTATAATAATATAATTAAATTAAAAAAAATGATCATTATATTCCTTGCGTACACCAGCCATATGAATTGAATCACTTTTGGTTCAATCATTTCTATCCTCACTTCATTACTAAGTTCATTTCAATCCAGCTAAATTTCCTTCTGGCTACCAGCCATACCCTAAAGAGTGATGGCGGAATCAAGGGGGTGCTAGGGTGAGCTAGTGCATCCCCCTCCCCCCCTAACTTTTTTTTTATTTTTTATTTTACTCTTTAGTTTTTGTATGATAATTAGAAAATTTCATTATACAATAAAATCTCCTTACAGGAATACTCTGTATAGGAACCTCCCTAGAGGAATAAAAAATTATGGTCCCGACTCAGGACCAGTTATATTTAGGAATAACCTCTACATTGTAATAAGTCATATTTTATTTTGGTCTCGTCTTAAGGATTTATGCCTCCATATAGAATAAATTATATATATATATATATATATATATATATATATATATATATAATACCATTACACAGAATTTAAGATGACCTAAAATTCCTATCTATGGTTGATTGTGACAACATTTTAATTTTATGGGTTGTCACTAAATCCTTAAATCTGCATGTACGTAATAACTCGTTTACATATACACCCTCTTGTATTTTTGTGTATTAACACGGCGAATGCATAGTTTAGTCAAATTTATACACCCTCCGTCCCTTTCAAGTTGAGTCATTTCTTTTCAATATTTGTGGCAATCATTTTCAAGCGTCTTGATGATGAGTTTTAAAATGAGGAAATACCCCAAAATAGTTATTTTGATAAAGTAAACGTAAATTTTAGCCATTAATAAAGAAATATGTAAAATTTAGCCAATGTTACTATTTTACCCCTAGTTTTATTATTATTATATTTTAAATTCAGAGAAAATGAAATAAATAAAAACAAAAGCTTTAAAATCAAAAATCAAACACAGACCTGCTCTTCGACTTCTTCATCACCCGCGGCCGTTGTCCGCCGCCGTTTCACACTCTGGCACCGCCACTCTTAAATTGTGTCACCTCCGGCGCCTAGTGAGGTCCACGACCACACTTCCTCCTCGAGACATAGCCCCACGATCGAGAAACCCATCCCCACAACTGCTGCGCCGCTGATCTACGCGCATTCCACCTCGCATCTGAAGGTCGGCGCTCAGCGAGGTTCACAACTCCGGCGCCGCTGCTCCGATTCGAAGGTCCTCACTGCTGTACCTCCGATCCGAAGGTCATCGCTGCTGCATCCTCCGCTGCGAAGAGAAGTCCACCACCGCATAGTCGTCAATATTTCATAGGTTGCAAATCGCCCTCATCCGCTCCTCGATGTACGTTCGTCGAGATATTGTTTAGATGGAGGTGATCTCTCTCTCTCTCTCTCTCTGATAGGATGTGGCCCAGAGGCCCAAGATCAGCTCGGCCCACCCAGATTGAAGCCCAATAACGAGTCAACAAAGTCAGCCAACTGCCCCACGATTTCTCAACCACCCGCGATGATCAAAATACGGACGGACATGCGAGAGCAGCATCCATGAAACGCCCGTGACCTCAATTCTCTATAAATAGAGCTATCTTGTAAGATAAGAAGGAGGGACTGTATTTTTTTAGCAGGAGAGACTTCAATATAAACATCCTCTTTTCCTCCGTGGACGTAGATCTACCCACAGATCGAACCACGTAAATTCTTGTGTTCTTAACTTTTCTATAAATCTCACCATCATAAAAACACTCCAAAATCCACGATCGATCACTGGCGCCGTCTGTGGGAAACGAAATTCTGTGAAACCGATCAGCGCGTTTTGAGTAAAGATACGATGGTGAGACCAACCCGATCCGCCACCACTGCCGCCGCCGCCGCCAAAGCAAAACAGAAGCAAGCTGACCCCTTCACCAATCCGCCTTATACTCCAGTCAATGAAGAAGAGGGTGACGTTAGTCAAGCCCAGAAAACTGCTTCCCAAATCCGACGTGACCAACAGCCCATTCGCCGAACTCCTGAAGGCCACCTGGAGGATGTTCCGTCTGGAGATTCAGCTAGTAGCGATGGGCCCAACCAAGGTGGCAGCCGACGCGGCAACACCGAACTCCAGCCCGAGCTTGGAGACGCACTGAAGGGCGTACTTAGACCTCCACGAGCAGGATTTTTGTAAGTTCGTCGATCAACATCGACAACAAAGTCAAAACAGAGAAGACGGAGTCGAACCGTCACAAAGGCGACCCCCAAGTCTCCAGATTGTTGGAGACAGGGAGGCCGAACTTCCCCGAAGGCGACAGGACAATCGCCGTGGGAACAACCGCACTTCACCTCGGCGCGGATCAACGTCACCTCGTCAGAACGCCATTCCACCTCGGCGTGACGAAGGAAATGCCTACCAGGGAAGATTCACCGTGTACGGTCGAATCTCGACTCCCTTCACTAATAAGATACTCTATACTCCCCTCCCGTCGACGTATAGAGTGCCTCCTATCCCACCTTACAACGGGTCACAAGACCCCAGCAACTTCCTATCCCGGTTCCAATACAACATGATGAACCAGGGATTGGCCGAAGATATTTACATGTGTAAAGTCTTCCCCGAGCTGCTAGTGGATAACGCTAGGAGCTGGTTTGATAGCCTCCCTAATTGCAGCATAGGTCGTATGCCGACCTACTTGACGCTTTCGAACGCCGCTTTTTTCAAAAAGCCGAGGCAAAAATCAGCCCAGCCCAGCTCCTAACCTTAAGGCAGGGGCGGGGAGAAACGATCAGTGATTTTCTGGCCCATTTTTATAACGAAAGCCTTAAAGTCGATCGTCTCTCCGACGACGTGCTCATCTCGGCATTCCAAAATGTCATTCAGTCCGGGACTCTCTTTAGAGAGCTTGTAAAGGCACGCCCAACAACCTCCAGGCAGCTATGGAGGATTGCCGATGCATTTGCGGAGGCGGATGAGGCCGATCGGAAAAAGCGGGCAGCAGACCGGCCCGAAAACAACGATAAGAGAAAAAAAGAGGAGCGCGCCGACCTTGGGCAAGGTCGCCGAAGTGCCCTCGAAAGGTTACAGCGAGGACCTCTCGAGTCCCGCTTAGGACCTCGGCCCCACCAAGACCGTAGTCAGTATACACCACTGACAAAGTCCAGGGCTGAAATATACGAGCTTCACTCAAACTTGTTCGGGAAGCCACCGCCCTTATCCCGAGGTGGGTCGAAACGCCGATCCAAGGAGAAATACTGCAAGCTCCATAATGACTACGGTCATGAAATCGAAGACTGCAGGGACCTCGCCTTGGACATAGAACACATGGTATGCGACGGTACCCTTAAACTGTACCAAAGTCGCAACCAGAAAGAGGCCCGACCTCAAGGGAAGGGCAAGAGAAAGAAAAATAGGGGAGGCAACAACTGTACCCCCAAAACGACAAAAGGCCAAAGCACGATGACGAGGATGAGGATGAAGATCAGCCTCAATATGATGCAGTCATTACGGCCATCACCGGACTGCCCGAAGGTACGACGAGGTCATCATTGAAAGCCGAGGCCCGAAGTCAACAGCGGGAAGAACCCACCCAAAAAAGGTTCAAAAGGGAAGAGGTCGTCATCTTTTCTAGCAACGACCCAGTTCCCCATGCGGTACCTCATCAAGATGCCACCATAATCGAGGCCGTAGTGGCCATCAAATTGGTCTACCGCATATTTATTGATAGTGGGGCCTCTGTGAGTGTTCTCTTTAAAGACTGTTTCGATAAGCTCAATATTGAAGAAGCACGCCTAAGGCCAGCACCCATGCCGCTAAGGAGCTTCACGCAACAAGAGACGATGACGGAAGGCATCATTTCACTGCCCTTGACAGTTGGAAAGAGCCCGCTGTCCACTACGAAGATAATCCACTTCTTCGTCGTAAAAGCCAGCTCCCCCTATAACATCATGTTAGGAAGGGATTGGCTAATAGCAACGAAGGCGATCTGCTCAGCCTACCACCTGATGATTAAAATTTCGTATAGGAACGGAGTGATCACGCTTCGGGGAAACCAGCAACAGGCTAAGGAGTGCATGCAGGTCGCACTCCGAGGTGTTAAGAATCAACACCCCCAAGCATAGCAATTACAGAAACCCGAAGAGGTAGGGCCGACGTCGCATCCATCCGTCGAGCCAGTAGAAGACGTCGCATTATACGAAGATGACCCTACCAAGGTCGTCAAAGTAGGGTTCGTCGGCGAAAACGAGCTCCGAAGTCAACTTATCCGGCTACTTCGGGAGTATAGAGATGTCTTCGCTTGGACTGCCGCTAGACATGACCGGGGTGGCTCCAAGCGTCATCACTCATCACCTCAACATCGATCCTGAGGTGAAACCAGTTCGGCAGAAGCAGCGAGCCTTCGCAGCTGAAAGGAATCAAGTGATCCATGACGAGGTTCGCCAACTGCAGAAGGCCGATATTTTATTCGAAGTAAAATATCCGACCTAGGTTGGCCAACCCCGTGATGGTGAAGAAGCAAGGATGCGGGTGGCGGATGTGCATTGATTACACTGACCTCAATAAACACTGCCCAAAAGACTGCTACCCCCCTCCCCAACATTGATAAGAAGGTCGAAGCTCTTGTTGGTCCACAAGGCGTTCAGCTTCTTAGACCTATACAAGGGGTACCACCAAGTCCTCATGAATGAAGAGGACGCTCCGAAGACCGCTTTCGTCACAGACTTCGGAGTCTACGCATATAAAAAGATGCCCTTCGGGCTGAAAAATGCTGGAGCTACATACCAAAGGATGGTCGACAAGATTTTTGAAGACCACATCGGTAGTATTGTCGAAGTGTATGTAGACGATATAGTCGTAAAAAGCAAGGAAATCGCCACTTGTGTAAACGACCTTAAAGTTGTTTTTAGCCTACTTCGTAAAGTGAACCTAAAATTAAACCCAGAAAAGTGTACTTTCATGGTCCGGTCTGGAAAATTTCTAGGGTGTTGGGTTTCACGCGAAGGGTTAAAAGCTAACCCATCAAAAGTCCGAGCCATCCAAGAAATGCGAGCGCCGAAGTCAATTCATGACGTGCACAGACTGACGGGCTGCCTAGCCGCCCTAAGTCGTTTCCTATCCAAGGCCGCCGAAAAACAACTCTCATTCTTCAAAATACTAAAGAAGGCGCCGAACTTTGAATGGAACGACGAGCACAGGGGAGCTTTTGATGGCTTAAAGACGTACCTCGCAAATCTCCCCACATTATCTGTACCAAAAGAGGGCGAGGATCTCTCCCTGTACCTCGCCGCTTCGGACGAGGCAATCAGTGCAGTCCTAGTACGAGAAGAAAAACGTCATCAGCTACCCGTCTATTTCATAAGCCGAGCCCTAAAAGGACTGGAGATGAGGTATCAACCTCTGGAAAAGGTCACACTTGCATTGGTGAATGCGGCAAGGAGACTCCGACCGTACTTCCACGCACATCCGATACAAGTGCTAACCGACCTCCCACTTCGGCAAGTGCTTACAAAACCAGAAGTGTCCGGGCAAATCGCTAAATGGGCTGTAGAACTCGGCGAGCACACGATTTCCTTTGTACCTCGCCAAGCCATTAAAGGGCAATCTTTGGCTGATTTCTTAGTGGAAGCCAAGTTCACGGACGCACAACAATCCGTTGAACCCACTAAGGATAAATTAAAGGCTGAGGCGCCGATGCCACCACCACAAGACTGTTGGAAGGTCTACGTCGATGGGGCATCAGGTCACAAAGGAAGCGGAGCCGGAGTCTTACTCATCAGCCCTGAAGGAAAGGAGATCACCCACGCACTCCGATTCAATTTCCCGACCACAAATAACGAAGTGGAGTACGAAGCCGTAATCGCTGGACTTCGTCTAGCCCAAGCTCTCCAAATAAGGGTCATTCAAATTCACAGCGACTCCCAAGTCATAGTGAACCATATACTAGGCAAATACGAAGCCAAAGGAGAACAAATGAAGAAATACCTCCATAAGGCCAAGATCCTACAACAAAGCTTCTCGTATTTTGAGTTGGTACGAATCCCAAGAGGAGATAATGAGCGAGCTGACGCACTAAGCAAACTCGCATCATCATCAACTATCTCTCCGGTGGAAGAAGTACAACTCCGAAGCATCGATGACGCCGAAGTCAACGTAGTAAACGAAGATGGACCGAACTGGATGACTCCACTTCGTAATTACTTGTTAAATGGCGAACTCCCAACCGATAAGGCCGAGGCTAGGAAGCTCCTGGCCAAGTCCACAAAGTACGTCCTAGAGCAGGGAATACTGTATAGAAAATCCTACCTCCAACCTCTCCTAAGATGTGTGGGGCCCAACCAAGCGAACTACGCACTACGCGAAGTCCATGAAGGTTCCTGTGGCAGTCACATCGGAGCCCGCGCCTGTCCAAAAAGGTCATGAGGTGGGGGTACTACTGGCCCACTATGTTCCAAGACGCTACCGACCTCGTCAAACAATGTCCGAAGTGCCAAATCCATGCGACGGTTCCGAGATTGCCACAGACCAAACTGGCCAGCATGCAAAGCCCCTGGCCGTTCATGCAGTGGGGAATTGACATCGTTGGCCCATTCGAAAAAGCTCCCGGCCAACTACAGTTCCTCGTTGTAGCAATCGACTACTTTACGAAGTGGGTCGAAGCCGAACCATTGGCACGAATCACAAGTAAAAATGCCCTAAACTTCGTTTGGAAGAACATAGTTTGTCGCTTCGGCATACCTCACGTCCTCGTCTCAGATAACGAACCCAGTTCACAGACAGGACATTCAGAGAATGGTGTGACGAACTCCACATCCAACAAAAGTTCACCTCGGTAGCTCATCCTCAAGCAAATGGTCAAACCGAGGTTACGAACCGAATAATAGTCAAGGGGTTAAAAACCCGGCTGGATAAGGCCAAAGGAGACTGGACAGCAAACTTACCCCAAGTCCTATGGTCATACCGAACTACCCCGCGGACGTCACACGGTGAAACACCATACAGCTTGGTGTATGGAGCCGAAGCGGTGATCCCGGTAGAGATCAGTTTGCCGAGCCCCCGAACACTTAACTTCGCGGCCCAAGACAATGAAGACGGACTTCGAACTAACTTGGATCTGCTAGAAGAAAAACGAGAACAAGCTTACATACAAGAAGCTCGATACAAACAGCAAGTAGCTCGGTATTATGACAGCCGGGTGAAGCATCAACAACTCCAAGTAGGCGACTTCGTACTTCGGAATAACGAGGTCAGCAGGGCGGAGAAGCTCGGCAAATTAGAAGCCACCTGGGAAGGACCGTACCGAGTTCAAGAAGTCCTCGAAAAAGGGTCGTACAAGCTCGCCCACCTATCTGGTGAGCTCATACCCCGTACATGGCACATTACCCACTTGAAGAGGTACTTTGTATAAACAGAGGGTGATGTCCAAGTTCATTTAGGTCGTAGGAATCGAGTTGTCTTGATAAATTTTGTCTTATTTTGACTTCGTAAAAATTTTGTCTTATTTTGACTTCGTAAAACTTTTTTTTCGTTTAAATAATTTGCATGCATTTTGCATCTCTCTCTCTCTCGTTTATACTAAGTATCTCGATTTTAAAATCCTGACGAGGATACGTTAATAAACTCTGCCTCGGAGTAACACCTAAACGCGCGTAAGGGGACCACCCCTATCGATAAATTCGACAAATAAGGAACCAAAAGGCCTAGACTTCGTCTTCGGACGAAGTGGCTAACTAGAAAGCCTAAACTTCGTCGTTAGACGAAGTGGCTACCTAGAAAGCCTAAACTTCGTCGTTAGACGAAGTGGCCACCTAGAAAGCCCAAACTTCGTCGTTAGACGAAGTGGCTACCTAGAAAGCCTAAACTTCGTCGTTAGACGAAGTGGCTACCTAAAAAGCCCAAACTTCATCTCTGGACGAAGTGGTCGACCGAAAGCCCAAACTCCGTCACAAGACGAAGTGACTATGAGAAAGCTGTCTTCGTTGAATACAAGGGAACCTGCCTCGGTTAAAGGCAAGGATAGAAAGCTTAAACACAAATGCAAAAAATTTCTGTTTTATTTGAATAGAAATAAATGTACAATTGTTACATTAAGAAGACGAGGAACCCGGAGGCTTTGGCTTACTAAAGCTAAGCCGATCTCTAGCAAAATCCCTGCCGGAATTAAAGTTCAAAACATCGTCTATACTAAACCTGCCCCGACCCCGTCCAGAAGCCGAACTTTGGCCTCTACCTCGGACATTCTGGCTCGCCCGACCCCGACCCCATCCCGATGCCGATCGCCGCTCTTGACTATAAATTTCTCGAGAATGACGTGTCACAATCTTCGGGTCCGGGTCAGTAGACCTCGAAGATTCACCTTCCAAAAATTCTCTAGAAGTACGGTCGAGCAACCTCGGATCCGGATCGGAAGAAATTGAAGTCGCAGAACCAGCCTCTAAAGACAGACGCCGCTTCAACTTCGGAAAGCGATCAAGGACTGTCTCATAAATGCTCGCCACACGAATGAGCTCTTCAAACTCACCTCTAACCTGCCAGGATTCATTCCCATATTGCTCCCTGTAACTTCGGCATCGGGCCTGGAGCTCCTTGACCTTATCGTAAGTCTCGGAAATCGTGGATCCCCCAGCTCGGTGAATTATGGTCTCGTACTCCATATGCTCCTCGACGATCTCTTTGCAAGTCTTGATGTCGTCCCGAGCTCGTTGGTACTGGTCTTCAAGCTCCATATATCTGGCATGCATCTCATCAAGTTTTTCCTGAGCGGCCCGAAGTTTCACCTCAGCCTCGATCTCGATGTTATCAGCTCGCTTCTTCCAGCCCGAAGCATCGAGCTCGGCTACTTCTACAGCTCGGCGAAGCTCGGATATTTCTTTAACAATGTGGGAAGCATCATAAAACTCATGGGCAGGCTACAGAATAAATACAAGCAAAGTTTAACAGAGAGCCTTTCTTTATTTATAGCCGAACACGGCAAATGAAACGCCACCCTAATGGTGACGAAGTACTAGGCCGACCTCTGGTTCAACCTCGGGTTCCGTGGGGTCGTCGCGAGCTGGCTCCTTGGTGGTCTCCTCCCCAACCGGCGTCTTCAGCAAATCGGCAATGACCGTCTCTAGGAGCTCGTACCTGTCAACAGGACACCGCCGAATGACATCTTCATTTAGCAGACTCCTCTGTGCGGAGAGCTGCTCGACAACCGGAATGGAAGAGGTATGCTCCAGAAGCACCTCGGCGAAGTCTCGCAGTGTCTCCTCCTCCGTCATGGTAGCATACCCGTACTTAGTTTTGTCCAAGTCCGGGATGTCCTTGGCGATATCATCGATCACCGCTGAGACAACCGGGGTGCTCATGGAAGTCACCAGCTGAACAGCCATCCGGGAAAAGTGGGTAGACCGGACGAATCGCTCCACCAACGCGCGGAACACGCCTCCCTGGCCAGCTACCACCCCGGCTACTTGGGTCCTCAGCCGACCCTACTTCTGCCTCAAGATCGGCAACCTTCTTCTTCTCCTCTTCGGCGACAGCCAAAGCTGTCGCCTCCCTGTCCGCTGCTGCCTGTGCCGCGGCTTCGGCGACAGAGATCTTAGCCATTAGTCGATCTTCCACCGCCGCAGCCTCGGCAGCCTTTGTCTGGAACTTAGCAACTCCACTTCTAATGAAGTTCGTCAAGCCCTGCAGCCCATCTAAAGCCGCCTCGGCCTCCTAAAACACAAAACCAAGGGATAAGATTTTAGTAGAAGGTACAAATCACCATATACAAATACT
The DNA here is from genome assembly GCA_001642375.2 of Mentha longifolia. NCBI lineage: Eukaryota > Viridiplantae > Streptophyta > Magnoliopsida > Lamiales > Lamiaceae > Mentha > Mentha longifolia. Next base: position 17,643,647 of record CM038112.1, on the reverse strand, counting down.
TCTAGTTTGATGCTTACCTCGGGAAATGACATCTCCCGTGCATGCATTTGGCCCGAGGTCGGGCCACTCTCGACGACCGTCACTTCGTCATCCAACGAGAGTAAAGTTCGTCGAGGTCGTTGGCCCACCAGCTGCAGGGGAGAGGAGCTTCGGACGGGAGCGTCCAACTGCGAGCTCACGGATACCGACCTTCCAAGGTCGGTTGTCCTCTCCGACGACGTCGCCGAAGTCGTCTTCTCCACCACCGAAGCAGAAGGCTTCTGCCTCTTCCTCTTGTTCTTGTTCTGAAGAGCAGCCTGGATAGCTTAAGCGTCCACTACAAAAAAAAAAAAAAAGAGATTTACATCAGTAAAAATGAAAGAGACCACAGGACACAAATCAGTGAAGCAGAGCCTCACCCAAGTCCACATCGGACACGGAGTTATATGGGCTTAACCCGTGATTTGCGAACTCGGCCTAGGCATAATCCCTCTCAATGAGGCCGAGGTTCACCAAGCTCGTTTCAAGCTCACCGGTTGGTTTCCCAGTGTCTTGAAGTACGAACTTGGCCGTGGTCCAAGGGTACAACGGCACGCCTTCACACCGGCAAAAGAAGAATTTCTTCTGCCAGTTCGTCACCTTAGTAGGAGTCCCTAACTTGAACCTACTAATAGGGGAAAGGTAAGCCCACCCCGTCGGACCAAGCTTAGGTCTAAAAAACCTAAGGAAAGAATCCACAGTAGGCGTACCACCACGGCGGCTGACCTCGAAACAAAAACCAACGACCTGCTTGATGGAAGGAGGTTGCAACTGACCTAACGACAGTTGGAGCTCTTCTAAGAGCTCGGCAAAAAAACGATTTAAAGGAAAACGAAGACCAAAATGAAGATAATCTTCATAAACGGTAAAAAAACCTACGGGAGGCGAACTACCCCTATCGACATCACGAGGCAGGAGCAGCTCCACTGACTCAGGAAACAAAAAACGCCGAGCCAAGTCCTGCATATGAGACACAGACATGGTCGAGGCACATGCCAGTGAGGCACTAGACCCGACCACCGGAAGAAATTCAATTTCTCGAAATGACGGCGGAACTAGCGTGCGTGTATGTACATTTAACCAAACCCTTGCCGGAAAAACCCTAGACGGCGAGGGCGAAATCTGTGCGCTAGCCCTACCAGTATCTACTTGGGGAAAAGAAGAAGAATCCATTACAAGGAAAGTACTTACTTGTCAAAGTCTTTTTCCGACTACAAATCACCGGGAAATTGAACGGGACGGCGGCGGTTGCAGAATTTTGGGTCTAGGGTTTTCTCTCTCGCTGACAATTGGAAACGATTGAGGGGGAAAAATATTTTTTAGCGTACACTGGAAGCTTTTATAAGCAAAGGCACGCCTTTCAAATCCCGCCTCTCCGCCTGCTCCAACAAAAGAGCGACACGTATCCTACCTACCCTGACACCAACAGTCGTGTCTTTTCATATCATGACTATTCAAGCTCGACCTCGTCAAAACGAGGCGGTATGAAGTTCGACTTCGTCAAAATCTTATTTTCGACGGGGTAATACAATTCGAGCTCGACCTCGTCAAAACGAGGCGGTATGCAGTTCGACTTCGTCAAAATCTTATTTTCGACGGGGTAATGCAATTCGAGCTCGACCTCGTCAAAATGAGGCGGTATGAAGTTCGACTTCGTCAAAATCTTATTTTCGACAGGGTAATGCAATTCGAGCTCGACCTCGTCAAAACGAGGCGGTATGAAGTTCGGCTTCGTCAAAATCTTATTTTCGACGGGGCAATGCAATTCAAGCTCGACCTCGTCAAAATGAGGCGGTGTGCAGTTTCAACTTCGTCGAAATCCCACGGGGCAATTTACACCTCTCTACAATGACCTCGCTTCTCCGACCTTTTGGGGGGGGATGTGATAGGATGTGGCCCAGAGGCCCAAGATCAGCTCGGCCCACCTAGATTGAAGCCCAATAACGAGTCAACAAAGTCAGCCAACTGCCCCACGATTTCTCAACCACCCGCGATGATCAGAGTACGGACGGACATGCGAGAGCAGCATCCATGAAACGCCCGTGACCTCAATTCTCTATAAATAGAGCTATCTTGTAAGATAAGAAGGGGGGACTGTATTTTTTTAGCAGGAGAGACTTCAATATAAACATCCTCTTTTCCTCCGTGGACGTAGATCTACCCACAGATCGAACCACGTAAATTCTTGTGTTCTTAACTTTTCTATAAATCTCACCATCATAAAAACACTCCAAAATCCACGATCGATCACTCTCCATTCCACGACCACGACTAGCCATGGTCGTGCGTCGTGTGTCGGAATGTCGGGGTGCCCCGTCGGCCGTGGCACGGTGGAAGCCCCGGTCAAGGCACCGTGCGAGCGTACGGCCACGACCACCTCTCCCGAACCGTGGCCGTGTGTCGTGCATTGGTCGTGGCATGGGCACGAGCCTGACGGCGTGCGAGCGCACGGCCACGACTGTCTCCCCGAACCGTGGTTGTGCGTCATGCATTGGTCCTGGCATGGGCGCGAGCATGACATCGTGCGAGCGCACGGCCACGACCGTCTCCCTCGGGTTGTAGCCGTGCGTCGTGTGTTGCCACGCTGAGGCTCCCCATCGGCCATGGTACGTGGTTGTGTTGCTTAGAATACACAACCACAATTGCATGACCGATTGGTCGTGTAAATGCGGTCGTGCAATGCCAAGCCAGGGGGCTGTGTTCGCCGTGCAGTGCCAAATATACGACCAGCATTACACGACCATGTAGTCATGTAATCGTGGTCGTGTAATTAACTTAAAGGGCAAACATGTCATTTTACAAGAAAAGTGGCTAAAATTTATATATTCTTTTATGTATGGCTAAAATTTACCTTTACATTATTAAAATAACTATTTTTGGATTACCTCTTTTAAAATAACGTTGTAAAGAATTTTTTTTTATGGGATACTACAACACTCGTAGTATCCCGTAAAAGAAAAAATACTTCAAAAATTTATTTTAAAACCTATCATCAATATGCTTGAAAACGCTTGCCACAAATGCTGAAAAGAAATAACTAAACTTGAAAGGGACAGAGAGAGTATTAATTAGTTACATGAATATGCTAAATGTATCAATGTAATGTAGTATTTAATTGAATATTTTTTTAAAAGAAATATTATTTTTCTATGTAAAACTCTTCATAGGAATAACCTCACTATTGTAATAATTTCTTCCGATCCTAACAATATGACTGTATAGAGATTTTACTGTAGCACATTTACCTAAACATTGTGATATGAATTTTATGAAGAATGAGAGAAATTAAATTTTGGGATAATATAGCACTACTTAGTATATATATTTGACCGTATGCAAGTTTAAAAATTAGTACAGCACCCACGATTAATATTATCTACCTCCACCACCGCTAAAGAGAATTCCTCTCGGAGTTCTCAGATTCACTTAAACGCTTGAGTCGGAAAACCTCCCTTGTAGATGGGCCATTCATTATATTCTTGAAGGTATGCGCTGGAGGATCACTAAACTAAACTAAACACACTTCCTTGTTTTTCAACTCGGACCGACACATGGTATCTGGATATATATAGAGGAGAAGTGCATGAAGTGGAATATCATATAATCTCAACTTAGCTACATACAAATATTTGAATATTTTGTTTTTTGTTTTTTTTCTTTTTGCGCCTCAAATTTGTTAGAAAGGAATGTTTCCATAAATACTTAGAGGGATGACCCGAGAACTAATTCTCAAATCTTATCCCATGGAATTCAGTGAGGAATTTTTTTCGAATTCACAACCGAATGAAAAGACCAAATTGACCTCTTGATGCACAAATAGACAAATCCCAACAACAGCCATCCAAATATTTATTCTCTTAGCTTCAAAACAATATTTATTCTCGTTTGTTCCCACATATAAACAGAGAAAACTCCCTCACATTGTGCTTAACAACTGAAGCAAAGCATCCATGGATTCTCCGCCTGCCCTCTCCACCGTCGACACGAAACCCAATCGAACCCAGCGGCGGCAGCAGGCGGAGCCGCCACCTGCCGCCATGAAGACCGGCGTTAGACCTTACATAAGGTCTAAAACGCCTCGTTTAAAATGGACGCACGATCTTCACCAGCGCTTCATCAACGCCGTCGACCGCCTAGGAGGAGGAGACAGTAAGATCTTGAACACAGAAAAGTTTTTTCGTTTTATTTTTATCAATTAATTGCATGTGCATGAATATCAAAACTAACTCTACGTGTTCTTCATCTTCTTAACATTGATAATATCAAATAAAGTTCATCAATTAACAACAAAAATGGTGATAGGGGCAACTCCGAAAATGGTGGTGGAATTGATGAATGTGAAGGGGCTGACTATAACAAATGTAAAGAGCCATCTGCAGGTTGAAGACAAAACCCTTCTTCTAGGGCTATAAATATTTTTGAGAAATTATTACGTAATCTTTTGAATAAATATATAATATATTTTTCACGGTACGTTTCATTTAATACTTTATCTCATTCTTCGTGTCATGGACAGATGTACAGGAGCGTGAAGCATGAACAAATCATACAAGGTAAGCTAATGCTAATACTTCAACATATTTTAAAGGCGGCCGCATCTACTTCCTAAATCAATTAATGACCTTCTAGAAATATATAAATGTATATACTAACCTGTCACGAAAATTGGATATAGTCTGTTTTCTAATTTGTTTTGGAGGACTAAATGATAGGTTTTAAAATAGATTGTGAGAGTTTAATTATTTATAAGGTACCATGACATTCCTAATTCTTATGGAAAAAAAAAATATTCTTCAAAATTTATTTTAAAACTCATCATTACAAACTCCAAAACTATTTAAAAAACAGATTATATTCAATTTTCGTGGACTGGGGAATATATATTATATTCTAATACTTTATACGTTTGGTTGCGATGAATTACACCTTTTTCCTAATAAACACACTTTGCATCGTTTCTAATTCCCATGATTCGCGTAAACTCACCAAAATTGAAGCTGACATGGTGGTAGCTAAAATTATCCACGAACATGTTATCCGACACTGTTTTTTATTAAAAAAATTGCACTTTTATAATTTTAAAGTAATTTTTTTGGTTTAAAGTGCAAAAATTTGTATTATAAGCAATTATTGACACTTAAATTATATACAACAGTTCAAAAAACAAGACATAACAATTCTCCGAATTTGGTTTCAGGGCGTGTTCTCTTTGATGCAAAAGGAAAATGAGCGATAAAAGAATGATGGAAAATTTTATCTCATAATACGTTTCCCTACTCGTTTATCTTATGTTTAATTTCTAAGGTGGAAAATAGTAAAAAAATATTATCACTCTAAATGCATAAGATAAGAGGATGTAATTATAATTTAGCCCTCGTCTGGTTCACTCTTTTTTGGGTAAGGAAAGGGAAACAATTAAGAGATTCCATTATTTGTTGTTTGGTTTGAGTAATATGTTATCCATTACCCTTATTTGGGGTAACCCAATCCACCATATTGTTACCCCTCAAGGAGAAGGGGAAACAAGAGTAAGTAAATCCCCCTCACAAGAGATTTATTTTCATCAATGAACCAAACACTCAATAAAAGTAACCCTTATTGTTTTTATTCTTTACTTGACTTGATTCCATTCCCTTTCCGTTTCCCAACTTGAACCAAACGAACACTTAGAGTGAAAAGTGAGAGAAAAGGGCTGCCAGGAAAAAAAAAATTCATCTCTAGAAAAAATTATTCATCATAAAGAATAAGGGAAAATGAGAGAAAATAATGAAAATATTTTATTTTCCCAATTGAGAATGTGTGTGTAACATATATTGGTTTGTAATTGTAGGTGCAGATGGTACAATGGGAAAGAAGAAGAAACTCCAATCTACTTCTCAACAAAACCATAATAATTTACATAAATCGCGTGAAAACCTTCACAGCTGCAACTGTGGATTTCTAAGCAAAGACGATCTGGTTAATCACCAACTATACAGCCTCCTTCCTCAGACGAAAAGGTATGTAATGTAACATTATATTTAATTTCCCAATCATATATTGCTCAACAAAAATCATCAAACTCTATATTATACGTCTTGATATATATGTTCATAGGCAAGAAGTGAAACCGAAACATATGGATATCGAAGCTACATCTGATTGTGATCAGTCTGTGGTGTTCAAGGACTTCCTCAGCAGCTGCAAACCTCATCTAAATAATGTTAGTGAATCAGAATTCCTCTTATGTTTTCTGATTCTGTACACTAATTAGCTAAGCTTTATATATGCATCATGTATATATACTTTCAGAGGGAGAAAGAAGTGGCTCTGAAGCTCGAGTCGAAGGCTACCGAATTATCTGCGGCATCCACAGATGCAAATGTCATCTCTCTTGAACTAACTCTTGGTTAATTGGGTTAACTATTTGCCTCTTCTTTAGTCAATTACTGTAGCAAAAGAAAAGAAAAGAAAACTCGCATCTGCCAGTCAATTGGCAATATTCGCGAGTATAACTTGGGAGTTATAAACCCAGGAAATATGAAATCTGCCTTCCACAAAAATGAAGTGGAAATATCTAGCGTACATCAAACAAATGCATGACATACTAGAAAATCATATATTAGCGACAGTAAATCAAATAAACATATTTAGCAACAGTAAGAGTATGAATTAACTCATGGTAAAAATCAAAGAAATGTGTAAAGTTGTTAACCATGCTCATGAACCTAAGCGAATTTGACCCAGCTAAGAGCAGTGCCATGCAGTGCTTACAAAGTCTGTACACTGGAGACTAAATTAGGTTGCATAATAAAAAATGTCTTGCCAAGCAAGTTAATTTACCGATTCATCTCTTTCGGAAGCATCACCTACAATGTTGCATAACATAAGATCCAGCTATGTCAATAATTACAAAATTACCACAACTCTAAGCAGAGGAAGAAGAATTCTCTGCCTGTACAGATCAGCAGAATGATTGTGGTTTTACTTCCTCTGACGCTTCGTCTCTGCCTACAGAGAGTGAAAACAATTTGGATGAGAGATAGAGAAAGAGGAGAAACTAAAATTCATCAGCAGAAATAGTTGCCATGCCTAGCAGCAGGTATACTTATGATTGAAGCTACGTATGTATTCAAGATCAATTCTTGTTGGCTTCATTGAAGAGCCAATTATAAGATGGGGAGGAAGCATTTTACACATAAAAAGGGTGTTTTATATGATAACTTAAACAAGATAAAAGAAGTAAAAACTTCCAGCTTACTTTGCTATTTGAAAGTGAGTTCCCTTGGGGTTTTTTCACATCCTCATCAGATCCATGTTCAGAGCAAATAAAATGATCCAATTGCTTTGCCTGTTCCACAGTCAAATCTACACAAGCAGGATGGTACCTACAAAAGAATCGTATTCGATAAAGAGAAACAAGAAGATATTGTCACAAACATTTGAGTGCTTCACAAGGTGGAGGGCCAATAATAATGGCAAAATTTCCATATTGCTTGAAATCTGAGAAGGGCATGAACATTTTGAAGAAGGTTCCAGTGCACCATGCAATTATTACCAAACACAAGATGTTGCCAGTCCTGATCCACCCCCTCTCAAAGTTCACTCCCTACCAAAAACACCCTAAGAGATCTAAACCAACAAGTATATGAAGTAAAGAGTGTTATCAGAAAAAAAAAATCTACACATCATGGGATAAAACACATTGCACAACATCTCACTTAGTGAGTTTGACAGGGAGCATGATACCACGAAAGAAACACACAAGAATAGTCAACATCTTTCACGTAAAAAAAATGATCGAGGAAATCTAAATCTTGTCAGAAACTAGAGTAATTCACCCCAAGCAGAACGGTAGTAGTATTAGAATGACTCAAAGAGGAAAGAAGTTCCCAGCATTTTATATCAGCTTAATCTCATAAGATGACAGGTAAAATCAAAATCAAAAGGTATTTTCTAATTCAAACAAAAAATCTAAATCAAAATCAAAAGGTATTTTCCAGGAAAGCTCACATACTACACGATACTCTTTTGTCTAATCTATTACCCAGTAGAATAGCACTACTCCTGGACAGTCTCATTTTGTACTCTGCCTCCAAAGCCATGGTTTTAAAACATGAATTGATCTTTTTGACATTGTTAAACTTGATGAAGTATCAAATTATGAGAAACATGGACAGGATAGAATCAGGGATAACTCACTTACCAATCTTTGCACTCATCGCACTGTATCATCAGGTCATCCGGATTGTATGGCATCTCACATTTGCAATACCTTTCAACAAGTAATCGTGAGAAAATAATCAGTAACAGTGTTCATCATCATGAACCGAAATCACACAATAAAATATGCACCACTCACACTGCCACACGATCTGGCAGAAAAGCTCCAGTAGCAGGTTTATATTCAAAACGACAATAGTAATCCTCAGGGCCAACATTCTCCAGCTTAGTATAATTTTTGAAAGTGTGAACAATGCATTTTCCCTCAATAGTGTGAGCACTCTGTGTGTCAAAGTGATCTGATAAGAATAATTCCTTGGCTCCATGGAACTGTCTTCTTCCTCCAAGAGCTTCCTCTGGCCTGTAGTACCACCTCACCTTAACTTTCATATTGTTACGGTTATCAGCCTCAATCTTCTCCACCCGTGCCACATAAGGCGCAGAATTACTCTCTGATGGTCGCATCAACACACAATCTCCAGCTTCATTTTCACACAAACACAATAGAAAAAGTAAATTCAGAGGCTCGTATAGCTACATACCCAAATAAGAAACATTTTCATATAGTGAGAGACTAGTAAAGGTATCATTTCATGGCTAACACTAAAACTATAAACAGAAACTTGCCCAACATTTGAAGAAAAGCCAAGTAATTCTACCCCCTACTTTAAAAACAAACTTAATCTTCCGTGTTATACGAGTAGAGCTGCCTCATTTATGCACGTAGTTTCTTACTTACGAATTTTCATGAAATTAAAGAACATCAGACAAGATATCCAGGTCTGGTAAAATTACAGTCTCATCTTCGTTCCCATAGTGAAACCAAGACTTGTTTGAAATCAAAACGAGAAAGGAAAAAATGTATATGCTTCATAAACATGCATGCAGAAGACGAGTTACCCATTGAAATACCGCATTTGCAACCAGTAACGATACCGAAATGATAAAATAGCAAAAGCCCATTCCCCAGCAGCACTCTGAAAAGCAACACAACTTCAAAATCGAAAAATTCTTGCATTTTCACAAAGTCCACAGAATATACCTTTAACAATTTTGTTGGTGCCCCTAATTGTGTAAGAATCTGCATCTCTCTTTCCAGGTCTCGTCTTCGCCATCAAAGGAGTCTCCAACTCTGTATCTATTTCTCTCCGTATCAACTCTTCTCGAGAAGCAGCAGTCTTCCCCTCGAAGATTTTACAACCGCCGGAAAAAGCTTTCAGAAAGATGTTAAAACAGCCGGGCATCGAAAATCAATGGGGCTTGAATCTGGAGACAGAATTGCATAAACCCTAGAATATTTGGGGGTTAAAATTTGCTTTAAAAACCCACCCTAGAGCTTCAGGACTGTGCCCTGTCCGTATTCGTATTGTATTTATTGGGGGTAAATGCGCAATGTTATTATTAATAGTGAAAGCATAAATTTAAGAAATAATTAGGAGCTCCAAACGTGATTAACAGCTATTCAATATGATCTGCTGCAGTCATTAATAGTAAATCAGAGATGGTACAGCTTTTTGGGATTAGGTGCCAGTGGGAGAGAGAAGGGATAATTTATTCGACCAACTTCCAGAAAGCTCATCTAATTTCATTAGACATTAAACTATTTTGTCAAATATGCACTTTATGCACTTTGATAAGAATAGCATTATAAGCTATCATCCCAAACACAAACTTTTCAATATCCATTTATACAATAATTAATATAGACTGAAATCATTGCAATGGACAAATAAATACTATTACTACGTCTAATTGATATATGGATAGTTGACTACTTTTTTGTAAGTCAATTATTCATATATCAATGGAACGGAGAGAGTTTTTTTTTTTTTTTTTTTGCATAAATTTTCTTTTCAGTACGTTCTCAGACAATTTTCATCTTTTTTTTTTAAACAATACCAATTTATTCACTTTATATTTATTTACTCTCTATCATTATTCATTTACTACTCGGTACTATACATTTTATTAGAACATTCCACTATTTTTCATGCAAAAAAAATGGACGGAAGGAGTATAAAAAAAGTGAATATGATCAGAAAAACAAAATAAACAAATTACAAAGAAAATTACATCAATCAACATTGACGATGGATTGAAATTTTAACTTTTAAACGCTATATAAAGAAAAATAAGAGTTTTTCAAGCTTATGAAAAATACTCACTTTCATAACTTTTTATGAAAAATACCCAAAATTATGACAATTCCCTAAAATACCTATGAATGAAGTCAAAAATTAACAATTTTTGGTGAGAAAGTGACCTACAATAAACAAAAAGAACTTAACAATTGAAAAAACTGAGGTGTGCGACATGAAAAAATAATTATTATTCTACGAAAAACTTATTTCACCAGTTGAAAATTAATAACAAAAAAATGCAATTAAAGATTGAAAAACTGAGGCGCACGATAGAAAATAATTGTTAATAAGTAAAAAACTTATCCAACAGTTGAACATAAAACAACAAGAGACTAAAAAATATCGATTATGATATAAATATATAATTAGAAGTTAAAATTTCATTCGCGATAGTAAAGGGAAATAAACAATTGAAGAATGGAAAAGGTTATTTTTCATTGTTGCCGAAAAAGGGCGTAGCTAAGGTGGCCAGATCAAGGCGTGGCGGCGGCAGAAGGAGGCAGAAGGCAGGGGAAGAGCATAGAGAATTTGGTAGGATAAAACTAGGGTTTCAGAAATGAAAAGTGAAAAATAGATATATGGTATTTTAATTCAAAAATCAAGACACGGTAAGAGTAAGGACATTTAGGTCCAAACATAAATAATAAAAAAATGGACAAATTTGAATTTTTTATGTTAGTAAATAGAATTTGAGTATCCGTAACTTGTATAGAAATTTTACTACATTATCTCTTAAATCTTCGTATAAAATGTCATAATTAACAAATAATTATCTTTTCTAAATTTAAGAAGGGTAGTGATTTACGGGATGTATTCAACTGGAATTCTGTTGGATTTTTTTGGACTTTAAAAAGTCTGTAGATTTAGAAATCCCAAAGACTTCATGTAGAGTTTGGCTAACTTTTTAATTGATTTATATGGATTTTCATAGACTTGATAGGATTGTGAAATACACTTTTTTATTGATCTAAATGGATATTCATAAACTCCGACGCTGGAACTGTTGATGCAAATGTATATGGAACACACGTGTATATAAAAAAAAGTTAATTGAAATCTATCTATATATTACTCATTATAAAAAGTGTCTTGTTTATAAAATTTATTTTACCTAATATCTATTGCGATAAATTTATGTATAATACACCAATTGCCAACATTTTGACTTTACAAATATTGATCTAAATAGTCGTCAATCAAAAAAAGCTAGTTTACTCAATGTAAATCTGATCAAAACTAACCTGTGTGCGGGTTGGTAAATATTTTCAATGACAATTCAAAGACAGGCTCATGCAGACAGGTTACAAAGTGAGCATGCAAACGTGTAAATAAATAAAGTAAATAGCAGATAGAAAACACGAATTATTGTTCGAAAAACACCTAGTATTCTCAATCTGTAATCCCTTAACTTGAGATTTTCACTCCTTTTAACACTAGTGGAGGTCCAGTCCAAATTCAAGTCTTTCTCCTTAGACTGAATCTAGCACGTTTCTTGAGTCGTGTCGCTTCTTACTTTACATACAATCTTACCAATGCTAAACAACTAGCACTAATATCCAAACTGAAAAACTATGAAAAGCTATCACCGTTAGGAATACAACTCTATCAACTACACTGAATATCAATTGTGATGGTAGTGAGAGTGTGTGTGATGTGTTCTAGTAAGATAGTTTCCAGATAGATCATAAATCTACGAAGATCAACACTTGGGAAAGCTCTAGTGATTTCGAGTGTTGATTGAATGAATTTTAGCTTGAGATTTCTGCAGCGTTTTTGCTCGTATATTGAGTTTCCCGTTACTTCTTTCTGGAATGAGTTGAAGTATTTATAGTGAAGCATTTGAAATAGAGCCGTTGGAAGTGTGTTAGGATTTGCAGTACCGTACTCTGACACAATTCTTGTCGTTGGGTGAGAACAGGTTCCTCAGCCACAGCTCAGGTTGGTCTTCACAGGTCAACCTTCCTATACCTCGAACTGTCTTCGGTTTTCTGTAACCTTCGTGTGAAATCTTCGAGTATTGTAAGAGCAGGTTACATAGACATATTACATAATGGAACAGTATGACAGGTTTGAGTAGATTAGGTACAAGGTTGCATTATCAACCTTGACCTTTACATGAGCAACTTGTCCGAGTTAAGCTTGACTGATCCAAACACGGAGACCAGCCTGTTCCACTTAAAAACTTATATCTAAGTGTGGTTTCTAATAACATTATCAAAACCCAGTTTCAAAGGTTCCCAACATCTATCATGCCATTAATATTATCATTAGAATGAATCATTAAACAATATATATCCGATACCTATCATCTACAATAAGGAAAAGTAAAAAAAAAAAAAAACAATTAATCTTTTACCTAATTCATATACGTATATAACGAGTGAAAAGCAAAAAATGCAATAAAACTACAGAGCCGAGACATCATTAGACTTGCATACTTTAAATCCATTTTTTTTAACCAATATTCATAGCTCAAAATTTATTTCATAAAATAATTACTTTAATAATTATTATAAAAGTAACTCATCTAGAAATGACGATAAAAATGTGAGTATAACTCTTACTTATTTATTTCAGTATAAAAATGACAGTAAAAATGTTGACTCTTGAAATCTCTAGTTGTTATGAGAGATTTTGAAGAGTGAAATTTGTGTCTATTTTCAAAGGAGAATCAAAGAAAATCCATAGACTATTAAAATCTATAAATTGTTAATACCTATTGATTGTTTAAGACTTTTTAAAATCCATATTGAATACCTCAAAATTTTAAAAACCATTTAAAAATCCAAACTGAATACACTCAGACTTTGAAAGTCTAAAAAAATCCTATAAGCTCAAAAACCAATACACCCCTAAGACATGATGAGGATAAATTTGTAATCTTACTATAATTTATTATTATTATTTTTTAATTTCAGAACTTAAGGACATTTGTGTTTAGACATTAATACTCTCAATTTATTTAAGAATAAAAATTACAATCAAATCTAAACTATTCCATAATTATATCCATATTCTACAATTATATCCAAACAAATATAATCTAATTTGTTACATAATTATATCGATATTCCATAATTATATAATTTATTTTTCATATTTTAATTAGTTTATTTTCATACAGTATTACTCCGTATATATTATTTATTTCCATATTTATAAGTTGTACTTACTCCGTCCCAATTCAATAGTTATGTTTACCAGTATATTAGATTGTCCCAATTTAATAGTCTTTTTTCCTACAATAGAAAAAAATTAATCCATTAGTCATCCCATCATCCACTCACCTGTCAGCAATTGCACGTATCTCAATATAATTTAATTCTAAAAGTTTAAACTATCATAACTTGCTCGTTTGTTCTCCGATTTTTACGATTTTTATACCAAATTAAAGGTCTTGATACGATCTTTCATTTAAGATCTGACATCAATATGTGTTTTATGCATATATGATTAGGGATGGCAATGGGCCGGATCTGGACCGGATCCGGCTTGCTCCAAATCTAGATCCGTAAAAAAAAATTTGGTCCGGATCCGGTCCAAATCCGTCGGGTCCAAAAAATCGAGATCCAGATCCATCGGATCCACGGATCTGGACCCGGATCCATAATCTTTTTGCCTAAAATGAATTTTTGAAATAATAAAAAAAAATATAGTGCAATAATTATTCGTAATAAGTTTCAATGATAAATCATAACTAGTTGTAAAAATCCTAAGTATAACAATCCCAAATAAAAATCATAAGTACATAGATAAAAATCATATGTAATATATATATATATTATAATATATATATATATATAAACGGATCCATGGACCGGATTCGGACCCGATCCGGTTCTAAAAATTTCATATCCAGATCCGGATCCGGAATTAGATATTAGATCCGGATGCGGTCCAGATCCATCGGGTCCAAAATTTGAAAGACCTAGATCCATAAAATCAAATCTGGACCACCGGATCTGGACTGGGTCCAAGATCCACTGCCATCCCTATCTATGATGCTCTGTTTTTAAAATAATGAAATTCGTATTAACACATTAATGAGGCAAAAAATAAAATACCCAAAAACACATTATAAAATCAAATTTTGCTTTGGAATATAAGAAACACAAATTTTATCCATATTTTGATGGGGTGGACAATAATACCCTTGACCCACTCTCTTCCCTTCCTCTCTCCCAACCCAACCCAACCTAGCCCAGCCCGACCCGAAACCCGACCCGACCCAGCCCGGCCCGGCCCAAAAAAATTTCCATTTTTTTTTCTTCTGAAAAGTGTAAGTACACCGTACGTTTTTTATCATTTAGTATTGTTTACCCGGTAAGTGGTAAACAATAATGTTATGTGGAACTGTATTACGTAGTACGTTTTATATTCTACGAGTACTGTTTACCGGTAAGTGGTAAATGATTATATCAAATTGTAACTGATTACGCAGTACGCTTATGTTCAGTTAGTACTGTTTACCGGGCAGGTCGGGCTGACGGGCCGGGCCAATTGGGTCAAGCCGGGCTCATACGGTCAGGCCGGGCCGGGTGGGTCGGGCTGGGGCTAGGCTACTAACCATCCTACGGGGGAAGGAGGACATTTTTGTCCTCCAAACCAAATATGAGTAAAATTGATTAATTATATTCAAAAGCAAAAAATTGATTTTACATGTGAAAGTGTGCAAAAAATATATTATTTCTTAATCAATGCACTTTATCTCTAAACACATTCTCCTAAAATCCCGTGCTTGAAAAACAACATGACTATTGAATTGGGACTGAAATTGGGACGAAGGGAGTAATAACTAACAAGTGACAAAATTAGTAACATCAATTATGGATATAATATTGATTTGGTTCTACAATATGATTAAGGAGGGCATAGTTGTATAACAAAGTTCAAAAGAAACAGAAATGAAAAAAAAACGATTTAAAAAAAAAAGAAAAAGTTATCATGTCACTACGACATTTGTGTATAAATCATTTTCCATTTATAAGAATTACGGGACTGCAGCCACTAAATCACTCTGGTTTGCATAACATTTTACTCTTAACATAACCAATAGTTAACAGGATAAGGTGAGACCACTAGGCCTAAGACAAAATCATAACTCCACACATATTATATGAATAAAAAATGTAATCTCAAAAAGAAGAAAAAAATCAAAATAAGGATCTGAATCTCTCAATTTTAAACCATGTAAAAAAATCCAAGGCAATGAATGAATTGGAGCACTAAGCAGATTAAAATCATACTACACATTACTACTATAGATATATATATAGCAGTTGCATACAATCCGAAAGGAGTAGGCTATGATCAACTATCAATAGTTAAGAGTAAGCTACCACAATTCTAATATCATACATAATAAAGACCAGTTGTTTTGTAAATTCCTTCCTTAAATAAAACTTAACTTTTTAGAGGAGAGCTTGAGGTGAAATATCCATGGGGAAAGGATTGCCTAAAACATTGTCCATGAAATAGTGAGGGTGAGTAGCATCCATCACCACAAACTGCATATCCTCAGACGGTTTCCAGTGCCGTTTCCTTTGGTTTATGAACCAGTTGTTGATTTGCTTCTGGTCCAAACCGGTCGATTCTGCCAATGCCAGCTTCTGAGATTCCTGTTAATCGATCATATAAACACTTAAAAACGTATGATATTTCATTGTTGGAACAAATGATAATCTGATTAGGAAGTACCGAGGTGAAGAATAATAATATTTCATTGAATAGATTAGGAAGTAAGATAATTTCAATTCTGATAGAATTCAAACAGCAATTGGTAAGTATTGTTTCTCACTGATATTTCATATTAGAAATATAATTAATTTGGGTGCACTGAATTGAAGAATATCTAACCAGGGCCACAGAAAACTCTTCAAGAAAAGATTAGAACTATCTAAAAATGATATACGTACCGATGGGTATGGCCATTTGTAATGCCTGTTCCACCAGTCGAGCAATTGCTGTCGAGCTTCTTTGGGCAGCTTTCCTTTCTTTCGTTTCTTCATGAATTCCTGTTTGAGGCTGCCTAGATATCCACTGTATTTTCGTAGAAGCTGGCCTTTGAGTTCCCTGTCTTCTGCTTGAGGGTCAATGAAACTATTATTAACATCCATCTCTTCTTCGGAGGAACCATTCGTCTCCATTGCTTCAATACAAACTGATAGAAATTAAACCATCAAAGCATCATTTCACCAAGACAGTTAATGTTTGAATGCTTTAGATTCAATTATAAAGTTTGAAGTGATAGAAATATTGCAATAACAAGATTTTCTTTCAGACAGAATAGTGTACCCCATATACAAAAGTTCATAATACTCATGCAAGTTCAAAATGTGATTAGGGAATGAATATATATGCACACTCAAAACTATAATGAAAGGTAATCAAATGGATTTTTTTAATAATTATTCCTTTGCACATTCTTATAAATAGGGGGAGGGGGTATAGATGTTTCAAGAAAAAAAAATGGGAACTTAAAATGGACCAATGCCCAACCAGAAAAAGCTAAAATACAATACTATATGTGAACAATATCATGGAGGATAAATTACAAAGCTCGCTAGAGTTATTGAAACAGTAATGTAGCTGAAAAAATCATACAAGAATAATTAATCATCTTTAACCTAAGCAGTGAAATAGAACTATAATAGGCACCCAAGCCAAAAGTTCTGACTCTGTCCAATATATAGCTAGCCTATGAGTGAAGATTTGACCCAACTTCTAAATACCAATCTAGAATTGTTTGCGGATCCGATGTGGGATCGTATCATTCAGCCACCCTAAGAGCCGGATGTCCCTGGACAGCTCAACATTCCACTGAACCCACAGGTGTGGCTCTCACTCCGAACCATGCTCCACAGCACTCGGTAGCCCTTCCCAAAGTAGATTGGGAGTCCTCTCCGAGGCAGCCCTTTCCCGCCCCACGCCCTAGCTCTCGATGAAAGCATTGATAATAGCTTACGCAGTGGAGGTTTGAATCCCAGCTTAAGTACCAATCAATAATTGTTTGCGGACCCGATGTGAGATTTTATCAAACTAGGTGACTTGTTAATTTGTTGCATGACTAGTACCAATCTAATACATATAGTAGGACATGAAACTCTAAACAACTTTGATCATTCAATTTCAGATGAAGATTGAATCGTAGAGGCTTAATAACCCATCATTTCTATCACCCCAAGAACAATTTGAATTCCAGTTGTTCCAAGGAGAATTAGGTGAAATTTGTGATATTACAAGTTTCAGTAAAAGAAATAATTGTCTGGAGATGAGTAAACTATACGTATAATACGTGTATATTCTTCTGAAGCCAATCAAATTTATTCAAATTTTTACACCAAATAAAACATAAAGATCTATTTAATTTACAGCGATGATCAGATAATTGATTAGACAGTTGCCCAACTTTCGATTTGCACACTTATAAGCAAGAGATAGTTGAGCTTACATCGTTATAAACCTACGAAGTCAACGTTCACTCTTCTTTTCATATCCAAAGCAATCTTAACAACCCTAATGGTGCTAATTTATATTAGAGAAAAAAATAATAATACTCATGAAATAAAGAACATAGACAAATTTGAAACTGGTATACCAAAATGAATCACACAAATGTATTTAATTTAGACTGGTTACGCAACCCTTTTGCAACGCCAATTCAAACTCCATCACAATTCACCAGGAGAGGTAATTGAATTTTTAAAAAAAGAAAACAAATGAAATTAGACAAAATTATTTCCAGAATAATGAATGAGAAATATGGGGAACGGCTGTGAGCAAAGGGCTTTCTCCATGAAACTGAAGTTCAAGAGTTAAATCAAAATACAAATCAAACAGTGTGTGTGATATGTACCTAGCTATATGGCTATATCAGGATTCAGTATAACTACATTAATACTTCAAATAAAAGATAAAATCGCCTCCGATGATGATGATGATTCACGAGGATAGTATTTGAAACAGAAGAAACAGCAAAAGGGTGAAAATACTAATAAAATATATTAAAAAAATAAAAAGAAAAAATGAAGAATGTATAAATGCGGAGGAAAGAGAAAGCCATTAAGAATGGAAGAACTGCATCTGGAAACACAACACACTATTTTCTGCGGTGAACAATATCTACATTTTCTTGGAAACATGCACATGCAGCAGTCATTAATTAATTATACAAACAACACAGGGATTTGAGCAGTAAACCAAACTGAAAACAGTGAGATCTGTGAAGAATATAAAACAACAAAGATCACAAACTCCAGTTTAATATACGTATAGAGAGAGAAAGAGAGAGAGAGAGAAAGAGGGAGAGGGGTTTTAATTTACCAGCAGAAGCTGAAGGAGAAAGAGTGAGGGCTTTGAACTGGCACTCAATTCTTGAGAGGAAAAGCATGGCTTCTTTGAAGGGTTTGGAGAGTTCTTGCTCGTACTTTGTCAACATCTCGCAGTAGGCCTCCATAAATTGGTCCAGCGCCGGATCTTCGCCGACGGAGCTCGTGGAGTGGCGGCTCATCGCGGCGGCGGAAGCGCAGGCTTCCTCTAGCTTCGCCACCACTTCCGGCGGCGCTCCTATCTGTCCCAAGACTCCTCACCAATTATTAATTAACGCAATCTTTGTCGAATCTTTTCCAAGAGACTCAAAACTTCAAATGTTAGAGAGAGAGAGAGAGGGTTTTACCTTTTGACAGTTGGCATAAGCAGACAGAAGGCGATGGTAGTGAGGATGAGCCATGATCTTAGCCTTAGCAGAGCAACTGCCTCCATCGTTAGTGGTGGTTTCCATGAAATAATAGCCTGTGCTCGTAATATTCTTGCTATGATCTTCAAGCATCATGGAAGAACCGCCGCCGCCGCCGCGATTCATGTCGGTGGAGGGAATAGGAAGGAAAAGGGTGTTTCCGGCGTCGGGATTAGAGTGAGTGGAAGGCATTGGAGGCATCATTAATATAGGGCAAAACCCATTATTGTTTTCTCCAAAAGCCATAAACAAAGAAGTGCTGCTTGAGCCACCACCACCACCGCCACTCTCCATCTCTCTCTCTCTCTATCTCTCTCTCTCTCTCTCTCTCTCTTTAATTTCTAGGGAGGGAGGGTTTCCTGCTTATGCCCTTGAGTTATCTGTTTATAAAACCCTTGAAAATATATTATGTAAGTCTACGTTTTGTATTGTCTCTCTCTCTCTCTCTCCCCCCTAGACTGTTGTACACACGCATAAGCAATCGTTTTTACTCTTAATGAATGCAACCTATGCAAGAGGCTCCCGAGTTTTAAGCTTACTTGTTCAGCCTTTTTACAGAAAATCCTAAATAGTTGTTGTAGTTAGTGGTAGTCTGCAGTCAGTTTATGAAAATGAAAGGCTTCGTTTTGCTCTTTGATGGGTCTCAGAAAAAGTAGTCTGCTCTGGTTTATCTTTCTCTTGCCTTTGGAAATGGCAAATGGGGTTCCTCTCTCTCTCTCCCTCCTCTCTCTCACATACACACACACACTCTTTCCACAGACACAACAGAACGAGTCGTAGAACTGAGCGAAGAAGGAAAGAAACGCAGCTAGCTAGCCACGAAAGGAGAGAGAAAGCAGCAGAGCGCACGCGGTATTTTGCAAGGGCTAACTAGAGAGAGAAACAAGTGTGTGTGTCTGTGCGTGTGTGTGTGAGAGGAGGGAGTAGGTTTAAATTTTGAGTAGGAGAGGAAGAAAGGGAAGAGAAAATTCGACCTTGGCAACGGTCACAATGGCAACGGCCCATATCTGCCGTCCACGTGTTCTATGTTAAAATATATAAATTGGTGTATTAAAATTAAAGAAAAAAATAGGATGGTGGTATTATAGTTTAGTTTAGCTGCTTGGCATAAAGTATGGAACATTTTAAAGCAGGTCCCACGTGTGTTATTATTCTTCGGACATCATTTGAAAACTATGAATGACTTCCAATAGAAGTGAAAAATACTTAGGATCGATCCTTACATATAATTCGTTTAGTCATGTACTACTTCTGGAGTACACAATTTGAAAATATGAGCTCAAATAATTATATCAAAGGGAGAAACTAAGACAATTTTGTCGTGATCCTTCAGGGATCGCCCCATCACCATAAGGAAAAGCTATATATTTTCATGTACTACTGTTAGAGTACAAAATAATATTTCTGATAAATATTTTAACTGCGTACTACTGCTGGAGTACAAAAATAGAAGATGTAATTCAATAATATTGTTCTAGGGGAGAATTGATACTTTTAATTGTAATAATTAAAAGATTGTTCTGAAATAGGAGTATCTTATTCAAAGATTTATCAAATCTTTCGCCTTTATGCATGCTTACGCATATGTTGTTCAGTGAGTTTTTCAATCCATACAAAAAAAATTATAAATAAAACAATTCTCACATTCAAACACCTTTCCATGAGAAGAAGCACAAAGTCTAAAAATATTAATTAATATGCAACATCTCTTCAGATCGCATAAAAAAAATGAAGACATGTATCTTGATAAATTAAGCATAAGCATATTCAACGTCACCCACAAAATTTGAGTTTCATAACTCAATTATTAGAAGACAATTATCAATATCACATAGTGCCATATAAACATCAGAGTTGCAAGTATACATAAACTCGTATCTCATCAACAAAACCCGCGATTTTATTATTCATATAGGCATACTGGATCCATAATTGCAAACCACAAAATTCATGCTTAGTCGAGATTGAAATACGTATATTCAAAAATCTGTGATACATGAATTCAATCTATACGCCATCAATTAATCATAATACCAAAGAAACAATTAGCATAGGCATGATACATACTATTATCTCAAAGCAAATCAATTACCAACAAAAGAAAGAGTAACCAAGCTGCCGTAATTGGTCCGAAACTCCATAATCATAAGAACACCATAGCAATTTCAATATCGTCTAACATGGTAATAATATCATTTGATTAAAGCAAACCGACCACGGAATCATGCGACAATTTGATTTCAAGATCTAAATCAACATAATCGAATTTCGCCTAATAAATCACATAGTTGTTTTATTATTCATGGTATACTATATTTTTATATCAACAATCATACCTTGCTGGAAAGACACGATTCTTTCCTATGGCATACCTCCAAATCTATTCAATTGGTTGCCAATGATTCCCTCAAAAATCACTCAGTAGATTAGAGACCCTATATCAACCACCAACTGTGAAAGTAGAACAATCATGCTGATAACGTGTTGTAAAGTAATATTGTAAAGAAGAATAAAGAACACAGAAGAGAAAGAGAGAAGGGAGAAGACGGCGGTAGAAGTAGGGTTTTCTCATTAATCTTATTCACCGTAAGTTACAAAATGAGATACACACGAGATATATATACAAGAGAGAGAAACCCTAATGAATAAGTAATGTCCATATATAAAATATATTTACAACAATTGCATCTTAATTATGTAATGTTTCATTTACACTAAATTAATTAATGATTGAAGTCAAAGTAAAAGTAAAAGTTTAAAATAAAATAAAAATGAAAATAATTCGTGTAATTATTATTAAGAAAATGGTACTGGCTACATCCCACTTCACTAGTCTCATTTGTCATTTTGGTTCGTTTTACTTATTAGTCTAATTTCCAAAAATGATAAAAAATTTGTGACTACAATTAACTTTCTCATCAGAATTGATTATAGTTGCATATTTCTTCCTTCCTTGGTTTTTGCGTCCATTCTAAATGAGACTAATTAGAAGAGATGGAAGTAGTATGTGTTATTATTATAATAAATACTTCATCTGGCTCAAGATTGTTGACCCCTTTCTTTTTGGCATTTTCGGCACGTATTTCCACGCTTCTCGGTAATGGGTTTTAAAATGAATTTTTGAGGTATTTTTCTTTTTACGGGATACTACAATGTGTTATTAGAGGAAGTAGTAAGTATTATTATTATTATTATTATTATTATTATTATTATTATTATTATTATTATTATTATTATATTATTATTATTATAGAAACATTTAAGGGATTTCTCTTGATTAGTCATTAATCGGGTCGAATCGGTAGAGACTCTCGAATTAGTGAAACGTGATGTCCACAAATCGAAGAGTCGATCCCGAATTAGCGGATTGATGAAACGTTTGAGGAATTTCTCTTGATTAGTCGTTAATCGGGTCGAACCGGTGGAGATTCTCAGATAATTAATGAAACATGATGTCCACTAAACAAAGAGTCGATCCCGTATTAGTGGATTGGTTAAACGTTTAAGGCAATTATCTTGATTAGTTGCCTATCAGGTCAAACCCGTAGAGATTCTCGGATAATTAGTGAAATGTGGTGTCCACTAGTCGAAGAGCCCACCTGAATTAACAGATTAGTGAAAGTTTACGTGATTTCTCTAGAAATTCTCGGAGAATTATTGATACTTGAAGTAAACTATTGGAAGAATAGATCCCGCATTAGTGGATTAGCTATAAGAAAGTGGAATATCACTAGATTTGTCCCTAATCGAGCTTAATCAGTTGAAATCCTATGAGAATTAGTGAAACGTGAAGTAATCTAATGGAAGGGTCGATCCAATAAATTAGTGGAATAGAGCTATGTTGGGGTTGTTGTATATAGCTAAAGCAAAAACGTGTTTTAGTATATATGACATGTATTCCACTGGTAACAATCACCTATCTGAATAAATATATTAATAAGAATAAGCCCTATATCTCATGTTTTAGAACACGTGGACGGCTCGGGTGTCAGGGAGATCACGCAGCGTTCGACAATAATTATGAGATATAAACAGTGTCACAGTCGAGATAGCTTGGGAAAACTATCGGTTTAGACTGCAACATAACGGTAGTGGCGGGTCTCAGTCGCTAGTTATGTTGGTACGGTTGAACGTATTGACATGATCAAGTGAGATAAGGTTCTTCTGATACTGACCCTAGCAATAGGTGAAGAACTAGAGATCTCGGGATTTAGAGATATGATCTTAATCTCGATATGCTATTAGAGATATATGTGTTGTTCACTGTTACTTTGACTTGTATAGCTAAGGGTCTATCGCAGCATCCCTGATGACTTGCATCTTGGGTAACATGAGGGCACGTAGTATGTCTAATTAGTTATATCGAGACACCGTGTCCGTATTAGGTTGAGAGATATCCCCTCAGGGAGTTCACAAGGTTTATTATACCAAGTCATGCATGCTGATTAAGTTCAGGTATAATAATAAGGGGTGAACGGGTACTACTTGAGGAGAATAAGATGTTAATTAATTATGAGCAGTCAGAGGAGCTCTAATTAATTAATGGATATCAGAGTCATTAAACACGAGGATAGCTCTAAATAAAGTATCAGCCCCAATCTACAAATTGGGACAGAGCGGTGATTCAGTTGTGATTCTTTAGTGGAATGCATCACAGCTCTAATGAAATTAATGTTCTGGGTTGATCATGGTTATTTCATTAGGTAAGGCTAAACTCTGTCTGGTACATAGATCCCTGGGGTGGCCCAAGAGCTCTTCAGGAAAGGAATTCAAGGTATTATTGAGGGATATCAGTTTTGGACTAAAAAGAGGCATTATGGGCTTGAGCCCATTAATGTGGCGCCTACTGTAGTGTAGGGGACGCCAGTTTCCTCTTTTAGTGTCCATCTGATCTCAATAATTGTACTCTGGTTAATTATATAATTATGGAATAAATTAATATCTAATTAATTAAGATTTATTCTTAATTAAGGAATTAGATAATTAATTTAATAATTATATATTATTTTCCTTATAATAATTAGGATTAATTCTAATTATATTTAATTAGAATTTGTTCCAGTAATTATAAACTAAACCGGACTTTAATTAATTAAAGCCCGTGACTTAGTGGACAAGGAATAGGGGCGGCACTTCTCCTTATAAATAAGGAGGAGGAGATTCTCAAAACCTAAGTTTTTGAGTGAGGAGAATCGGCGCCTATCATCAGCAGAGGGAGAGTTCCTGGTTCCAAAGTTTCTAGACGCCCACACAGTCGAAGAACTTCGAGGAAAGGGATCACACCTCAGTAATCTAGACCTGTAGATTATTCCGTCGGCACAGATCTGAGGTATAATATTCTGAACTCGATTATATGATTTAGTTGCATTTAAATTATCACATCCAATTCGAAGATCCTGTGGGAAAAAGGAATGCTTTCAAGCAGCAGTTCCAACAAGCTAATGAACTCGAATATCACTTAATTTGCCCCTAGTCGAGCTTAATTAATTGGTCGAAATCCTCGAATAATTAGTGAAACGTGAAGTAAAGTAGTTTAAGGGTTGATCACGCATTAGTGGATTAGCGCTAATGAAGCGGAATATCACTTGATTCTCCCCTAATCGAGCTTAATCGGTTGGAATCCTATGTGAATTAGTGAAACGTGAAACTAGTCGAATGGTCGATCCCCCGTATTAGTGGATTAGCGATAACAATGTGAAATATCACTTGATTAGCCCCTAATTGAGCTTAATCGGTTGACATCCTATAAGAATTAATGAAACGCGAAGTATAATGAATTTTTTTTGCCATATCAATATCGTAATACCGAATGTTTCGGTATGTGTTAAATGTACATTAACTTGTCTTTTTCAAAAGTATATTAACATTTAGATTTATTCTAAATATATTATCTACTAATATTACATTCTTTTAATTTTGTATTTATAATCGGTTAAATTCTTTAAAAATATTATTCAGTTAAATTCTCATTGTTTTAGCTTAATACTTTATCAATTTTATTTTACTCATCCCACATTGATTATTTTTTAAATTCCACCAATACATGACTCATACTCCTCCTAGCTTAGGATTTTTGACTCTATTTTCTTATTGGGTTTCACATATATTGACTTCTTTCCTTTTTGGGTAATAATTAGGGAGTAAATGGCACAACTAGTAAATTCCTAACATAAGTCATATCATTAGATTATTTTTATAATTTTATTTAAATTTTGAAATGATTTATGATTGTAAACAAGCATAATAATATATGATACAGATTAAATACCCATTATATAGCCTCGACTGATTGTTGTCATTGAAATATTCATAAATCTGATTTATAAATTTGTTCTCATTGAAATAGTAATATAAATGTTTGAACTACTCATTTTATCATAATCTAGTTTAGTGCCCGTCGATATTCGACAGAAAGTATTTTATTTTGTACAGTAATATTTAATCAAGTCGTCCATTGTTCACTGCCGTGGGAGGCTCAGTATGTTCATGAACTCGATTTTATTTTCCGTTCAAGAAATATAAATCACACAAAATTTTCAAATTGACTTTTAAATTAATAAATTAAGTCGTGAGACTGTAATGATGTTAATTTAAAAAAAATACTTTGATAAAATATTTATGTTTTTGAGTTTAACAAAAATTAAATTTAAATAAGGAGTTTTACCATGATACTCACTCCGTCTCACTCTACTTGAGTCCGGTAGAGTGGACACGTATATTAAGATAACAATAATACGTTGTCAATTATAATTATTAAATTATTTTATTTAAAAAATAGACAATAGGAATGAAATTCATATTTCCAACATTAAAACAATTTAATGAAACAAAAAATTTAATTATACCATTAAAAGTCTATTAACCACACTACTAGTTGGGTCTACTTATATCATCATTTATTTTTCCACTTTATCAAAAATAAAACAATTTTTAGCTATACTACAAAAGATATTTTCTCTGCAAGTAAAAAAAAAAGTTACATAATGCACAAGGTGATAATATAAAAATACATTGATGCAACACTAAAAGACAAAATCGTTCATGTTGGTGCAACAGTAAAAATACTACTTCAATAATCATAATTGTTTTGACTTGTACAAAAACTACCTAGGAAAACATAAATACCACTAATTTTACAAATTACATTTATTAATTCGAAAATAAAATAATTTTCAATTGGACGGTGGAGATCACAGTTTGTATAGCCACCGTTGCCAAGTTCGAAGCTCTACCAGATAGGTAGGAGGGTAGGGTGATTGCTCATGTTGGTTGTGGTGCAAAGCGTTACCTTCCCAATGAAAACTCTCGCTCTCTTTTCTTGCACTGCCACTCAGTCCACTGCCATTACTGGCAAACTAGAGATAGACCGAGATTATGATAGAGAGAGAGAGAGAGTGAGAGATGAGTCTTGATTTTTTATTTTTATTTTATTTTTGTTTCTGTGAAAGGCAAAGGGAAGCCTAAAAGAAAAGTAAAAGAAAAGAAAGAAAGAGGGATGAACGATCAAATCGAGGCGTAGTTTAGTGAAGTGCTAAGCTATGTGGTTTTGTTTTTGGGGCACGGAATCACAATTCCTGTGCTAATTTTCTACTGCCACCCCCTGCCATATATCTATTTGTCCATTCTTTCATAATTCATTCTTGTTTTTTGTTTTCTTTTCTCCTATTCTTCAAAATTCACTTTTAAACCTTCCTTTTTTGAATTCTGATTAGGCCTCTCCTTATCATAACTTTGACAAGTTATACGTAATCTACCTCCCATTAAATTTCAATATACACTTGATCGGAGGGTTTGTACACTTATCTGGACTTCTCTATTTAGGGGCTGTTTGGTTGGGGAGACAAAGGGGGATAAAACCATTTATCACCTTTTGTCCCCCGTTTGGTACCCATGATGAAAGCAGAATCGGGCCCGGGAAATTTGTACATGGCCCGCACCTTTTACTATTTTCTATTTTCTCTACTTTTCATCCCTACCCCCCCCCCCATGTTTACAATTTCCTATCCCTATAGTGTTTGGGCTAACATATCCCCACTTATCCCTAGATTTGTACCAAACGAGCCCTAAGGTTCAGAATCATATCTATCGAACTGACAATTTTTTTTAACCTATCGTGCCATTTTAATATATATTTCATAAAAAATATATTTTTTATTTCTTAGTTTTTTATTTTCTATATTGACGTTCTTTTCATCGGATTTTTACCAAAGACATTTTAACGAGACTCGGAAATTTTCATATAATTTGATCTCCAATAATTTAGGATTTAGATGTCTAGTTTAGATTTAGGTTGTTGGAGTCTTTTAAATAATCCAAGCTACAATTAATTGATGTTAAAATGCTTTTTCAGTATTAAAAAAAAATTACTCCCTCTCTCTCATGCTACTAATCTATGTTTCCTCATTGGTGGGTTGACTCATGCTACTAATCAAATTACCTAAAACAGAATAAATAAATTGGTGGGTTGACTCATGCTACGTTTTGAGACGTGGAGTACAGCTAGCTTATGCGAGTTGTGGATGAATCGTTAATCGGTTTGTTTCTTGGTGTGGACGTTGTAGTCATTGAAACACCACAAGAAAGACTAGCAGAAATGAGAATTTAAGATGCTGACATGTGCATAGTGATTGGTGTTTGGTATGTAAAGGAGGTGAGGTTGCTTCAGTTCATCATGTTTTGGAAGCGGGAGTTGCCCGCTATGTTTTCCTTCTCTTCTTCTCTTCTAGTATTTAGTAACTTTGTTTTAGGTGGAACTGTATGGTTGCGGTATCACTGGTGCCAACTTTGAAGATTAATAAAATGCTTTATATTTTTCTGATCAAAAAAAGAATAAATTAGCTCATTAAGTGGGCATTAATCAACCCACTTAACCTATTATCTATAGAAACCCTAAGCCTAACCTATATCTCTTTTTCTTATGTGCATAAAAAATAGTGCATAATTAACTAGTGGACCTCTTACTTTTGCAACTAAACTCATGTGTCTAAAAACTTGGGCAAAAAACAAATTGGACTACTAGTATGGGACGAAGGGAGTATAAAATCCGTCAAAACCGTCAGGTTGTACCCGTATTCGTAGTCGCACCCGTCATACTCGAAACCGTACCCATATCCGCCTATACAACAATTAGGGTACGAGTCCGATTTGATGGAATCGTACTCGAACCCGCATTTGGCCATCTCTACTTGGTGCTCATTGAAGAATTTATTTGTTTAGTTTTCAAAATATTTGTCTCCTAATATGTATTCCACTACAAAATTCAATGCAAAAATTATACACTTACATATTTGTCTCTATCATCATTTTAAAATTTTCACTTTTTCAATTGCATGTCTATGCAATGATTGAAGTTATACTACTTTCATCCCATATAAAATGTCTACTTTGAAATTAGATCACAAACCAATGCATTTATGTAATAATGTGATGTGATGGGTTGAAGTGATATTAATTTGGGGTAATAAAGTTACTTTTGGGATAATAAATGTACTTTTGGGCTAATAAAGTTACTTTTAGACTAATTAAAGTGTGATGGGATGGACTGAAGTGATTTTAATCCATACCGCATTAGGAAAGTGAACTAAATTTTGGGATGACTTAAAAAGGAAAGGTGGACATTTTATATGAGATGGAGGTAGTATATGGTAAAATTGTCATATTTTTATTGGTTTGCATAAAATGATTGCTAGAGTCACTTAATAGGAGACAAATGGAATATTAAAAAAATGTGCTTATTGTTCATTTTTCAGTTGTCAACCAAAAATGTGCTCAGCCCCATTTCTAGATGTGAGCCTCATATTACCATTTTTTTAAACTTTAAAAGTCCAGTAAAATCTATCTTAATATTAATCACTTTAACATCTTCTTATTATAAAAATAAAATCTCAGGCTGAAATATTTATGGTAGACGGGTAGTATTATTTTCCAGCTTTATTTATTAGTACTATCTTCATCCCATTATTTTAGTCCACATTTGACTTTTGATTTTTCAGCACGTTTTTCCATCGAAACCTAAGACGGATTTTATAATATAATTTAAAGTATTTTTTCTTTTACGGGATACAACGACACTTATAGTATCTCGTAAAATAAAAAATACTTCAAAATTATATTTTAAAACTCGTAATAGATTTCGGTGAAAATGTGTGCCGAAAAATCAAAAGTCAAATGGGGACTAATATAATGAGATGGAGGTAGGGGTGGCAAATCGTGCGGGTTGGGTCACTATCGTGTCGACCTGATAAGGACACATCTGTTAAGTCCGAACCTGAACACGACCCGTTAAAAATTTGTTGAACACGGACACGAACACGACACGAATTGTCCAAACCTGAACACGACACGGACACGACATGAACATGATTATGACACAATTTTATTCAGATTGACACGACACGATAATGACACGAAGCGACACGATAAGTTATATAAAAATAAAATAGTACACAAACACGACTACAACCTTTATCCGATACACACACGAACATAAATAAATTAAAAAAATAATTTAAAAATAATTAAAAAATAATTAAAATAATAATAAATAAAATGTTATCGGGTTACACAAACCCGACTTGTATCCGACGCGAACACGACACGACATGATAATTTTGTATCCTTATCGTGTCGACACGATAAGAACACGAACACGATAAGTCTAAACACTAACCCATTAATTTCATGCGTGTTCGTATCGGGTTATAGTGTCGTGTCAAAAATTGACAGCCCTAGATGGAGGTAGTACTAGGATTTAATCATAAACGGGATTCTCCTACACACTTTGCATGTTCGAATCTCGACCATATCAATGTAATATCTCCATTTTACTCCCTCCGTCCTGTAATAATTATCTATAAGAAGAAATATATATAAGATCTAAAATAATACTTGTTGACAATTGATATAGGAAATTAGAAAGTAATTTTTTTTTCCCGGCTCAAGGTTTTAGTCTGGATTGAGTCTTTTCATGAACGTATGTTTAAAATTACAAAAAAGAACTGTCTAATCATTTTGAATAAACTAAATATGAATGCGTCATGGTTTGAAAAGTATAGCAAGTTGTTGAATCAATGAGCTGCATAAAATGACCTGTATGCAATAAATTTAAACATTAGCAAAATGGAGAGTTAGTTCTCGCACACAAATGGAAAAAGAAAAAGAACTACTGAATTAATAATAATAATAATAATAATAATAATAATACCACCATGTTCTTGAAATAGAAAATTGGATTACTCGAGGTTTTCACTGAAGTTGTGAATGCGCAACACAAAACTAAAAACAAAAACCAGATCATAGAGTAAACAATAGGAAACTTTTGGTTGGCAGAAATATTTTCCCGACATTACTATTCATTTGGTTTTATGGTTTTTGGGTATCCCAAAAATAATATCCATGGGAGCAAATAATCATGTATTACTACCTCTGTCATCCCAGTTCAGTAATATTATTTCTTTTCGATACGAGTTTTTAGAAGAATATGTTTAGTTAAAAGTATGAGGGGTCTATTAGAGTTTAATGTTGATTGGACAAATTCTTTCCTTTTTAGAAACAGAACTACTAGTATAGAATGGTTTCATAAGGTATGCAGTGTATTGAACTGATGAATTTGGACGGAAGGAGTATTTGTCTGATTCCAAATTACAACTGTACAAAAATTCCTCTCACCAAACAGTGCAAATTATGTTGCTCAACTCTCATCTTTCTTGGTTAAATATGTTAATAACCATATACTTAGAAGTACATATTCATATCCTTAATAAACTTGCCTCGTTTACATACATATTTACAAATTTCAAACAATTCTATTTACGAACCTTAATTTCTAAAGGTAAGCAACTCCCTCGTTGATCAATTGGGGCGCTTAAAATGGCAAAAGCTTGCAATCACTGAGGAAACAAATCATACGCATGGAGTGTAGGAAAACTCATTAAAAAAGCAAGTTTTGCTAGTTTGTGAGTTGATGCTGTTTGTTTGTTTTGTACTTCTTTTCTTTTCTCTGCTTTGTTTTTTATTGTTTGGAAGTTGTAAAAAGTTAGATACTTAAGTGATAGCATAACTTTTTGTATGTTAATATTGAACCAAAGTACTCCCCATTTTACACGTAGGATTCACTACTTGAATATTATAAGACTTTATTTATCAGACCTCTACTATTGAGAATAATACTAATATAAATGAATAGATTCAATTATATGAGTATTTGGCTAACGCTGAGGTCATGTGTTTAAATTATAACTCCAAGTTAAAAATCAAGCCCACAAATGAGGAGAATTAAAAGGAATAATAATATAAATAAATAGATTTCACACTTTTCTATAAGTTTGAGAATATATTTCAAACTTCTCTACAATTTCGAATTTTTAGATGAGATGTAATCTTATCACCTCCGCTACGCGACCGCATGGTTTCCTATTTTAAAGAAAATGTTTAATTATGCTACAATGTTAATGGGCGGTCCAAAAAACCGTGACCTCCGACCTCTATTTTTTTTTCACGCTATCATGATGCATGATAATTTTTTTCAATGGCTAGTTTATCCGGATATTGCGATAAAACTATAATATCTTTTATATAAATTTATTTAAAAAATATTATACCAAAATTCATAACTTTTTTTCATTTCTAAAAATAGAGACCAAGTTTCATACAGCTCTTCACACACTAGAAATCATCTCTCACTATAATTTTATCTTTACAATGGATCCGAATGATAATTCATTCTCAAATTACCAAAATTTTGTTCCTCTCAAGGTTATTATCCTTGACAATATCCAAAACTCTCAAAAAATCCTAAATTTCAAAACTTGTTTGAATTTACAATAATACAAAATTCCACAAAATTCTTATTATGTTCTTTATTTTTATTTTCGTGTTTCAAACGTTGTAAGTAATTTTTGTGCTGATTTGAGGTTGCTCAATTTAATATTAGTTTGTACTTTTTGATTTTTTTTTGTATTTTTTTAAAATCTCAATTTAATTATTTTTGTTACATATAATTATGTTGTTATTAAAAATTATACTCCGTACTTAATAATACTCCCTCCATCCATGAAAAAGGTGAACATTTTACCATTTCTGTCATTCACAAAAACGTTATATTTTTAGGGTGGACTCCATATCAAAAATATTGTTTACACTCAAAAATCAATTAAAATTCATTATTATATTTATTATTCTCTATTTTATGTCATATTTTTTGATTTCTTTTTTCCACTATTTGTTCCCAAGTGCTAGCAGCTTCGTTCATCTTCCCCCTAGTGGCTTTCCTTTTTATTGTGCTCCAGCATAAACTGCACCAGCAGATTCATTTCTTGCTTACTCAAATTATTCTTCCCTATTTCTCTCAAAAAAAAAAAAAAAATCTTCCCTATCATTTTCTGTTTTTGGGCGTGTGCAACAGTATTGGAAGCAGTGGTTGTGCTGAAGTGAAAGCTTTTATAGATTGATGTAGGAGGGAACTTCAATTTTTGTTTGTTTGTTTTGTTTTGTTTTTTTTACTTAAGCCTTTTTGATGCAATGGGCTGTATTTTAGGAACATGTTTATTTGGGCTTTGATCAATGGGTAATGACATACTGATTTTCCACTTCTTTAATTTTTGCTTTATTTATTTTCGGTTTTTTTTCCCCTTGAACTTTGCATCATATAAACTTTAAGGTGATGGCTGATATACTGGAATGAAATTTAATAAGAATGAACTTAAAAATGGAATGGGGATGATAAAGGAATGGACCAGCATAAACTGCACCAGCATATTCATTTTTTGCTTACTCAAATTATTCTTCCCTATTTCTCTCATAAATAAAAAAAATAAAAAAAATCTTCCCTATCATTTTCTGTTTTTGGGCGTGTGCAACAGTATTGGAAGCAGTGGTTGCGCTGAAGTGAAAGCTTTTATAGATTGATGTAGGAGGGAACTTCAATTTTTTTGTTTGTTTTATTTTGTTTTTATTTTGTTTTCACTTAAACCTTTTTGATGCAATGGGTTGTATTTTAGGAACATGTTTATTTGGGCTTTGATCGATGGGTAATGACATACTGATTTTCCACTTCTGTAATTTTTGCTTTATTTATTTTCGGTTTTTTTCCCCCTGAACTTTGCACCATATAAACTCTAAGGTGATGGCTGGTATACTGGAATAAAATTTACAGGAATGAAACTTAAAAATGGAATGGGGATGATAAAGGAATGACCAAGTGATTCTATTCCTGCAGTTGGTATCTATAAAGAATGATATGATCATTTTTTTAATTAAATTATATTATAATGCAGAGTATCAAACCGGCTCATGCCCGTCGAGTTTATAGGCTCAGCTCAACTTAGGCCTATTGTTGTAGCGGGCCGAACTTAGGTCATGCTTGTCGACCCGTCCAAAATTAAGTAAAATTCGGTGGCCCAAAGCTAGCCCTACCCGATCATTTCACAATATGACATTAATTTGGGTAGGAATGTGCCACAATTAATTTTGGCTCGACAAAATTTCAGATTAGCCTGATCAGATTTGATATTTTTTTTCCCTAAAAGTCCATCGGGCTCGGAGCGGGCCTGACCAACCCGTCTCTTTGCCACCTCTATCCGCTTGCAGTTCAAAAACGTCACACAAAATCCATATAGGTTAGATTTCTTCATTTGGCCCAATGGGCCAAGATCGGCCCGACCTAACCCGAACAAAGTTCTCGACAAAGTTTAATAAAGTTATATCAATATCATAACTCATAAGTAAGATTAATTTCTAAAAAATATAATTGAATAAATTCCATTCCAAGAATTAGCTAATACCTAGGGGAGTGAGAGGAATGACTAATCTCATATCTATGGGATTACTGGTTCCTACGGGAATAGTCATTCCCGAATTATGACTGGAAAGCAGTACCAGCCATAGGATTAGGAATGGAAGCATGACCATTCCATTCCTGTACCAATTCCTGCATATCAATCATGCCCTATGTTGATCCCAAAAGTGACTAACATAACGAAATAACGATTACTTCGTTTGTTGGTATCTTGAATTCACGTTAACAAGATGTATCGATAACAAGATCGAATCTTGCGTACCTTTTCGCACTCCGGCTGTTGTAGGGATAGAAGCAATCGATTGCTCGAACTCGCAGGGATCCAATCGTCTCCCCTCTATCAAGTCCACACTAAGTAGAATGAATCTAGTATGCAAGATATCACTAGCTATCTTCACACCAATTCTTATAACAAAACCAGATAGAAGAACCGAGAAGAAGAAGGCTAAAAGCTGGAAGAAGAAGAGACGGTTCTCATTAAAAGAGAAAAACCGTTCTTCACTTTTAATCATATTAATTTCCATTATTAAGGAAATAAAACCCTTTTTGATTTTACAAAGCCCACAAATCTTCTTCCGGTTATATATATGATTTTACTATAAATTAAATTAATCTCATTAATTCAATTTTAGGATTAGACTTGCTAAATAAATTAGATTCAATTAAATAAATTTAATTGAATATCTAATTTAACTAATTAAATTAAATCAAGTCTCAATTAAATAATCTCTATTATTTAATTAGATTCAACTATTGAATCGATTCAATTGATACGTTCTAATTTATTGTGTGTGACCCTCTTAGGTTCACAACTAATACTAGTAGTAGGCTTGTAACACGTACAACTTAATTATATAACATTTATTCAATTAATTTATCCAATAAATTAATCAAACTTGAAATTAACTCTTTTATTTCAAGAACCTACAAATCATGGGAACATCTAGCAAGTAACATGATTATCTAGTACTAGGTGAAAATAGCGAGTAAACCAAATTTAATTACGAATCGTTATACGCGTACGGTCCTTCTATTGTCTAATTTTCCAATTGGATATTGAGTATGGAATTAAATCGAAAACTCAAATAATCCAATATTTACATTTTCATTTAATTCAAACTCATTATGAATCAATATTCATCATGCCCTGGCCAAGGTCTTCGAGTTACGAATAATGAAAATTGTAGGAAATTCTCTCGATAAAATTGAGTAATAGATTCTTTATTGACCACTCATCAATCTCCATATTCGTTCTAATCTCATCCAATATAAATCCTTTATGATTGTCAAGCAATCAGAAAATATATCAAATATGAAATCGAACTCACACAAGACTACTATGGTGTCTCAAGTCTGAGGACTAACCGCGTACTATTGTAATTTAGAAATTCTTATTTCGATAATATAAATTCCATATAAGAATTTCTAGCGGGTCAATTCAGTGAACTTGTTCTCTAACAAGCACCCACATATATATACTTGTGTCGACTACGCTAATATTGATGAAATACAATATTCTCATCTTATGAGCATATATCATATGTGCGAGTGTTATTCGACAATTCAATGTCCTGTCTTGAATAGTCATTTCACTCGGAACTAATTTAAGACCAAAGTTTGAAAGACATATTTCATAATCACCATCATATGCGTGACCATATCTTATAACTTCAATGGTCTAAGAACTTTATCTAAAAGTGCATATGTTAAATAAATAACAAACATATTAGATAAAGAAATTGCCTTTATTAATATAAATTCCAATAAGATTGAATTTACATTTAAATTAAAAAGAGTAAAAATGACCACTATAATTGGTGCGCCGGGTGTAACTCTTTTAGGGGGGGGGGGGGTGAATACGTGTGTTGAGAAGTGTTTAACTTCTCTTTCATTTTTCAACCCTTTATCGAGTAGACGCTTCGAATGCTAGTGTAGTGTTGGGAACCCTTTGAAACTTAGTTTTGATAATGTTATTAGAAACCACACTTAGATATATGTTTTCAATTGGAACAGGCTGATCTCCGTGTTCAGGATCAGTCAAGTCTAACTGGACAGGTTGCCATGTAAAGGTCAAGGTTGGTAGTGCAACCTTGTACCTAGTCTAGTCAAACCTGTCACACTGTTCCATTATGTAACCTGTCTATGTAACCTGCCCCTACAATACTCGAAGATTTCACGCGAAGGTTACAGAAGATCGAAGACTGTTCGAGGTATAGGAAACGCAACCTGTAAAGGCCAACCTGAGCTATGGTTATGAAACCTGCTCTCACTCAACGACAAGAATTGTGTCAGTGTACGGAATCTGCAAATCCTGACACACTTCCAACGGCTCTATTTCAAACGCTTCTCTATAAATACCTCAACACATTCCAGATTGAATTATGAGAAAAATCAACACTCAAGCTAAAACGCTGCAGAAATCTCAAGCTGAAAATTATTCAAATCAACACTTGAAATTACTAGAGTTTTCCCAAGTGTTGATCATTATAGATTTCTTATCTATCTGGAATCAGTCTTACTAGAACACATCACACACACTCTCACTACCATCAAAGTTGAAATACTAGTGTAGTTGATTGAGTTGTATTCCTTACGTCGATAACTAGCTAAAGCTTTCAAGTTTGGATAGTAGCACTAGTCATTTAGTGTTAGTAAGTCTGTATGCAAAGTTGTATGTATGTTAGAAGAGACACGACTTTAGAAACGTGCTAGATTCAGTCTAGAAGAAAGACTTGAATTTGGACTGGACCTCCACCAGTGTTAAAAGGAGCGAAAAATCTCAAGTTAAGGGATTACAGATTCGACGGGATCTGGCGTGGACGTAGGAGCTGTGTACTCCGAACCACGATAAAAACTCCTCGTGTTTCTCTATTTTTGTTCTCTTTTTCACACAGTTTGCATGCTCACAACCTGCACCTTTGTAACCTGTCTTGCATGTGTACTATCTTTGAAAACTGTCTCTGAAATAACTGTTAGCCAACCTTTCCACCAAACTTCCGCACGCAGGTTAGTTTTGCAAGCTCAACAGTTTACTGATTGAGCTGGAAAAACTAAGCTGCTCTGATAAACTTGAGTGACGACTCAGTTTAGATCAAATTGTTTTGAAAAATCAAAACTGTTGGCTAATTGGTGTATTCCCCCCCCCCATACACCAATATCTACTTATCGGGACCTATATGTAGCTTTCGAAGCTTCTCGCTCGTGTGAGTACGGTGCGGAATGTGGTGAGAAATTATACTCGCTTTAGTTATCTTGCACTTAAAGAACAATTTATCACTTAGAGTGTGAGTGTATGTTATGAATAATCAAAGCATAAAGAATGTAAAGCGCATAACACAAGAGTTATAGTGGTTCGGAGGTTACGCTCCTACATCCACTCTTACCACCTTCACTCAGTGATGAACTTCACTCAAAGCTTGAGGTTTACAACGGGCACCCAAGAGCCTTTGTGAGTTTATACAATCGGCACTCACGAGCCTTGTGAGTTTGTACGATGAGCACTCACGAGCCTTACAACCTTTACAAACTAAACTCTCAAACTAGGTTTGTGTTGGTCCCGAAAGTGACTAACACACGTAGAGGGGGGTGAATACGTGTATTGAGAAGTGTTTAACTTCTCTTTTATTTTTTAGCCTTTTTGCCGAGTAGACACTTCGAATGCTAGTGAGGCTTTCGAAGCTTCTCGCTCGTGTGAGTGTTGTGCGGAATGTGGTGAGACTTAAAGTTTCTTGCGAATTAAAACCGAGTTGATATTTAAAGCATGTGTGTGTGTATGTAATAAATCAAAGCAGTAAATAAAGTAAATAGACACAAACACTTATAGTGGTTCGGAGAGCCTCTCCTACGTCCACTCTATCTACGACGGGATGAATACCTTCACTTGGTATCCCTTATTTTATACTTCCAAGGGGAAGTGATTCAAGGCTAGTAATTAACTTGCACTTGAATCCTCAGAGATTTCACGGGCTCTCGAGAAGCCTTACAACAACAAATCTTTTCTATAAAAACTTTACAACCTTACAACTCAATCTAACACAATAGACTTGGTCTTGGGGTTTTTGTAAATGAGAATCCTTTACAATGAAGATCAAAAGTAAAGGGATAAGGATTCTCGAAGCTAGGTTATGGATATATGCGGTTGAACCTAAAAAGAAAGTAGTTAGAATACTCAAGAAAAATACTTCTTGAGGACACACTAAAGGGAAGCGCTTCGAAAGAACTAAAGAAATGTAAAGGATAATTTACTCGAGTTCTTGCGAGTAGTATGCTTGAATTGTTTGTACGTGCGTTAGTTTTAGTGTGTGTAACTCTTTCTATTTATAGTAAAGAACCATACTTCCCGTTGAGAGAGAAGAGGTTGCGTGTTCCTTAATTCCCGAAAAAGTCATTGGTGTCAGTTTCTTTTTCAGGCTTTTCAGACTCCAGTACTAGGAAGGGGTGTTCGCCGTACCTAGGGGTATGGCAGTCTTCACCTAACCTTGACTTTTTAGACTATAGTCCGCATCCGTTGTGCAATAGTGTGTTGACATGTAAGCTTTATGCTGTGAGGTGTCAGTCATCCGAATGTTTGAAAGATAAACTTATCAGACTAGCACTGATTGACGCTTTAAGTTCAACTCTAGATCAGAGATGCTTTGGGTGAGCTGACTTGAGAGCGCTTCGCTTCTACTGAACGGAAGCTCGCTCTAAGCATCTTTATCTGAAGTGTCTCCATGACGCTTTGTCAAACTTTACTGCTGACGCTTTCACTGCTGGAGCCGCTTCGCTTCCTGATGCTTCGCAAACTCTGACTGCTTCATCCTTAGCGTTTCTAGACTATAACAAAAGCTTCCTAACATGCAAGCTTTGCTAAGTATAACTTGTCTAGATTCATCAAAAATAATAAGGGAAATATTCTACTTAGGGTTTTGGAATCGAATCAAAACAAATTGTTTATTAACTTGATCCAACCCCTTAATATAATATCCCAACAGTTTGGGTTTGAGTTTGTATAGTTTCCAACTAATGAGAAATCCTTTTACAATGAAGCATAATTTAGAAGGCTAGGATTTCTCTCTAAGGCTTATGGACATAAAAGTTGAAGCCTTATTGATAAACTAGAAGGTTGAGATCTGAAGATCTTGTAGGAGAGATGTAGGATGGTTTCTACTTTGTTTGCTGGCTCTCTCTACTATTTTTTCTATGTAGCTTAAACCTTGTATTTATAGTAAGGAGCACTAATCTATCCGTTGGAGAGATAGAGTGCGTGTTCCTTACTTATCTAATTCGAATTTAAATTCTTCCTTGATAGAGAATAGTCCTAGGAAGATAGCCGTTGACTAGTGGAGCCTAGCCATGTGCATTCGGCGATTAGACATATCACAGTCTGTTGAACAATCCTGAGTGGACACGTGTTCTGGCAGCTGTCACTTTTCACCTGTTTGTCAGACGCTCTCGCTCAAGCTGGAAGCGCGCTCTGGCCCTGAGAGTCGCTTTGACCTGGAAGCCGCTATGGCCCTGAGAGGCGCTTTGACCTGGAAGCGCGCTCTGGCCTTGAGGGGCGCTTTGACCTGGAAGCGCGCTCTGGCTTTACTTCAGACAAGCGCTCTGGCCTTCCTTTAGAGAGACACTCTCACCTAGACGCTTTAAAATTATATTTCAATAAAGAGCTCCCTAACAAGTGAGCTATTCTAATACATTAAAATATACATTGTAACTTGAGCTGGATCATCAAAGATAATAAGAGAAATATTCTATGAGGGTTTTGGAATCCAATCAAAACACAATTGAATCTTAATTCCCCCTTAACAATAATATCCCAACAATTTCTTCCTTTTTGATGATGCCAAAACCCGAATGAAAATACAAATAAAATGTTTTTAAAATAAAACATCCTATAAACTTACGGGCGGTGAGATAGGCGCTTTGGATGTTAAGGATTTTCTTTTCCACTTGAACATCACTCAAAACTTCAATTTCTTATTGCTTCCTTGCTCCTTCCCCTCACTATGAGATGGTATTTTTTCATTCCCATATTTCTCCCTTTTTGGTATCATCAAAAACCACAGTGATTTGATACCAACCATCAAGGTATAAACGACTCTTCCAATGGAGCTCTGAAAAATGTTGAGGATTAGAGATACACTTGAAAGCTCCACGGAAGGCAGATCACTACATTGTGGAGGGTTGAGCGAGAAATGTTGAAGCACATCTAGGAAGACACTTTAGGAGAATTTTCTCTTGAGCTGATGGTTCCCCTTAACTTGATATCCCAACAATCAGCGAGACATTCTCCATATACTGTATATACTGCTTGCCAAGTTTTAAAATATTCTTAGGAATGCAGTAATGGGAAGGCGATCTCCAACTCTACTAATCAACATCGTCAGAGTCTGTATGGGTGAAAGCGTCGTGAAAGACGCTCACTGCTTTGAGAGGGACGCTTCGATGACGCTCTTGCAGTCAAAGCGTTGGATGTACTTTCTTCGCGTACTTTGAACTTCTCTCGCTTGTCTTAAGAGCGGGAAAGTTAAGCTAGTCCCGATCGCTCTTCTAAATCGAACTCAATCGCTTTAAGTTCGGAAAAGAGCGTTTCCGGAGACATCGCTCCAAGATCCTTGGTGGACAAATATTTCCTTTATATTTTGCCACTTCCCGTCAAGGGCGGAGATGATCTTCTTATTGGTTTCCTTATGAGAGAGATCTTTTCCAAGCAAGCTCACGGCTTCAAGTAAGTTCAAGACACAGGTCTCAAACGCTTCAATCCTTTCATTCCTCCTCATTGCAAGATCTCATTGAATTCTTGCAAGAGTGCTGAAAGCCTATGCTCCTTGATCTTCTCCGAGCCTTGGGCAAGTGAGCCTAGAGTCTCCCATATCTCCTTGGCGGATCTGAACTTCATGATGCGAGGCAGGTAAGCGTCAGAGACGGTTGTTTGAATAATGTTGCGAGCAATATTATCTAAACGCTCTAGCCCAGTGATGGGAACACTCTCCATCACTTCCCACATGCAGCTGTGAACTGAGTTGAGATGCGATTCCACGCGAAATTTTCATGTGGAGAAATCTTCAACTGAGTACCTAGGAAGCGTCATTGTAGACATACTTGAAGATCTATTAGTATGTGCAAAATGCAGTGAGTAAGGTTTTAATGCAAGTTTTTTTTGAAAGATCAGTTCAGGTAGACCTACTATAGTGCTTTCGGGCTATCAGTATTCAGAAATAGAGGTTAGTTAGAACCCTGCTCTGATACCACTTGTTGGTCCCGAAAGTGACTAACACACGTAGATGGGGGGGGGGGGGTGAATACGTGTGTTGATAAGTGTTTAACTTTTCTTTCGGGTTTCAGCCCTTTATCGAGTAGACGCTTCAAATGCTAGTGTAGCTTTCGAAGCTTCTCGCTCGTGTGAGTACGGTGCGGAATGTGGTGAGCAATTATACTCGCTTTAGTTATCTTGCACTTAAACAGTTTATCACTTAGAGCGTGAGTGTGTGTTATGAATAATTAAAGCATAAAGAATATAAAGCGCATAACACAAGAGTTATAGTGGTTCGGAGGTTATGCTCCTACATCCACTCTTACCACCTTCACTCAGTGATGAACTTCACTCAAAGCTTGGGGTTTACAACGGGCAGCCAAGAGCCTTTGTGAGTTTATACAATCGACACTCACGAGCCTTTGTGAGTTTATACGATGGGCACTCACGAGCCTATGTGAGTTTATGCAATTGACACTCACGAGCCTTACAACCTTTACAAACTAAACTCTCAAACTAGGTTTGGGTTTGGGTTCGTATAGTTTCCAACTAAAATGAAGCATAATGTAGAAGACTAGGATTTCTCTCTAAGGCTTATGGATATAGAAGTTGAAGCCTTATTAATAAACTAGAAGGTTGAGATCCGAAGATCTTGTAGGAGAGATGTAGGATGGTTTCTACTTTGTTTGCTTGCTCTCTCTACCATTTAGCTTGAACCTTCTATTTATAGTAAGGAACACTAATCTATCCGTTGGAGAGATAGAGTGCGTGTTCCTTACTTGTCTAATCCAAATTTGAATTCTTCCTTGATAGAGCACAATCCTAGGAAGATAGCCGTTGACTAGTGGAGCCTAGCCCTGTGCATTCGGCGATTAGACATATCATAGTCCGTTGAGCAATCCTGAGCGGACATGTGCTCTGGCAGCTGTCGCTTTTCACCTGCTTGTCAGACACTCTCGCTCAAGCTGGAAGCGCGCTCTGGCCCTGAGAGGCGCTTTGACCTGGAAGCATGCTCCGGCTTCCTCAGACAGGCTCGCTTCCTTCAGAGAGGCGCTCTCACCTAGACGCTCTAAAATTACATTTCAATAAAGAGCTCCCTAACAAGTGAGCTATTCTAATACATTAAAATATACATTGTAACTTGAGTTAGATCATCAAAGATAATAAGAGAAATATTCTATGAGGGTTTTGTAATCCAATCAAAACACAATTGAATCTTAATTCCCCCTTAACAATAATATCCCAACACCCTAATTTCGAGCGTATGTGATTACTGATTCATCTATACAATGGAAATTGCGCGAATTAAACACAGTACAATCTTCTATTTTATTTTTTTCACAAATATAATTAAATAACTTTTTTGCAAATATATAAAAAAATGTTTTCATATGAATTACTATTTAATCATTCCATATACGACTCGACTTTCAGTCGCCGGAAATTAGCTCTCAGACCATAAGTTTATTAAATGGGTCAATGCATAGGTTATTTTTGTAATTTTTAAAAGTTCAAACCATAAAATAATTATGGAGTGAAAGCTTAGGCCACAATGTATATTTAACTCATTCACTAATCACTACAAGACAAATCACTTAAAATACTAAACAACATTTCCTTAAATTCAGTGCCCAATAGAAACAAGACATTTTTATGGGACTGAGGAAATATTATTATTAAAAAAAAGGTCATAAATGTAAATGGATGCATGTAATCAATAAATTGAATTTAATATAAAAATAAGTTATAATATCTATATTATTTATAAGAAATTCATAAATATAAATGAATGCGTGTCATTAATAAACTGAATTATATAGATTGTTCTTTAGATTAATTGTTTCTTAAATAATAGTATGGCCCTAGCTTATACTAAAACTGTTTAATTCACAATCATTTCTAACCTATATACTACAGCATTAAATCAAAATCTTCAATACGCTCGTTCTAATTTACGCTTTATTTTAGGATAGGATGGCTGAAGGACTGGGTAGTAGGGGTAATTAGAAAAGTATTCCTTTATTCTTTACGAACATTAGTTTAAGTTCAATTCTACTTTGGCTTTATGCAGTACCTAATCCTGTAAAAATAAATAAATAAGCATATAACATATGTTCTTTACATTTGAACCACTATGAGAGAAACATGCCAACTAACACATGTCTTACTAAAGTAAGTAAAGTCAGATCTAAGGTAAAATCAAGACCATCATTAACTTAATAAACAAAACAAGTGTTCCCTCCTCATCACTTCAAATTTTCCCTAATCCACTCACACTTTCAACTTTTTCACACACTACACACACTTTAACCTCATGACATAATCATGATCATCCCCTAGCCCACCTCTCTTAACACATAAATCAATTTTTCTGAGAGTTAATTAAGAATTCTAGTTTAAATGTGCAAGAATGAAAAGATCCAAAGAATTAACCAAGAAGCAGAGTAGAGGATGCAAGGCATTGTGCTGTAGCTGTAGGATAAGCGTTTCTTCATCGGAGGAAGGCGAAAGCTCGAGTAGTTCGGATAGGTTTCCGAGCATTTCCAGCATTGCACACGCGATGGTGCAAGAGAGGCTAGATCAGATAATTAGGGAGAGAGAGGAAGCAACGAGTAGAGAGAGGATTAGGCAGACGAGGAGGAGGCGCGAAGAGACAAAGTTCGTCGTGTTAGTGGCCATGGAGAAGTCTAGTTACGATCCTCGAGAGGATTTTAGAGAGTCTATGGAGGAGATGATCGTGACCAACAGGATTCATGAAGCTAAGGATTTGCGACGACTGTTGAATTACTATCTTACTATGAATTCAGAGGATTTTCGAGGGATCATACTCGAGGTATTTCATGATGTTTGTACTGCTTTATTTCTGTATCGTAAACAAGATTGATATGGAAAATGCACATTAATTAATTCTTGCTTAGATATGGTGTGCAGTTAGTAGTCGTAAAAAAGTGTGTAGATATGAGCAAGTTCATGAGAAAATTGTGGAACTTAACAGTCATAAGAGTGTTGGATATTTTTAAGCTGTTATTGAGGACTTGTGACTTTTAGATTTGTGATGTGTAGCTCATCTTCA
This sequence comes from Mentha longifolia, assembly GCA_001642375.2. NCBI lineage: Eukaryota > Viridiplantae > Streptophyta > Magnoliopsida > Lamiales > Lamiaceae > Mentha > Mentha longifolia. The sequence goes on along the minus strand of CM038112.1, from coordinate 17,599,451 downwards.
GTCAAAGTCTTGAAGAAGCTTTGCTTGGTGAGAATTCAAAACAAATTGCATATTGGAAACTCAATTTCCCAAAATCAAATTTTAATTATCGATCAATATATGTGGTATTAACATAATAAATGAAGAGGGGTTTTGAGAGTTAAAATGTCTAGATCTTTCTCATCAAATGCCATCACTTTTTCGTGAATGAACATTATATTTTTTTTTTTTCTTTTCACAGCTCGTTCTTGTACAGCTCATTCTAGTAATATAATTATGTTTTCTTTTCTTCCTTATCCTAGTCCAAGTTCGAAGCAATTCAGTCCATATTTGGTTCAGTTTTTTTCTAAGCTTAAAAAAATAATCAATTAATTGATCCAATTATTTATTGTTCAGTTTGAGTAATGGGTTATCACCAAATTATCACCCCCAAAAATAAAGGAGAAACAAGGAGAAAGGAAAGCTCTTACAATTGATTCATTTTCATTCTTGAACCAAATACATAGTATAAGGAACACTTATTCCGTGCCCAAAAAGAAATTTAACGTCTTAGATGGAACATAGGAAATACATTTTATTAACAAAAAGGTGGAAACTCAATATTGCTATGGAACACATCACAGTGTAGTATTATCGTTACAGTATTTCCTATGAAAACTCGAACTTATACATATAGTAAGTATATTACCTGCATATTTCACATACCCAAACTAAAGACTGAGGATGAGTGGGATTGCGAATGAGTGGGCGTCTAGAGCAGCAAGAGGGGGCTACCTTCCTTGACTAGCACAAAAATGCTGCCTCCATCTCCTCTTGAAATTCGGAGATCATCATCAAGGTATGTGGTGAGCAGCCACGACTCGTTACGATTGGAGATGGAGAACTTCAATGGTGGTTGGCTCGATATAGTCTTGGCTACGTTTGAGGCCGTGTCTTGTACAGAGGTGAGCAAGCCTTTGAAGGGCGAGAGATCTATCTTCTGCCCAAGAAACTCAACATTTTCTGGCACTTCAATGGAGTCCGTCAGCTGCGGTGTGCCAATAACGCCTTCTTCAAACTTAATCTACACAAAGCAATATACAAAAATCAGTACTTGAAGGATTACATGATCTAATAAGCTGGAAGTTGTTCAATCTATCAAAGTATGTTATAAGTCATACTCCCCCGTCCACGATCTTTAAACCCTATTACCAATAGCGACTCCAGGAATTATACTTCGGGGGTGCAAGATATAATTTATTTTTCGACGATACTTCATTTTTTCAAAGCGATCGGCAACATCGTCATTAGAATCTCACAAAACACACATCTTTCAATATAAGTGACAAAATAAGCATTTAAAAATTGATTTCTCATCCTATTTTACAACTTATTTTGAATTTTCCTTCTAATTACTTAAAATGAATATATATATAACAATACTAGTAAAATAAATAAATAAATTTGGGGGTACAGCTGTACCCCCATTGCACTTAGCTGGAGTCGCCAGTGCCTATTACTATATCGAGACGTCCACTATCTTTAGACCCATGATTAAGACATCCCTTCTCAAACAATCAAAAGAACATAATTTCCATTAAATTTTCTCCTCTCAATCTCACAATTCACACCACATTAAAAGGAATACCAATGTTATCGCCGATATGCAGAATCGTCGCATAAAATCAAATACTGGCAACCAAACTATCAACCAAAATAAATTCCCATTGAAAAAGTTTAGATGGGAAAACCTGCACGCGTTTGGGGCTCCGGACTTCGAATTTGGCATTGGTGGTGATTGAAGATGAGGCCAATGGTCCGGAAAAGAGGACGGAGTTCTGCACGGTGAAAGACTCAGAGTCGATTGTCTGAGATATCTCTTCCACTTTCACCAATGACAGAGCTGCGCCTCTTGATAACAGTGGGAACAAGCCCGAAAATGTTGTGTACCTGCAGAGATCAATTCATTATAATACTGAAATCTAACAAGTACATCGGACATACTCTTCAAGCAATCAACGAAGAACTCGCACAAATAAGTAGCAGAAACCAAAACCTACTCAAAATAAACTTACAAAAGAATCCATTTCCCGTTGAGCAGAGTAAGGGCCTCGGTCGGAGCAGGAGTGGGGTTCTTTGCCTCCAGCTGCGAGATGAGCTCAACGATCTCCGCCCGGGTTTCGGTGGCGGCGCTCAGCCCTCTGTTCGTTCCATAAAAACTGTTAACCAATTGTTTCTTCAGCGAATAGATCTCCGACGGCTTTTCCTCCATAACCGCCACCGCTGGAGCTGCGGGATCCTTATCAGCGCCCCACTCGTCATCGCTCACGACCGCCTTCACGGAGAAATTCTGCTTCAGCTTCGTCGAGAGGGCTGAGAAATTGAGCCGATTAACCGGAGAAAAGGCGTTGTTGGGGATTAATTTTGAGCTATGCAGTAATTTACAGGGGAACTGATTGACAGAAACGGTTGACGCCATATTTGTTGATGTTGAAGACATGATTTTGTCTAGGGTTTTTGGAATTGGGGAACAGATTTGAAGCAGAGGAAAACAGAGAGAGATGTGATGATCAGTATTTTGAGACGGAACAACACTGTTCCTATTGTGTGTTCGTCCTTTTAAATGGTCTTTTTATATCTTCATTTTATAAACAAAAACGAAAAAAAACTACTAGCATAATCAAAAATATCTAACTTTTATAAAAGTCATTAAATATATACATCGAATAAAAAATTATGTTAAGGTTCAGCAACAGTAAACACAATATTGTTAATGTAAAACTTTATTACTATTATTTTTATTCTAACGAAAGTGAAACGTTTGTTTTTTTTTTTTTTTCTTATATCATGGGAATTTGCGGTCACTATTTTTGGATTGCACTGGGTAAATCTCCGCCCTTATGCAATAGCCTATAAACAACACAAGAGAGTTAAACTACACTTGAGAGGATATATGTGACAGGCTCAGACTTATAGAAATATTGACGGAATTTAAACTCGTGACCATTTAAACCACAAACATACCGCACTACCAATGGACTACAAGTGAAACGTTTCTTAAATATATGTAAATTACACGTCTCACTATTAGCGGAACGAAATGGTCGTGTCGACCATTTTAACAAATTTCTAGACTTCCAACTCTCTAGAAGGCCTTCGCTTTTCTTTTGTATATTTGCGGAACTTGATTTTATTAGGCGTGGCAAATTTAGGATCCTTGCTCTCACGCACACGTACCTTAAAAATTGACCTGCATTTTCATTCTTTTATGCCTAAGCGGAATAAAATCCCTTTTTAGTTCGTCTTTATCGGCATTCAAAAGAAAATGTCCTAACGAATTCATATTACAGTAAAACCTCGTTAAATTAATACTCGATAAATTAATAACCTCGTTAAAATTAATAATTTGTCCGGTCCCAAGTTGGGACCAGTACAAATTTGGGACCCAATCAATAAAATTATAAAATAATATTTTTTTTGAGATCCCAGTGTATATATATTGGTCCCGATGAAACTATAAATTAATAATTATTAAAAATAATCCATATACATATATATGATGCACTTGAATATTCTTAAGACAACTTAGTAAAATAAGAATCTACTGTAACTTGTTTTTTCTTGAACTTCAAATCTATGTTGATCTCATCTTTAAATCTCCTTATAATAGTTGTGATGTTGTCTTCTCGTACCGCAACAAAAAGTTATGACGAGTTATTGATGCTTGCAATGTTTCTTTTAAAGTGATCGGTTCCAAAGCTATTGAATCATCCTCTGCTTCATCATCTTCCGGATTAGGAATGACATCGGCCACTATCTCTTCTAGACTCTGAACTTCGTGACATTGAATAATTTCACTCGGAAAGTCGAGGAATTGATTCATATCCATTTTGTGGTGATATTGCATACTGGTGATCAAATTCTCAAGCTCACGAATGTCTTCTCCAGGAGTTACATCATTTGCACTTGAGTCGCTTTGATTATATGTTAAAACCTCTTTAAATTAATAAATTATTAATTTATCGATATAATAATATCTCTATAAATTAATAAAATCCTTCGGTCCCAAAGTTATTAATTTATAGAAGTTTTACTGTATACTCATTCTATCTATAACTTCTATCTATAAAAAATATGTCTACTTTCTTTTTTAAACATATCTCACACTGTTTATATTTTATATTTTTTTATTATTTTATTAATATTTATTGATAATTATTCATGGTCTCATAAACTTCAGCCGTGTCGTTTCTCTTTATCCATAAATAAATCACACAAGGTGAGTCCATTTATTTCAATTCGTGCCCAAACAAAAAGCTACAATTTTTTTTAACATAATTAATTGAAATTTAAAGGTGCATGGCATTTAAATTTGAAAAATAGGCAAATAGCCACTTTGAGATAATAAAGATAAATAATAGTCACTTGGATAAAAAAAGATAAAAAATAGTTACTCTTACCATAATACTTCCGGCATTGCCTAATTCATGAATTTAAATTCGTGAATTGTTCTAAAAATATAAGGCAATTCACGAATTATACAAATTCAATTCGTGAATTACTCACAAAAAATGCATGAATTCACGAATTCATCCAAATTCGTGAATTCACTTAAAAAAAATGCCTGAATTCACGAATTCAATTTCGTGAAGGGTGATGCTATTCGGCCATAATGTGGCCGGCCATAATTTTAATTATTTTATTTTTTTAACATGTAATAATTTATATATTTATGCCAAACTTTTTTAGATTATAAGAAAACTCAAAAGTGATTTTTCGTATAATTTATATATATTTTTAAAAATAACCCTTTAATTATTTGATTATTTTGATTATTTTGAAGAATTTGTTACTTTATATTTAAAAAAAATAGGAAAAATATGTAATTTTTGGGGAATTTTTTTTTAAAGTTAATATATAAATGTAATTAATTATAATAATAATTTCTTATTTTTAAAATGACATATATTATGAAAAATGTCATAATGTGGCCGGCCACATTGTGGCCAAATATCTTTATTGTTTGTGAATTTGTGAAAAAAAAACAAGCAATTCACGAAATTCATTAGTGGCTATTTTTTTAATATTTTTTTTATATAAGTGGCTATTTTTTTATTTTTTATTTTATCTATATGGCTATGATTTATCTTTACTATCCCACAGTGATTATTTTACTAGTTGTCCTTTAAATTTTGTGGATGGGAGAGTATTAATTAATGGCTGGTGATTTTTTCCAATACGGCAGTTCTCGTCAAGCCAATTATATGTTCTTTACATATCTAAAATTTGATGAATAAATTTTTCTGTGATACTCCCTCCGTCCCATTTAAACAGGCCTATTTCTTTTTGGCACGAGATTTTAGGAGAGTGTATATAAAGATAAAGTATAGTGTTTAATATTTTAATGTCAATTTCATTATTTTGAAATTAAATCATCATAAATGCATCAAAATATATTGATGTCTGATCTTAAATGAAAGATCGTATCAAGACCTTTAATTTGATATAAAAATTATAAAAATCGGAGAACAAACGAGCAAGTTATGATAGTTTAAACTTTTAGAATTTAAATTATATTAGGATACGTGCTGAGAAATGAGTGGATGTGGGGTGATTAATAATGGGTAATTTTTTCCCTATTAGGAAACTGACATATTCTAATGGGATGTCCCAAATAGGAAAACTGGTCTATTCTAATGGGACGGAGGGAGTATTATAATTCGTTTTGCACACAATTCGTTCATGCAAAGACCCTTTACTTTCAAATATCTATTAACTATACCTAATCATATAAAAAATTATCTTTGCAAAGATTATGATTTGTCAATTACATTTGTTGGTCTCGAAAGGAGTAATGGTCTTGAAACGAGTAAATAGATATGTACAAGAGAATACACCCAATTCATCGAATTCATTTTAGCTCCGAATGTGTTACGAACACCTTCAGCCAAATAACCTTAAACACAAATAATTTGCAACAATCTTATGAGATGCTAATAATTTGGAATAGTTTATATACAAATAAACAGATACCATTTCCAAGCCAAGCTTCAATTGTCTTGGTTAAAATGGCCAGCACTCCTTTCATAAAGAGCAAAAATAGAAAGCATCAAATTAGCATGTTCTCACAAAACATGTTATAGCCCAAATCAAATAATCGATAAAATCAGATTTCTTGAAGACGATAAAAGAGAATGTACTTGCAAAAACAAAACTAAAGTAGAAGCAGATAAACTCTCTAAGAATCACTGCAAAAATCAGGTTAGCTTTCAAGTGTAGGAAGCTAAAAACATGACAGAAAACCTTAAGTATGAGAATTTGAACCCCACAGCATAGGGGTAGCCAATCTAATTAAGCGTTTAAATAAAATTTAAACCCACAAATAAGCATACCATCATCATAGAAGGTAAAAATTCTTCCCTTCCAAAAACTTTTCAATCATCTTCTTTGTTAACCACATCTGTAGGCAAATCATCAACCTTTTTCTCATTCCCAACAGCAGCAGCGTCTTCGTTAGAATAGTGATTTTTAAGAACTGTCGAGATGTCAGACTCCGAAGCTCCAGCTAGTTTAAATCTCCCCACAGCAACATCAAGATTTTCCTTCCATCCGGGCAAAGAAAGCTTGCATTCAATTTGGGATCTCTCAAAAAGCATATTTCCCCAAAATAAATGAATCTGTGATCTCATAACCGCCGCTTGCTCTGCTGCTTCCTCGGGGAAATTTCGCTTATACCTATATCAGTTTGAGTACTACCACTACCTACTTTCTTCTTTCTTTTCAATAGTTCATCCTTCTTGTTTGCATTAGGATCTTTCAAATCATTAGCTCTCTGCTCCTCCAGCTTCTCCCACATTGCAGTTGCGGTTTTCATTTTCTCCTCTGCGCTGTCGAAGAGACTAATCGTCTCAGTTGGATCCCATTTAGACAGATCCTCTTTCTTTGCTAATACGAAAGACCAGTGAAGTTTCGCCATTTCGAATTGTTGCTGCCCAAGAGCTAACAATCCTTCATAAAAGTCTGGTTTGATCAATAGAGCCTCTTCGTACTTCTCTTTAGCTAGGGTATACTTCTCCTTCACCCAGTCATAAGCATTTTGGAGCTGTCCATTCATCGTTTCTTTATCAGCTGATTCGTCTATAGGCATTCTTTTCCTTGCTGCACACATATGAACATTTCCCCAGTTGAAGAAAGCCAGAGCTACCACCTCTTGAAACTTCAATGCAGCCTTATCAAAAAGGCTTTGAGCATCCTCGCTAGTCACAGTTTCCTCAAGAGCTTCGGAGCATAACTCCATCCCGAGTTCATGAAGATCAATATGAGCATCTGGGTCGATCCCAACATGGGTCCTGAACAATTGTGCAAACTCAAACAGCCAATCATCCATCTCCACTTCTTTGCATTCCGGGTCTTCTATTCCTCCGATTTTCTCCTTCTCGGTAATTTTCTCAACACTTTCAATCTCAGACTCCACAGCTTCTCCAGCAGAATCCGCAGCAGAAGATTGCGACACATTCTCATCTCCTTTAGGCACCTCAATCTCCTCTTCCAATAAAGGTGGCTCTTGCTCTGGACTCACTTCCACAATATGCAACTTCAACATAGCATGAGAATCACCCTTTTCCATATCAGGGTCTTTAGGAATCAAGTTGTCGACTGAGAACTCCGCCAATCTAAGCTCAGACGAACACGTTATCGTCACCAAGTCTCCATCACTGTCCTTGTACTTAATAAGAACTGCTTTTGACATCGGAAAACGTTTACTAACAACATCTCTCAAAACTTTCAGACTGCAATTAACAGGCATTTGTGCAAGCCTTATGTCGTGATCATAAACAAGCTTTAAAGGCCTGTACTGTATTATAGCCTCTGCAGATTGGCGAGTCGAGACCGACTGAGAAGGCAACTGTTCCTTGACATTATACTTGCTAGCATTCGGGTTAGATCTTGAAGAACCATTTGAAGGCTTCAATACAACTTTTGGCAATTGGTTCTTGCTCTCTACACCATTCTCAATAGGCGGCATCGGATACAGCTTTTCCAACTTACTCGATGGCGAAGTTGCAATGGCTGCTGACGAGACCTGGTTTCTTGGGAACCGGTCTAGCTGGCAAACACGGACCGAGCCCAGCAATCGGGGCCCCACGAATTGCAGAGGCTCCAAGAGCTGCCGGTGAAGGACGGCTCTGAAGATCCTCTTGTCGAGGGGCGAGTGCCACTCTTAATCTTCCAGCAATTTCCAATGCATCGCCATGATTAGGATCTGCAGCCAATAACGACTGCACATCTTGCATAGCCATTTCATACTTCCCTATCGCCTCAAATGCACGAGCCCTTCGAAGAAGGGCTCGTACGAAATAGGGCTGCACCTGAAGAGCGAGAGTACACTCAGATAACACAGTATCGTAATCAATCGGCTTCATCTGCATCAAACAGGCAGCTCTATTGCTATGGAATACGGCTCGATCGGGGTGAGTTTTTGGAGTGAGCTTAAGGGCATTCTCGTACTGCTGAAGAGCACCAACGTAATCTTTAGCCTGAAACCTTCGGTTGCCTTCTTCCTTGAGCTCATGGGCTCTCTTCAAGAAAACCGAAGAGTCTAAATTGACACCGCCATTAACAACGGGCGGGGATTTATCGTCTCCGCCGCCCACTTGGTTCTGTGCCTGGTTTACGGCGGCGGCGGCGGCGGCCTTCTTCTTCCTACCCCCAGACTTCCCCATATGAATTCTTCCAAAGATTCAAACTTTATTCAGAAAACAAAATCGAAAATGATACACCTTTATTGCGAATTCTCTAGCTATTGCAGAATGAAATCTCTTCTAGGGAACAACGCCGGGGGAAATGAAAAAGAGAAAAATCGAAGAGAAAGTTTAAGAAATTAAAACTTACAGGAATCAAGCAGTCGACATTATGCTGGAGAAAGATTCAACTTTTTATAATCGAATTGTGAATTAGCGTAGGATAGATGGGATTTTATTGATAGGAAAGTACGTTAGAGTGAAGATGGGGGGTTTTAGGAAAGTTGGAGCTCCAAGTCTGAAACCCTAGAGAGAAGAGATTGATTTCCGTTCCATGTTGGATATCCTTGTGGGCGCCAGCATTTTTTTGGGGATCGCATCAACCGCAGGATTCGCTTCCTTGCCCAGCGCCGTTCATTTCGACTACTTTTTCTTTCATAGTCAAACCATTTGATATTTTTCTTTTGTTGATTCTATATGGGCTGGAAATGTTCAAAGGCCACTTACATTGGGTTGGTGGGTCTCAAAAATTCCAAATAAAATTGAACATATTTGCAATTTGTTGATGTCAAGAACGATCAGGAAACATGAATGAAGTTTTTTTGGGTTAATTATCACTTATTAGTTTGACTTTGGCCTTATAGTGATTTTATGGTCTAACTTTTTGAAGAAAATATAAAAATATCCCTAACTTTTTTTATTTTTTACACTTATGGCCGGCATCCATTTTCAAGCGACAAATTATGAGTAGGATAGTCGGAATCTGACATGAACAATAGAGTCACATCATTAGCAATATGATTATAAAAATAAAAAATAAAAAACCGGTCTCTTTTTTATTTTTTGTTTATTTGTTTGTTTTTTTATTTTATCATTTTCTATTTTATGACAAACATTATAAACATTATAAAAGTGATTTTCCAAGAAGATTACACAATTACTGAAATTTCATATAAATAGAAAGTCACATAAAACCACATAATTGAATGGGATAACGTTCTGCAAGACGATACAAGGTTAATAAAGTTCGGTCATATCTTCGAGTGGCCACATCTTTGATGAAAGTTACACAAGACAACACAAGGTAAATAAAGTCCGATCACATAGGATAGAGTTTTGAAATGAGGTAGCGTTTTAGAGCTTCTTCTTCTGGCGATAAGTGGCTTTGGCTCATCAATGTATTAAATGTAGGTGTTTCATCTTTCGCTCCTGCATTCCGATCTATATTTCACATGTGATCTTCATTTGACAAAGTTATGTAGTAAAATTATCAGGGAGTGCATAAGATTGCGAGACCATAACTTTTCCCTTTTCTTTTGACTTTAGCATTAGCCTTATCTCTACCAGTAGGATACTAAAGGGTTAAAGCATTACTTTCATGGATTTCTGAAGTGAAATCAGTTGGAAAGCCTCCATCTTCATCTATTGTAGATTTTTGAAAGATGTCATGACTTTCTTCAATACTATCGCCATATGGCTGGAAACACGTCCAACCACGATTATATATTCAACTCAATTCCTACTTAGGATTGTGACACATAACTTTTTCAAAAACTTCACGATGCGTAAACTTGGATTTTTCATATAGTATTTGAGCAATTTTCTCAATATTCTCCTTGAATTGTGCGCTTGTTGCTCGAGCATACGCCTTTCGCTATGCACCGATCAATTCGGTTATATTTTTATTAAGTTGTCTGTAACGTTGTCTTGGTGCTTCAATGGACCTTGTGTCTCCCATTTCTAGATCATGAGCCATTTTCACAATTTGCTTCTTTTTTGTTGGTTCCAACCAATGTTTTAAAAATCGGACCGGAGATCGACCGGGCAAGGCCTTCGGGTCATGGTTCGATTGGTTCAACCGGTTAAACTATGGTTGAACCGTTTATTAAATTAATAATAATAATAATAATAATAATAATAATAATTAAATATGTGAAAAATATAAAGTATTCATAATTTCATAACTTATAAATTAAAGTAAAAAATTCATCAATTTCATAAATATACATATTAAATTGCATTAACAAATAAATTAAAATCTATAACAATTTATAAATATAAACTAAATAATTGGAGTTTCACCATCACATTTTCTAATGAGATAATGCCCCTTTCTACCAACTCTTAGATAGATTTTACAATATATAACACTAGGATAGTTTTTTAATAATTTTACCCAAATTTCAAGCGAATGCCCCATAATACCCTTAGTATATATACTTAAAACCTTTTCCCACAAAACCCTCATTTTCACTCATCTTTCTCATGCATTCAAGCTCTTGTTCGCCGCTGGGTGAATTAAAAAAAAAAAAAAAAAATTCGATTTCAGTTTTTATTGTTCTTCGTTGGAGTTTGGTCATGAAGGGGGTATGCGCCATCGATTTATAGGTGTGTAGCATCTCCTTGTTCTCTAAATCGCCGTATGTTTTTTATGCCTCATATGGACAGCGGTGATGGTGCCGATCGTAGGCCCGTGTCTCTTATATGGGTTGAAATTCGCAGGCCCGAACCTCAGCCCACTCACTAGGGTGAACTCCACCCGTGAGAAACGCAACACCTTGTTGTCTATTTTGAAGAACATTACCGTAGGAAAGTCGGGAGTAGGCGTCACCTGTCGGAATACGACATAATGGATCATCTGACCGCATTTCGTAGTGAAATCCTCCAGACGTGTGTGTGTAAGATCCCAGACAAGATTTTCGGACTCTGTCTAATGCAGCAACGCTCAATGTATCAAGTACTTTTCTGAGATCACCTCCTATGGTCTTGTACCCATTTATCATCATTTTGTATGCGCGATCCTTCAGATGGTACCTTTTGTATGTCCAATCAACCTTACATACAAGGAAAATTTATAATTAAAGAACATACCAAATTTTCATCAACATTAGATCCAACTTTCATATAGTAACAACTCAAGGAATTCACAACAAATCGTAACAACTCACTTTTTTTCAAACAGAGCACACACCAAAATTGCATCAATAGTGCACACACCAAATTGCAACAACACTAGATACAACTTTCATCGTAACAACACAAGGAATTCATAACACACCGTAACATCTCACTTTTTTCACACAGAGCACAACACAAGGAATTGCATCAACACCAAATGCAACTTTCAAATCATAACAACTGAAGGAATACTCAACAGATCGTAACAACTCAGTTTTTTCACATAGAGCACAAACCAAAATTGCATCAACACTAGATACAATTTTCAAATCGTAACAACTTAAGGAATACATTACAGATCCTGACAGCTCAATTTTTCACACCAGATCCTTACTTTTTACTAAGTGTAGTACTCATATCGTAACAAAACACGGCATAACTTTCAAATCGTACTATCATTTCCTTTTAAATCACAGAGCACAACACACAGAGCACAACAATTCAATCACAGTGCACAACACACAAATCGTAACAACTCAAGTTATAAAGGTCAGATCGTAACAACACATTACTTAAATACTCAATTCGTAACAACTCCAGTTATAAAACTTCAGATCGTAATAAATCGTAGATCGTAACAATTCAATCACAAAGCACAACACATAGAGCACAACAATTCAATTACAGTGCACAACACACAAATCTTCATTCTCTGAATCAAAAATGGTACCAAATTGTTACAACACCAGGCACAACCCACACCAAACTCACAAAATCGGACCAACACAAGTTACAATGACGAATTCATTTTTACAAAAGCACCCCCAACAGACAAATCATATATGCAAACTAAATTCAGATCACTAGCAACAACTCAAAATCGCAACATTAAATCAAGGAAAAACCCCTAATTTTCGGAGGTACCCATCAAAAAAGAAGGCTAGAAAAAAGTAGGGAAACTCTAAATTCGAACCTCCATGTCTGTGAATGGCTGCCCAGATGGCTTTTTTCGTCGATGTGTTCGTCGGCCTGGTTCTGGAGCTGCTCGACGGCGTCACTATCGGGTTGTTCGTCAGCAGCCCTACTTGTTTTGGGGGCGTCCATCTGTGCGCTCTTTCTCTTCGAGCGTGTAGCGGCTATGTCGTCACGCCCAATGGCATCGGAGGAACTATTCAGCTCACTGGATCTTGAGAGAGTAGATGAATTGTGAGAAGATGGAGGAAGATTTTTGGGCATGAGGAAGGTTTTTTTCAATTCTATGTTGCAGAGAGTGGGGGTGGTTGGAAGAGAGTGGGAGGAATTGAAAGGTTTTCTCGCGGTTACCAAGGGAGTGGGGTGTGGGGTTATTCCTTTTAGAATTTGAGAGGGAAATTATATCTGGGGGTAAATTGGGACATTTACATCAAATTTGGGTAGATTTGTTAAAAAAATATCTTAGTGATAAATATTATAAAAGCTATGTAAGAGTGGGTAAAAAAGTCATTGCCTCTTCTAATATTGAAATTTTACAATTGAGAATTTTATCAATTCATATTTTATTCATTTATTATAAATAAAGTATCATGTTATATCATTGTTTTGTAATTATAAAATTTACATATTATTAATTTATATGATAATAGAAAAGTAGTTGAATAAATAATTAGAATGGAGAAAAGAAAACCAAAGGCACTCATACTTTTACAGTATAAAACATATATATATATATATATAAGAGGCAGTGACTTTTCTACCCATTATAAGATAGTTTTTACAATATTTATCACCTGGATAGTTTTTTAACAAAACTACCCAAATTTGAGGTGGTGAGACAAATATACCCTTATGACACATTTCTCTTTTCCCACCTACTTTTGTCTCTTTCCAGATTTTGTCTCTTTGCAGATTTTTTTTTTCGTTTTTTTTCATTTCTTTTTTATTTTTCTAAATGTTAGAAAATACGAAATTTATATTTTTTACGAACAGTAAGGAGGTACGAATTTGTGCAATTCGTACCATATTTTGAATCGTTACCTTTAGTGTAATATGCAAGGTGTGCTTGTTGAAACATTTTCTATTACCGCTTTCAATGAGGTACGAAATGTGAAATTCGTACCAAAATCGAATAAGAATTTTACATTTATATAATTATTATATAGTTATTGGTACGAATATGAGTCAATTCGTACCTATTAAATGTAATATAGTACGAATTGCATAAGTGAAAGTGAAGTTATTGGTACGAGTATGACTCCATTCGTACCATTTACATATGATATATTACGAATTAGTACAAAAAAACAATAGAAAAAAGAATTTCGAATTACGATTACCTATGATATATCACAAACTACGAATTTGTACCATATATTTATCAAAAAACAACAAAAAAGCGAGAAAAACGTCAAACTTTTGCAAGTATGTAATTGAAAAATATCAAAATCTACAAGTATAAAAATGTTTAAAATTCGTACCATCTGTTTATGACGATTACGTATGATATATCAAGAATTACAAATTCGTACCATCTATTTATCACGAAATGTGAAATTCGTACCAAAATCAAGTAAGAATTTTATATTTACATAAATATATGATTATTGGTACGAATATGAGACGATTCGTACCAATTAGCTGTAGTAAAGTACAAATTGCATGAGTATTAAGTTATTGGTACGAATATGAGTAAATTCGTACCATTTACCTATGATATATTACGAATTGCGAAAAAACAATAGAAAAACAAATTACGAATGATGATTACCTATGAGATATCACGAACTACGAATTCGTACCATTTATTTATCAAAAAACAACAGAAAAATGAGAACAACATCAAACTTTTCATTCATTCATACGTAATTGTAGTCAATTCGTACCATTTACCTATGATATTTTATGAATTACGAGAAAGTAACAGAAAAACAAATTACGAACACCTATGATATATTACAAATTACGAATTCGTACCATCTGCTTATTAAAAGATAGCAGAAAAATGAGAAAATTCAAAAAAACTGAAAGTTCTACTCTAAGAAAATTGAGTGGGGACTTTTAACAAACACCTTGTGGATGCAATTACTGAAAGTTCTACTCTCAAGATTAGTTGTCAAACTCTAAAAAAAACAAAAAATTCCACCACCACCACTGCACTTCATTCACAAAAGAAAAGTCTCTCAAAGGAAAAAGAAGCAAGAGGAATGAGAAGACTAAACTTCTCACTACGGCGGCGGAGGGAGGAAAAGACGACGACACGGCGGAGGCGGAGGTGCTGCGGCGGCGGCGGTGGAGGGTGGAGAAGACGATGCGGCGGAGGCGGAGGTGGAGGTGCTGCAGCCACCGTCTCTCGTCAAGAGGAGAAGAGATGAAGAGAGAGAGAGAGAGAAAGAGAGAAGAGAGAGAGAGAAGAGAGAGAGAGATGCATTCTTTTTTTCAAAATTTGAAATGGAGAGAATGGTAGGAAGGAGAGAGAGAATACACATAAAGACAGAGTTAAGGGTATTTTGGGGGGTCTTTACCTGAAACTTGGGTAGTTTTTGTTAAAATATTATCCTAGTGATAAATATTATAAAAACTATCTAAGAGTGGGTAGAAAGATGCATTTCCTATATATATAAAAGATGCTGCCAAAACTTCTTTGGGTAGTTGACATGGCAAGTACCTTCCTTTGCACTAGAAGGACCCGGGATCGATTCCTCTTGGGAGCAGATTTCAAATTTTTGCCACAAATTAAGAACCCGTCCCTGGTTCGGCGGTCCGTCCGGTTTTTAAAATATTGGTTCCAACAATGATATTTGTATTGACCAAGAGCCAAGCAAACATTATTGTTATGTATTCTTGATTTGTCCAATCATGTGGATTGTTAGAAGTGGTTTTTATTTATTTTTTATTTTATTTTTAATATACATATTTATATGGGTTCGTTCATATTCGGGGATATGAGAATGAGTAGGGTTATTCGAAATTGAGAATTCGTATTGAAATTGAGACTTGAAAATTTATCGAAATTTGGAGAGAATTTTTAAAACTGGGATAATAATTTTGGGATGGATCACAAATTTGAGAATTGTGGAAAGAATTATCACCCATATCTATACCTTATTATAAAAGTGTCTTATTTTACAAAATTTTGATTTGCTTATTATATCCCTGTAGCATATTTAATTTTAAGGGCAATATTGTAATATATTATACTAATGTTATAATAATTGTTTTGAGTAGTTTAGTGGTACTAGAACTCTATTTAAGTTAACATATTATAATATTATATTAATTATCGTAAATAGTATTATAATATAAGAATTACTCAATCTTGAATATACTGCTTATTTAAAATTAATTAATATTTCAAGTAATGTCTTTATAAAAATTATACTATGATTGTCATATTAAATCACCAAATCTCTCCGATATGATAATAAGAAGAAAAGTAAAAAAAATAATATGATCATTAGGGCTAAAAAAATATGAAGGGAATAGATAAACAATATTTATTTAATAAGGTCAAGCCGATCTCACGTGCAGTTGGATATGCACAAATCCGACCTGCATCGAAATATATTGATTTCAAATTTTAAAATGATTGACACTTTCTTTCATGATAATTGATACTATTAGGAACCCTTTGCAGTTTGATTTTGATGATATTTTTCAAAACCACACTTAGTTTTATTTTACTCTCTTAGAGTTTAGGTTGATTAGAACGACCTGCCTTGTCTTCTACAGGTCAGCACTACTATCTGTCTGTAACAGGTTGATCACCTTGTAAAGGTAAGATTGTATTTAATGATCTGTCCTATAGAGATCGACCTAACCTGTTGTTCTTTAGTCAACCGGTTTTAGAAGTCCAGCTGCCCTGCCTTGAAGACTTCAAGATCGCTGGAGTTCTACAGTTTGAAGGCCAAGACATATTCACCTACATGAATTTGGATGACCTGTTCTTTGGTACATGTTACTAGCTAGGACGAAATCTCCCAACGGCTAGAAGTGAGTCAGCAGTACGGCCTCTCTGCCATCACTAACTTTTCCAATGGCTAGAATTCAAATTCGGAGCCTATAAATACTTCAAGCCTCATTCCAGAATCCTCACAGGAAATTCATTATCAAAGCCAAAACTCTACAGAAATCTCGATCAATCAAAGTTCAACTTAGCACTCGAAACAAGACGATTTCCCAAGTGTTTAAGTTCTCAAGATTTCTGATTCTAGAATCCTCTGTTCTTAAGTATTCATTGCTGCTTAAGAACATCTTTATTTCTTCACTTAAAAGTCTGTAAAGTCTGAAAGTGTTAGAAAGATTGTTAGATCTCTCAGTTGTTAGGTTTAGATTAACTTAGCGGTTTAGAGGTCTGGTTTGTTAAAGGTTTGTAATCTCTAAATGAAGAGAAGATTGTAAGAGTCACGACCCAAAACTCGTGTTTAGTTTTCGTCAAGGTTAGATGGAGACTAAAACTGATTCTCAGTCAGTATAAAGAAGAAAAGAAAGTAAGGAATTTCAGCTACGACGGTAGCTGACGTGGATGTATGGAAGATTATCCGAACTACGCTAAAATCGATTGTCTCTCTCTCTTTCCACTTTATTTACAGTTGATCTTACTTCGGTTACTAACCTGCATTCATCTGTTGGGGTTATATACTGCAAAGCATACTTTTATGTGTGTGTATTAACTGTATCTTCCTGTTTTATGGAAATAAATATTGTCATATGATTTGCATATTAATTCGTGTTATGGTTATGCAAATAAATGTCCGGTACTATATATTATAGATAATATGGTGTGGGTGGTCGCACGGAAGATCATATTATCGGTTTCTTATATAGTTAAATGGTGTTCGCAACCGAAAGTAATCCTGGACAAATTACTTGTTAAGGTTGTAGTATAAGCTGGATAGTAGTTGGTCTTGGCTATTAGCTTATACTAGTGCATACGATCAGAGTTGCACTGAACGGGATCGAGGTGAGATAAATCCTTTTATACTGACTTAAAAAGGATCACATCTCGGACGATTATTATTTCTTAATTCTAGTTGTCATAATATTCAATTATGTATTTATAATAGCTATTACTTTGATTTACCATGAGTGAGAGTTATTGCAACTCAAAGATTCTCCGTATCTTGGGTAATAATATTATAAATATGATAATTAATATTATAGCTAGAAATCGTGTCTCGGTGCCGAGTTGATGATGTCCCCTTGAGGCGTTCTAAGGATTATTATATCAAATCTTGCAAGTGGAATTTATTCCGGTATAATAATGAGGTCGAACGGGTACTACTCTCTGTTTTAGATATTAATTAATTAAAGCAGTCAGTAGTTTAAATTAATTAATGGACATGCGATATCTTAAATACGGGAAATAATATAATTCAAAGAGGAGCCCGGTATGTAGTAATTTGGGAATGGATGGCGATGCAATATTATTTTACTATAGTGGAAAGACTATAATATTAATATAATTAAATAGAGTATTCGGGGCCAGAGAATACTTAGATTATTTAATTATATTGGAAGGCTCAGTCCATATCCTCCTCAAGATCCCTGGAGTAGCCCAATAGAGCATAGTCTGGCCCATTAACCAAGCCCTAACTTATTCACCACTCCACTTCTTATATAAATAAGGGATAAGTGGAGAGTGAAAGTACGTGATTTCACAGATTCATAAATCTGGAGAGGAGGGCGCCGGTTTCTGGGTAGTGCAGAGAAGATAGATTTTCGCCCACTCGAAATTCTTCTCGTTGCTAGGGAATACTCCAGAAGATCTCGGGGTTTACGATCAAGAGCTAGATCTCGTGTGCAGAGATCTAGTGCGTGGAAGATCTTTTGCCTCTACTCAAATCGCCTACACAAACAAGTATAATTATCAGATCTGTTTCCGCTTTAAGATCTGTGATGAATTATGTTAATATAATCTGTATTTAATTAAATTAATATCCGATACGGTTCCGGTTCTAACAATTGGTATCAGAGCCAAATCGGCTCTGTTGATTTAATTAATTGTGATTATATGTTTCATATTATTTGTTCTTGGATGCAAATTTTATTTTGCAGAGATCCAATTATCATGGTTAATATGAATGATTTTGGTTTTAATTTTGTATTAAAATCAGCCTGTTTGTGGCTGCGTTTGTAACACACGAGGGTTGATCGTGTTAGATTAGAATTTTATTTTCGTAAATTTTTATAATTTTCGATTGTAAATTCAAATTCTTGTTACTCGATCAACAAACATCATGGATGGAGATTAGATCAACCTTCCATGGCTGCAGCATGGTGAAGGAGGAGACGACGTCGCTCGTCGGATGTCGGGGCGACCTGGTGGCTCTGTGGCGACAAGGAGCGCAGTATCTGTGGCTGTGATCTCCACCTCGTCGGCACCACAGCAGCAGCCAATCGTCATCCTCGACGACGAGGACATAGCTGCAGCAGCGGCAGGGGCGCGTTGATTGCGGGAGACACGCCGGCGCTGTGGTTGTGAAAAGAATCACGGTTAGGATTCAACCTGACCGTAGCTGCCTTGGTTCACCGAGACTGCAGCAGATGCTAGGTGTGCTCCTTCGACGGCGGCGACGCACCTGGAAGCGTGTAGCAGTTGCAGGCGTACATGGGCGATTGGAGAGGTCTGCAGCAGCGGGGCTATGGCGGCGACCGGCGGTGCGATGGGTTTCGACCCTATCGCGTTGGCTGCTGATCGTCGGCCCCACTGCAGCCACTGCGGGTGACTCTTCAACTCCGGCGGCGCACCTGGAAGAGAGGAGAAGCAGCGATGGAACTGTGGGGATGACCGGCGGTGCGATGATTTCGATCAAATCGCGCACGCTATTGTTCGTCTGCACCACAGCGCTTGCTGCGGTTTTCCTCGACAGGGGGCACCCTCGAACAGCAGCAGCAGCACAGGAGAGAAGCATGATGGGAGGAGGCGACGGCAATCGCTGTAGTCGCAATGGAGGCGACGGCGGCAGCTGTGTGCACTACCAATCGCGCTCCAGGTGGTTGCTGGGCGATCATCCGACGTCCCTCATGCACGATGGTGATGCCCAGACGACGATAGAGGGGCGGAAGAGGTGCGGCTGGTGCAGGAGCGGCGCTGCTGTAGCGAATCACGGCAGTGGCGGGATCGCGCAACCTGCAGCTGCGTTCTTCCGATGAAGCTCCGACGATGAAGTTCTGGTTTGAGTCGTCCGGCGATGTCTCTCCGATCTTGGTGTGATTGCAAACGGCGGCGGTGGTGGCTGCCTGAGGAGCGGCGACGAGGATGAAGAAGGCTGAAGTAGGTGACGGCTGAGAGATGGTTAGGGTTTCAATTCCTAACGGGCCGGGTCTCAGCCCGTTCTCTCAGCCCGCAATCACTATTCAGGGCCTGTCCTTCATCTGGGCCAAGCCCTAAGCCCATTTTTCATGTGGGCTGGTTATGGGCTTATTTTGGGCTAGTTTTGTTATGAAGGTCAAGCCCAAATCGACCCAAATTCAAGCATTCTCAAGCCCGTACAAGAAATCAAAGGCCATGATAATTGGATAAATTTTTATTTATTATCATGCGATTTAATTGTTGTTGATAAAATGGCATGTATGTTTAATTATTTGCGATAATTATTTATATGTTGTGCTTGAGAATTTATTAAAAACCTTGGTTTAAATTACTAAGTGGTTTTATATTAATTTTAATTTTCGATTAATTTAGTATTTTTTGAAAATTTTAATTAATCTAGCCTCCATAATTGGTTTAAAAATGAATTAGTTAGCATTTGCTCACTGATCCGAGCGTATCCCTACGGAGGTGCTAATTATAGATTTCATTGGTTTAAACTTCTTAAAATTTTATACCATTATCCCTCCCCATGGTAGGATAGTCTTATAAAATTGGATTGTTCAGAATTTTAAAAGATGAAATAATTAGCATTTGCTCACTGATCCGGGCGTATCCCTTCGGAGGTGCTAATTATGGATTTCATTGGTTTTAAAACTTCGAAAGATAATATAGAAAAATAATTTTATATCGATATCACCTCCCTACGGTAGGGCTATTCTTATAAAATTGGATTTTTCGGTATATTAAATTATGATGTTCACTTAGGTGTAAATTAATTAATTATTTCCCGACGGAAAGGTAATTAATTAATTTGCATGGCTAGGAGTGACCGACTGTTAATTTTATCAATCATAAGGTGAAGGTTGATTGGATAGTAAAATTAAAGGCGTAAAAACCTACTTAAGAAATTATATGTAAACGTCCACCCTACGTGGCTTGCATATAAAACCTTAAGGAGTCGGGGGTTGCATTTATATTGTTTTAAGGTTTTTACAATATAATTATGCTTCGAAAGGATATGACTTATAACTGTATGTTGTTTATTTCCAAACTATACTATGTTTTTCGGTTCACTTGTTTAAATACTCAATGAAAAACAAATTTGAGAATTCCAAATATCACGATTGGAAATGTAACTTGGACATTGTCTTGACTGCTAACGAACACAAGTTTATCCTTACTGAGGAATCTACTTATATGCCAACAAAGGAGAGTATGACAAAACAATGTGAAGCTTATTTTCACGGATATGTTTTAGTCATCATGGATACCAAGTTCGACAAAATATTCTTTTGTTGATGAAAATGGTTGAAGGTACTCCTATTAGGGACCATGTTCTTAAGATAATTAGTTGTCTTAATAAAATGGAGATTCTATGTGTTGAAATTGATGGGGAAACTCAGGTCGATATCATAATAGAATCACTCTCTATGAGTTTTTGATGTGTTTCGGCTCAAGTTAACCGAATTGCTCAAAGAACTCATCAATGCTGAGATGTTTCAAACCGGTTCTCAAGCATTAATCACCATAACTTCTATACCTTTTTAAACCAAAGGATGGTTAAAGGAAGAAGAAGCAAGGTGGTGGCGGTTAAGGAGATGCTCAGAAGGTGAATAACTACTCAAGGTGGGATAAAGAAACCAAGAGGAAAGTGTTATCGTTGCAAGCAGAAAAGACAAATTATAGCGGCCTGTCCTCATTTGAATGGAGGCAATGGTCAAGGTATATCTTGTGCGTTTGCTAAATGCGGTTGAGATTACCATCACAGTGGGAGACGCTACGAGAGTGGTGGTCAATGCAGTGGGAGACGTACATTAGTTGTGCGCAAACTGCAGTAAAATAGCACAACATCAATTCTTTAAATATAAAGAACCTTCTAGTATGAATCAAACATATATCTGGTATCTAAGTTTTGGTCATCTTAGATCAAATGGCAATAGATCAGAAAGTATGTTGGATTTGATTCATACGGACATGTGTGGTCCAATGTCGGTACAAACTAAAGGGTGGCTACGAATACTTCATCTTTTGGTTGATGATTACTCAAGGCTTAGATATATTTGATGAAACGGAAGTCTAAACGCTTGATAAATTCAAGGAGTTCAAGGCAGAAGTTGATTATCATCATGATAAATATATCATATCTCTTCGATTCGATCGAAGAGGTGAGTACCTTAGTTATTGGAACACATGTTCGAAGCTGGAATCGCATCCCAGCTTACTCCGTCAGGAATGCCACATCAAAGTGGCAAGACAGGACGAAGAAACCAATACCTTGAGAAAGGTTTCGGGTCATGATGAGCTATTTTTTACCTTTTACGTTTAGGGTTTACAAGCAACGGCGTATGTTCTAAACCTGGTTTCTCAAGGACCTCGTGTTGAAATACGGTTGTTTGTAGGATATCCTAAGGTAACAAGAGGTGGTTTATTCTATAGTCTTATAGTCCAAAAGATCGGAGTTAGCACAAACAATCAATTTTTGGAATAAGGCTACATGAATAATTATAACCCACTAGTGAGATCGTTTTAGAAATGAGGGGAAAAGGCGGTGCCGGAACCACCCGTACTAGATGTTACACCACGAACTGCACCACGTGTTGACACTAACACAAACTCTCAGGTAGTGCCTTGTTGTAGTGGGAGGGTCATCTTTCAACCTGAAAGATGGTTGTATTTGGGAGAATCTTCGGATATCTTGCCATGTAAAGATGACATTACCCATGGACATGTATAGAGACAATCCAAGAGGAAGATGCACAAGTTTTGGCAAGTAGCCATTACAGCTCATATAGATCTGGAGATTTGGCTAATGGATGTCAAGATCATTTTTTCTAATGATAGTCTTGAGGAATCCATTTACATGCGCCAACCAGAGGGATACATTGCCGAAAAGGATAAGCATCTGGTTTGCAAACTTAAGCGATCCGTATGGACTTAAGCAAGCATCTTGTCCTGGAAAATATTTTTTGAGGTAATCCAGTCATATGGATTTAGTCAATGTGATCAGGGAGAGTAGTGTGTATAAAAAGTGTAACAGAAACGTTGTGATGTTTCTAGTACTGTATGTTCATGACATACTCCTGATTGGCAACAACGTGGAGTAGTTATCGGACGTACGGATGTGGTTGTCCAAGATATTCAATATAAAGGACTTGGGTGAAGCTGTTCACATTCTTGGAATTAAGATCTTTCATGATCGTAAGAAGAGAATGTTGTGCTTTCATCAAATGGTTTATATTGATACGGTAGTAAAGTGTTTTAGCATGGAAAACTCCAAAAAAGGCTTCTTGCTATTTTGAAAAGGAGTTCATTTGTCTAAAGAAATGTGTCACAAGACACAGAGATAGATAAATGATATGAAGGCGGTTCCATATGCCTCTGCAAAAGGAAGCTTCATGTATGTTATACTTTACACCAGACATGATATCTGTTATGTCGTTGGCATGTTTTTCAGATATCAATTTAACCCTGGTTAAGAGAAATAAACTGCTGTAAAGAATATAATCCAGGACACGAGATTATATGTGAATCTTTCAGCCTGACAGTTTATTCCCTTTTGGGTTATACTGATTTCCAATCAGATATGTTTTTTCAAAAGTCTACCTCGGGATGTGTTTTGTACTGGGAGGTGGAGCCATTAGTTGAAAGGCTGGATGGCTCCGGAACTTCATGTTGGACTTGGACATGATTCTGAATTTGCCTAGAACAATCACAATCTGTTGTGACAATTCTGGTGCAGTAGCAAATTCAAAAGAATCATAAGACCACAAGGCCAGTAAATACATTGAAAATAAGTACTTTATGTTACGAGTTATCGTAATGAGAGGAGACGTTGTGATGTCAAAAATTACGTTGGAAGATACCCAGTTGGTTTCCTTCACGATTAGCATGCCATCGAAGGTTTTCGATAAGCGCGTGAAGGGAAAGGGAATCAGACGTATGACAACACTGCTTTGAGTATAAGTGGGAGAAAATTTAGTGTGGAGGTATACTTAAAAGCCTGCTTTGAGTATAAATGGGAGATTGTTGGGGTTATATACTGCAAAGCATACTTTTATGCGTGTATATTAACTGTATCTTCCTGTTTTATGGAAATAAATATTGTCATATGATTTGCATATTAATTCGTGTTATGGTTATGCAAATAAATGTCCGGTACTATATATTATAGATAATATGGTGTGGGTGGTCGCACGGAAGATCATATTATCGGTTTCTTATATAGTTAAATGGTGTTCGCAACCGAAAGTAATCCTGGACAAATTACTTGTTAAGGTTGTAGTATAAGCTGGATAATAGTTGGTCTTGACTATTAGCTTATACTAGTGCATACGATCAGAGTTGCACTGAACGGGATCGAGGTGAGATAAATCCTTTTATACTGACTTAAAAAGAATCACATCTCGGACGATTATTATTTCTTAATTCTAGTTGTCATAATATTCAATTATGTATTTATAATAGCTATTACTTTGATTTACCATGAGTGAGAGTTATTGCAACTCAAAGATTCTCCGTATCTTGGGTAATAATATTATAAATATGATAATTAATATTATAGCTAGAAATCGTGTCTCGGTGCGCCGAGTTGATGATGTCCCCTTGAGGCGTTCTAAGGATTATTATATCAAATCTTGCAAGTGGAATTTATTCCGGTATAATAATGAGGTCGAACGGGTACTACTCTCGGTTTTAGATATTAATTAATTAAAGCAGTCAGTAGTTTAAATTAATTAATGGACATGCGATATCTTAAACACGGGAAATAATATAATTCAAAGAGGAGCCCGGTATGTAGTAATTTGGGAATGGACGGCGATGCAATATTATTTTACTATAGTAGAAAGACTATAATATTAATATAATTAAATAGAGTATTCGGGTCAGAGAATACTTGAATTATTTAATTATATTGGAAGGCCCAGTCCATATCCTCCTCAAGATCCCTGGAGTAGCCCAATAGAGCATAGCCTGACCCATTAACCAAGCCCTAACTTATTCACCACTCCACTTCTTATATAAATAAGGGATAAGTCGAGAGTGAAAGTACGTGATTTCACAGATTCATAAATCTGGAGAAGAGGGCGCCGGTTTCTGGGTAGTGCAGAGAAGATAGATTTTCGCCCACTCGAAATTCTTCTCGTTGCTAGGGAATACTCCAGAAGATCTCGGGGTTTACGATCAAGAGCTAGATCTCGTGTGCAGAGATCTAGTGCATGGAAGATCTTTTGCCTCTACTCAAATCGCCTACACAAACAGGTATAATTCTCAGATCTGTTTCCGCTTAAGATCTGTGATGAATTATGTTAATATAATCTGTATTTAATTAAATTAATATCCGATGCGGTCCCGGTTCTAACATCATCTTCATACTACTTCCTTACTCAATCTGTTGAATACAGTTAAAGAAAAGATTTTCAAAGAGTCATCAGGGATGCTGCGATAGACCCTTATCTTGCAAATCAAAGTAACAATGAATAACACATATATATCTAATAGCATAACGAGATTAAGATCATATCTCTAAATGCCGAAATCTATAGTTCTTCACCTATTGCTAGGGTCAGTATAAGAAGAACATTATTTCACTCGATCATGTTAGTACGTTCCACGGTACCAGCAATAACTAGCGACTGAGACCCTCCACTACCGTTAATGCTACAGTCTAAACCAATAGCTTGCCCTAGCTATCTCAACTACGACACTGTTTATATCTCATAATTATTATTGAACGCTGCGTGATCTCCCTGACACCCGAGCCGTCCACATGTTCTAAAACATGAGATATTGGGCTTATTCTTATTAATATATTTAATCAGATAGGTGATTGTAATCAGTGGAATACATATTTTTTGCGTTAGCTATACACAACAACCCCAACACAATGCAGGTAATCACTGCTAGTTAATAAGAAAATGCATAAAAATTGAAAGTATATCATGTTTGGTAGGGGTATCTATTTATGGAGAACGAGAAATTTTTGAATTATGGAGTAATTCTTATTTTTTATAATCTAAAAGAAGTATTGCTATTTAAAATCAAAATTTAACAAACCAAGTAGGATAAGACAAGTGTTACAATCTAATTGGTTGAATTAAAAATAATAAAAGATAAATAAAAAGTTATCTACATGGAAGGCAAACATGGTTGTTACTTGTTTCAATATTTTCAAACCCGGACCGGACCGGACGGTCGGACCGGTTCAACCGCCAACCGCCCTCAAGGCCGGTCCGGGTTTACTCCTAAACGGGTTGGTGGATGACCCGTAGCAAACCGGACGCAGCCGCTCAAGATCGTTGAAACCGGGTGACCTGGCGGCGTATTTGAAATTATACAAAACTTTTTGTTTTCTCCACCTGTATCATACAAGGCGTAGTGGTGGATTTGCAGTCGCTTAAATCAATAATATGGTTGAAGTATGTTAGAGAGAGACCAAGGGGCAGGGAGGAAGAAGTTTAATTTTTTCGTAGAAAGAGAGAGAGTTTGACGAAGACGTCGATAGATACAAAAAAAATATTTAGAGAGAGAGAATAAAGATGTTGTCACATTGGGTGGTGTGTTGTCAATTTGGGAAGAGCGCAGAGAATTGGGGAGAGACCTAGGTTTAGTGTGGGTTTTAGGTAAAAAGGTGAAAAGAGAAAAGTTTAACATCTAGAATCAAAATAGATAAATTTATCTTTATATTAATTGACTAATTGCTAAATCAATGGATTTGGATTTTGACTATATGCTAATGGATTTTCTATTTTTTAAAATTGTTGGGAACCCTGTTTAGTTTAGTTTTGATGATGTTATTAGAAACCACACTTAGTTATAGGACTTAGTTATAGGATTGATAGGAACAGACTGATCTCTGTGTTTGGATCAGTCAAGCTTAACTCGGACAGGTTGCTCCATGTAAAGATCAAGATTGGTAGTGCAACCTTGTACCTAGTTAGATCAATCTGTCAACCTGTTCCTTAGTCAACCTACATAGGCCAACCTGCATGCCGAGGCCAACCTGCATAGGCCAACCTACATGCTGAGGCCAACCTGCTGAAGCCAATATGCTTAGTCAAGCTGCTATTAGTCAACAGCTTCTCAAGATGAAGATTCTAATACAAAGATCAAGCTTGAAGACCACAGAAAACAAAGACAGCTTGAGGTACAAAAGGTCGACCTTCCCAGTCCGACCTAAGCTGTGCCTTGCCAACCTCGATGGTTCAAGCTGTACAGAAAACCTCAACGGCTAGAAGTCCAATCAGCAGTACGGTTCTGACACCTCTGCAACTCCACGGCTCTAATTCAAATTGGAGTCATATAAATACTTCAAGTCATCCCAAAATCATGGGAAGGGAAAAATAGACGGGGAAGAGAGAAAAATAGAGAGAGGAAACCAAAGTTTCAAAGCCAAATCAATCCAGAAATCTTTACGCTTCAAAGCCAAACTCAACACTCGAATCTAAGTCATTTCCCAAGTGTTGAGACCTTCAAGATTTCAGATTCTGGAACCTCACAGAATACTCTCCACAAGCTTACTACACATTCGTCCAAGTAAAGAAGAATCTGTTAGTTTAGCTGCAAGGTTGTATGTAATAATGTATGAAGGGTTGTAAGGGTCACGACCCAGAACTCGTGCTCGGCTCAAGTCTAAAGATTGACGAAGGTTGAGGCTGGTACTCAGCCAGTATAAATAAGAGAGAAGTAAGGAATTTCAGATACGACAGTATCTGACGTGGATGTAGGGACGTTTCCCGAACCACGCTAAATCGACTGTCTCGATCTCTCTCTCTCTATCTTTTATTTACAGTCGACCTTACAATGTTCAACTAACCTTCATTACATTGCACTGCATTGATATAATCAACCTGCACAAAGATCCAGATCAAAGAAAGAATTTTCTAAGAGGTAGCCAACCTGTCCACCAAACTTCCGCACACAGTTCGGTTTAGCAAGCTCACCAGTTTACTGACTGAGCTGGATAAACCGAGCTGCACTGATAAGCTGAGCTGACAACTCAGTAAGATCGATTTTGTTTATAAAGTCAAAACTGTTGGCGAATTGGTGTATTCCCCCCCCCATACACCAATGACCTACTTATCGGGACCTATAAGTGGTATCAGAGTGGTGGTTCTTTTGACCATCGTATCTGTTTACTAAAAGTTCTTTTCAAAACTTTTGGTTGAATTGAACTGATCTAGGAAAATTCTTTTCGTAACCTTCATATCTACCTGTCATCATGGAAACTGCACTTGTTCGCAATTGCGAAGATTTTTCTATACAGGGATATGAAGATTGGAGCTTTAGGATTCGCATGTGCCTGCAAGCTCGTCACATTTGCATGTGGGATATCATCGAAAATGGACCCTCTCTTATCTACGGAGAAAAGGTTCAGATTGAAGGAGAACCTCCAGGCGAGGCCACGTTCAAACAAGTGGTCAAGAGTCCTCGCAAGTACACTGCCGAGGAAAGATTAGAAGCCAGCCTGGACAATTATGCGAAAGCGCTCATCTCAAGCACAGTCAAAGGAGTTCATCTTGCCAAGATCAGAAATCTGCAAACTGCAAAAGAAATGTGGGATACTCTAAAGTCTCTCAGCATAGGATCTGAAGAGTCGCAAGAGAACAAGCTCTCCATGGCCTGCAACAATTTCAATGAATTCAAGATGTTGCCTGGAGAGACTGTGGAGCAGATGAGAGATCGCTTCATGAAGATCACTCTCAAGATCGATGCTATCAAAAAAGGACAAATTCACTCAGCGAGAGTTGAATCTCAAGGTCATTCGTGCTCTCCCAGCAAGTTGGCATGCGTATGTTGCCCTCCATCCCAACCGACCTGACTTCAATAAGCTCACAACCGAAGAGCTTTTTGATATTTTGATGGGGAATGAGTACGAGATCATTCGTATTCATGGATCAGCTCCAGCTTGCTCTAACAAAGGAAGTAAAGCTAAAAGGAAATGGTATCAAGGGGAAGAAAAAGATGTTGCATTTCGAGCTGATCTGGCCAAAGATGTTCATCCCAACTTATCTAAAGAGTTCACTAGGAAGGACAAACTGCTGCAAGATCTCGCGATGATGACAAGAAAGCAGGAGAGGTTGGAATCTCAAATGCTCAAGTATAAGCAGTTCTATCGCGAGAACAAGCACAGAGTCGGCAAACACAACCTCGACCGCTCTGATTAGCAGAGCACTGGTAAATCCCTCGAATTTCAATTCTACTAACTTTTGGGGTACTTGTTGTGGTTATGGCAGGTCAGGTCACTACAAGTCAAACAGACCAGATCTGATCAAAACCGACTGAAACAAGCTTATTGTCAAGCTGGAAACACCAGCTCTAGTCACCCAAGCTGGCTACTAAGATCGGTGGTACCAGTGTGATTCATATGAGCAGTCTCTCTTTCGAGATTTCTTCCAAGCTGTTCATCAAGGTCAAAAGTATCAGAGAATCCAAGCTGCCGAGGAGCCATCTTATCATGCAGATTGCTATCAACCTGCCCCTCAACCTCTTCAAGGGAGCTCGATCTCCCACTTAGCATCCGATCTCAACAAAATGTTAAGCCTACTTTAATACTTCCAATTTCTGTTGCTGCTAGTGTTACACTCACGACAATGGGAAATCTAAATTAAAGACTTTCAATTGCGAAGCAAATTCTGGAGTATTTCTAGGGTACTTTAAGATGAGCTGCACAATTAAAGTCCTTAATAAGATGAACATGACTGTGGAGGTAACACCTGTTGTTATTTTAATAAGTCTGCGTGTCTATACAGGAAACTCTCAATTGATCAACAAGCAGATCACAATACAAGTGGTACAAAAGAGCAAACTGATCAAAACCAGATCACATATCAAGGGGGAACTGATGCAAGGATATCGAGCTGCCTCACCAGCTCAATCATAACAGATTAACTCCCTACTCACAGATCAGTCTATCAACTCCATACCTCATCCCTCAAGCTCATTCTAAATTTGTGGATCCCAAGATCAAGCCTGAACTTGAATAATATGAAGAAGAGATCACTCAAGGAAGATAGAACATGATCTTCCGGAGGAGCTCACTGTTGGGAACCCAAAGGATGGTGCATCGAATCGATGATCGTGGTGAACAAGATAATGGAAAGGCTGTCTCAAGATGCAGATCGAGAGCAACAGATCAGCTAAGCTTATTTCTAGAGTTGACCTGATCAGTCTGCTCAGTCAATCAAGCTGATCTCATAATCAAGCTAACCTCTCAATCAAGCTGATCTCACAACCAAGCTAGCCTCCTAGTCAAGCTGATCAACCTTGACACATTTTAAGGGGGAATGATCACTAATTTGCCAGCCAGCCGATATATCCGCAAAACACCAGATCAACAATTAAGGGGGAAACAAAGAATGCAATGATCTTTCCAAGCAAGTCAAGCTCAAGGAAAAGAACTCTTCTTTTCGCCAGATCGTCCAGACCCTTATTGATAATGTCGAAAAGGGGGAAAGATGTAGAAAGAGCATGGAAAAATGTAGAAAAAGAGGGAAAGATGCAGGATAGATGCACTAGTGGTATCAAGATGCAGGAAGAGCATAAAGCACATAAAGCAAGTTCAACTTGCTGAACTTTTAGTTCATTGATCTTATATTCTTATCTTTAGGAACTATTTGTAAAGTGTTGGTTTCGACATCATCAAAAAGGGGGAAATTGTTGGGAACCCTGTTTAGTTTAGTTTTGATGATGTTATTAGAAACCACACTTAGTTATAGGACTTAGTTATAGGATTGATAGGAACAGACTGATCTCTGTGTTTGGATCAGTCAAGCTTAACTCGGACATGTTGCTCCATGTAAAGATCAAGATTGGTAGTGCAACCTTGTACCTAGTTAGATCAATCTATCAACCTATTCCTTAGTCAACCTACATAGGCCAACCTACATGCTGAGGCCAACCTGCTAAAGCCAATATGCTTAGTCAAGCTGCTATTAGTCAACAGCTTCTCAAGATGAAGATTCTAATACAAAGATCAAGCTTGAAGACCACAGAAAACAAAGACAGCTTGAGGTACAAAAGGTCGACCTTCCCAGTCCGACCTAAGCGGTGCCTTGCCAACCTCGATGGTTCAAGCTGTACAGAAAACCTCAACGGCTAGAAGTCCAGTCAGCAGTACGGTTCTGACACCTCTGCAACTCCACGGCTCTAATTCAAATTGGAGTCATATAAATACTTCAAGTCATCCCAAAATCATGGGAAGGGAAAAATAGACGGGGAAGAGAGAAAAATAGAGAGAGGAAACCAAAGTTTCAAAGCCAAATCAATCCAGAAATCTTTACGCTTCAAAGCCAAACTCAACACTCGAATCTAAGTCATTTCCCAAGTGTTGAGACCTTCAAGATTTCAGATTCTGGAACCTCACAGAATACTCTCCACAAGCTTACTACACATTCGTCCAAGTAAAGAAGAATCTGTTAGTTTAGCTGCAAGGTTGTATGTAATAATGTATGAAGGGTTGTAAGGGTCACGACCCAGAACTCGTGCTCGGCTCAAGTCTAAAGATTGACGAAGGTTGAGGCTGGTACTCAGCCAGTATAAATAAGAGAGAAGTAAGGAATTTCAGATACGACAGTATCTGACGTGGATGTAGGGACGTTTCCCGAACCACGCTAAATCGACTGTCTCGATCTCTCTCTCTCTATCTTTTATTTACAGTCGACCTTACAATGTTCAACTAACCTTCATTACATTGCACTTCATTGATATAATCAACATGCACAAAGATCCAGATCAAAGAAAGAATTTTCTAAGAGGTAGTCAACCTGTCCACCAAACTTCCGCACACAGTTCGGTTTAGCAAGCTCACCAGTTTACTGACTGAGCTGGATAAACCGAGCTGCACTGATAAGCTGAGCTGACAACTCAGTAAGATCGATTTTGTTTTTAAAGTCAAAACTGTTGGCGAATTGGTGTATTCCCCCCCCCATACACCAATGACCTACTTATCGGGACCTATAAGTGGTATCAGAGTGGTGGTTCTTTTGACCATCGTATCTGTTTACTAAAAGTTCTTTTCAAAACTTTTGGTTGAATTGAACTGATCTAGGAAAATTCTTTTCGTAACCTTCATATCTACCTGTCATCATGGAAACTGCACTTGTTCGCAATTGCGAAGATTTTTCTATACAGGGATATGAAGATTGGAGCTTTAGGATTCGCATGTGCCTGCAAGCTCGTCACATTTGCATGTGGGATATCATCGAAAATGGACCCTCTCTTATCTACGGAGAAAAGGTTCAGATTGAAGGAGAACCTCCAGGCGAGGCCACGTTCAAACAAGTGGTCAAGAGTCCTCGCAAGTACACTGCCGAGGAAAGATTAGAAGCCAGCCTGGACAATTATGCGAAAGCGCTCATCTCAAGCACAGTCAAAGGAGTTCATCTTGCCAAGATCAGAAATCTGCAAACTGCAAAAGAAATGTGGGATACTCTAAAGTCTCTCAGCATAGGATCTGAAGAGTCGCAAGAGAACAAGCTCTCCATGGCCTGCAACAATTTCAATGAATTCAAGATGTTGCCTGGAGAGACTGTGGAGCAGATGAGAGATCGCTTCATGAAGATCACTCTCAAGATCGATGCTATCAAAAAAGGACAAATTCACTCAGCGAGAGTTGAATCTCAAGGTCATTCGTGCTCTCCCAGCAAGTTGGCATGCGTATGTTGCCCTCCATCCCAACCGACCTGACTTCAATAAGCTCACAACCGAAGAGCTTTTTGATATTTTGATGGGGAATGAGTACGAGATCATTCGTATTCATGGATCAGCTCCAGCTTGCTCTAACAAAGGAAGTAAAGCTAAAAGGAAATGGTATCAAGGGGAAGAAAAAGATGTTGCATTTCGAGCTGATCTGGCCAAAGATGTTCATCCCAACTTATCTAAAGAGTTCACTAGGAAGGACAAACTGCTGCAAGATCTCGCGATGATGACAAGAAAGCAGGAGAGGTTGGAATCTCAAATGCTCAAGTATAAGCAGTTCTATCGCTGAGAACAAGCACAGAGTCGGCAAACACAACCTCGACCGCTCTGATTAGCAGAGCACTGGTAAATCCCTCGAATTTCAATTCTACTAACTTTTGGGGTACTTGTTGTGGTTATGGCAGGTCAGGTCACTACAAGTCAAACAGACCAGATCTGATCAAAACCGACTGAAACAAGCTTATTGTCAAGCTGGAAACACCAGCTCTAGTCACCCAAGCTGGCTACTAAGATCGGTGGTACCAGTGTGATTCATATGAGCAGTCTCTCTTTCGAGATTTCTTCCAAGCTGTTCATCAAGGTCAAAAGTATCAGAGAATCCAAGCTGCCGAGGAGCCATCTTATCATGCAGATTGCTATCAACCTGCCCCTCAACCTCTTCAAGGGAGCTCGATCTCCCACTTAGCATCCGATCTCAACAAAATGTTAAGCCTACTTTAATACTTCCAATTTCTGTTGCTGCTAGTGTTACACTCACGACAATGGGAAATCTAAATTAAAGACTTTCAATTGCGAAGCAAATTCTGGAGTATTTCTAGGGTACTTTAAGATGAGCTGCACAATTAAAGTCCTTAATAAGATGAACATGACTGTGGAGGTAACACCTGTTGTTATTTTAATAAGTCTGCGTGTCTATACAGGAAACTCTCAATTGATCAACAAGCAGATCACAATACAAGTGGTACAAAAGAGCAAACTGATCAAAACCAGATCACATATCAAGGGGGAACTGATGCAAGGATATCGAGCTGCCTCACCAGCTCAATCATAACAGATTAACTCCCTACTCACAGATCAGTCTATCAGCTCCATACCTCATCCCTCAAGCTCATTCTAAATTTGTGGATCCCAAGATCAAGCCTGAACTTGAATAATATGAAGAAGAGATCACTCAAGGAAGATAGAACATGATCTTCCGGAGGAGCTCACTGTTGGGAACCCAAAGGATGGTGCATCGAATCGATGATCGTGGTGAACAAGATAATGGAAAGGCTGTCTCAAGATGCAGATCGAGAGCAACAGATCAGCTAAGCTTATTTCTAGAGTTGACCTGATCAGTCTGCTCAGTCAATCAAGCTGATCTCATAATCAAGCTAACCTCTCAATCAAGCTGATCTCACAACCAAGCTAGCCTCCTAGTCAAGCTGATCAACCTTGACACATTTTAAGGGGAATGATCACTAATTTGCCAGCCAGCCGATATATCCGCAAAACACCAGATCAACAATTAAGGGGGAAACAAAGAATGCAATGATCTTTCCAAGCAAGTCAAGCTCAAGGAAAAGAACTCTTCTTTTCGCCAGATCGTCCAGACCCTTATTGATAATGTCGAAAAGGGGGAAAGATGTAGAAAGAGCATGGAAAAATGTAGAAAAAGAGGGAAAGATGCAGGATAGATGCACTAGTGGTATCAAGATGCAGGAAGAGCATAAAGCACATAAAGCAAGTTCAACTTGCTGAACTTTTAGTTCATTGATCTTATATTCTTATCTTTAGGAACTATTTGTAAAGTGTTGGTTTCGACATCATCAAAAAGGGGGAAATTGTTGGGAACCCTGTTTAGTTTAGTTTTGATGATGTTATTAGAAACCACACTTAGTTATAGGACTTAGTTATAGGATTGATAGGAACAGACTGATCTCTGTGTTTGGATCAGTCAAGCTTAACTCGGACATGTTGCTCCATGTAAAGATCAAGATTGGTAGTGCAACCTTGTACCTAGTTAGATCAATCTATCAACCTATTCCTTAGTCAACCTACATAGGCCAACCTGCTAAAGCCAATATGCTTAGTCAAGCTGCTATTAGTCAACAGCTTCTCAAGATGAAGATTCTAATACAAAGATCAAGCTTGAAGACCACAGAAAACAAAGACAGCTTGAGGTACAAAAGGTCGACCTTCCCAGTCCGACCTAAGCGGTGCCTTGCCAACCTCGATGGTTCAAGCTGTACAGAAAACCTCAACGGCTAGAAGTCCAGTCAGCAGTACGGTTCTGACACCTCTGCAACTCCACGGCTCTAATTCAAATTGGAGTCATATAAATACTTCAAGTCATCCCAAAATCATGGGAAGGGAAAAATAGACGGGGAAGAGAGAAAAATAGAGAGAGGAAACCAAAGTTTCAAAGCCAAATCAATCCAGAAATCTTTACGCTTCAAAGCCAAACTCAACACTCGAATCTAAGTCATTTCCCAAGTGTTGAGACCTTCAAGATTTCAGATTCTGGAACCTCACAGAATACTCTCCACAAGCTTACTACACATTCGTCCAAGTAAAGAAGAATCTGTTAGTTTAGCTGCAAGGTTGTATGTAATAATGTATGAAGGGTTGTAAGGGTCACGACCCAGAACTCGTGCTCGGCTCAAGTCTAAAGATTGACGAAGGTTGAGGCTGGTACTCAGCCAGTATAAATAAGAGAGAAGTAAGGAATTTCAGATACGACAGTATCTGACGTGGATGTAGGGACGTTTCCCGAACCACGCTAAATCGACTGTCTCGATCTCTCTCTCTCTATCTTTTATTTACAGTCGACCTTACAATGTTCAACTAACCTTCATTACATTGCACTTCATTGATATAATCAACATGCACAAAGATCCAGATCAAAGAAAGAATTTTCTAAGAGGTAGTCAACCTGTCCACCAAACTTCCGCACACAGTTCGGTTTAGCAAGCTCACCAGTTTACTGACTGAGCTGGATAAACCGAGCTGCACTGATAAGCTGAGCTGACAACTCAGTAAGATCGATTTTGTTTTTAAAGTCAAAACTGTTGGCGAATTGGTGTATTCCCCCCCCATACACCAATGACCTACTTATCGGGACCTACACAAATAATAGTTCAAATACTATTAATGCGTGTTTAATTTGATTAATATTAAATAATACAACGAATAACACAATTATGTATATATATATATGGAAATCAATATTTATATATATACAGGTTCATTTGGATTTTTTGAAACGGGTCAACCGGTTAAACCAGTGACCCGATGACCCAATTCAATGGCCGGTTCGCTATCCGGTCCGGATTTGAAAACATCGACTTGTTTGCTTCTCTCTCCAGTCCTCCACGTACGCACACGAAACAAGCAATGAAAACCATACTATATCGTTTTTTTTATTAAATGCCATGTGGTAGTTCACTAGATCATGCTACATAGTGAAAAAAAAAAAAAAAAAAACCCGATCATGGTAGTCTTAATAGCAACCTGAATTTTTATTTTTATTATATGAATATGAATTATTATTTGTAATAAAAGGTAGTTGAAAACTTAAAAAAATAAATAAATAAATAAATAATCACCAAAGACAAAATAATCTCATCAGATACCAAATGAGTCAAATGACTATGATTTATAATACTTCCTCCGTCCCGCCGAAATAACTTGATTTCTTTTCGGCACGAGATTTAAGGAATGAGTGTTTAATTCATAAAGTGTGTTTGATAATTAAAGTTTAAATTTTTTATAAATATATTTAATCTTAAATAAGTATTTCAAGAAAAATAAAGTCATTAATTATAATTTTTATTCATTAATTATTTATTTTTATTCACTAATTATTTCCTTTTTAGGAAACAAGACTATTTTGGTGGGACGACCCAAAAAGGAAAACAAGGACATTTCGGCGGAACGGAGGGAGAATATTTTTAAATTAGAGTATCCGACACGCGAGTTCTTGCAATAAATTGAGTCGACCACGGCAGCATGACATGTGTAAATGCATACATTAACATAACACAATTGATCAAATGATTTGGGAAGTCTTGGGTAATCCATCTCAATCCCTACCCACAAACACAATCTGGAATCAGTTGTCGAAGAAATCAAAACCCTAATGGAATCAGAGACAGTTTCATCCAAAAACAAACGGAATTCAGCATCCCATCATGATCCAAATTTTGGGCTGAGAAGTTACATCTCACCTCTGAAATGGGTGTTTCTCGACCACTCGAGCTTTTGGCGGGCCGGGCTCTCATGGTCGATCTTCTTCATTCTCAATATATGCGTTCCAATTGCTTCCCACTTCCTATTTTCTTGCACAGATTGCGATCACACTCATCAAAGACCTTATGACGCCATTGTTCAACTTTCTCTCTCGTCTTTCGCAGCTGTCTCTTTCCTTTGTCTCTCTTCTTTTTCTCGGACCTATGGGTTTCGGAAGTTTCTGTTTCTTGATAGATTGGGTGACGAGAGCGACAAAATCCGACAGGGTTATACGCAAGAGTTCACTGTAAGTTTCCGTGTTCTTCTTCATCTTTTGATTTTGCCCCTTCAAGTGTATTATGAATGAGTTCTTTTTTGGTGGAATTGATCTTTTGTAGGTTTGAATCTCTAACGTTACTGCTTTTCATCACAGAAATATTACGCTGCTTATTATTGCAACAGAGGTGTCCGTACTTTTATCTGTATTATCTAAACTAAATACTACTCACTCGGTCTGGTTTTTCTTGACGTTTCTTGAATATATTTGAGTGAAAAATAATGAAAATGTGTAAAGAAAAACGGGACAGAGGGAGTGTAAATGATCTACTTCTCTTGCATCCAATTGTCTAGATTATTTACTGCAGCATATGTTTTTCCTTTTTTTTACTGGAATTTCATATAGTTTAGCTTTTCCAGTTATTTTATTTACAACGTTTTAAGATATCTTATTAGCCAAATTATAATACTAGCAGGAACATATAAAAAAGTAAGATATTTACTCTATGTTCTTCAT
Source organism: Mentha longifolia (assembly GCA_001642375.2). Taxonomy (NCBI): domain Eukaryota; kingdom Viridiplantae; phylum Streptophyta; class Magnoliopsida; order Lamiales; family Lamiaceae; genus Mentha; species Mentha longifolia. The sequence continues at coordinate 17,561,869 of CM038112.1, read as the reverse complement.
TTGATTGTGGTGGGAGAAATTCGATATATTAGAGGTGTGACTCCTATGGATATAGTATTAGCTAAACAGGATATTTTGATGATATTATTATTAGAGAGGGAATGCTATTAAGTTCTTGCATAGCTTTAGCTACCATCTTTTCTGGGGAGCTTTTTAGCGAAAATTTTAATTAATCCTGCCCTCGGACTCAAATTCCACTCTGATCTCAATATTATAGACATAATTCCGCTATGTTTCTTGTTTTTCATTTTGCAATCTGCCTTGTGGTTTACTTGTACTTAATTAGATCCTAATTTATTCAACTATATGCTTCTGCAGAGATCAGTGAAGCTCCTTTCGGCTTTTGTTCTCCCGTGTTTCCTTCTTGATAGCGTCTACAAAATATGGTGGTTCACAACGGTGGGGAATCAAATCCCTTATTTGTACAACATATACCTTACCAAATCTGTTGTGTGCATATTCTTGATATGTTCATGGCTGTATCGAACATCAATCTGCTATCTTGTATGTATACTCTTCCGCCTTACTTGCTATCTCCAATTACTGAAATTGGAGAACTACAGTCGGGTCTTTGAGGGAGAATCTGATGTTGCTTCAATCTTGGCTCGACATTTGAGACTCCGAAGAAACCTTCGGGTTATAAGTCACAGATTTAGACGGTTCATCTTATTTACTCTGGTCACTGTGACGATGAGCCAATTCATTTCGTTGCTTGTTACAACTAAACCGAGCTCCAAAATTGACATCTACACAGCTGGAGAACTTGCAGTATATCTTACTTTGATTTTACTATATTTAAAAGTTATGATAACCCCTAATGTTTACACATTTTCACAATTATACCCTAATGTATGAAAACGTGTAAACATTTGGGGAATGGTAGTTTTCCTAATTAAAACTCAGCTCGGCTATAGCTTATTATGCTTCTAAACATGTTTAATGTGATAGCATCTTAACGTCATGCAGTTATGTTCGATCACTTTGGTTACCGGGCTTTTCATCTGCTTGCGTAGCGCTGCCAAAATAACGCACAAAGCTCAGGCTATTACAGCACTAGCTGCAAAATGGCATGCTTGTTCCACTATGAGTTCATTTGATGAGATGAATGGTGAAACTCCTCGAGCTCAGAATTCTTCGATCCAGGCAGTGTATCCTGTCACTCTCGACTGGGATTCGGACAAAGAAGGGGATGAAGATGATGAAATGGATTATACGAGCTCAGTCCCAAGTTATGCAATTACTATGTCATACCAGAAGAGGCAAGCTCTTGGTGAGTGTTGTCGTAGTACTACTCATTCTATTCAGATAACTTATATAGGCAGAATAATTAGTGTGATATTCTAACTATAATGTACTGCAGCGAAATATTTTGAGCACAACAAAGCTGGAATTTCAGTGTATGGCTTTATGCTGGATAGGACCCGACTCCACACTATTTTTGCCGTTCACCTTTCTCTTACGCTGTGGATATTGAACAAGACAATTGGAGTGTCATAAATTGTATTGTGTTACCAGGTATTTTCGATAGAGTGTAATGTATTTGTTTAGGGTAATTTACAATTTTATTGCTAAACTATTCAACTTTCACAATTGTATCCCAATTAGCAATTAAATGTCTAAACTATCAATATGTTCACAATTGTATTCTGGACCTTAATTTTCAGAGACGAAAAACACTCCCAGCTTTAATATCCAATTGTAAAAATATTGATAGTTTGGACATTTAATTGTTATTCCGTATAGATTGGAACACAATTGTGAAAAGTTGAAGACGATTAAATTGTGAATTAACCATTTGTTTATTAGGATTTATATGAATTTCCACATATCATTTGCTTGTAAGTCGGGATTCTAATGTCATTGTTCATTTGTTTGTCATAACTATGCTTAAAAAAACTGAAGTGAGATCTCAGGCACATTATTTTTATCAGCGACCAATTAATTCTTTATGACTGTAATCAACTTAATCGTAAGTAGTTTTTTTCCGATTAAAAATATAATGTATTCACTTGTTCCACAGGATGAGTTGCCCCCTACCTGGATTTTGTTAGCCTCCATACTTTCTTAGATAAGTCTGTTTATAAATTACTACTTCTGTCGCATTACATTTGGCTTGTTTGTATATTTTACATTTCACATATATATTTAACATGTAGGCCAAATGAAGCAGGACATAGGGTATTTATTGATGGTTCCATATATATTACGGATCCCGACTTTTCAATCTTATATTTTCTTGGATAATTTTGCACAGATGTTGGATTGCAATTTTATGTAACAATGTAATGGCAAGAAATTCATGACATGCCTTATTCCATGTTTTTGTCAAGAGAGAGCGAGTTGATGATGCATCTTATAGCAAGTAGTAAATTAGAGGGGAGAGAGAGAGAGTACGTGTTCGGCGAGCTATTATTGTGTTGTGGCTATGAGGATGATCTGAATATTTTCATCTTAGTAATTTAAGATCGGTGCATATAGTATTGTTTCTGTAAGATACTTATATATTGTACTTCATATATTGGGTGATATCAATAATAGTAGCTTGGCTCGACCCCGATTCATCACAAACTGAGCCAGATACCGGCCAGTTCGAGCTTGGCTCGAAGCCCGATTCAATCCTTTGTATTACAACTGGAATAAACTTTTTGCTTACAACTGGAAGACTTGAACGTAGGCAAACTCGAGCTCGGTTTGCAGCTCTATCTCGGCTCTTTTACGTAACGAACGAATAATTGATGAGCGTCTTTTGATCCGAGTTCTGAATAGCTCACGAACCATTCGGCTCTTGAACTACTTTTCTATCTAAGGATCATAGTATGTGGTATAACGATTAAATCTTCTATTGCCGCTCAACTCGAGAAAGCGCTACTAGCAATCACGGGCTTTATAATCTATGGGAAGATATGACAGGGGTACTATTCTCAGACAATGATTTGAATTTCCAAATGCTAAGGAGGCTACCAAAATTCTAGAGACCAGACCACCATCTTATTTCAACATAAACAGAATGAATGTTTACGTTAGGCCTTCAAGAGCCATCACATACTATGGTGAGAGATTTTGTATCACTCTTTAGAAATACTAAATGATAACTCTAGGCATCAGCCCAAAACACCATCAATATTTAACTCATTCAAATGCTGTAACGAGAAACTTAACTTATCGGAGATCAATATTTCTCGTAAAGAGATTCCTCATTCCGATTGTTGCAGTGCCTCGACAAATGCATCCTTCAATAGAGGATTCGAAGCAGCTACTCGCTGAGCTGTGATGTCAAAATCCTTACCCGAGCTGGAAATAGAAAATCCATAAGGCGTAAGGACGCATAAAAAGAAAATAAAACTTACCACTGCAACGGCCTTGCTGAGAAATCCAAACTATTTTCTCAGAGGTCAAAGGATCCGTATTCTAGAATGTTCAAATTTCCAGTTTCTGATACGTATGTTTTAAGAGAAAGCTGATTTTGACTAGAATGTGCTCATTTAGTCCTGCTCTATTCGATATTTTCTATCTAGGCCTTTTTCGTAGATAAGAATAATATGAAAGATCTCGAGGAGTTGTTACATACGGATCAAAGACAACTCCACCAGCTTCGCTAACGATAACAGCACCAGCAGCCACATCCCTGAAGAGAGCACCCAAAAAGAGTAATTTATAGGATCATTATCACAATAAAAAAAATAAAAAAAACCTTAAATTCTTACCAAGGGCCTCCAAATCCGACTAAGTAGAACAGATCAAGCCTCCCACATGCAATCCCGCAAAGATCTAAAGCACAAGAGCCACTCATCCGAAGTGACCTAACCTGACCAAGCCGGAACAGACTCTCAGATATAGGTAAATGAAAGAAATGGTTAAATCATTGTTATGGAGACAAATAAGCTACCTTGAAGAGTAAGCTATTGATCGTAGTAGTAGAGGCATCCACAATAGATTTTTCATGGGTTGCAACCACCTGTTTGTACAGTTTAGACGAAAATGGATTACCTCACTGCAGATAAAATGTTGGAACACTAATTTTCTAACGGTTGCAACTTCAGATGCAACGACACTAATACATAAAGAGAACAAGCAAAAGCAAGTACAGATGTCATCGATCAGGTGCATTATGTCCTCTGTATAGGTTCCAATTCCACCAAGGGGGAGTTTACTTTGGGTGACAGTGACAGTGACAGTGACAGGATGAGATAGATTAAAATAGATTAGGCTAATCAACCCCATATTTGATGGATTGATTAATTTTGAGCTTTGTTTGATGATCAAACTCTTCAAATACTCAATCATATGCATTATCTATCCTATCAAGCCACACAGAGTAAATGCTCTCTATATAATTGAATATATACTTGCTCGCCAACTGAACTGCTGTTAAACAGAGTGATTAACAGATTACCTCTGCTGCAAGTAGGGATTTCAGGAGCTCATCTTGAGAAGAGACTGCACATAAAAATTATTGCGGCAGGGATCAGAAAATCCATACATGAATACACAATAATAACACATACAGATTGAAGAAGATCTCACCTTTGATGGGTTTCCCATTGAGAAAAGCACCTTTGCCACGAATTGCAGTGAAAAGCTACACTATGAAACCATGATTTATTATCTCCTACTAAAACGGAAATTCTGCCAAAATAGGCTATATAAGCTTTTAATGTTTAATGAAGCACACATTTAAGTATCAGATAGAAAAGAAAAAAACACATAAATGGAATTAGATAATAAATCTCCATTTGCTAATTATATGTGCAATCATCAGTTGGGGTAAATATGATATATGACTATCTGGGATAAAGATGAGCAAAATAAAGTAGCTATGTATATAAGTTAAATTGTTTGAACTATGTCTCCTTATATATAGAAAATTCAAGGGACTATGAAATCAATTCAGAGGATTTTGTTGGACATACAAAAGCAACGGTAGCAGATATAATCCATGTTGAATGATACTTGAAAGTGGTAGAATCTACCTCATCCATAACTGGATTATAGACTACGCCAACTGTTGGAATCCGTCCAATTGTCAGTCCAATTGATACACACACAAACGGGTACCTGCAATACCTCGAGTTAAGAACTTATGAGATCGGTAAGTAAAAAATATATAATTAAATAAGGAGTAAAATGGTTAGGTACTAGCCCGTGAACAAAGTTCATAGTTCCATCTACAGGATCAATAATCCAAGTTGGTTCATCAGTCAACTCTACAGTGCCACAAGCAGCAGCAGTTTCTTCCCCAATGAACTAAATTTAACAAAGCTCAATATCAGATATAAGATGCAGTATGGACTATGGAGAGGAATCCAACTTGAAAAACACCACTAAAACTAGGAATAATGCAAAAGGACCTTATGGTCAGGGTACTGTTCCTTGAGCAAATTGAATACGAGTTCTTCACATTTTTTATCAGTCTCTGTGACCAAATCTACCTGCAGGAGAAACAGTGGGCAGTATGTATCAGCTAATAACACTATCTGAAGCAAATGGAACCTCATCATCCATCAAGATTATCGACATTTTGTTATCCCTAACTATTTCGAAGGTAATTTGGTTTCTCATAATCATTTTATAGCATTGACACACATGTCATTTTACTTCACTATTTCTTACGACACGCGTAACCTTACTCTCTTATCTCCATCAATTATCTATTATCATCAAACTCTTGAAGACGGTTCATCATCCAAGCAATGAGAGTCTTTTCATTTATATAGCCACTGAGACAAAACATCATGGAAAGAGCTTGGAAATGTAATCTGGGCAATGAAAAGGTATAGAAGCAATATTCAACCTTGTGAGTGATAGCACAATTTTTTTTGTCATTATCAATACATATGTTTACATGGATTACTAAATCCCCATAGAAGGTACTCATTGATCAACCCCTACCCTCATACACAAGGAAGATTGAAAGAAGGCATAAAGCAAGAAGTCCAACTCCCAAATTTACTCACAAAGGACTGATGCTTCTTGAACATAAGTATTCATAACAAAATGTAAGCAATTAGAATACAATAAAAATAAAAATAAATTACAAAAGCTAACAATTATACCTCGCCTTTGTGCTCCACCTTTTTTGTCCCATAGAATGCAGAACGGATTTTCTGTTACCCCATAAATCAAAAATATAAATTGAGATATTTACAGAAGATTGCATCAATGACGCAAAAAGCTGATCAAATTAGTGCGCGGAAGACGGCAAGAGAAACTGGAATAGAGCAGCAGTAAGTAAGGTTAGGAGATGAGAGAGAAGTGGAGAAGGCCACCTCTCCAGCTTGCTTAGCAGCTTCCACTGCTGTAGCCAAAAAATCCTCCGGTGTACCTGAAACCGACGAATCCCATCATCAACAAAAAGCATCCACGCAGTTAACGTGTGCTTGTGTTTGTGTGCGAAAATATAAAGTAAAGATATGGATGGTTTCTTGCCCTTGTGTGCCATTGTTTCTGGAAAAATAGGTAATGCAAAAATTATTTGGATATAAACTATTGGGATTGTGCCCTAACAACAACTATAATGTTGCCTCGATACTGTATATAAAGCATCTGGCTATATAGTAGCAGTACTCCTTCCGTCCCCATATATATATATATATATATGAGAAGAGGAGTGACACGCAATTTCTTATTAAGATAAAATAGAAGAAAATGAGAAAAATAGGTAGAACGTAGAAAAAGTAATAATAAAATGAAGGTGAATAAATAATTTTGATAATATAATCTTTCTACTTAAAGTAAGTACGTATGTATGAGGGACGTCCCAAACGAGTAATAACCACACATATATAGAGGACGAAAGGAGTATAAAACAAATTAAAATATATTTTGTTCTAGATGATTAAAATCAATTGAAAATACTTATAAAAAAGTCGATTGAGAATTACTCAAAAGAATGTGACTTCTTTTTATAAGGGTTAATGTCACTTAAATACACTACCTTTGGTCAAACTTCCACAACTTTTCAATTATCCACCAAAATACATGACCTTTTCAGTTCGTCCGATTTTTCCAGTTTGAGCTCCGGCGAATTGCTAATCTGACGTGGATAAAATGTCTTAGTTTATTTAATTTGTACCGCTGATGCGGCAATGAAATGATGCCGTTTTAGATAAAACGGCGTCATTTGTTTACAATGTCATCATAGAGGTTAAGTAGTTAGGATATCACAAATGGAATTGTATTGCATATAAAATCCTTGGAACTTTTACATTTATGGATTTGAAAGACGATGATGATGTGATGGGAATGGTTAGTAATTTAAGTAAAAAATCAAGATGTTTTAGTTTTATGTAGATGAAGGTTTGAGAGAGGGTGAAGGAGATGAATGGTCAGATTTTGTAGAAGTTGAGGTTATTCAAATAGGAACGGGAAAGGGTGTTGGTGAAGAGGTTGTAGGTGCTGGAAAACAGGAAAAAGGTAAAGTAGGTGAAAAAGTTGGTGGAACTTCCAATTCCAACGGTAGTGATACAGCAGCTAAGGTAAAAGGTATGGGTAAGGGGAAAAAGAATTAGAGTTGTTGTGAGGAAAGAGGGTAAGGGAAGTAAGGGAAATGTCAAAGGAAGTGAAATAGTTGTTAATATGAAGGAGAAGAACAAACAGGAATATAAGGATGATTCTGACTCTTCTAATATGTCATGGGATGACTCAGATGAGGAGGCATTTTTGACTGATGACAGTCTTGGTGATGATGAATTGGGTAATGGGGATGATGAATACGAAGAAGCAAGGTAGAACATCAGGCAAGATGAGATGAGGCTTACTGAAATAGAAAATGATGTCACTGGTGACCTTAGTTTAGAGGTTATTTCTGAACTGCAGAGAGATAAGAGAGAGGAAATGTTATCTGACTGTGTGAATTCTGATTCTGAAGTGAACTCTGATTCCAGTGAGGCTGAAGATTATTTCAATTTTGAGAAAAAAAGAAGTTGAAAGGTTAGATATGATCCTAAGTGTAACCACAAAAAATTGGAGTTGTGTCTAGGTTTGAGATTTGAAAATGGCTTTCAGTGTAAACAAGCACTCAAAACTTGGGCCATCTTAAAAGGGCATCCAATTCATTTTAGGAGGGTTTCAAAGAATCAGTTATAGGCTTTTTGTGATCCTTCGTGCCCATGGAAGTTATTTGGTAGTATAGTAAGGAGTGAAGCTACATTTGAAATTAAGAAGCTGTATGGACCACATGACTGTCCCTTTCAAATTAGAAACAAGCGGGCAGATTATAAGTGGATAGGTAGAGAATACATGAATTTGTTCAGAGTTAGGCCAGACATGACTGTAGCAGAGCTGGAAGTTGATGTGAATCAGAAATATCATCTGAAAGTGTCAAGGGGCAGATTAAATAGGGCTAAGCATCATGCATTTGAGTTACTCAAGGGGACAGTAAGACAACACTACCATTGACTTAGGTCTTACTTATCTGAATTGTTGAGAGTAGACAGAGAGGGCAGGTTTGAACTGAAAGTGGGAGATGGGACAACATTCCAGGGGTTGTACATTGGTTTAGCACTTTAAGGAAGGAATTCATGTAAGGCTGTAGAAAGATAATTGGGCTAGGTGGGTATTTTTTAAAGACATATCTTGGAGGCCAACTTCTTTGTGCTACTGGTAAGGATGGGAACAATCAGATGCTCCCTATAGCTTGGGTTGTTGCTGAAGTAGAAAATGAAGAATGTTGGACTTGGTTTGTTAAAATTTTTCTTGAAGAATTAGGAGTGACAGATGGGCAAGGCCTTACCTTCATCAATGATCAACAGAAGGTTTTAATATCTAAGGCTTGTTTTTTATATATATCTGAGGCTAATTCCATTTAATATCTAAGGCTCTTTATTTTGCTGCAGGGATTACTTAATGCAGTGAAAGCTCTGGCCCCTTTTGCAGAACACAGGAATTGTGCCAGACATGTTTATTGCAATTAGAAGAAACAATTCAAAGGCTACATTGAAGATTTTTTTTTGGAAGGCTGTGAGATGTACCTATAAAGAGGCATGGAATGGGGCAGTTGAAGAGATGAAATTGGAAAATACCAGGGCCTATGAGAACTTCATCGAAAGAGACCTAACCAAATTCTGTAAGGCCTTTGTTTCTACCCATTATGTATCTGATATGGTTGATAATAATGTCTCTGAGACCTTTAATGGATACATAGTGAGGGCTAGAGCAAAACATCTAATTCACATGTTAGAGGACATTAGATCTGCTTTAAGAGAGATACAATATGTGAAGTAAGAAATGATTAAGAAAGTGAATGATAAAATATGCCCTAACATCAGGAAGAAGATTGAAAAACTTAAGCATGAGAGTAGCTTCTGTAGTGCAAGTTTAGGCATAGATGGTTCATTTGAAGTGAAGCATTTGATTTGAAGGGACTGCTTCATTGTCAATCTAGCAAGTAGAAAGTATTCTTGTAGAATGTGGGATATAACATGAATTCCTTGTATCCGTGGGCTTAGTGCAATACACTTTATGAGGCATGACCCTGCAGATTATGTGCATGCTTGTTTCACCATTGATGTGTATAAAAAAGCATACTCATTTGGCTTGCAAGCCATCAATGGTGAAAGAATGTGGCCCAAGGGTATTGGGTACCCCATTGAGCCACCTAAGGTCCGCAAAATGCCTGGTAGGCCAAAAAAGAAGAGAAGAAAAAACAAAGATGAGATAGATCCTGCAAATCCTAACAAGTTGAGAACTGGAATTGTGATGACCTGCCGAAACTGCAACCAACAAGGGCACTTTTGCGATTTAAAATCTGCTTCATTGTTTGAAAATTTGCTTAATTTATTGTTATAAGTGCACTTTTGGCTGTTTTATCTCTTCACTTATTGATTTTTTTATTCTCATTGCAACACCATAACAAAATTTGAAACATAATTTACAGCTAGACATTATGCAGTGCTTCTATATTCCGTCGTTAATATTCATACAAAATGGGATAGAAAGCAAGATACCTAAATCACTTACATCAGATTCATACTACAAGCTTCATTCAACTAGAATATTAGTTCATTCACCAACACAACACATGCCATTACTACACATACTACAAGCCACCTTGAACTAAATTCTAGGCTTTAACTACAGAAACCCAAAAAAAAACACTACACATGCCAATACTATATGCATCATCACTACCTTCTTCTTCAATTGTTTCTCCTCAGCTTTCAATTCTCTGATTACAGTGTCAAGCTCTTTCATTTTTTCTTCATATACTTCATTTTGCTTGTTCACTCTTGAATACATTTCAATCCACATATTCAACTTGTCTCTCTCTTCTTGTCCATTCAATGAATTAACATCTTCAACTTGTGGTGGCCTCCAAGGATCAACCCATTTGAAGATTTCACATTGAAATCCCTAAAAACTAACAAAACAGAATGCATTTCTCAATTAATTCCACCAATATCGCACAACAAAGTCCACTCTGCAAACAATCAAAAATTAACTCTTTAACCTATGATAAAATGAGTGGTGAGCTAACCCTTTCTTTAGGACACCGCAAGAAGCGACGGTATGGGCTTTCGACGGAGTATGTATCCAAGTGGGGCCATAATTCACATCTACAAATTGGATGGCGAGCCTGTGCCGCCCGAACATACGAATCAACAGACTACGATGACGACATTTCGGATAGGGCAGCAATTTTCTCGGCGTTCTTCTCCAATTTTCTTCCTCTGTGGCTCATGCTCAATTCTCTGCAATGAAATTCACAAAACCCTAAAGTCAAAGTCTATTTGAAGTGTAATTCTAACAAAATGACGTCATTTTTGGATGTATAAAATGACATAGTTTTGCTCGCCGGAAAAACTTAATGGCAACACACGCCCGGCGTCCACGTGTAATCCACGTCGGATCCAATTGGGGGAAAATTGAATTTTGTGGAAAAATCGGACGTACTGAAAATGTCATGTATTTTGGCGGATAATTGAAAAGTTGTGGAAAGAATGGAAGTTTGACCAAATGTGGTGTATTTTAGTGACATTAACCCTTTTTATAATTTGTGTAAAAAAGACGTACAATTAGAACATCCCTAATGGGGTGGTAATGTGGGAATTTGGGTTCGGGTTTTCGGGTATGGATAGAAATACTCAAACCTAAACGGGTTTTTGTGTCCAAAACCCAAAAAATTCGAGTTTGGGTTCGGGTAGTGAGATTCGAAAATTTTGGGTATCGAGTATACCCTAACCCAAAAAATTTACCCGAAAACCCAAAATTTATATTTAAATTAATTAATAAAAATAATAAATAATAAGGAGTACTAATTAATAAATAAAATAATCAAGAAAAATAGTTAGTGTTAAACCCCTAAAATAAGATTCATAATTCTAGCCATTTTTAATAAGATTTGACAATTATACCTTAATGAAAATAAAAATAATAAACTAACCTAAAAAAGAAAAGGAAAAATGAGAAGAAAATTCATAAACTAGTAATTAAAATATTCACCCCATTGTTATTCTACAAACTTCCCAATATGTTCTTCAAATTGCGCACCACAAAACTCGCAAAACCCAAATTCCACCACCACCTTCTATCCCACCACCCTCTAATTAAGACGCCGACAGCTACACACATCCTCAGCCTCGACCGCCCTTTCGCCGCCGCCCCACCTCCAACGTCGGTACTACCATCGAAGTCATGCGTTTGCCGCCCGTGTATGCCGAAAACAGAGCATTGGACTGTGCCTGCTAAACGACAGCAAGTTGTCAACAACGCTACCTTTAAGCAGCGCCCCACCATTCTTGGTGCTATGCAGAACGCCGAACACCATCTAAGTTCCTCTTTTTCATGATTGTACATGGAATATATATTTGTGTCTGCTCGTATCTGTGTATAATCGTGTTCGGTTGTGTTCGTATGTATTCATGACTAGTCGTGATTCACGATTCGTGGTTTTGACTAACGAATTGTGATGGTTACTCATGATTCGTTTCATGATCGTTATTCATGATTTGCGGGCGTGACACACGATTCGTGGTTTGAATATTGACGGAGAAATTTTGTATATCCTCTCCTTAAAAAACTTTCAATATTCTCGTCCAAAAAAACCTTCAAACGCCAGTGACTTTACGCTGGTCGAGAATTCGTTTGCAATTGTGTGAGTATATCGTGTTTTCTCAATTGTTTTTTTTTTTGTTTCTTTTTAGAAATTGTCGTTCCTTTCTATTGTTTTTTTCTTAATTAGTAATTACAATAATATAAGGGCAAAAATAACACTAGATACAAAAAAAGGGCTATTATTATACATTTTCTTTATTAGTGGTTATTTTAATCTTTTACTTATTAAAATGGCTATTTTAGTCACTCTCTCAAAATAGTTATATAAACAATTAACTTAGCAAGTTAACACTTTAGACTCTCATTTCTCTCCTTTTTTTTCTTTTTTTTTCTTTTTTTTTTTCATTTGATGTTTTTTTTTTTTGTATAAACATAATATCTTCATTAGCTAGCTATATGTATTATCTAAAATAGAAAAAAAAATATATATATATATATATATATATATATTTTTTTTTTTTTTCCTTCTAAATTTTCGGTGTTTTTTCAAGTATCCGAAACCCGAATAGGATACCCGAACGGGTATTTGGATACCAGAAAATATCTTCGGGTTCGAGTTCAAGTAGTGAATTTTTAGATTTTCGGGTTCGAGTACCCGAAAAATTCAGAATGGGTACCCGTACCGTATTGAATTCCCACCCTGGTGGTATCGCATAGGGATGGTAATTCGGTACGGGTCGGGTACTGTAGAGGGTAAATCTACAATTCAAGTTAGATCCGACTCATCCAACTAAATGAGTTGGATTGGCTGAACGGGTTGGGCACTAGCAACCTGTCAACACAAGCAACAAACGTAAGAGCCATTCAAGAGCACCGGTGGGGGTGTCCGGTGAAGGGCCTCCGACGCTCAAGTCAGTAGGGCAATAGAGTGATGCAAAAAAAGTAAATAAACTCAATTGAAATGATTAAGAGTTGAGAAAGATAATGCAAGATAGTTGAATAAGCCGATTGATCTGGTCTATCCGACTGAGATGGAGGAGATGGTCGTTCTTGCTAGTCCGGCTAGTTCGAACGATCGGAAACCTCTGCTTTAGGGAGTATGAGCGTGTTGAGAGAGTAGAGAGCGAAAGAGCACGAGTGGAGAGCGTGAGTGAATACGTGAGAGATAGGATGCCCCATGAGCAGGATGAGATGTATATCTATATATGACGGCTTAAGCCCTTAGGGTTTAAACCGTTCGTCCTTATCCGTTGGATCCACTCGTTCGTCTGTTGCGATTCTTGCGGAAAAGAGATGTGATTCTTGCGGAAAAGAGATCTTCCGTTGACTCATTCTCCAACCCTAATAGCAAGAGAATGTTGCTTGACTTGGTCAAGCGTGTAGATGAATCAATTCGCTTGGGTCGGACACCCTTGGGCCCAAAGTGGATACTGGGCTGTTATGCTTGGTCCAACTGATCGCGTTGGGCCAGTTGAATAATTTGGGCTGACGAATTTTGCCCACTACAGGTACCTGTCCCAAATTTTTCGGGTACCCGAACCCAAAAATTCAAAAATTCACTACCCAAACCCGAACCCAAAAATATTTTCGGGTATCCCATTCGGGTATTCGGATACCCGAAAAACCCAAAAATTTAGAAAGAAAAAATAATACTTTTTTTTCTGTTTTAAATAATAATACATATAGCTAGCTATTGAAGATATTATGTACATAATTGCATAATTAATAAAACATCAAATGGAAAAAAGAAAATAAATAAGAGTCTAAAGTGTTAACTTGCTAAGTTAATTATTTATTTAAATATTTTTTCTTAATTATTTTATTTACTAATTAGTACTAATATTTATTATTTTTAATTAATTTAAATATAAATTTTGGGTTTTCGGGATTCGGGATTTCGGGTAATTTTTTTTCGGATTCGAGTATACCCGATACCCGAATTCTTCAAATCTCACTACCCGAACCCAAACCCAAACCCGATTTTTTCGGGTTATGGGTACCCAAAAATCGGTTCGGGTTCAGGTACTTTTGTCCCTACCCGAAAACCTGAACCCAAATTACCATCCCACTATCGGACGTCGCGGAGTGCACCCGGGGCAATACCACCCCCCCCCCCCCCCCGCTGGCGCTACCAAGATCGCAGGGAGAGCAGCGCTCAAGCGCACCCACACCGATCCCTTCCTGTTGACGTCATATGACATCATCAGCAAGGCTATATTTTTTATTAAAAAATGAGATAAAAAAAATTTAAAAAATAAAATAAATTTGATTAGAGTCATTGACATCAAACGGCTACATCTCTCCCCCCCCCCCCCCCCCCACCTATAATCACCTCCAAATTCACACTTCTTCCACACCAAAAAATCTTATATTCACTCAATTCTCACACTATTCTACTCATTTTCTTCGTATTTCATCTCAAAACCTAAAACCCAAAAAATCGGGTTTGGGTTTGGGTTTGTGTAGTGATATTTGAAAATTTCGTATACCCGAACCCAAATTTTTTTTACCCGAAAACCCAAAATTTATACTTAAATTAATTAATAAAAATAATAAATAATACGGAGTACTAATTAATAAATAAAATAATTAAGAAAAAATAGTTATATAGACAAATAACTTAGCAAATTAACACTTTAGACTCTCATTTCTCTTTTTTTTTTCATTTGATGTTTTATTAACTATGCATATATACACATAATATCTTCATTAGCTAGCTATATGTATTATCTAAAATAGAATATATATAGATATATATATATATATATATATATATATATATATATATATATATATATATCCTTCTAAATTTTCGGGTTTTTTTCGGGTACCCGAAACCTGAATAGGATACCCGAACGAGTATTTGGATACCAGAAAATATCATCGAGTTCGAGTTTGGGTAGTGAATTTTTAGATTTTTGAGTTCGGATACCAAAAAAATTCAGGACGGGTACCCACACTGTACCAAATTCCCACCCCTAAGGTGGTATCGCTCGGTGCTCCGTCGCGGAGCCCGGGGAGATACCACCCCCCCCATACTGGCGCTACTAAGATCGCAGGGTAGAGGAGCGCTCAAGAGCACCCTCACCGATCCCTTCCTGCTAACATCATATGACGTTAGCAAGGCTATTTCTTTTATTAAAAAAAAAAATTAGGCAAAAAAATAAATAAATAAATAAATATAAATAAAATTTGATTAGAGTCATTGACCGACATCAAATGGCTACATCTCCTCCCCCACCTATAATTTTACCTCCAAATTCACACTTCTTCCACACCAAAAAAATTTCATATTCACTCAATTCTCACACTATTCTACTCATTTTCTTCGTATTTCATTCCAAAACCCGAAACCCAAAAAAATTCGGGTTTGGGTTCGGGTTTGGGCAGTGAGATTTGAAATTTCGGGTATCGAGTATACCCGAACCCGAAATTTTTTTACCCAAAAACCCAAATTTTATATTTAAATTAATTAATAAAAATAATAAATAATTAACTTAGCAAGTTAACACTTTAAACTCTCATTTCTCTTCTTCTTCTTTTTTTTTCATTTGATGTTTTATTAATTATGCAATTATGTATACATAATATCTTCATTAACTAGCTATATGTATAATCTAAAATAATATATATATATATATATATATATATATATATATTTATTTATTTATTTTTATTTTATTTTTTCCTTCTAAATTTTTAGATTTTTTTCGGGTACCCGAACGGGTATTTGGATACCTAAAAATATCTTCGGGTTCGAGTTCTAGTAGTTAATTTTTAGATTTTCGGGTTCGGGTACCTGAAAAATTTAGGACAAGTACCCGACCTGTACCAAATTCCCACCCCTAGGTGGTATCACTCGGGTGCTCCGTCGCGGAGCGCACCTGGGGCAATACCACCCCCCACTGGCACTACCAAGATCGCAGGGGAGAGGAGCGCTCAAGCGCACCCACACTGATCCCTTCTTGCTAACGTCATATGACGTCAGCAAGGCTATTTTTTTTTCAAAAAAATGATTTTTAGGCGAAAAAATAAAAACAAAATAAAATTTGATTAGAGTCATTGACATCAAACGGCTACATATCCTCCCCCACCTATAAATTCACCTTCAAATTCACACTTCTTGCACACCAAAAAATCTGATATTCACTCAATTCCCACACCATTCTACTCATTTTCTTCATATTTCATCCCAATTTTTTCACAAAAAAATAAATATGTCTTCAACATCAACCTCATCAAACTCTTCAAGCTCTTCCGATGACGTGACAATGCTCTACCAACAACTGCAACAAGGGTACCAATTTCTTCAAAAAGTGGAGGCACAAGACAAGAAGAAGGAGGCCCAACAGCCGAAGTGGCAAAGACAAGTTCAATACAAGTAATACATTGATCGAGATCGAGCAAGCGGTGCAGTACAATTGTTCAACGACTACTTTGTCGCGAATCCGGTCTACAATGCAACCATATTTTTCGCAGCCGATTTTGCATATTGAGGCAGATGTTCTTACGAATCGTGCAAGTCTTGAAAACTCACGACCTGTATTTCTAGCAACGATAAGATGCTGTCGGAAATGATGGTTTCACAACCATTTAGAAGTGCACTACCGCTATGCGTCAACTCGGGCAAGGCGGTTTGGCAGACCACCTCGACGAGTACTTGCGCATGGCAGAGACAATTGGGATAGAAGCGCTAAAATGTTTCTGTCAATCTATCGTTGAAATATTTTGAGGCCAGTACTTGAGGAAGCCCGCTCTTTCTGACTGTGCTCGATTGTTGGAGATGCACGAGTGCCATCACGGATTCTCAGGGATGCTAGGAAGCATCGATTGAATGCACTGGGCTTGAGGCAATGCCTGAAGGTGTGGAAGGCTCAATATACGCGCGGAGATAAGGGTCACCCAACGATCATCCTTGAAGCAGTCACCTCGCATGATCCCTAGATTTGGCACGTCTTTTTGGAGTGGCAGGCTCCAACAACGACTTCATGGTCCTCCACCAATCCGATGTTTTCATCGACGTTGTAAATGAGATTGCTCCTCCGATTCAATTCATGGCCAACGGTCAAGCATACAGCATGGGCTGCTACCTCGCCGACGGGATATACCCAAAGTGACATACTTTCATCTGTAGCCCAACAGCCGCAGTTGACCCAAAAGTTTCACATTTTAAAGTGAAGCAAGATTTGGCTCGCAAAGATGTTGAAAGAGCCTTTGGAGTACTTCAAATGCGTTGGGGAATTATCTAAGGGCCGTCACCACTGTATTTCCGCGATATTATGCAAGATGTTATGTATGTTTGCATCATCTTGCATAACATGATAATTGAGGATGAATGAGAGGCGGCGACTGATTGGGCTCCTTTTGAGGACGAGGCTTCAAGCTCTACCCAACCTAGGAATGGAGCAGTACATCGAGGAGCTCCAGATTCATTTTGGACTTACGTTGAGCGCACGTGTAGTCTTCGTGACTCGAACCGTCACGGACAACTCATTGGAGATTTGATCGAAGAATTATGGGCATGTAGAGTTGTTAAATTTAAATTTATGCATTTTTAATTAGATGTAATGTTATTTTTGAAATTCAATAAATAAAATAATGTTCAAAAAATTATTTTCTTAAGTTAAATTAAATAAATCAAATTTTTATTTAATTATCGAAATAAAAATTGAATTATATATATCGAAAATAAAAATTGAATTAAAAATCAAATAAAAATAAACATAAAAATCAAAATTAAAATTAGAAAAATAAAAAAATTTGGAGAGAAACCCAGTGCACTTGGGCAAAATATTTCGAGGCAATGACTCTTTTAGCCACTTTAAGATAGTTTTTACAATTTTTATCACTATGATAAAAAAAAAGTAACACAACTACCCAAATTTGATGTGGAGAGACAAAAATACATTCTTTCCTCTTATGACACATTTTTCCCCCTTATGACAACTTTCTCTCTCTCCACCTACTTTCTCTACTTCATTTTTTGTTTATTTGCAGATTTTATTTATTATTATTATTATTATTACTATTTTTCTTTTTTCTTTTTTTTAACTGTTAGAAAATACAAAATTTATATTTTTTACGAACAGTAAGGAGGTACGAATTTGTGAAATTCGTACCATATTTTGAATTGCTATTTTTTATAGTATGTGCAATATGTGTTTATTTGGAAGCATTTGCTTTTGCTGCTTCAGTATGGTTATTAGTAGAAACCCGAATGTGAAATTCGTACCAAAATTGACAATAATATCATATTCATTCAAGATTCAAATGCACAAAACAACTCCAATTTTGGTAATACGAATATGGTTTTTTAGTACGAAATGTGAAAATCGTACCAATAATTGAAATTCGTGCCATAAAGAAATAATTTTGAGATACAAACTTAAATTGATTGAATACAAACAAGCACAAAAAATACAAAATATCCAAATTTATGAAATTCTTACTATATTTCATTTATGCGTGATTGTAATATAGGTACGAATTTGTTAAATTCGAACTATATTTTAATTGTTTTCTTTAGTGTAATATGCAAGATGTGTTTGTTAAAACATTTTCTCTTGTTGCTTTCAACGAGGTACGAAATGTGAAATTCGTACAAAAATCGAATAATAATTTTATATTTACATAATTATTATATAGTTATTGATACGAATATGAGTCAATGCGTACCTATTTCCTGTAATATAGTACGAATTGTATAAATGAGTTTGAAGTTATTGTTACGAATATGAGATAATTCGTACCATTTACCTAGAGGTGCCCACCGGAACCGGAACCGAACCGGAACCATTAATTTTTAACCAGAACCGAACGGTTCTGGAACTGAACCGGAACCGACAGTTCCGAACCGTCCCGAGGAACCGGTGCAACCAACGGTTCCATTTCGGTTCCAAAAGTTTGGAACCGGGAACCGTCGGTTCGGTTCCCGTTCGGAACCGAAAAAACTGGCTTTTTATTTATTATTTTATGTTTCAATATTATACTTGTATTTGTATATTTAATTTATTTGATGTAACATTTGATTATTAATTAGTGTGTTACACTTTTTTATATGAAAATGTTTATATTTGTAAGGGTAAATAGTTTTATCATTTAATTTATAATTCACAAAATAAAGAAGACTAATACAAAAAATATCTTTAAATTAATAATATACAATGACTCGAGAACTCTTTGCCGTTCTTGCCTCGACGATGTCGGTCGAGCAAGCTTTTAGCAGCGGAGGGTACACTTTAGACGAAAGACGATCAACGATGACCCCGCAGAATCTTGAAGCTCAAGTATTGCTGAAGGACTACACTTTAGCCGAATCTCGTGAGCAAGAGAACAAATGAGATGAGGTCTTTGAACATGATCCAATCAGTATGACCGAAGCAAAAACCGACACCGATGCCTCTGAAGAAACGGATGATTTCAGCAATGATTTCGATTTCGACAATATGTAGTGTTCTATTAAAATGCTTAGACGAGTACTCTTTTTTCTCACTGAGATTTTAACTAAACTTGGCCCTTGGAATCAACATGTGATATCCAAGGGTTTAGGATTAATAAAAAATAAAAAAATTAAACAATCTCACTCTCTCAAGTATTTTTTTACATTTTATAATTTGAATTATCTTACAATTAAAATTAGATCGATAAACAACGAAGGATGAATCATAATCGAACTAAAAAAATTTGGTTCCTTTCCGGTTCGAACCGGAACCGCCAGTTCTAGGAACCGGAACCGGAACCGTGACTTTTCCGGTTTGGTTCCGGTTCCAGTCATCTTGGTACCGGAACCGCCGGTTCCGTTCCGGTTCCGGAACCGTGGGCACCTCTACATTTACCTATAATATATTACGAATTATGAGAAAACAACAGAAAAATGAATTACGAATTACGATTACCTATGATATATCACTAACTACGAATTCGTACCATCTATTTATCAAAAAAAAAGCAAAAAAGCTAGAAAAACTTCAAACTTTTGCAAGCATGTAATTGAAAAACATCAAAACCTTCAAATATAAAAATGTTGAAAATTTGTACCATCTATTTATCACAAAATGTGAAATTCGTACCAAAATTACTACCTCCGTTTTGTCAAATAGGCTACTATTTGTTTTTGGTAATTCTGGCACGCTTTTTCACGTTTCTTGATGATGGGTTTTAAATTGGATTTTTGAAGATTTTTTTTCTTTTACGGGATACCACGTAATATCCTAAAATTCTTTTAACTTAATTTAGTTAATAATTTTTTTTAGTATTAAAAAGAAAGAATATATTATAAGAAATAACTTAAATTTACAATAAAATAAGTGTGTTGTCTTATATGTATAATTATGAGCATAGCATATATAAAGAATTTTATTATCATTAGTTAATATATAGTATATACGTATATTTATGTATGAACTATTATGGTATAGTATATATTCCATCTATGTAATATAATATATACATATATATAAGTAGCTACGTGTGTGTGTAGTAATATATAGTATATATATATATATATATATATATATATATATATAATGGATATGCATGAAAGGCATAATAAAATATAATTATGTATCATATGGCCAACTTTTCTTCTGATATGAACACGGAATATATATATATCTCATAGAAAATACTTGATAGTCAAGTAATTTGGTAAAAATATCTTCTTAACTGCCAGCAAGTGTTTAAACTTTTACACGCTCATCTAACATTAAAATAGATGGGTGACTATTAGAAGCTAGTAACATGAGGTGTAGAACGCTACTTTTACACGTGTTAGATTCATGAGCATGTGTGCTCCTATAAATAGTTGACCGATGAACGTTTCTACTTCAAATACAAAACATACTTCCGGCTCATTACTTTACTAGTATAATAAAGAAGGATTATAGTCTATCAGTTTAGAGCTATTTTCGAGGTTGTTTCAGGTTATACGTGGGTCTAAAATGTTTTGGCATTGTTTTTAATGTTGTTTAAATTTTATGTTACAAATTGCAATTACCCATAAAAATGTTTTGTGTGTATATTCCAAGAAATGACTCTATGGATCGATCGAGATTATTGTTAGTATCATATATACTAATTTTGAATTGTGCGCACCCCGTTTACATACAATGCCTTGATCACGTCGTATGCTAACTAATGACAAATTTCTTGAGTTTCGACTCGGGTTTTTTCTGCAAGTACTGGGATTATTTAGGTTACGGCCCTGAACCCGGTCTAGATGAACCAAAGGTGATTTGTAGCCTTGGTTGAGTCCAAAAATGAACATCACACACCCCAAAATGATATTTGTATTTTCAAGAGTTGTTTTCTGCAAGCCTCTTGATATACTATGTATGGATAAATTGTCAGTTTTCAAAATGCTTG
This sequence comes from Mentha longifolia, assembly GCA_001642375.2. NCBI lineage: Eukaryota > Viridiplantae > Streptophyta > Magnoliopsida > Lamiales > Lamiaceae > Mentha > Mentha longifolia. Next base: position 17,540,515 of record CM038112.1, on the reverse strand, counting down.
TCAAAGGGGCATGGCCACTAAATACATCAAGTACTTAGCCCAAAACTTTTTCAAATGTTTTCAGGTCTGGAAGCAGGTGATGTGCAGCAAGGCTGAGGCTGGGGTTGTTGCAGGGTCTTATAAAGTTTTCGCTATGTTATTTTGCTTATAACTCTAATAACAAAACTACTAGTTTCTTTTAAAATAAATAAGTCGAGGGCGTCATCTTCCAACCCTCCAGTTATATAATATGGTTTCTTTATTTTCTAAACTTATTTCTCTCTTCCCATTTTACTTATTGTTGGATGGAGAGTGCCGTGTATCAGTTCCTTTTGGAAGCTCGAATTCCCACTCAATTATGGTTATCCCATTTTTCGAAGTGGATGCCGACTCCTCTAGTTTACTGAAAGCCGGTTTACCCCATCTTTTACTTTATGCAAGGTGGAGAATGTCATGCAATGGTTCCACTTGGACGCTCGATTTCCTACTCACTCTTGGTAATTCCAATGTGTCGTAGTAGATGACCGACTCCACTTGGCAACTTGACGTTGGTTTACTCCACCATTTTCTTTATAGTCTCAGATTATTTTTTTAGAGTACTCGTAAAATGTTTATATATTAATAATATCCCATTTCTTCCCCACTTCTTTAATCCAACCCCCGCCACACTCCGGTTCACAGGAATCGGGGCGTGACAGACTGTCAGAGTATCCCAAAAAGAAAAAAATCTTCAAAAATCTATTTTAAAACTCATTATCATGAAACGTGGAAAAACGTGTCAGAATTGCCAAAAACAAATGGTAGCCTATTCGACGAAATTGAGGGTAATATATGATTATTGGTACGAATATGAGACGGTTCGTACCAATTAGTTGTAGTAAAGTACAAATTGCATAAGTAAGTATGAAGTTATTGATACGAATATGAGTCAATTCGACCATTTACCAAAGATATATTACGAATTACGAGCAAACAACAGAAAAATGAATTACGAATTATGATTATCTATGATATATCACGAACTTCGAATTCGTATCATTTACCAAAAATATATTACGAATTACGAGAAAACAACAGAAAAATAAATTACGAATTACGATTACCTATAATATATCATGAACTACGAAGTCGTACCATCTATTTATCAGCAAACAACAAGAAAAACGAGAAAAATATCAAATTTTTGCACACAAAAAAAAAACTGAAAATAAAAAAACTGAAAATTTAAATTAAAAAAAGAGAGAAAAAAAAGAAAGAAAGAGAAAATAGTGTCATAAATAGAGAGAGAGGTGAGAAAAGAAAAAAAAAAAGAAAGAAAGAGAAAAGAGGTGAAAAAAAAAACGGAAAAACAAAAAAAAGAAAAAGAAAAAGGAAAAGAGTATAAAAAATAGAGAGATGTGAGAAGAGAGATAAGATGGAAGACAGAGAATAAAGGAGTAGATAGAAGAAAACATGGGGGGGGGGATGAGGGCACTTTTGTCACTTTCACATCAAATTTGAGTAGATTTGTTATTTTGTTATCCTAGTGTCAAATATTGTACCACTCTGGCCCATAGAAGTTAACTTATTTTCCTTTTTGATAGGTCCGTATTGACTCATTTCCCTTTTTTTTTTCTTTCTCTTATTACACTTTAACATTTCGTAATCAAATCTCATCATACACAATCTCTCAGCACGTATCCCAATATAATTTAAATTTTAAAAAATTTAATTATTATAACTTGCTCGTTTGTTCTCAGATTTTTATGTTTTTTATACCAAATTAAAGGTCTTGATACGATCTTTAATTTAAGATCAAACATGAATATGTTTTTATGCATATATGATGCTCTAGTTTTAAAATATATCTAAATGGATAAACCACATTACATTTTTAAACACAATGCACTTTATATCCCTAACATTTTCTCCTTAATTCATATGCAAAAAGTAAATAATTCAACTTTTATGGACCAGCGTGATATTTACTACTCCCTCCATTTTCTCTGACTTGACTTGTTTATTTATTATACGGATGATATATAATAATAAAAGTGACCAAATTAGAAAAAACAGATGAATATCTAAAAGTAGGTAAAAAGTGACATTTTCTCAATTTTTTTTTGTGGTTTGTGTCCCCCTAAAAAGTGAGGAGAAACCACTTTATAAAGCTACCATTGCGATTGCTCTTAGTTCCCGAACAATGTTTTATAAAATTGTGGAGCCACGTGAAAAAGGAAAAAGGAGATTGGACATTATGCAGCATATTACTGAAAATAGAAGTGGCCGTCTTTTAATTAGACGAATCTAAAATAAAAAGTGTAGTACTACCTCCATTTTGTGGAATTTGACCATTTTACTTTGTTGTTAACACGTTTTTTCACGCTTCTTGATAATAAATTTAAAATGGATTTTTGAAGATTTTTTTCATTTACGGGATACTACAATAGTCATAGTATCCCGTAAAAGAAAAAAATCTTCAAAAATCCATTTTAAAACTCATTATCAAGAAACGTGGAAAAACGTGCTAGCAATTGCTAAAAATAAAGGGGTCAAATTCACGAAATAGAGGGAGTATTTATTAACCGATGAAGTATTATTTTATTAATAACAACTCCCACCTGCTCTTCTTAAGGGTGACGTTTTTTTTTAATTTTCAATTTACTAGTATTATTCAGTTGTTCCTAAGTTGTTTTCCTCTACTCTTATTATTATTATTATTATTACGGAGTATTATTTTTCACTTAGTTGCGTTTTCATTTGTGAAAAATGAAATTAAAAAAAAATAAAAATAAATCTACCATTTTCTTCCTTTGTCCTTGCTCTCAATGATAAATATTTTTTGGGGATTGGACGAAAATTAATTCTTTGGCAACTCTATTCCAACAATTCACTTCAACTCTTCAAGTCATCATAATATTTCGTATTAAACTTTTTTCCACCTCAATATGATAAAATAAATAAATCATGATAAAGTATTTTATTATTCCTCAATTTCCTTTCTCATAAAAAAGAAGACAACCTTAAACAAACATCTTCATATCATTTCATGTGGTATCAAACACTATAATTGAAAAAAATTAAAAATAAAAATACTCCTATTTGTGAAAGCATAGAGTTTGTTTTTTTTTTTTTGAAGATAAAGTGAAAGCATATAGTAATACTACCTAGATGACTAGATCCCATTTATATTTATTAGGTCTCTTTTGCTTTTTAATTTTGTTCGACACGTTTTTTTACCAAAATCTAATACAGATTTTCAATGGGAAAACTTGTCGAAAAAAGTAAAAAAAACAAAAAAGATTAAATAAATGAGACGTATGCAGTAGTATATAACTTTATTGAAGAGCTCACACGAGTCTTGTGATTCGTGAGATTGAGTATGACTCTGACTCGTACCATCTCTCGAAACTTCCAACGATAGGAAAAAACCAAACCGTGTGTAAATGGTTCTGACTTTGCTTCAGCAAATGGATGGAATGCCGATTCTGCCGTTCGAGCTCGTCGAGGATATCCTCCGCCGCCTGCCGGTGAAATCGCTCAAGCGCTTCCGCGCCGTCGCCAAATCCTGGTGTGCTTTGATCGACTGCGAGAATTTCATCAAGCTGCACCTGCGACAGTCGCTGATTTCCACCTCCCACCGCAATCTGATCATCGGCGGCCTCGGCGTTTACAGCGTTGATCTGGAGGCGCTCGACGTGGCTCACGTCATCAAGCCGCCGTTTTATTACAAGAGCGTTAATGGGATCTCGAATTCCTGCAACGGGATAGTCCTTGTGATGAGCGATCCACCGGTGTTGTGGAATACCTTTTCGAGAGAGTACAGGGTTTTGCCCGACTGTAAGACTGACTTGGAAACCCCATTCGATTCGTACGGTAAGGTTGCGTATGGGTTCGGGTATGATTCGGTGGACGACGATTACAAGGTTGTTAGGGTTGCGGAATTTAGGGATAAGATAACCCATGTGTGGATGGTGTCGGAGACGAAGGTTTATGGATTAAGATCGAATTCATGGCGGAGAATCGAAGATTTCCCTTATCCACTGCCGTTCCTCAAGGGGAATTGGCGCGTGCACGTTAATGGAGCTATGCATACACTGGTGGGAGATCCCGATGATACTGACGCCGCCGTGATCATGGCTTTTAACCTGAGGACTGAGAAACATGACGCGATGATGATGCCCCGGGGTATCCGAATTCGGGGTGTCGATGTTAGTTTGGATGTGATTGATGGGTGCCTCTCTGTGGTTTGTACCAGTAGGTACAGAGTTGTGATTTGGGTGATGAAGGAGTACGGAGTGAGAGAATCTTGGGTAAAACTGCTTACGATTAGTCCCCCATTAATCGAGAAAAACGATTTCGTTAAGCCTTTGGTGTATTCGAGAGATGGGGCGAGGGTTCTGCTGAATTGCGATGATAAGAGGCTTCTTTGGTATGATTTAGAAACGAAACAAGTTGAAGATGTTGTTGTTGAAGGTTTGCCATTTGTATTTTATGCTGAAGTCTGCGTTGAGAGCCTTGTTACGCTTGATAATAGCCGCGGGGAGGAGAAGAAAAAGGTACAGCCGAAGGCGAGAAGGAAGGAAAATATGAGAAGCAAAAGGTGCAACCTTAATCATTATGTACATATATTGGCTGCCTGATTATTATACATGAATTAATGTACATGTATTTGCTGTCTGATTATAAAGGAATTTATATTGACTTGGGTTTACTTGTAAGATATCAAGTCAACTATAAAAAATACTTTCTTTTAGTCACTTGCAACCAACAGCCAATAGATAAGCAGTGGTTTTTCTAAGCTCTTTAATACAACAACATTACATGGTTTTTATTTGTTTGAGCTATTATATTTATAATTTTGGTTGTTATTGGTAAGAAAATTTCTCAATGCAATTCACATAGTACGAAATTATCTAAGCTGTTGCTATCATATTGGGGGCAGCATTCTAAAATTGACTCATCAGGAAAAAAATAAAACGTGACATACTGGTGCAATATCTACCTTATTAGTTTTCTTTTCTCAGGGTTGATGATTTCTTGTCTGAGGGGTTCAAGTTGGTTCTCTAACATAAAGACCAGAAGAACTAAAGAAGATCGGTCGCATCTGGCACCAAGGTATTGAATATCTCGATTCCATTATGGTTGAGATTCTTACTGTTGAGTATCTATATTTACTGAATTAACATTACGGGATGTGAGTGAATTGGTGAAGTCAACTTGATGCTACTTGTTTCTGTGTCCTTTTCATGGGTCCTCTTATCATCCTGGTAATAGTTTGAATGGGAGGGACAGTTCTATTTATAGAGCAAGGCATTTTGTCTTTTTGTGGAGTGGAAAAGTCTAAAGCTTATATTTTCTTGGCCTCTGTGAACCCGTCTTACCAAAAGAATACTTTTACTTTTTGTCGTTAATGTAGTGAGTTTATTTATGAATGCAAATATGCAATTGAACACCAGTATGTTCTTGTGGTTCTATGAAATTTCTTTTGTTCTTAAATTATTATAATGCTTTCATTCTCATTCTCTTACCCAAATTATTCTTCGGAAACTCCTTGAAATGTATCTTGAAGTGTTCAGTTTCCCATGCCTTGTGTAGTTGGAATTTATATAAACCGCCCTCTTGGGAGGTGTTGGTATAAGTGGTTGAACATGAAAATTCTTATTCAGTTCAAAACAATTATTAGGAAATGAACGCCCAGATGTGGCATTATGGTATAGCTTTGGTATGTAAGAACATTGATCATAAAAGTTAAATGAAATACGGTTTTTCCTTATCCTTTCCTAGAAGGTGAGTAATGTGGGATAAAGGATATTAGACGATGTGATTACTCGCAACTTACTATCCATGACGCATTGTTGTCTCTATCTGTAGTTCAGGTATTTAAAACCTATTTGCATTTTCTTTTTGCGTTGCTTCTCAAAACACTTGTGGTGTTTTTCCCTCCTTTCTGGAATCAGTTGTTGTTATATGGGTTACTTTGTATAGGTCAGTTGCAACAACGGTGAGTTATTAAAGGAGGAAAGTAAAGAGATTTGAACTTAGAAGATTCATTGATCAAGGAAATTATTGTTAATAGTATTTCACTAAGGTAAATAAGGAAAATAGTTCTTTTTTTTTAATATATATATATTTTTTTGTGTAATAAATCCTCTGGAAGATGTGCCGAAGGTTCAGATAGGTGCAGTGGAAGTAAATTGACTGTTCTTTCTCAGCTTGAAAATTTTCATCTCAAAGTTCTTTCTCATCCGCCTTACTTCTGCATCAGTGTTAGATTGGTATTCTTCTGATCTTGGTAATGGGCTATGAAGTCTACCAATTGCGGGGTTATTGAGTTCTTGAATTGATCTGTTTCCTATGCTGACAAATTCTTGAAATGCTTGGTTACATAAATTAGTTATCTGTACTCTAAGGGCTCCTTTGGTAGCTTTGTTAAAATAAACCAAGATAATTATAAAGTAAGTTAGAAGATAAGATAGTTATGGAAGATGGTTGTTTGGTAGACATAATTAAAAATCAAGATAAAATAATCAATTGTTTGGTAACCATGCTTATTTACTAGATTAAAATCCTAAATTACTTTTTTGTCCTTGATAGAATAACTAAATCACAGAAAACACATAATGGTACTATTCAAGCAGAACCCCATTTTAGATAATGTCTTCACCAAGCTGCCGCCGCCTCCCATATGAACCCTGTAACCCGCCGCCGCAGACGCAGAACATGCGAAATCAAATCCCTTCCTTCCTTTGATATTTCGCCCCCTTCCTATTAAACCCAGTTAGATAGATGGAGAGAGAGAGAGGGAAGAGTCATGGCAGCAAGATTAGTCACCCTCAGTCTCCGTTGGGGCGCTGCCGCAGCTCGGCATCAGCAGCGAGCTCTCCTGGCTCTCTTTCCTCAAGAACCCCTCCACCCCCTCGCTTCTCCCCCTCCCTCCTCCTCTTTCTACCGCCTGCTCCTCCTCTACCTGCACCACCGTCACCTGCGACTTCTCCGACGCCCACAACCATTGCCTCTTCCGTCGTGGGTAACCTCGCCGCCGAAAACTTCCACCTCGACGGGGAGAAGCTATTGTACTGGGGTAATTTGGGGTAGTGATTTTGCAATAGGTATTACTATTCAATATAGTTAAAAATATCGCAGGGGTAAGGCTGGTTGAATAAGCTGAAGGGGAATAGTAGTTTTTCATTGGGCCTCTTTATGAAAATGGGCCCATGAATTTATAAACATAGATACCAAATAGCTAGTCAAGCAAGATAAGTAAGCAAGCTTGGCCTTAACTAGGCTATCAAAGAGGGCCTAATAGTCTAATCACTGGCCTTGTGAGGAGAATTGTTTGGGCTATGTGGATGCAATCTTAAAACTGGACGTCTTACTTTCTTATAACATACATATGGATTGGTTGGTAACTATTCCTTATTGTTCGGATCTGCGAAAGGTGAACTTGAGAGGGACAAAGTGTCTGAGAAAGCACGAGTGACTGAAAATTCACAAAAGAGGAGAGCTTGATAACATATAATTGTTCACATGATAATTGAGTTACTTTTTCTTTTCGATGTTTATTCCTCTGCACTGTTAAATAACTGTGAGAATATGAAACTCTTGGGTTATGTGTTATCTCATTGAAACTCTCATTAGAAGAACATTACATCCTATTCTTCGTGATTCTTCTAGCCCAAGTAACCTTTTTTTTTTTCTTTTCTTACTATGCTGTTGCCGCTTTCCTTTTCTCCTCATTAGCAGTAAACAAGATACATCAGCCCTTTGGACTGGAATGCAACATTTGATTCTGTCAAATTCGTTTGAGTTCAGGAAGATCTGATGTCATGCGAGCTCATTTGATATCTAGCTATAATTTATTTATTGTAATTTTATGGTGCTGATATCTTCTGAATTAAATGTCTGTTAAGAGCCCCCCAGAAAAGCAATAAAGCATTTTATTTGTATGAATAGGATGCTGACGGACTCGGGTGAAGAAGAATAACAGGAAAGAGCTCACTCAATTCTTCTGTCAAACTGTTGCGTCCATGGTTCCTCCAATGCCAGCTATTCTGGTAGAGCCTATCAACCAGCAGCGCTCATGAATTATTTCATGTAGAAGAAGGATACAGTCGACCCTAATGGCCGCCTTCCCTTTAGCTGTTGGAAGATTTTAGCAAGTGATGCATCCAATTACAGCCCCATATCTACTTCTTTCAATGAAGGTAGACTTGCAGATTGAAACACAAACCAAAAGCCCCATTATCTACTTGCTTCTGAATTCCCGGTAGCCCTTTTGTTTCCGTATGCCTGTAAGTGATCCTTGCGGGTACTCAAAGCTGCAGTCGACTATAGCTGATAAGACTACTATGTATATTTATATGGGTATAAAACTAGGGCTTGTTTGTTAGGCAGTATGGGTAATAATGGATATGTATGATTGGTGATTTATACTATAACATATGTGTTGCCTATCCTATGTTTGCTTGGGTGTATTAGAAACCTAGCAATGAATGATCTACTGTTTGGTTGAAAGGAGTAAGTTGTTGTATTAAATTATATTTTTCTAATGTCTTTTACTTTCATTATTTCTCAGTTTTCAAAATAGATTATCTTTCTGTCTTCATCACTATGCTACTTTTTTTTGATCGGACATCACTATGCTTCTTGTTTTTCCCTGTCTTCTGCTAGATTATATTGATTAATATTAAACTTATGGAACTTGCTATATTTTTGTTTATTTAATTTTCTTTTAATTGTTTATTTTTATTATTAAAACACACAATGGAGTATTACAATCTAGTAGTATCTCCATATAAACAAGTAATCTGCAATCCCTCAATTATCAATATCATCTAGGATGTTAATTTAGCCCGAAATCCGCAGGTCGACCCGAGTAACTTGAGCCAAAACTGGGTTAGGGTTGAATATTTCTAACTCGAAACAAATTTCAACTCGAATGGCCCGAACCGAATAGCCCGAAACCCGATAGGGCTAGCCCGGAAACTTGGCGGGTTGGCCTGATAAACTGAAAGTTTTTATTAATTAAGTGTTAATTTTTATTACTTTGTTTCAAATATTAAAATTTATGTCTTGATTCAAATATTTGTGAAAAATATTACGATTTTCTATTATAAGTTGTATTCATCATAATATTTTCTATATTTTGTATTTCACCACATAACAAAAAATAATTAATATAATCATTAAAAGAAAAATATATTCACATCTCGTTGAGCTACTTATTATATTATGCAAGTTGGAGTAATATAATACGAAATAAAATGACTTCGATAGTATAACATGATTTATTTATTTTTACAAAATAATTGTTATAAAAAAATCGTCAACTTCTTGACCCGACGGGCTAGCCCGAGCCCCGAAGTTTAGGGTTAGGGTTGAAAATTTCTAGCCCGAAAAAAACTCAACCCGATTCAACCCGAACCGAATAACCCAAAATCTGACAGGGCCGACCCGAACCCGCTCGGGTTGGCCCGATTGATATCATCACATCTGCTTAAAAATCTCGCCCGAGTGTTAGGCGGTATCTTGCCGATCCTATTAAATGTTTAATCAGCTTAGTGCTTGTTTGGTAGAATCATGGGGATAAGAAATTTTTTCCTAGAAGAATAGTAAATCATGATATAAAACAAGATTGAATTTTAAATATGGATTGTGCTTCTTGTTTGGTAGGAGAGACTACAACATGATTAAAGAAATGAAATTACTAAATTATCCTTCTAAAAATGCAAAATTACAAACCCTAATTTTTCCCCCAATTACACCTTCCCCAATTTAATGGAGACACGTCCAAGGAGGTGCCGGCGGCTTGCCGAGATTCCGAGCTCCGCTTCCAGTGATTCTGCTGCGACGACGGCGAAGCTAGAGGGGTAGCTGAGTTACTGGCTTCAACATCAAGTTGAAATTAGGGCAAGCTCCTCTTTTCAGATGCTCCGAAGCCGTTCGCGATGGGTTCGACGCGGAAAATGCAGCATCGCAGAGAGTGCACTTGAGCTTCACTGCCTTCGGGCGGAGGCGCACCTGCTGAGGGCGACCACGGTGTGGGCGGGAGCCAGGCGAGAGGGCGGCGAAGGAAGCGACAGCACGGCGGAAGGTTGGAGGAGGAGACGGCGGCGCGGCGGAAGGTTGGAGAGGAGGTGGAAGGGTGAGGGAGGAGGCGGCGGCGCGGCGGAAGGTTGGAGGAGGAGATGGCGGAGCTGAAGGGTTGAGAACAAAGGGTATAATGAGGGTCTCTTCTACTGTTGAAGCATGAAATTCAAGTCAGGGGGGGAGGCCATGAAATAATTTCCCACTTGAACCCAGGGCCGCTCATTAAATCTCGGGCCCATCGGATATGTGTATCTGGGCTAGCAAACAGGAGATTAACCATGATATATGGTTATATCCTAGTTCAATCATGGGTTATCACCCCTATCAAACACACCCTTAGGTGCTAAACAACACCACATCGGTCCAATCAAGACAATGTTTAATCTGCTTAAGTACCAAACGATGCCACATCGGTCCAATCATCAAGGCCTAAATTGGCTATGCGGACTTTAAGCCGAATTTGGGCAATTGGACAAATGTCGTGCTAAAGTTATGAAAATTTATTGTAAATTAAAAAGTTTATGGAAAGAGGCTTTTTTTTTCTTTTTCTTTTTTGAAAACATGGAATTAGACTATTCACTCGGTCCCACTTGATATGTCATGTATTATTATTTTATACCACTCATTTGAATAAACAACATGTCATATTAAGTAGGTCATAGGGAGTATTATATTATGTGATGTTATTATCACTTTGGTATAAAATTATGAATAATATATATTTTTAAAGTTGGATAAAAAATAAATAAAATATGAACAATTTGAAAAAGAATCGCCAGTTTTGCCAGTTTGGAACTGGAACCAAACTAAACCAAAACCGCAATTCTAAACCGTAACCATAACTGTAGGGGGATGGTCGGTTCCGGTTCCTTTCGCCGAGAACCGGAACCATGACTGGGTCTAGGTCCACGTCTAATTTACCTATTTGGTGTAGGAGTAGGGGTGGTTTGTACGGGATGCCGGTTTTTTTGTGTAATACCGATACCGATACCGATACCGATACCGATCGGTATTGAATTTTCGATGCCGATGTCGATACCGAAGGTTTCGGTATACCGCATACCGGTATACCGAAAATTCGGCATTTGTTGAAATGAATGCCGATACCGTGCCGATGATTCGGTAATACCGAATCCGAACGGTAATACCGAAATACTAAAAAATACCTAAAAAAATCCTATTTAATTTTTGTTTCAATTTTATCTACCTACTAAAATACTAAATAATTAACAATTATTACTAATAAACAACTTTAATAATCCTCAACAACAAATACAAACAATATAATCCAACAACAACAACAAAAAATATATATTCAAACGTTTTAGCCGTACATTTTTCGTTATTAATTTTTATGATATAGACTCTTTTATATCATAGAGTCATATAAATATATATTCTTTTATATCATGTTTAATTATATTATATTATTCATAATATTTAATTTTTACGAATATTAGTGTTAGCATGATCATAAATTATTGCGAATTTCATGGAGTTATAGTTCATTAGTTCTCAATGTGTCGACGATTGACGTAGTTATGCCATATCTTGTGAAATCTTACTTAAATACAATTATCATGTTTGTTGATACTTGATATATACTTTTGTTAGAAATAAATAGTTTTTTCCTTAAGATATTTACCAAATTATATTAAATTATTCATAATATCTTATTTTACAAGCATTAACATTAGCATGATCATAAATCATTTCGAATTTCATAGAGTCATATAAAGATATACTCTTTTATATCATGTTTAATTACAATATATTATTCATAATATATAATTTTTACGAATATTAGCGTTAGCATGATCATAAATTATTGCGAATTTCATGGAGTTATAGTTCCTTAGTTCTCAATGTGTCGACGATTGACGTAGTTATGCCAAATCTTGTGAAATCTTACTTAAATATAATTATCATGTTTGTTGATACTTGATATATACTTTTGTTAGAAATAAAGAGTTTTTTCCTTAAGATATTTACCAAATTATATTAAATTATTCATAATGTCTTATTTTACAAGCATTAACATTAGCATGATCATAAATCATTTCGAATTTCATAGAGTCATATAAAGATATACTCTTTTATATTATGTTTAATTACAATATATTATTCATAATATATAATTTTTACGAATATTAGCGTTAGCATGATCATAAATTATTGCGAATTTCATGGAGTTATAGTTCCTTAGTTCTCAATGTGTCGACGATTGACGTAGTTATGCCAAATCTTGTGAAATCTTACTTAAATATAATTATCATGTTTGTTGATACTTGATATATACTTTTGTTAGAAATAAATAGTTTTTTCCTTAAGATATTTACCAAATTATATTAAATTATTCATAATATCTTATTTTACAAGCATTAGCATTAGCATGATCATAAATCATTTCGAATTTCATAGAGTCATATAAAGATGTACTCTTTTATATTATGTTTAATTACAATATATTATTCATAATATATAATTTTTACGAATATTAGCGTTAGCATGATCATAAATTACTGCGAATTTCATAGAGTTATAGTTCATTAGTTCTCAATGTGTTGACGATTGACATAGTTATGCCAAATCTTGAGAAATCTTACTTAAATACAATTAACATGTTTGTTGATACTTGATATATACCTTTGTTAGAAATAAATAATTTTTTCCTTAAGATATTTACCAAATTATATTAAATTATTCATAATATCTTATTTTACAAGCATTATCAATTTAGCATTAGCATGATGCTCATAAATCAATAGATATAATTAAAAAATTATAAGTCAATAAATACTTTTCAAAATTATATTTAAATTAGATTTTAATGATATATCATCTTTGTTAGATATATCATCTTGTATATTATTTAATGATATTAAAAACTTATAAAGGTTGTATTTAAATTTCAAATATAAAAATATTATAAATAAAAAATATATTAATTATCGGTAATGATCGGTATTTCTCGGTATACCGGATCTTCGGTATATACCGGATGGTCGGTATATACCAGAGGGTCGGTATTTACCGATAATTTCGGTATTGCCGCGGTACCGGTATTTTTTCAGTAATACCGCGGTATTACGAATTGTGATACCGGTACCGTGCCGAAACTTACCGGTACGGTATAAATACCGTACCGAAAATTCGGTATACCGAAATTTCGGCTTTTTCGATATTTTTTCGGCACGGTATCGTCGGTATTTTGGTATTTTGTCCCACCCCTATGTAGGAGTGAGCATTCTGTTATTTGATTTGTGTTTGGCTTGAAATAAAACCGAACCTAATTAAGCAAAATTTTAAAAGTACATTCAAATCAAACTAAAATTATTTGAGAAGCTGAATCAAATTGACCAAAATAATTTGTTGGTTATTTCGGTTAATTCAGCTATTCTAAATTTTTCATATCAATAACAAAGTCAAAGTAATAAATAAAAAATTTCAAGGAAAACAATAATTAATAAATAAATTATTATATTAAATAAAATAATTAAATAAATTTCATATTAAATAAAACAATCGAGAAGTATACATGCTGCAAACTTTATAATTTTTTTTAGAAATTAACTAAATCATCCAATATTAATTAAAGAAGATGTTTTCAATGTTTAGAAAGTACACAAATTGCCAACGACAAACATGAATTAAGAAAATAATGAGTGAATAATTTTTGAAAATTAAAAAACTAATACGATTAACATATAGTACATGAATATTTACAATTCAGTTTTTAGTCTTGTTCAATATTAAAAAAATAAATTGATCCAAATCAAAAAAACCTAAATAAAATAAAATCAAATTGGACCAAATCAAATATTTTAATATAATTTGTTGTTCAATTTTTGGAAAATTTACTTTGCTCTCGCCTAATTTAGTTTTGGTAGGCACAGGGAGTAAGAAAGCGCAAATTATCACAAAAGAAGTTTAACAGTTACAAACGCTCCCCTTCAAATCGAGTCATCAGAAAGCCGCCGGTACTCCCCACCACTGCCACCTCCGCCGCCGCCGCCCGTCGCTTTATCTCAATTATGGAGGGAGTTGGGGCCAGGTTCGGCCGATCTTCGACCCGTTATGGAGGCCCCGCTACCGTCTTCACTGGCCCGGTCCGCAAGTGGAAGAAGAAGTGGGTCAACGTGCCGCCGCCTAATTCCAACCATCATCATCACGCGGCGGCTAATGGAAGCACTAATGGAAGTAACGGCTCCTCCCACCTCCAGCTTTACAAGTGGGCGCCCATCGCTCCAAGCCAATCGAAAGACGCTAGCAACAATGATAGCGACGGCGGCGATAACGGTAATGCTGAAACCAAAAATTCAAGTAAAGACGACGATCTTGCGGCGGAGGAGCCCCCAAAGAGAAAATTCAAGTATATTCCGGTAATTCTTCGTTACTTGATTTAATCCTTTTTTTTTTTTGAAAGGTCAATCAATCATGTCTAGATCGTGTGTGCATTTGCCTGTGCTGGCTTAGGTATAGATTATTTTTTGTCGGCAGCTAAATTTAGGATATCGGATTCCATTTGGTGCTATTTATGGTTTTTTTTGGCGGTTTAGGGTTTTGTTTTGTATATCATGTTACTAATTGGGGATCCTGTAAAATTGTATATGCATATTCTCATGCTTTACAAGTGGAAGGTGAATTTGAAATTTATTATAACAACTGTGTTTCGGTTGTTTGAATATTTAATGGTGGATCTGGATTCCATCACTTTTGTTCCCAACGTTTTTTGGAATGATTCCACATCCTTCCCTGATAATACTCTCAACATATCAAATCTTTTTATCCATAGACAACCATGTGATACTTGCCAATGAGTTTCAGAAGGAAGTGTGAGATACTTATCTATAATTACTGTGGTTTGTTAAGGCAAATGAGTGTTCGAGGTGTAGAAATCTCACTGATAACAATGTCGAGAAACACGCTTCGACCAAGTCTTAGTCGCGAGTCTATAGAGCCCTTTACTCAAAATATACATATTGGTGTAGCAGAAAGTGAAAAGGTGTATACTCTTTTCGGCATTTACAAGCTGTGTGTTATTGAGTTCACTCATGTCAGTTGTCTAAAATTGTTCTTAGTTTAGTGCCTGGCATGCCTTTTACATGGTTTCTTCTACATCCCAGAAGTTAGGTTTACTGATTTTCTAAATAATTGGACAGCTTGTTGTGCTTGAAGAACAAAAAACTGAATCATCTGAGCAGATGGAGGATGAAATTAAGCCAAGTGAGGATAACTCAGATGCAATAGAGACAATGTCGAGGAGTGATGGAAAACCTGACATCAATGATGTACCCATGGATGAAAACCAGGTGAGCTAATGCATGTTTTCTCTCATCTTCTGCTCTTGTTGCTCATTGGGTTTTCTTTTGTTTATGGAATCTTTATATTTAAACCTCTTATTAGATGAGTACAAGAGGACTTGGTTTTCATAAATGGGAATATATTTTCTGGAAAACGATAGATAGAGCAGTAATTTTCCTACCCTTCAAAGGAATTGGCAGGAGTGTCTGTTCGAACTGTTTCCATTGATTAATTATAGATTAGTCATCTCACGTGGTGTTAACTTTGACTGATACATTTGATTGACATTACATATGATCAAACAAGCTTAAAATTGTTCAATCCATCAAAGTATGTGGTGAATTAGCCTATTGTTATTCCAAAGTTCCACTATTTTGGTAGTCTGCTGTTATATATCCAACATGTTACTTGAAAATTGTTTGACCTGTACTTGACGTCTAAACTGTTGATTTTCTCTGTATTAGGCTTCACCGAACAATCGTGAAGAAAGACAAGATTTGAATGAAAGCACCTTGGATTTGAGCTTGGGATTGAAGGCTCATGATGGTGAAAACGACTCCGACTCAAGAGCAGATCAAAGCAAAGATGAATAGCTTGAAATGGCTCCTTTTCAGAGGCATTGGTCTATAGATTCAAGCTAAGGTGCGGTGCACATGAGCAATCTAGCCTCTCGAATACAGTGTGTGTTCTTTCGGCTTGTTATGTTGCTTATGCCTAAGAAAGTAGATTCGAGTCAAAGTAAGGTTGTAATTTTAGATTTAATTGCTTCGCGATTGCATTTGTATGATCTCATCTCCTCGCAGATGAAATCGAGTATTTTTTCCCCTCGAATGATTAAATTAGAATTTTTAAGGCGCAGTTGTTGAGATTTATGTTAGGATTATGTAACGGGAACCACTCACCAGCTGGAATCTATAAATGATTTGAAGCTATTCACTGCTGAAAGCTTTCCCCCCCCCCTCTATTTCGTACTCTCTCCGTCTCGTTTAAGATGACACATTTCCTGAATATATGTGCTAGAAACTTGTCATCTTAAACGGGACGGAGGGAGTACTATTTTATGATTAAGCATGTATTTTGTTTAGTGTTGTAAAAGTTGCTCTCATTAGAAGAGTGAATATTTGACTCTAAATACAGTTGGTCTAAATATTTTTTAAATTCATTGTCAAAATTATTCAACCTTTGGAAAATATCAATTTGATGCGAGACACGAGCAAATTTCGCACATCAGAATAATGACATGCATTAAAAATAGTGATAATGGTGTAATACATTCACTTAATTTTTTATTTTTTTTATAAATATTTTTAGCACCAACTTAAAAACATAGTATACATTTTCCATTTGGTGAGACAAAAATACCCTTAATGAAGAGTTAATAAAAAATAATAATAATTCAAAAAAAAAAAAAAAAAAACACCTAACCCACTTCACAACAAAGTAGATCACATTCTTACCAACCTTTTTATTAGAACCCTTGCCGGCATAAAAAGTGCACATTTATTGCGAAATGGAGAGAGTATTACAGTATACAAGTTCAATAAGTAGCTACTGAATTGGTATTTTTCAAAGATGGAGACCATTTTAATTATGAGTCTAGAGTATGTTGACACTAAATAGTTATGTTTAACTTCTCGCAACGACATTTCAAGATAAGAGTAATAAAATTCAAGATAATTGACAATGGCCAATTATTGGGTATTATTTTTCCTCGATCATCCAAAATGCATTCAAGGATCAAAAGTCACTCACTGACAAATATGAACAGCACAATCAAAATAGCAGACAGCAAAAGATAAGTTATTATTGCACAAGTTGGTCAGTTCAAGCTCAAGTTTATCAATTCATAAACATGATTTTCGTCATCATTCCTTTGCTACAACAGCTTTGTCCTCGCTAAAATAATCGTGCCTGTAAAGCATGAAGAGAGTAATGAATTATCTGCCTTTACAAAAAAAATGACATTAGCAAACACAGATAGAGAAATGGCTTACTGAATTTTTCTGGTAAGCTGGTAAATGCCGGTGCCAGCCATTACAATGTTTACACTAAAGAGATTCCAGTTCTTCTGCAGCCCATCATCATATATGCAAATGCAGCACATATAGTTGTTACAAGGTTTGGTTATAAGTAGACGCAGGATAATAAAATGAATCAAATGGGAAGTCGACATGAAAAACACCTTATAATATAATTATAGGCAGCCAAAAGTTGCAAAAAAATAAAGCTAAACTTTATGCACTAGCAATGGCATGTTGTGCCACTGCTTAGTTGAACTTCAAAACCACAATCACATTAGTAATTAAGGACAAGATATGATGGAACTCTGAGAATCAATTACTGTGGTACTATAACCATTAAATCATTCAAGAAAAACATTTCACGAGAAATGGAGCTTGCAGGTGCATTGTGTGTGTGTGTGTGTGTGTGTGTTATTGCAGTTTAAATTTTTCTCTGAAGTCTGAACAATATATGCATAGCAACTCATCAACAGAGTCCACTCTGGTAAGCTAAGGATACCAGAAAGCATCTGATCGTAAAAAATAAACTTACAGGAGTAATAACAGTGCTGTAGCGTGACCAAATAACTCCAGTGGCTGTAACAGCTGAAAATGATCACACAAGATTAAACAAAATCAGTTTCACGAATGCCTATACAAGATCTTTCATTCCACTGCAAAAATAGAATGAAAAATAGCAAATTTGAATTAATAGAAAAAACAGATCAAATTACAGTAGTATATTAAATCTAATGTTTTGATGAGCCACAAAAGGTAGAACTAAGTAAGCTAACAAATTTGAGAGCAAGAATGATTATTAGTAAAACTCACCTATCTGTTGGGGATATGAAACTTTCTCAGGGGGTTTAGTTGAATCAGCCAGATTAGCAATGCTGATTCCCCATTTGAAGGTCGGTGCCCAGAAATGAACTTCATACAAAGCACAAAACAGTTCGTTCTCGATAAGTATATTTTTTAGGACGCTAATTCAAGCATAAATCATATATATATTCCATAATGGGACTCATAGAGAAGAAACAAAAAGTTCTGATAATTTCACATATATGATTACCAATATAGCATAAAACAACTCATCCAATATAAAACATAACTCATAAGTTATTAAGTCAACCCGTATAGAAGCAACTGTTACTAAGCATCAAAACAATCGATTCAAGAGCAAGGCATAAATTTATAAACATCTAAACAGAAAACTTCATAGGTAAAAGAACATAAGCAAACATGGGGTCGTATAAATATTTATTGATCACCAAAACATGTCTATTAAGACATATAGATTGGTTATTGTTCTGTAAATACCAACATTTATAAATCTGGCGAATATCTGAAAAACATACAAGATCAACTGTCAACTCTATTCTTTGTCTTAGTTAACTTTATTGGACAAGGGTAGATTGCTAGGAACTCTCCAACCAATGTGTAGTGTTACTTTTTATTGATTATAAGTTATAACTTGTTGGAAAACCCAAAGTCCCTAACTAATTTGGATTTAAGCAATTAATTGGGTGAGAATAGACCCATCTAAAGAGGTGGAATACGATTTATCCATCTCCTTGTAAGCAGAAAGTATACATAGCATGTACTTAATAATTGTCATATCAATACCAAATCCACTAATTTAAAAATATCAAACTAAACAAACTCATGATAAAATAAGCAAGTAACATGTCTATTATCTTTCTGGAAACTATCTAGTAGTAAGTCACATGGCCAGATTTCTTGAACCTTTTACTTAATTAAGGCTTCACCAAGGTACTGTGTTATTGATTTAATATGAATGCAAAAAAAGATTAAAACAAAAATATACCAGACAATATAATACATTAATGGATGAGCAAAATTCAACGGCTGTATGACTTTTTAGTCTGTCCCGCATACATGCTCACTTCAACATGACAAATCGACGTTTAAACTGAGAGAAAAAATTGGCTTTTATCACTTGACTATGATACGAAGAAACTTCAAGAATCCATAGAAGGTACATCCCATTTTCTTAGTTCTTTTTCTTAAGAGTATATCACAACACACACACACACACCCGAGATGACTCAAACTCCGGCCTATTAGAGTATTCGTCGTCAATTACATCCCATTTTGGAAGTAATTTGAGTTTGTGAAAATGAAATCTTCATCATTCCTTCTACATTGGTTTTTGAACAACCAAAGCCCCAGCTTCAATATTTAAAATCTTTAGTTACCTTCAAAACTGACAAGCGCAACACCATTGCAAAAGCAAATTCTGTTCTTAGCGAGAACAATCAGATTTCAACTTCACTTCCTACCGGGCAGAAAGATACAGAACTAAAGCAACAAATGAAAAATTAAGATGCTAAAATTTTCAATAATCTTATGATACAGAATTGGACTAACATTTAAACTTTTGAAAGGAAAACGAAATTCGATCCGGATAAAGAGAAAGGAAAACGAAATTCGATCCGGATAAAGAGGGCGAATCGGGAATGATTAATCATATTTGATAGGCAAAGAAGAAAGGAGAAGAGATTATAGAACTGACTGGTTTTAGGGCCAGCTGGGTGATTCCATAGAGCTTGCAATTTTGAAGTCGCCATTGATTCTCAGCTCTTTCCTTCCCTACGAGAGTATTTGCGTTGGCAGTAGTTGGAGAATAGCCACTTTACGCCTAATTTTTTATGTTTAGACGTACGCTTAGTTTCTTTTTTCTTTTTTGTTTTCTAAAGAGAATAGTCATTAGTCACGCTCGATTCATTTGGTTCTTAATATAGCGTCTTACCAATTGAGTTGCGCGTCATTGTTAAGAGGGTACATCTAGTTAGCGGAAGGGGATTTCGAAAATATGTAGTTATGGGTGATGCAACGACAATAGGTGTCGCCGATCAAGTGCGTGGGGCACGCGGCGGCAAAGATCATGAGATGGTATCACACCAAACTAAAGAAGCAGTAATCAAACGTATGGAGGTCAACATGAATAATTCGATGTTTATGTGGAAAGGGTATGCGAGATGAACAACCACCTACGCATATTAACTTACACTTTTAACACTATAATAATTTATTAATTTAAAATTATACTTTTTTTTTTTTTTGGTACGAAAGAACTTTTCCATATATCACATTCTCAACCACATGTACATGAACCTCAACACCCCAAACCCATCAAAATAAACAGACGAAGAAGAATCAGAAAAACAGACGTCTAACACTCATCTGAATCCACCACAACCCATAGACTCACCACATCCAACCTCACCTCAACAAACATCTTCCAATCTTCTTATCCTGGTGCCCACACCAAGCTATGAGCACTTTGCAATCATGTACAATCCTATCCACTGTATTCAGCCCCCCTTGCATCATCCTTTTGTTCTTTTCCCTCCAAATATGGTACACTAGAATTGAGACAAAACATCTATACAGCCTCTGCCTACCACTGTTAGTTGAGCATTGAGTTTGCAAAAAACTTTTCTCCTCCTGCCACAGAACTGGTGTCCTGCAAATACCCACACCTGCAGCTACTTCATTCCATATATTACCAGTAACCTCACACCCAAAAAATAAGTGATCAAGAGTCTCCAGTTCATGATAGTAGAAAGAACAAATAGGATCAACATGTACACTCATTCTTTGAAGATAACCACATGTAGGCAACCTGTCATGCATCAAAAGCCACAGGATAAACTTATACTTAGCAGGAATCACATTTTGACAAAGTAGTTTAGCCCACGGTTGTTTCACGGAGACTCCCACCAAGGCATTATACATCTGTTTTATGGAGAACTTTATCTTCCTCACCACTCATCTCCATGTTGAACTGTCTTGAGATACTCAATAGCCCCTAAGATCTTCTTAACCACCCATGATGCTTGTCTAGGAATCTTCAGATCCATCACACTCCTGTTCTTAATGTAGTAATCATATACCCAGTGAATCCATATTCTATCCTTCTTTTGAGACAAACACCAAAGTAACTTGCAAATAGCCGCCTTGTTCCAAATTTTCAAATTTATAACACTTAAACCCCCGGCATGCATAGGAAGCATAATAGTGTCCCAAGCAACTAGTGTTCTCCTAGAACTGACAGCCTTTCCATTCCATAAAAAAGTCATGCAAGCACTCTGAACTGCCATCAACACTTTTTGGGGCAAAACAAATATTTGACTCCAATAGTTTTGGATCCCCAGCAGAACTGATTTAATCAATTGCAACCTTCCTGCATATGATAAAAGCTTTGATGTCCAGCACTGTATTCTCTGCAAAATCTTATTGACAAGATGTTGACATTACAAGACACTCAACTTTTTAGAGAATAATGGAATTCCCAAGTATTTAAAGGGGAGTTGTCCTTCTACCATTCCAGTAACATTGAGGATATCAAGCTTAACATTGTCTGGGACTCCCCCAAAATAAACACAACTTTTTAACTGATTTGCTCTGAGTCCAGAAGCCGAAGAAAATAGCTCCAAAGCATGCATTAGGTGTTGCACAGATAGGAGATCTTCTTTAGCAAATAAAAGTAGGTCATCTGCAAAGCAGACATGGGTAATTCCCGATTTTCTGCACTTGGGATGAAACTTAAACTGTTTCTCCTTGTGTAACCCCAATAAATACCTATTTAAATGCATATAACAAAAAGGTATGGAGAGATAGGATCACCCTGCCTTATGCCTTTTTTAGCCACAAACGGCTCAGTTAGCTCTCCATTAACATTGATGGTATAAGTCACAGAAGTAAGACATACCATCACCCATTCTATGTATCTGTGTGGGAACCCCAGTTCTCTCAATATTTGTTCTACAAAAGGCCACTCAACAGAATCATATGCCTTTTGGATGTCCACCTTGACCATACAACGAGGGGATATATTCTTCCTGCCATAACCTGTAACCAATTCATGGCTTAATATGATGTTATCATAAATCAAACGGCCCTGCACAAAAGCTGATTAGCTACCACATATCAAAGAGTCCAATACCATCTTCAATATGTTAGCCAACACTTTAGAAATAATTTTGTACAGAATAGTACATCAAGCAAATAGGCCTATAATCTTTAACAAACATAGCATTTTCACACTTAGGTAATAAAGTGAGAAAAACTACATTTATCTCCCTGGGCAGAACCCTAGTATTGAAAAACTGTTGGATAGCCTGTGTCACATTTTCCCCAATTATTGTCCAACTTTTCTGAAAAAAATAAGTATTAAAGCCATCAATGCCTGGCGCCTTAGTTGGATTCATGCTGAACACAGTTTCCTTAATTTCCTGTTCAGTACATGCAGTATTTAAAATTACACTTTAAATACTAATAATAAAATATTTCTTAGTACTCGTGCCCAAAAACTATGAACCAAATCACACGGGGACTAAGGTATACAAGATAAACAACCACTTGCGCATATTAACAAATCTCGATTTTACTTCTGCTTGCTTATTGATAACTCTCGACCTTATTTTAGTTTTGAGTAAAAAAATTATCAATTTATTTTGTTTTTGAGCACATATACTCCCAGTTTTTATTTTAAAAGTCTGTTATTTATTTATGAGATTATTATTGGCAAATTATGCGGTATGATCGAAGTCACTCCAATTCATAGAAATGCTACTCTTCCATACTTTTAACTTTTGGACTGAATTTGCCACGTAACAAGTAAATGGAATAGTTAGCTGAATACTACTTACTAATATCAATTTAATATTGATTTTTTTTTTCTAGAGGGGCCTATTTAAAAAATAATTCTGTATTCCTATTTGACCAATGAATAAATTGAGAAAAAAACAATAGTGAGAATACCCAAAAGTAGCCAATATAATAAAATAAAAGTTAATTTTAGTCAACCATAAAACAATAGCCTAATTATAATCACTTTATATATTTTATGATATTTATGCCCTTCTACCCTAATAATAATTAATTTAAAATATGCATTGTATCGGGTGGGAGAAAAGAAACGCAGAACTGCACAAGGTATAGAGAAACTTAGAAACAATGAAGAACATCTCGCAACTTCCACACATGGTGATTTAGTATTTCGGCGACAAAACCTTGACGTAAGTCTCAGCAGCAAATAAGGTATCCACGAATCAATATTTTATCTCTCTCTCTCTCCTGAAAAATCAATCGAACTCGTCGGCCACTTCCTCTGCCACCGCCTAGCTCTGCCTCTGCCACCGCCTAGCTCTGCCGCTTCCGCCGCTTCGATTTTGAGAATCTTCTCCCTCTCTCTTTCATCGCTTGCTGCATACGCGTCCCTCTCTCTCACGCAACCACATTTGTCTGCATTAGCCTTCAGATTCTGGTGGTTGTCTCACTAACGATGAAGGTTGTACGAATTCACGGTTACTCGTGTTCGTGTGCATGATCAATCCTTATTTTGCTCGTGTTCATGTGCACGAACACAAGCGAAAATAATCGTAAAGTCCGGTCGTGCACACGAACACGAATAAAACGAGCGTGTTCGTGTACACGAACACGAGAAACCGTAAAATCGTGTAACCCTCGTATTTTTGGTTTTGCTGAGGCGGCGACGACGACAAGCGCCGTTGAGAGATTTTCGAGATGTAGTGACGGCAGCGCGAAGGGGGTGGGGTGGGGCGAGAATGAGGAAAGAGACGAAGGACGGTGGTTGCAGCTGGTGTTGGCGTAAATTTGCAAAAAAAAAAAAGATAGGGAGCAAGGAAGGGAGATAGAGAGAGAAAGAAAAAGAGAACGGTATTGAGATGGTTTGTGGCAGCAGCAGTGGCGGTTGGACAGAGGTGGAAGGCGAGAACTGAAGAGAGAAAGAGAAGCAGTGGCGGTGGCGGAGATTGATGACGGCGGCGGTGGTTGGAAGTGAGAGAGAGAGAGGGGTATCTCATGAGATGAGGGTGGGGGGCGGATGTTGAGGTAGAGTTTAGGTTTTTATTTTAATTTTCTATTGAATTTCATTAAGGGTATAAGGGCATTTGTTTTGGGGGAATGGGGAAAGGGAAAGGGAATTAAAAGTTATAATCCCTTTGTTGCTGTTTGGTGGGTGTTTTTCAATCATTCCCTTTCTCCATTTTGGGGGTTTTGATTCTCTTAATTTTCCATTTTTCATTCCCCTCGAATTACTCGGGAATTTCATTCCCTTTCCCCTTCTCAAACCCCTCTCTCTCACTCTCTCACCCGAGATCTCTCCCAGTCTCGTTCTCATCCCTCTTTCCCGGCGTCGGGTCGCCCTTCAAATACACCACTGTCGCTGTTCAATAGCAGAGTATGGCACCGCCTCTGCCCTCTCCTCGTCTCACGCTGCGCCATCAGCGTCACACCTCCTGGGCAGCCCCGCTACGCCTTCATCATCGGCGCTTGTCTACGAGGTGAGCTCTCCCCGATTTTCTGACTCTCTCTTTCTCTCCTTTTAATTCATATAGTACGAGCTCACCCCAATTTCTGACTCTCTCTTTCAGTTTTTTCAATCATGGCGATATTGTCACCGGTCTCAAAACCACCATGGCTCCGTCGATAGCAACAGGGGACCAGTGATACAAAAACCCTAGAGAGTGCTTGCTGATTTAGGTAACGCTTTCTATCTTATTCATTAGCTTTCTTGTTTGAAATAGAAAATGAAGATTAGAAGAAAATGAATAGCATGATTATTTGACTTCTAATAATGAGTTTGTATCCTATATTGCAGTTTGATTTATACAACATTATGAGTTTGTATTCTATATTGCTATATTTGATTGTTTTACTTCTAATAATGAGAGTGATTTTGTGTTTTTCTTATGTTTGTCTAATTCTTACTGTATGAATAACTAAAGTGCATTGTTAAGTGGCTATAGTAAAAAAAAGAAAAATTGCACTTGAGAGCAGAACAACATATAAAGCATCAAGTATCTTTGCACCAAAGACATGGAAAGAGTTTCTGTAATTATTGCCATGATGATTAGGATCAATGCTTCATCGTTTTGGTCAGATTTTTGTTTCATTTTCTATAAATTTTGTTCAGTTAGCTTATTGCCACTGAGATGTAGTGTGTTTGTCCTTTATTAGCATTTTCTATTTAGACTTGTTTGCATAAGCATGCTTCATGCGCAGCTGCTGCAACTATCTAGGAGAAAGGCATCAGTCTTGCATTTTAGCATTATTTTGGGCATACATGCTTCTGAAAATAAATTATTACGGAGTATTAGCTATGAACATTAGAGAAGTTTCTAGCAAATTTTTGGGCATTATTTGTTAGGACTCTTTCTTTTTGCACACTTCTTCTTTGATTTCAGTATGTAGCATTTTGAAGATATGGTAAGTCTCTCTAAGTTTTATTTGTTAAAATATATAGAAAATTCATTGCAAGGCTCCTGTGTAAGAATAGAGAAAATAAGTTTCGCATCTTGATGGGAAATTACAAGATGTATACATGTGCATGCTCTATTTTATTAAGGAATTTTTGCATAGGTGGAATGTATATTATAGGTGATCATCGTTTAAATTTATAGGTGGAATGTATATTATAGGTGATCATTGTTTAAATTTATGTTATTTTCATAGGATGGATGGAGGTGTCACAAGTGGTGCTATTGGTAGGGGTAAGAATAAACCATTTTGGACTAATGAAGAAGATAAAGCCCTCATGGTAGCTTTACATGAGTTATCTATGGATCCACATTGGAAGTGTGATAATGAATTTTGAAATAACTATATGTCACATTTGGAGGAGATGATAGGAAAATCGCTTCCAAATTGTGGGTTGAAAGCTAATCCCCACATTGAATCTAGACTGAAAACCCTTGTAAGCAAATTTAGGGCTATTATTCTAATGCTAGGAACAAGTGGCTTCAAATGGAATGATCAAAGACATATGATATCTGTGGAACAATCGGTATACGATGAATTTTGCAAGGTAAACTAAATTTAAAGTTATTGTATATGCTGATTTTATTTTAATTGTTTCACTTTTTATATTCTAATATCTTTTTTTGTGCTTAGGCTCATAAAGAGTGCAAAAATTTATATGAAGTATATTTTCCTCATTTAAATGTGATGATGGATATCTATGGGAAGGATTATGCAACTGGGAAGCCTAGCGAAGGAATCGACGATGCTTTGGAAAACTTTGAAAAAGAAAAAGATGTGCAAGTCGACATTGATTCAGGTGATGATGAAAGTGAAGTCCAAATTAACGACGCTCCTCCTCCCTCGAAGAAGGTTAAAAGAGAGAATACTTCCAAAAAAAAGAAGTGGAAAAGTGAATGATCAGAGCTCTAGTCGTTCTGAGTTAGCATGCTTGCAAGATTTTATGAAGGATATGAATGGTCATCTTTCTACCATGGCCGATGTTTGGGTTCGTGCTGAAAATCGTGAACAAGAAATGGTCAATCAAGAGAAAGAAATGACTGATAAGAGCTTGAAAGCACAAGAAGAATTATTTGCATTAGATGGCTTATCAACAAACCAAGCATTCGAGGCATTGAACGTTCTTTCGGCCGACAAAATCAAGCTCAATATTTTTCTTGGCTTATCTCCAAGCTTGAAAGGACAGTATGTCAAAATTCTACTTGGTCATGGTGGTAATTGATAGATATGTGTTAGAAAACTTGGTTAGGTAATATGGAGATGACATTGTTATGTTTTAGATAATGATGGTATGTAGTATTAGGTAGTGTTTGGTGATTCATTCAAGTTGTGGAAGGATGACTCATCTAAAGATGAGTCATGTGAATAGTGTCAAGATGAGGGGTTCATATTTCCATTTGGTAGCAAAAGATTAAAAGTAGGATGACATTATATTTGTGTTTGGTACAATATGCATAACTCTAGATGAAGGCTTAGATTTACCAAATTACCCTTATTAAATACCCCTACCAATTTCACTTTTTATCGTTGGGATTAAATAGTACACTTTATTATTTATTATTTATTACTCTGTATTATTATTATTATTATTATTATTATTATTATTATTATTATTATTATTATTATTATTATTATTGAGTTATTATTTTTATTATTATTATTATTATTATTACTATTATTGTTATTATTATTATTATTATTATTATTGAGTTATTATTTTTATTATTATTATTATTATTGTTATTATTATTATTATTATTCTTGTTATTATTATTATTATTATTATTATTTTATTACGTTATTATTATT
Source organism: Mentha longifolia (assembly GCA_001642375.2). Lineage (NCBI taxonomy): Eukaryota > Viridiplantae > Streptophyta > Magnoliopsida > Lamiales > Lamiaceae > Mentha > Mentha longifolia. The sequence continues at coordinate 17,513,042 of CM038112.1, read as the reverse complement.
GAGTTATTATTATTATTATTGTTATTATTATAATTATTACTATTATTGTTATTATTTATTATTATTATTATTTTATTACATTATTATTATTATTATTATTATTCGTGTTATTATTATAATTATTGCTATTATTGTTATTATTTATTATTATTATTATTATTTTATTACATTATTATTATTATTATTCTTGTTATTATTATAATTATTGCTATTATTGTTATTATTTATTATTATTATTATTATTATTATTATTATTATTTTATTACATTATTATTATTATTATTTATTATTATTATTATTATTATTATTATTATTATTTGAAATCGTATAAATACATAAGGGTAAAATGGTAAAAGAGAGAAAGTGTTGTGTTACTGTTCAAATGAGTTGAAGTCATCCGACCGAAAACGTCGGATGAGTTAACAAGCGAAAACAGTAAAATAGCAGCGGGTTTGGGCTTCATCTCGGGCCCTCCAGTTTATTTCATTTCGGTACCAAACACTTAGATGAACCAAGATGATTCACCTCATCTTGGTTCATCCTATCCACCAAACACACCCTTAATGGTTTGTTTTGGATTAATGATGGTCTGTAGTATTATCCTATGTTTTGGATTAATGTTGGCTACGTTTTTTTAAGTGATGGATATAATATTATGATGTTTTTACATAAATGTTGGATAAGTTATGGATTAAATTAGATTTCTAAACTTATAAAATATTTTTATTTAATATTTTGGATTAATTATTTCTACTTACAGCTGAATAATAATAGGAATGTATATTTTTCATAAATAAAATTTATAAATTGTTTAGGATTAATGTTGGATATTTTTTAATTTCATTATTTTGGATCAAATTGCATTTATAAATTTACAATATTTTTTTAAATTTCATTATTTGGATCAAATTGCAATTATAAATTTATACTACCTCCATCCCATATAAAATGTCCACTTTGAAATTGGATCACAAACCAATGCATTTATGTAATAATGTGATATGATGGGTTGAAGTGATATTAATTTGGGGTAATAAAGTTACTTTTGAGATAATAAATGTACTTTTGGGCTAATAAAGTTACTTTTGGACTAATTAAAGTGTGATGGGATGGGATGAAGTGATTTTAATCCATACCACATTAGGAAATTGGACTAAATTTTGGGATGACTCAAAGAGGAAAGGTGGACATTTTATATGGGATGAAGGTAGTACAATGTTTTTATAATTTTAATATTTTGGTAAATATTTAAAATATGTAATATTTTTTTAATTAATTATAAAATACTCAATTCTCTTTCCCTGCTCTTTTTCGAACCAAACAGACACGAAGGGAATCCATTCTCTTTCCATGCTCTAACCAAACAGAATACAAAATCAACAATCATTCCTATTCATTTCCTTTTCTTTCTCTTTCTTGATTCATTTCCCTTTCCCTGCTTCAACCAAACGGCCCCTAAAAGTCTTTAAACAAAAAAAATGATTAAAATTAGACTATTGTCTTATTGTTGGCTAAAAAAAGACTTTTTTCTTATTAAAATGATTATTTTAGGGTTTGCCTCAAAACAATATAGTAGCATATAGTATCATTTTGTACTTAACTTTTTTTTAAAAAAAATACTAGTCTCTTTTTCGTTTTGGTTTGTCCCATTATATTATTCCCCTTTCTAAAAATAAAAGTATTTAACATCAAAATTAGGGCCAAATCATACTTAATTCACTGTAAGCTCAATTACTCTTAACATAAGCCCAACTAATATGCATTAACATAAGCCCAACTAATATGCATTGACTATTTAATCATTTAATAATAATTTATCCACCAATTTTCAGAAAAAAGGTATTTTTTTTTTCACCCTAAAAAAACATATTATAAAATCTTGATCGTATTTTGAGATTATATTATCCATAATTTTCTTATATCTACATTTCTTATTCCAATAATAATAATAATAATTTAAAGAAAGAGAAAATGAACAAGTTGTCTACCCTCACAGTGACTGTGACTGTGTTCTGCGTCACTCTCCACTAAAAAGCTCCTCCCATTGCAAACGAATTTTCAGTTCATTCTTCGTAACTCAAAAAAGCGATGGGTACCCGAAGCGGGTCTCACCAGCTAAGCAGCGGCCTCATGGTGTCGGGTCGACCCGAACGCCAGCCTAAAGAACGGCCACCTGCAATGGCGTCGCGCACCGTTATCTACACCGGTGGCGACGTCAAGACCTCCGGTGAGCTCGGGAGAATGTACGGCGTCGACATTTCCGGTGGGGAAAACCCGCCAAAAATCCCTCCTCGACCGCCTGGCGCCGCCACGAGATCTGGCCCGATTCCCGGCGTAGTAGGCCCGAAATTCACAAATTCCGGGCCCATGAGCAAGCTGTCATCCTCCTCCTCTTTTTCGGGGCCGGTGACGCCAATTCAGCCTACAGGCCTTATTACGTCCGATCAGCAGGGCACGCCTCCTGGCTCGAACCGGCGGTCGGGTCAGCTCGATACGGCGGCGGCTGCCTCGACGCCGAGCTCGTTTAAAAAGGCTAATTACGGCTCCGCTGTCACGAGCTTGGGAGGAGAAATGAAATTAGGGTTTAGGGTTTCGCTGGCAGTTTTGGTGTTGTTGGTCGTGGCGGTGATGGGCCTGGTGGCGGCGGTATTCCTCATTGCCGCCGTGAAGAAGGCGGTGATTCTGGCGGTCGCGATTGCTGCTTTGGTCCCTGTCGTGGCGGTTGTGGTGTGGAATTTCATGTACAGAAAGAAGAGGGTTTTAGGGTTCTTGAAGAAATTTCCTGATACGGAACTGAGGAATGCAGTTGATGGCCAGTACGTCAAGGTCACTGGGGTAATTTCACATTCCTGGAATCTTCTGCTTTTGGAATTTTGGTTAAACAATGCCTTATTAGCATGTGCACGTTTTTTGTTTATTGTTTACTTAGTTAAAAGATTAAGAATTCATTATGAGCTTGGTGACTTTAGCTTTATTGAAGGTCTGTCCCCCTTTCTTTAAAATTTGGTATTCGTACGATGCAAATGTGGTGCTATGATCTTGATTGGTTTTTGAGATCTGTTTACTAGGAATATAGTTAAGTACATATGGGAATGACGAATGTAATTTAACTTGGATAGGGATGAATAGAAATTGTGTTGTATACGATGATTACTTTAAAAGATAAGGAGCTTCAAACCATGCATTAATTGAAAGAATAAAGACATCACTCAGATTACTTGTGATGTCAGTTCAATAATATCTTTACAATATATTTTGTATGTTTCCAACCTTTAATAGCTTGCTAAATCTTGTTTGAAAATGTATTTTGGCAGGGAAATAACTGATAACTCAAATATCTTTTCATTAATTCGTACTAATACTTATGCTGGTGTCGAAATTGATTTCTAAGTTGACTTTTGGTGGCTTACTTTGCCCTGAATAATAAATCTGCGCTGGCCAAGTTGTTTCTATTGCTATCATTCGTCTTTCCTTGATAAATTACTGTTTCTTTCTAGTTACAGTTCATATGTGGTTGTAAAAATAAGCTGCAACTGTGGCAAATATCTCTAACCTGGATTCTCTCTCTGTGCTTTACCCTCCTGCTGCTCTATTAAGGTTTCATTAGTTTCTAATGCATTTCCCCTGCTATATTTTAGTCCTTTTTCACTTTCTTCCTCTGTCTTTCTTTATACTATAAGTATGTTATACATAAAGGTAAATCATATGTTTTTGCTTTGCAAAGTTTTTCAATTTTTTTTTTTTACCTTTTTTTCATATTCACTAGGGAATGTAGAGTAAAAAGGATTTAAATGTATGAGGCCCTGCAAAAGCTCAAGAAAAGCAGAGAAAAACGCCCTGTGAAGTTACTATTGACTTGTATAATGAAACAATATGTAGAGGGTTCTAACTTGAAACTTCTCCGTACTACTCACCTATTTCTTCTTGTTGACTGGTTTTCGAGCTATCCAGTGATTTGGGACCTCTCACTGGTTTGAGTTCTGCCTATAAATAAGTTGTACAACGATAAACCAGTTAAGTGTGTGGTTCTCTTAAACTACTCGTCAATCTAATGTGCCTTGTTGCATTGTTTTCATAGGTTGTTACATGTGGAAGTATACCTCTTGAGACTTCGTATCAACGGGTGCCAAGATGTGTGTATGTTTCCTCAGAGTTACATGAATACAGAGGTTTTGGTGGAGAAAAGGCAAATGCTAAACATCGTCTCTTCTCTTGGGGATGCAGGAATTCAGAGGTCAGTTTACATAGAATCTGATGAGGAGTATGCTCAATAATACTTACTCCATAATTTTGACTCTAAATTGTTAGCTGCATATAGGAAGCTGTGCCATAACAACCACAGATTTCTCTTATGTTTACAGAATTACGTGGCAGATTTCTATATATCAGACAATAAGTCTGGTGAAAGAGCCCTTGTGAAAACAGGTTATGGTGCTAAAGTTTCTCCATTTGTGAAACTAACAGTAGTTGTGAATGCCAAGGAGAATAGAGAGGATTTATCCACCAACTTTCTGCAGTGGCTTTCTAGCCGAGGATTGTCAAGTGACAACCGTTTAATGCGCCTCAAGGAAGGGTAACATACTTTTATAGCCAAGCATATTATTGCAAATGTGACGTTGAGAGCATATAAAGTCTGATTGCTTTGAAATTTCAAGAAAAGGTCAAATATCTAATTCTAACCTGATCTTGGATTAATTATCAAAGTTGCCCAAGCCTTTGAAAAATATTAATTTGATACCTGATTTACTTTAGTTGTATAAAACCTAACATCTGACCAAATTTTGAGCACATGAAAAATAGCATGAGTTGGAACTGAATGTTGAGTGTGGACATTGTGGAAGACACATGAATGCCATGCTCACACTCATCACACTCAAATTCTTAGGTGCCCAAAATTTGGTCCTATGTTAAATTCGATCAGGCTTTTTCCAAAGTTGGGGTAATCGTGATAATTATCTAGAGGACAAATATAAGCCCAAGGGGGGTGTTTACTTTGCGAGATAAGTGTAGATTGACTACTTGTATCTAAAGCTAATCCCCTATTTACATAGTAGGATTGCAAATTAAAGATATACCAGGGTCCATGATAGGCCCATATTTTATTTCTTGATTTGAGTACTTGAAATAACTCTAATCATATTTCATCCCATATATTATCCTAAACACCATATTGAAGAAGTTGAGAGTTAGAAATTATCCGACATTGTTATTTTCTCAAAACTTTTCCGTTGATTTGCTGTGCAGTTATATCAAAGAAGGATATACGGTGAGTGTGATGGGAGTAGTTCGACGACACAATAATATGTTCATGATTGTTCCACCAACAGAGCCTATTTCAACAGGCTTCCAGTGGCACTGTTGCTTCTTCCCCACTTATATTGATGGCCTTATTTTGATAAACGAAGAAAATGACGATGTCATCCCTGTATAGAAGAAAGAAGCAACGAGATGACTTTGCATCAATTCCTAAATGAGTAACCCTTGGAGCTATCGATGGAAAAAGAGAAACAGTAGATTCTTGTGACTAAGATAGTGTGGAATTTGCACTAATTTTTTTCTCATTTATTATTGTATATAAGTAATACTGATTGCCTTCGTAGGCAGATTTAATTTAATTCGTTTATTTGTTACTTATCGGTTGTGCGGGACACATCTATTACTATTATAAAAAGCAAATTCTTACAATTTTTGTTTTGTCTAATATACCCTTATTCTAAATCTATTTTAAGGGTAACTATGAACGTAATTTTATTATTGAATTAAATTTATATAAACATCTTCTACTTCAATTACAATTTTACTTTTCCGCTCTTATTTATTTTCTTAATTTTTCAAGAACATTATTCATCTCTTTAATAATCTATTGTTTCTTATGTGCTATATCATAAAATTTATAATACTGTAATAAATAATAAGTGTGATATAAATAGTAAAATATAACAAAAATTATACTATTATTTTAAACATATTTTTTAAAATTAATATTAAAAAAAACAAATCTACATGCAACGCACGTAATCTCTACTAGTAAATAATAAGTACACGTTGCCATTGTAGGTCCTGAACAAGCATGAATCACACACGTAAAAGGGGAGCATGAATCGCACGTAGAGGGAAGGTTGAATACGTGTGATATGTCGAATGACGGATTTTTATTGTCCAATTGCCTCTTTCAATGCATGCTGCTTTAGTAGCTCAACCACAGATGTTGCAGTGGGATGACAAACTATAATTAGATTGCAAGCTGATTACGGGAAATGACTAGCTTATCAAAATTAAGAGTATCAGAGTTTGGTGCAAAAAATAAGTTTAGTGTACGTGATGCCCTTTTTGCTCGTTAGGCGTACTTGTGAAAACACATTAAGCTTATGAAAAACTTAGTGAAATATGAATGTTAAGGCAAATTTAAAGTGCAAAATAAGACGTGCAGTGAATGACATAATAAGCTTAAAATAATTGCATAATTTAAAGTGCGAGAAAGTAAAGAACACACAAATTTTATAATGGTTAATCAGTCCTACGTTCACAGGTCCATTTAGGGACTAATACCTCTTTCACTTAAAGTGTATTCCTTGAATGAGCTTATTCAAGTTTTCAAACAGCCTAACATTGTTGTCAATCGTCGTTAGATTGACGTTCACTGGTCCATTTAGGGACTAATACCTCTTTCACTTAGAGTGTATTCCTTCAATGAGCTTATTCAGGTTTTCAAAAAGCCTAACATTGTTGTCAATCGTCGTTAGATTGAGCTTCTTCAAAATGACGGTAGCAAACACCATCTTGGCTTCAGAATAAAATTCACTACTCTCTCTAAACACAACTTCAACAGCTAGTTCCTTGGCATGAAGCTTCATAGTATCGAACTCATTTTCAACAACCGGAACACAGGTATGAATGAGACGTTTAAGAATCAATTTCTAGTGTGTGCCCAACAACGCCTTGAGCTTCGTATAACTTGAACATTACTTAGCTTAGTAATCCTCGATTCTTCTTCCTCGACTGGACTGATAACCTTTTTCCCTTTGTCTTATCTGGTAGTAGATTTCTTTGCAACACTTTTGCTTCATTATCATTTTTGCATATTAACTTCTTCTTTTGGATTATTTTCCCTTGATTTTTTTCCTTAATCATTCCCCTTTTTGACATCATCAGAAACGGGATGAGAACTAGAGATATTAAGGAGAGAACGTTACAACAATTACTGGACCATTAAAGACATGAGGAATTTCAACCAATTGCCTTAGGGTGCTAGTGGGTGTTATTTGATGAATATGATAAGCAGCTGACACTAAAACACAACTGACCTCTTCTAATTAGAGTTGTCAACTGCGGCCCGGCCCACGCCGGCATTGGCTCACCAATATTAAGGACCAACCGGCCCAGGCCCACTAATGAAGGGGGCCGAGCCTGGAATGAGTTTTTACTAAAAATAAGCCCACTTGAAGCTCATATTAGTGCAAGCCCGCCATGATCCTGAGCCTGAGTAAAAGCCTAATAGGGGCCCATTTCGACAAGCTAGCCCAGCCTAACCCACACCATCTGTTGAACCGGGCCGGGCCGGCCCAATTGACACATCTACTTCTGATGACTTGAAGAATTCCTTTATGAGGTGAGAGACTTGTTGTTAATAAGTTTCACAACATAAGTTAAAGTGTTAAAAGTATTTTAATAGGAGACTCATCTAATATTTTTAATGAGAAATGATATGCTATTCACTCAATAGTGGACACCTTCGTGAGCACATTCTTCGTTTATTCGATTTGACATTATTTTGTTCGATTTTTTCGATTGATTTATATTCTAGTATTATATAAATTAATATAGAAATCATTCAATCTACAAAATAAATAAAAATCAAAGCTCGATTTGTCTTATTACTCATTTTTCGATGTTACAAGGGAAAAAGAACAAATCGAGCTTTAATATTTATTTATTTTGTAGATTTAATATTTTTTATATTAATTTTTATGATAGTAGAATATAAATCAATCGAAAAAATCGAACAAAATAATGTTAAATCGAGGAAACGAAGAAGGTGCCCACGAAGGTCCCCACCATTAGGTGAGTAGCATATCATTTCTCTATTTTTAATTGTGTTAAAGTGTTAAATTGATAAAAACTTTTTTATTGTAGGTTCTACGTCCCAAAATAGAAAGGGTCAAGAAATCATGAACGTCTCGATATAGTATTAATGCTTGTTTGGTAGAGAATATGGGTTAAGGTGTGATATGAAAAACATATCATGGGTTGTGTGATAAAACACTGATACAAAATCTGGTGGGCCCATAATATCATGTGTTTGGTACATAAGATTAACATTGATGATATGTTGGGTTATAAACTTCCCCATGTTTGGTACCCTAGTATAGAACATGCTAAAAACATGAAATGACATATTTAACCTTGTAGACTTTGGAATATTATGCATATGCAATATAAAGCCCTAAACACAATGTTGTTCAGAATAAGCTACCATGTTGCCTTCATAAGCATCTAACCATACATCTAGAACATTAAAAATTCGTATATGGTTTGTGGCATGCAATTCTCAATGAAAAGGGATATTAAATATTTAGATAAAAAAAAAGGGTCCCCAAGCTTTTGCAACGCAGCTTCCACGGCCACATCTGTAAATTAATTCAAGGGAAGCTGATTTTCGCAACCATAATTCTTGGCTATCTGATACTTGGAAACTGATTCTTTCGAAGAGGAAAAAGACAAAAATAAGCATCATAGTAGCCTATGATTCTTCAATGAAATTACATTTGCATGCAGCTCTACAGAGTGTGTTTTATCCAGACTGTATAACCACAAAAAAATCACCATTACAGAGTGAATTGATTCCAAAAAAAATGACAGCGAAGCAAATAGACAATGCAATCCAATCTCATATTCAATCTTCAAAATAAAGTGATTAAGACATCGTAGTCGATTTCAATGTACATAAAACACAATCACTGAAACTGAATTCAAAATACACAACATAAAACGAATGCAAAGGGGAAAATGTTATGTTGAAGCCTACAAGAAAACTAAACTACAATCCAGAAAGCCACGTTGAATTTGCAATTACATCTCGAAAGTGAGTCCATTCTACAGATGACTCCACAGTGTCAATGTCCACATCAAGGTCCTCCTTGGGTTCCATTTCTATGCTTGCCTCACTATCAATTATCTCCTTAATCGGATCCATTTGGCTTTGAATGAAGTTATGTAATAAAAAACAGGCTGCAATAAGCTTAATTTGCGTCTTAATCGGATAGTAAGAGGTTGATCTAAGCCCAGCGTATTTTCATAATTCCAAAAGCACGCTCGATAATGTTTCATGCTTTCGAGTGTCTCATATTGAACATTTCCTGCTGATTATAAGGCAAAATATTTTCGGGACCCCATTCTTTCAAGTGATATTGTACACTTCGGTATGGAGTCAAGAACCCTTCACTGTTTGCATAGCCATTGTCGGCCAAATAATAGGTACCTACCGAGACATAAAAATGTAAGAATATGTAGTAAGTTAGCCATGAAAGAAATAAACAGAATATAATTAAATTTATTTAGTTAGGTAATCAGCTTGTACCCTTTGGCACTTTTAGCCCATGAACTCTATGAATTGCATCCCTTAACACCCTAAAATTAGCAGCTGATCCCTCCCAACCTGGAAGGATGTAGACAAAGCGAAGATTCATGTCGCAAACGGCCAATGTATTTGTGGAAATCTGCCCCTTCCTCGTCCGATACCTGGGCTTGTCACAGTTGGCAACCTTTACATTGATATATGTCCCGTCTAACGCTCCTCAGCAGTCCTAATTTAAATAATAATATAATGTGAGTTATGCCAAACTTTTTGATTACCATATCATACAAAGGTCGGAAAAAAAAAGGCAAACTAGTGTAATCATGAAGTAAGAAAATACCTTAAACCACTTTCATCGGGGATCATTGCAGTTATCTGGAACAGGTTCTGGCTTGACCAAAAGAATTCCATGTAGCATGAGGACTGCTTTCAACACTACGTGGACATATCTAGAGATAGTTTCCCCAGATCTCCGGTAATCAAAGCCCACAACTCTATTCTTCTTATGGTGGGCTATAATTCCTAGGAACGTGGCCACTTGCTCTTCTACAGTAACATATTTCCCATCAACTAGGCCACCTAGTTCTCACAATAGCGATACTAATCTTCCAAAGGTATTACGATCCATTCGTAAATTAGCAACGCAGTCAACATTGGTGACTCCAATAAGCCTATTCAAGTGTTGGACTTGATGTGGTATTCTTTCTATCGTAGAATATTACTCTGCAGTTAGGGAATGTTTTCTTTTCCTCACAGAGAGGCCAAGAATAAGGATGACTAGAATCTATATAAGGGATTCTTCCTCTTCTAGGCAGTCCATGATGAAAAGGATGGAGTCAGGTCCGAGAGGAGCGGATGGCATATCTAAAACATAAATTGCTAAGTTAAGTGAAATAACTCCAAATTGGTACAACTTTAAAATATATTACACTAGAATCAGAAAAAGTTTCTCAAGATGCATGCAAGATTATCCACATTCAAAGATATTCATCGTGGACAAAATAGAATAGCTAAATTCATCCATTTCTTGCCATATAATGAAATCATAAAATGCAGTTTATGTACTTATTTTTCGCAACTTTAACAAAAAGGGCTTCTTCTTTCCTAGGATAGCAAATGATTGAACAAACTAAAATAGTACATTTAATTCATAATACTAGTATTTTCATAGAAAAAAGGGAAAAGCAAAATCTTGCTTTGCAAACAAAGTTTTTGATAAATAGAAATTTTTTATTTTTCCAAAACAAAGTGTGGAGTGTGAGCTACATGAGCCACCAATTTTCGAGTGGTCAGTTATCTTCCAAAGAGGATTGGAATTTCTACAAACAGGTGGTGGGTCTGACTGCTAAATTCTATTTGTAGATAACAAGAAAGAAGAAGAAAAATGCAAAAAAGATTAATATTTAGCTAAGAAATTTCTACCTAATTAGGCGAAAGACTGAGAAAGACTGCGTAGATCTAAAAATATTTCCACTTGATTTTCAAGATATTACCTATGTTTGAGAAAACCTAATTAGGAGAAAGAAAAATATTTCCACCCAATTTTTGAGATCTTACCTATGTTTGAGAAAATTCGATCTATAGAGGCGGAAGAAGAACAGAAATTTGCAACCCTCCAAAAGACTCCGCTAAGTGCAAAATTTCCTACAACAAAATGGAAATCTGCAAGAACACGAAAATCGTCAGAAGCAAAGGAGAATGAACGATGATGAAATGATAAAATGAACAAAAAATAAGGGAAATACCTTTGTTAATTTACATGGATTACAGAAATATCTTCATAAATTTCTGCATCTATGGAGGAAACCTTGTAATGGAGGCCGCGGGATTGGGAACTCTCTTCTCTTCTTGCGATAGAAAAATATTGTGAGAGAAGGGTAAAATTGGAAAAGAGATTTTGTATACACAAGCACTGTAGCATAGCGAAATATAAACGGGGAGGGGAGGACAATGTTTTTCACCAGGCCTATCAAAATCCCACGGGCCCATAAAATTTCATATACGGGACACCAAACAATGAGTTTAACCAAGATATTGGGTTCTGTCATGGCATAACAAGCCTATCAAACAAGCACTTAGTGTTAAGAAATTGTAGACGAACAAATTATTACAAAATTGCATATTTTATTCAAGATGAACACAGTCACACATTGCCATTATTATTCGAATAAGGAAAAGAATGTTACAAAAAATCAATTAGAAAATGACTAAGGGGGTGTATTGGTTGTGGAGTTTGTAGGATTTTTTTGGACTTTGAAAGTCAGGAGGTATTCAATCCGGATTTTCAAAAGTTTTTAAAAATCCTGATGTATTCAATACGAATTTTAAAAAGTCTTGAAAAATCTTTAGGTATTCAATAGTCTATGGATTTTAAGAGTATATGGATTTTGATTGATTCTCTTCAAAAAATATACTACATATATTGCACTCCCCAAAATCTCTTTTGACAATTAGAGATTTCTATGGATTTTAAACTTTTGTTGTTTTTCGAAAGTACACAAACCTTCGTTGTTCTTCAATCTAATCTCGTCGGGTAATGCCAAAGCATTAATCTTGTTGATTAGACTCTCATCGTTTCGATTTTTTTCGCTTTTGGCTGATAGCGCTTGGTTTAGACTTTTAATTGTTTGTGTTCGTGGATATTATGTGTGATTTTTCTTGAGGTATTCGGGATTCGGCGGCAGGATTGTGAGAAGAAAATGGAAGGATAAGGGGATGAAGATAGGGGGTTGGGTTGTTGTGTGAACGGTGTACTGGAGGGGAAGGGAAGGGAAGCAGAATTCTGCAGAAAGAGGGAAGCATAAGAGCTTCCACAGCGCGCCGGACTCGGGGGGCTCGAGCCCGGTCGCGAGTCCCTCCGCTGGCGAGCCGGGAGCGCGAATGCGAGTCGGGCTCGAGGCCGTTTGAACCGCCTGGGCTGACGTCATTATGACGTCAGCCAGACAATTTTTTTTAATTTTAAAAATTCAATTTTTCTGCAAAAAAATTAAAAAAAAAATTAAAACGTTGGAGAGCCGTTGCTCTTCAACGGCTATGAACTCATTCCCCCTATAAATTCCCACACATACATACACAATTTCTACACCAATCATCCACATTTTTTACACAATTTATACACAAATTCATCCAAAAAAATATATTTTCTATTTTCGCAATTCATCAATATGTCGAGCTCCTCCGAAATTGAATCCGATTCCTCGTCATCCTCCGGCGAACTCGAAGAGATGTACCAACAAATCCAGAAGACTGCCGAAATAGCTCGGAAATTAAAAGAAGCCAAGAAGAAGAAGAAGGAAAAAGCCAGTGAGGCTCCAAAACGCCGAAGGTTTCCCGTTTAGCGAATGATCGAACGAGATCGAGCCACAGGAGCGGCCCAACTTTTCTCCGACTATTTTGCTGAGATGCCAACTTACCCCGACAATTTGTTCCGTCGACGTTTCCGAATGTCGAAGCATCTGTTCTTGCGCATCGTGCAAGTATTGGAGAATCGCGTCGCATATTTCCAACAACGAGATGATGCAATAGGCAGGCCGGGTTTCACAACAATCCAAAAGTGCACCGCCGCTATACGTCAACTCGCTTACGGAGGTCCCGACGACTTATTTGACGAATACTTGCGGATGTCGGAGACTGCCGCTTTAGAATCGTTGAAGAACTTTGCATACGCGATTCGAACCATCTTCGGTGGTCACTACCTGAGGAAGCCACAAGGAGATGATGTTGAACGAATTCTGGCAATGCACGAGGCTCGCCACAGCTTTCCAGGGATGCTCGGTTCGATCGACTGCAGGCACTGGGCATGGAAGAACTGTCCAGTGGCGTGGATGGCCCAATACACATGTGGGGATAAAGGCTACCCTACCATCATCCTTGAGGCCGTTGCATCTCACGATCTTTGGATATGACATGCTTTTTTCGGAGTTGCTGGAGCGCTCAACGACATCAACGTTCTCAATCAATCGCCGATGTTTAGCGACGTCGTGAAAGGAATAGCGCCTCCGGTTTATTTTCTCGCCAACAGAAGACAATATAACATGGGCTACTACCTCGCTAACGGAATTTACCCAAAGTGGCCTGTTTTTATTGCAGCCCCACCACACGCCACTGACGAAAAAGTGGAGCATTTCAAAATTCTGCAAGAGGCGGCGCGCAAAGATGTAGAACGCGCTTTTGGCGTTTTACAAATCCGTTGGGGCATGGTTAGTGGCCCATCACGACTCTGGTATCGTGATTGTATTCAAGATATCATGTATGCTTGTATTATCTTGCATAACATGATAATCGAGGATGAAGGAGCAAACGCGACAAATTGGGCTCCACCTGACGAGGATGTCTCCACTTCTGCTAATGCTGGAGTGCGTCGAGGAGCTACCGGTTCATTTCAGGAGTACTTGGAGCGGAACGCGACGATACGCGATAGGACCAAACATAGCGATCTTTACAAGGATTTGGTCGAAGAGATGTGGGCGCGTAGAGGCCCAAATTAGCTATGCATATTTTTTAAATTATTTCTCTTTATGTTGTATTTTATTTGTGTAAATCAATGATCGTTTCCATTTTAATAAAAAAAAAATCAAAAATACATTATTACGATTTTAATTTGAACTTAAATTAAATAAATAAATAAAATCAAAAATAAAATAAATAAAAAACAAATAAAAAATTAATTAATTAATTAATTAAAAATAAGTGAGAGCCCGGGGAAGGGGCTTGCGGCTATGGACGAAAATAGGAGAGAGCCCCTCCCTGCCAGAATAGTACCGAGAGCCCGGGGCTCTCGGCTGTGGATGCTCTAAGGTTGTGCGTGGGAATTGAGAATGGGGGAAAAAGAGGTTGATGATGTGGGTTTTTCTTGTGTATTTTTTTTATTTAAAACTAATCATCTAATAATGTCCAAACTATCTTTGAAATGAAAATGATGGGAATATGAAAAAAATAATGATTAATAATGTATCTTTTTGGAATTAATATTTTTTTTTTTGTATTTTTTCTAAATAATTTGAATAACTTTTTTTTAATACAAGTGTGTTCCATATATATTTGAATCAATAATTCCAGTATCGGAGTCTATAAAAATTCATGTAAATTAACAAAAAATATATATTTCACAATCCGGCTAAAGTCTTGAAAATCTATATAAATTAATAAAAAAAGTTAGCTAAACTCTACATAGAGTATATAGATTTTCTAAATCCACAAAATTTTTAAAATCCAAAAAAATCCAATATCCCCTTAAATAAAAGAAAATCAATTCTACGAGGAAAAAAGCCCACTCATCCATCGTTCAAGCATCATCGCCGGCGGCAGTCAATCTTCATCGGAGAAAATACGACGGAGACAGAGAACTCAATTCAAATGAAAGAGGATGGAGCCACCAGCACCGAAAACATCGGAGGGCGGCGTCCGATGGTCCCCCCACTTCCCCCGCCGGCGCCGTGCTCAGATAAGATCCAAGAAGGCTTGGCCTTGCGAGTACTTATATATAGTAGGAGATACACGTCATGAGCTTATGTGGATTTCCTTAAACACCCCTTCATATTATAGTTATTACTACTACATAACACTCTTCCTTTGGCTTGGAGAATGATCCCCAACCAAAATTACCAACCAGAAAACCCTAACTCTACTCCCCAGCTACATCCCGCTTCGAAACCTTCTCTCTCTCTCTCTCTCTATCTCTTCGTTGTACCGCAGGTAATTCTATTCTTTTTCCTCTGCTGCTAATTCGATGACGCATCGAGCACAATTTCTCTTTCGGCCCTGCGAATTTTAGGTGGGATCGGTGGAACTTATTGCAATCCTAAGCACGTGCTGTTCCCTGTGGCTTCTTGCAGGTTTCCCGTACACTGGGTATGCTTCTTCGGGTTCTATAAAAGATTAATTGGATAACAAAACAGCAGTTTCGTCAAGGTAATTGAGAATACTGATAAGGATATTTTCGAGCACGAGCTGCTGTCCTCCGTTTCTCTCACTTTTCTGCATTGAAAGCCTAAGCTTAACTTCATTTATTTGTAATTGTTGGGTCATATACGCTGGAAGTCATAGCGGTGATAGAAACTCCAATGCGATCAAAGTGGGTTATCTTGTAATTCACTGATAGAGATCTCAGTGTCCCGCCATCTTTTGTGGTTTCAGGTTGTCGATAATGGCAGAGCCCTCGAAGGTCATCCATGTTAGGAACGTGGGTCATGAAATATCTGAGGTATGCCTAGACTGTGCATAATGCTTTATAATACACTCTTAGATTCTGTTGTGTCATTCAACCCCCCCCCCCCCCCCCCCCAAAAAAAAGAAAGAAAAAAAAGGTGAAGATCGTTACTGATAATGTTAACTGGTTTGTTGGATTATGTCAGTTTGAAATTGTACAGCAGTAGCGTCCCTCTTAGTCTCTCTCCAGTTTGTATGTGTGCGAGTATGTATTTAGCTTTATTGTATAGGTAACTATATATTTGTTGATTTTGAAAATTTTGTATGCCAAGGTTTACTATTTACCAAAGTTGATAGCTTGCAGGGCTTGATATAGAATGGTACTAATCTTTTTGGCCTTTTCTAATAATCAAACTCTTTCATCCCATTAAAATCCTAGGAAGTAGACTATATGTCACCTTCTGATTCTTTCCAAATGTAAATAATGGAGAACTTTCAGTTAATCTGTTTAGAAAATGAAATATAGTGAAGTAGTTCTCCATGGTTGATATTTGAAATTATGTTTATGCTTTTCCAGAATGACTTGCTGCAGCTATTCCAGCCATTTGGAGTCATCACCAAACTTGTGATGCTTCGAGCCAAGAATCAGGTTATTTTCCAGAAATATATGCTCAAGGAATCTTGATATGTATGGCTGCATGTAAACTTGTTTGTTATTGCAAATTGCAGGCCCTCCTCCAAATGCAAGATGTTCCTTCAGCAGTAAATGCATTGCAGTTCTACAGTAATGTTCAACCGAGCATAAGGTAATTTGATAGATTATTCAACCTCGTTTTTTTCTAGCCTTCCAACTTTATGACATAGTCCTTCCTCCATGTTATAGGCATTATATTTTACCTTACGGAATTCACTTTATGCCTATCAGGGGTAGGAATGTTTATGTTCAATTCTCATCACACCAGGAACTAACAATTATGGATCAAAGTTCTCAAGCACGGGGAGATGAGGTGACTATTATGTACCATGTGACAACATCTTATTCATCTGTTATTGCATATTGTTTGCTTGATTCTCTCTATGCTGTATTATCGTAATGATTAAATGTTAGCGCTTGAGTAGAAGTGATCATTTTTTCAGAACATACAAGATAATTGGAAAACTAATGCATAAAGATTAGTATCCTTAGGAATTTGAGTATCTCTGCAACCATGACCTATTGTTGGATTATTGGATGTTAAGTAGCATTTGTATCGGTAAAAATGATGTCATTAAAGAATATTGTTGGCACAATGCGTCTCTAATATCTATAAAGTTGAGTGGGTCAATCACCTCGTGAGGTGTTCTTTAGGGAGGGACAGTAATATGATCCTGACAAATGTCTTCGCAGAGGCTCTAAATGACTTGTCTACCTTAATCTTGTCTCTCTAGAAGATTATTCATTTGTCTTTTAAATGGAGTGCTTCAAAAGTTAATCTGCATCTACTTATGTCTGTTGGTGTAGGTAGATGTCAACGGTATCTAAAGTTTTCTAGTGCTGATGCGGGTGTATTCCCCCTAGGATTTGATGAATTGATAAATTGAACATCAGTAATATAATATTTTGATACCCATTTAACGAATGTAGCTTCACACATGCACACACAAGTTGTACTTTGGTGGTTGGTAACTTTAAAGACAAGGAGCTTGTGCTGCTCTTTTGTTTGGGTAAGTTGCAATGTACAATATGTTGCATGTATGAAGCTCAATTTGTAGAGTAAGGTTTTGATAAATACAGTGTAGAAATAGTTTTACTTGAGATTTCGAAGCACTGTATGATATGTGACTGACAGTACTTACTACTTAGTGAGATATACTCAATACAAAAGTACTTGTAAATTGTACATCATCAACTATAATGCATGAAAGGAGCATATTATGAAGCGAGATTCATCTTCGTTATCATTTTAATGAATCAAGTCACAGAGAAGAACTACCTACAGTATGACCTTGGGAACTTGTAAATTTTATTACTGGCCCGGTCATTATCTTAATATGACACATTGATGTACCATAATCATCATACTGATGTAGGTCTTTTTGTTACCTACAATGTGTCTGTATTTTGGTTTTTCCCATGTAAGTATTGACTATTGGTGGCTTGAGGAGCTACACTATTCACCTTTATGTGTATTGAATCTCTCTTACTTGTTGGCTTCCTTAACGTTTCTTGATGGACAACACATTTGTGATTGAAGATCTTTAGATGTTGTTTCCCACTTGTGTTATATTGTAATGAAGGTAGGATATTCTACTTGCTCTACATTGTGTGTTTGTAAATTGTGTATTTGCTGCGGATTGCCTGCTTGACGTTTGATATACCAGCTCTATATGTCCATTTCCTTTTGTCTTTCTATATTCTTTTCTATTCATTCCCTTCTCTTCTCTCTCTGTTGTCTCTTACTGGTCTGCTGTTGCGGTCTTCTCTCTATTCTGTCTCTATGCTGTTCTGCTGTTCGGCTCTCTCTGGAAATCCAGCCTAATCGAATACTCTTAGTTACGATACATCACATGCTATATCCTATTACTGTGGAAGTGCTGCATCAAGTTTTTTCTCCCCATGGATTCGTAGAGAAGATCGTCACGTTTCAGAAGTCGGCTGGTCAGCTTCTTCAAATTTTCTCTCTTAATCACTTTCTTTATTCGGTACTGGTTAAGGCGCATGAAGAATGTTATGTCTAAATGCAGAGTGACCCTTGATGAGGAATACCTGTCTATATAGATTGCTGGCAATTCTTTGAATTCAAGAGGGATCAATTATATTAGAATTTGGCGTTCCTATTATTTATGTTATTTCTTTGCTGTATTGAGCTCAAGAAGATTCTTTTTATCCCTTGCGCTGTGAAAGTATTGCTAATTGCTTTTTAGCTGTATAGTAGTACCTGACAGACTCTATGTGAAAATTCATGCAGGTTTTCAAGCTCTAATACAGTATCAATCGCATCAGAGTGCTATTTCAGCCAGGAACTCGCTCCAGGTACATTGAATAAACTGTTAGGTTGTTCAACTTTGTTGTTATTACTTATTAAGACAGTTTGTGTGCTGTTATAGGGACGAAATATATATGATGGTTGCTGTCAGTTAGACATCCAGTTCTCAAAGTGAGTTGAAATTAAGTTGTTTGCTCCATACCTGTCACTGTCTCCTGCAACTCTCTTCATTGTGCCATTCATTGACCAAGTGTTATTTTTCTCATGCAGCCTTGATGAGTTGCAAGTGAATTATAATAATGAGCGTTCTAGGTATTTTTATAAGCCGAGTTATCTATCATTTGTCTCTTCTTTGTACTGCAAATAAGATCAATGAATTCTGGTTGTCATTTTCTAGGGATTTCACTAACCCTTCATTGCCTTCGGAACAAAAGGGCAAGGCCTCTCAAGTAAATTCATTCTCCTCCAGTATAAGAATTGGTGTACTTATCATTGTCATTGAAACAGTTTTCTAATATGATATTCAATGTTCTTTTTATGGCAGCCTGGATATGGAGATGCAAGCATGTATCCCCATGCAGGTGGTTAATGCTTTTAATTATATATATGTATCTATACTATTATAATATATATATATATATATATATATATATATTAATATTATAATATTGTGGTCTGTTTGACCTATTGCCATTTGTAACCCCTCTCAATCTCTCTTATGTGTTCAGTGGGATTTACACAGGTGTGTTCCTTGCTGTCTAACAACTCAAAAATTATCTACTGTTCTTTATCACCCTGGTAAAGCTATATCTGCAATTTAATTGTGCTGGACGTGTTGCGGTTTCTTAATGAGAGCATGAAATATTATTGTTTATATTTCCTATTAGAGCTTATATAATGCCTTGTCAATTGCCATCGCAATGCTTTGTACATATAATGATTGAGTTAAACACATACCGGCCTTGCCGTATTAATTGCCTCCTTTCTCAAAGCACCCCAGTTCCAATGTGAAAGCTTGGATATCATCTCTTAATATATGTTTCTGCATGCCTCCACCCTACACTTGTCAGAACTTAGTGGACTCAACCATCCTCTCTCCAAGTCAGCCTTGGGCCCACTGTGTGCTCTAATTTAGAAATGTTAGCAATAGTGGGAACTCAGGTCGCAGTTAGCAACATCAGCTTATAAGCTACAAATGCTGAGCCATCGCTCAACATCAACCAGCTCAAATACCTTGCTTTTGGCAATTGAATTTCTGAGACTTGAGAAAAACTTTATTTCTAATGAGATCTCTTGCTATAAATCCTATTAACCCTAAGGTGAGAACCTTGGATTATCCTTGTAATCAGAAGAAAAACGTTGTTTTATGCAGAACAAATAATGATATATTCCCCATAAGTTTCAGCCAAAGATGTTTTATAAAAGCTGTACAAACAATTATTAGTCATACTAGAAAAAGTAAACAAATCCTCCAGAAAAAGGAAAAGAAATTAATTCCTACCGGAAAAAGGAAAATTAATACTCCCTTCATCCACAATCTATTGACACTAATACTATATTTGGACGTCCATAATATATTGAACTTTTCCATTTTTGGTAGTAGGCCCCATCAATAAATAAATACTAAAAATATTAGATGGACCCACAATTAAAACACTTAACACATCATCACAATACATTAAATACTGTGCCCAAGATTTTGGCTCAATAGATCATGGACGGAGGGAGTAATAAATAAAGAAGGAAATAACTAATCAACAACAAGCTTCTTCATAGCGTAAACCTTGACTCCTGGATTTCCAATCTCTCTTGCCTTCGAAATGAACCTTGTCCTCAAGGTTTAGCTCTGGAAATAGGGCTCGAAGCTCTTCAACCGGTTCCCAAGTTGCGTGTTCATGCTTAAGTGTCTTCCATTGAACCAAGGCTTCACACATTCCTCTCTGCTCATTCCACAGATACTCAATGTCTTGCTCACTTTCAAGTGTGGGCAGCCCTTTCGGTGAACACTCAGAAGTGTTGGACGAACATCTGTTACTTTCTCCTACCTTACGGGCAACAATGAAACATGAAACATTGGGTAAATTTTGGATTTAACAGGTAACTCCAATCGATATGCGATGATCTGATGAGATTGTGATTTCAAAAGGTCAAAAGAATTTGCTAGAGTTTTTGATTTATCCTTTTAGATACCATGCTCTGACAATACGGTTGTAACTTTAGATAAGCCCATTCTGCAACATTGTATGCAAGCCATACTCTTAGAATTCATACCGCTTCATTCAGTTCTGGAGCAGCCTCTAGATTGAAGCGCAATTCTTTCTCAAAATTTCTGAGCATCAACCTCATGTACAGTTGTCGATGCGGGCACTAGCGTAGGAATCAGAACCGTTGGCGGTCCATACACAACTTCCAAAAGATTTATATTAATGGATCATTGATTAGTGGTGTTCTACCATTATTCGACCCATGACAAATATCTTTCCCATTCCTTTGGTCGATGATACGAAAACAGCAAGGATACTACTCCAAACATCTATTCACCATCTATATTTGCCTATCCCTTTGGTATCGTAAGATGAACTCATCTTTAGTTGTAAGCACTGCAAATGTGATCTCTATCAGAAATGATGGATTTTGGAATTCCATGTAGTTAAACTGCATTCTGAACAAAAAGCTCCGCAATATCTTATGTAGAGTAGGGGTGACTTGAAGTAAAGAGATTGTCATATGTTGACAATTTGTCAACAACTACTAAAATAGTATCCTTTCGTTTGAACAAGGCAATCCAGTAGGGAAATCCATAAAGTATTGACTTGTACTTGCTTCGAAATTGGTAATGGTGCCAACAAACTCAGCCAATTTTTTGCTGTCAGCTTTATTTCGTTGATGCACATCATGAGCTCGTATGGTTTTAATATTTTTCTTCAGTCAATGCCAATCAAATAATTGTGAGCCTCTTGAAGGTGTGCAAAATTTCTCAATGTCAGCCCTAAAACTGAAGTATGAAATTCTTGGAGTAATGTTCTCTCAACTCCCCTTTTGTGATGCTAACACGCCCCTTCTGTATCAAACAACCATGACGAACTGCGTAACCTTCTTGACTTTCATAACTATTGTTTTACTAAAGGGACCAAGCTCATCATCAACTTCATTTGTTGTTGCCATTTCCTCCCTAATTCCCACATGATTCCCTCTTACTTTTGTTTTTCCGGCATGATAACTTGTTGCTCTTGTAGTTTTGAACCTTTTCCTCTCCAAATCTAACTAAGGCCTTCAACAAGAAATAACATCAAAGATGTGAAGCATCTCCTTCTCATAAATAGACTTGGATCTCTTAGTTTCAAAAATTGCTTTACTCAAGTAAGCAATTGGCGTTTGTTTTGAGAAAGTACTGCTCCGATTTCATACCCTGATGCATCAGTTTCAGCGACAAACTCTTCATCAAGATTATGCTAAGCCAATACACGAGTCAAGCTCATTGTTTCTTTTAGATTTTTTGAACGCCTTTTGTGCCTCGTCTGATCACTTAAACTTGTTTTTCTTAGCCAACTTGTGCGAAACTTTAGCTTTCTCTTTAAAGTTCGGGCAAATTTTTTATAGTACTCTGCCAATTCCATGAACCCTGTCAACTATGTCGCATTAGTGGGAGTTGGCTACTTTACCACAACTTCAATTTTGTGTGGGTTCTAACTCCTTTTGAAATGTAATGCCAAGATACTCTACTTGTACCCCAAAGAAACACTCAGCCAAAGAGGTTTATATAACCCATAAAAATCATATTAGAGTCCACTAGAAAAGGTAACAAATCCCCTCTGGAAAAAGGGAAAAAAAAAAACTTCTAGAATAGATCCTACTGGATAAAAGGGAATATTTGTACGAAAACAACGAAATAACTAATTGGCACTATGCTTCTTCATCTTCTTCCCGACATAAACCTTACTATTGGATTTCCATCAATTCTCACTTCAAGGTGCGCCAGTAATGGTATTTTAACCAAAACGTTTTTGTTAGTGATTATACTACTGCCACTTCTGGTGTTTGTTTCTTGCCCTTGGAGTTGGTACTCATATCTGTTTATATGAATATAGCTGCCTCAGGTCCCAGTAGTATGCTGGTCCATCTCACTCCGTTATCTATAGGCATCCTGTACATCACCTTGACTTGTGTCTCCATTTTATCATATTATCTGGAGAGTTGGATGAATTGATGGTGTTACGAGTCAGGAAAGGGAATTGAAGAACAAAAATATTTATTAGAATGAATATCCAAAATCTTATCCTCTGCAAAATGTATTCACTGGTTGCCTCTCCTTCACAAGCATGACAGTCTTTATAGCTAAATTAAATAAGTCTAAAATACGGAGCACTTAGTTGTGCTCAACATCTTCTATGAATCAAGGGGATCAAGATTCATCAGACGAGCCTTACCAATTTTCATGAATTGAGGTTATCGATCTAGCCTCCTAATATTATCTTCTTCTTCAATACCAGTTATAATTCTCATGAACAATCTTTAATGTTTTGACCAATTTTTTGCTGGCATTATTGTCCAGTATTGTCCATTTTTATCAATCATCTCCATCTTAGTGACCTAACAAGAACTGGTAAGACATTGACTGAGTAGCAGTTAATAGGTCAGGCTTGTACACATGGTGGTTTGCAAGGGTTTTTGCACTACGTAGAAGAATATTTTATATACTTGCAGTTTCATCTAATTTCTCTATAAAGTTCAAATTGCGGTTGCTACAGTGGAAACCACCTCATGTATGCTTGTTTAAGGATTGGTAATAGTACTTGTGCTTATCTTTTCTTGTTGCTTGAACTGTAGTTGGGCAATGCTGCGGCAATTGCTGCTGCCTTTGGAGGGGGTCTGCCACCCGGTATAAGCGGTACAAATGATAGGTGCACGGTTCTTGTATCTAATCTGAATCCCGATGTAAGTTTGTGCCTGTATTTTTCTCTATAGGCAAGATAAATTCATGGTGTATATGGGTCCAGGCTTTGCTCATCTGTCTCATATGCTTTAGAGTGGTTTGCAATATAAAATTTAATTAAAGCGCCTCACTCGCATCTTACCTTCTCTTGCAGACAATAGATGAAGATAAGCTGTTTAATTTGTTCTCAATATATGGGAACATTATTAGGATTAAACTTCTCCGAAACAAACCAGATCATGCATTGGTTCAGATGGGCGATGGTTTTCAGGCTGAACTTGCCGTTCACTTTTTGAAGGTTCACACACATGTCTTTTATATCTCATTTAAATGATTTGAGATTCATTATATTATCCTGCTAAATCAGTTGGACTTCTCTAACCTCGTTATTAAGTGATCGCAATTTCTTTTGCAAAAAAACAAGAAGGAAACACTGGAAAGCTCTCTAGTAAAAAAGGAAACATTGCAAGAGTTCACTAGGCTCTGCACCTCTTCCCATAACTTATCCATCCCTTTAGTTTTTAGTTTCTAAACCTTCAAACCTATGCTGTTATTAGTATGTTTATGCTACAAAAATTTGCTTTCTATTTGTTCTTTTATACTTTTTGGCTGGATACCATGTATTATCAATGTTTGGATGCTTTTGCAATAATATCATAATGTGTAAAACTTGAGAAATTATACGTAAGGTTTGAACAATCTTGCATCAATATCATGAATCCTAAATTCTACTGTCAGATAATCTAATCTATGATATGCATTAATTTGTCAGGTTTATGTATAAAAGGTTTTAAATGTTAACATTATTGCAAACTTGGCCAAATGCTGTGACAATATATGGTATTTGCCCTCTTTTTTGTAACCTATGATCTGCTGTAGTAACTGTTTCTTGCATTATATTCATAACTCTCAATTATGAATATTTTAAAACATTTCTATTTGGTGCTTTAGCTTCAGAACCAGCCAATATTTTTGTTGATAATTTCATGGCTATTCTTGTAATTTTCATCAAGTTTTTTATATAGGGGGCAATGTTGTTTGGAAAGCGCTTGGAGGTGAATTTTTCAAAGCATCCAAACATTACAACTGGAGCTGATACCCATGAGTACTCCAACTCAAATCTCAATCGTTTCAATCGAAATGCTGCCAAAAATTACAGGTATTGTTGTTCACCAACAAAAATGATCCACATCTCAACTCTCCCCCAGGATGTTACAGAAGAAGAAATTGCAAATCACTTTGAGGAGCTTGGAACAATTGTTAGTACAAAACTCTTTGAGATGAATGGAAAGAAGCAGGCTCTTGTCCTTTTTGAAACAGAGGAGCAGGCCACAGAAGCTCTTGTATGCAAGCATGCTACATCCCTTGGAGGCTCAATCATTCGAATTTCCTTCTCTCAGTTGCAAACCATATGAGAGACTTTATTTCCAATTGGAGGACATGGACCCATGGACTGTATGTTTCTCTTCCCTTATCGAAATTAACTTTTTTTCACATTGTGCCAATTCTTGGTACGTAGCCTCCTTCGCGATTACTGTGTATATTTACAACTAAATTGAAGTCTTGTATTCCATGTAATGAGTTGTAGCCTCTACAGTGCCTTTTAGGTTTTTATATTTATCTTGCATGATCACTTGTTCAATTGATGTTTTATGTGGAAATATGTATCATTAATGTGCAAACTACCACTACATACAAAAATGCATTTCTTTGTTTCTTGATGCTACTTTAGCTTCTTAAATTATGCTTGGCATGAAATACAAGGTGTGTTTTGTTCAAGTAATGGGCTGCAAATTGTATTATAGTACATTCCTTGAGTTTCTATTAGCTTTTGATGAATTTAACCAAATCTGATAATCGTAGTCTGGCATTAGATGTTGGCTCTTTTATTTTTAATTTGAAGTGTTCCTTAACATGATAACGGGTCATTGGATGATTTCTGATTTAAGCTACTATGTTTCCTTGCTTTCGACTCAGGTGCAGGAAATTGAAACAGAGTCACTTTTGAGTGCAGTGGGTCTGGAAGGAGCTCATCGCGTCACATAATTTAATTGCCAGATGGAATATTCCACCCCTTCCCTTCCCCCATATCTCGTTACCTTTCTTGTTTCTGTAACTAAACCGGGACTTCCTGGGATCTTGCAATGGGTTGGTGACAATAAATTTTTATACTGCAATGCAGTGACTTTGCCGTGTTGTGCAACTTTTTTCTGTTTTCCCAAGTTCTCTGTGCTATTGATGTCTTATATAAAACTTCTTGTAATAGGTTAGACGGCTTCGTGTCGTTTCTATGTTAAGATTCTAAAGGCACAAGGAACTATCACAGGAGGTGTCTTATTTTGTTGTCGAAATGACAACATATTAAAGAAGTATATTAGGACTCTGAAATGAGACAAGTTATTACTTACGAAGCGACTAGTCATTCATTTACTTCGTTTTTTCTATATTTAGCTCATGTTTGGTTCAAATTTTTTGGGTAGGGAAAGGGAATTAAGTAATTGATTCTATTACATTCTGTTTGGCTTGAGCAATAGGTTATCTATTTTTCTTACTTAAGGGTATTTCAATCTATTACTCCCTCCGTCCCGGACCATTTGGCCTGTTTGACTTTTTGGCACGCATTTCCACCGGGAAACGGGTTATAAGATATAATTTTGAAGTATTGTTTCTTCTACGGGATACTATGAGTGTCATAGTATCCCGTAGGAGAAACAATACTTCAAAATTATATCTTATAACCTGATTCCCGGCTCGGTGGAAATACGTGTCAAAAAGTCAATAAGTCAAACAGGCCAAGTGGTCCGGGACGGAGGGAGTACATTGTTACTCCTTAGAAGGAGGGGAAATAAGGAGAAAGAGAACCTCTCACAAGTGACTTTCTTTTTTTATTATTGAACCAAATACTTAATAAAAGTAACTATTATTATTATAATTCTCTTATTTGACTTGATTCTATTCTCTTTCTGTTATTCAACTTGAACTAAACGAGTACTTATCATGCATGTAGTTTCATCTATTTAGATTCAAGTCACTGCTTACAATTAATATTTTGTACTTGTATGATTCAAAATCATCCAAGTACACATGGTCTTATTTCCACTGGGTTTTGGAAATGGATACGTGGCAATTATTATACGGAATTGGAATAGAAAATCTGAATCTCAAAAAAGGACGAGAAATAAGTAGGAAAGTTTTTCTTGCATATCAGTTTATAATTTCGTATTGCGAATAAATTAAAGTCTATTGCTCGGATCTTGTGAGAAGGGCTATTATTAATTGTGTATTGGGATGGGAGAGGTGAATAGAAGCGGGTCAATGCACCATGTTCATCAATTGGATTTTCAAAGAGAAAATGTAGAGTTGCTTTGCTTTGTTCGCACTACTCTAAAAACACCTGGGGTTCATTTTAAAAAATTAAATTAAAAAGAATAACCATATCAAATAAAAAAACAAACGATTTGAGATTGGAGAATATAGCCGTTGGTAGTGGGAGGTGGGATTTCATATTCAAATATAGAAAATAGGAGAGGAGGCAGTGGGGCCCATGTTTGTCCATAATCCTATCATCAATCGAGTTCATCACTCATCACCCATCACCATCACCATCATCCACCCACAAATAATTGGTTCTTTTTAATTTCAGCTGCTGCTTCTGCTACTAAATAGTCATCAAATTTTCAAATGTGTACCGACGTCTAATAATATCATGAGTGATACAATGCTCATCTTAGGTATACTTTGTGTCAATGTTATAAATAAATAAATAATTTAAATTAATACCTTAAATATTAAATCTTATATAAAAAAACTAAATTCTACTAAAAAGAATTCAACTTTAAATAGAAAAATATCCTACGTGGCATTATTGCATTAACAGTCGGCACATCGTAGCTAGGAGAGCGTTTCTGATATAATCATAGTATAAGAATTTCAAATTGTGCCGACGCTACTTACCTTTTTACATATAAGTCATCTATCCATTCATTACATCAAAGACAACGCACGCAATTCTTTCTTTTCTTTTTTATCTACATTTGATTCATTAAAAAAGAACGCGCAGTCTAAGGCTGTACTGTACATATAATGCATGCCATTTTTTGAATTTAAACCGCCGACCCTAAAAACTGCCGGATTCCCAGTTGTCATAAAATCTATAGATAGATAGATTGTGTCGGCACTCACCACTCAGTCTAGTCTGGCTCTCGCTCGATTTCTGAGTCGCTTCGCTTCTGGTGATTTCTGTATTTATTTGTTCCTTATTTTACAAAAAAAAGGACTAAACTTGAAACAGCCATCCCCTATATTTTCTCCACTACTTCTCCACAGTTATAAACTGCTCCTTTAAAGTCGATCCTTGAGCCTCATTGGCAGTTTTCAGAGAGAGAGAGAGGAGAGAGAACCCTTTTTTCCTTTTTTTTTTTTTTAGATCTTTTTTTGTGGATATTATAAAAGGGGAGGAAAAAGGTGAAATTTTTATAGAAGTCGGAAAAGATGTGGAGAACGTTGAGCATTTTGGTATTGGTGTGGGGTTTTGCGGTGGTGGTGGTGGAGGGTCTTGGGGTGAACTGGGGCACGATGGCAAACCACAAGCTGCCGCCGAAGACGGTGGTGCAGATGCTGAAAGACAACGGAATAAAGAAGGTGAAGCTATTCGATTCAGATAAGACGACGCTGAGCGCTTTGGCCGGCTCCGATATCGAAGTAATGGTCGCAATCCCTAACGCCGACCTCTCCGCCATGAACTCTTACTCCCGAGCTAAGGAATGGGTCCGCCGCAACGTCACCCGTTACCATTTCCAGGGCGGCGTTAACATCACGTAATTTATTTCTTCACCTTTACTTCAATTTCTATCTACATTATTATATGATATATGTTGCTGGAAAAAGAAAAGATTTTGTTGCTTGCTTTGATGATAGAATCACCATAAAAATCTATTTTTTACCCTTTATTGCTTTGCTCATAGTATTTGAGTGTGTTTTTATCAATCTTTTCTTTATTTGTACTCCTTCCTATGAATGAGGCTTTTGTTGCAGAGAGTCAATGATATAAAAGTCGCTAGACGTTAGTAGGACGGTGGGGTGAGGACTAGTGTCTAGGCGACTAGACGGGAGTCTCAATGTTGTCTAATCGGATTAGGCGGATTAGAACTATAATGCATATTTTTTTACTATTTTTACATTGTGTCTTATAGTACAAACTATATAGACATATATTAGTCATAATATCATATTCTAATTCATGATAAAATGAGGAAAAAGAAGACGTGAGAAAATTAAGCCTTAGTCGGACCAATACTGTGCCGCTTACTGCCTAGGCGGATTAAACGTTAATCGCGACGGCGGACTACCGTCTAGCGTCTAGGAGGGGACCTAGACGGGCCTAGATGAAGATTTTTAGAACAGTGTATGGTATATTAATGGCAAATTTGATGAAATTATTCTTTTAGGATTAGCTTATTCAATCAAAATATGTAAATGCTGTGTGTTGATGATTCTTCCAAACCCTAAGAAGCCATGAATTGATTCTATAAGTACCTTTATTTGTGCAGATATGTAGCAGTGGGGAATGAGCCGTTTCTTACATCCTACAACAACTCATTTCTCAAGACTACATTCCCAGCTCTACAGAACATTCAAAATGCACTGAATGAAGCTGGAGTTGGTGACACCATTAAAGCTACTGTGCCCATGAATGCTGATGTTTATGCTTCCCCGGAGACCAACCCGGTTCCATCTGCAGGAAGGTTTCGCCCGGATATCTTGAGCCAAATGTCCCAGATAGTTGAGTTCTTAGGAAAGAACAAGGCTCCATTCACTATAAACATCTATCCTTTCTTGAGTCTCTACGCCAACGAACACTTCCCGGTTGATTATGCCTTCTTTGATGGGGTGAGTAACCCCATTCCTGATAATGGGATCCAATACACCAACGTGTTTGATGCCAACTTCGACACGTTGGTTTCGTCGTTGAAAGCAGTGGGATATGGTGATATGGAGATCATCGTAGGGGAGGTGGGGTGGCCCACGGATGGGGACAAGAATGCCAACATAAACTACGCTCTCCGGTTCTACAGAGGACTCCTGCCTAGACTGGCAAGCAACAAAGGAACCCCTCTTCGTGCTGGTTACATTGAAGTCTACTTGTTCGGCCTCCTTGATGAGGACGCCAAGAGTATAGCTCCGGGTAATTTCGAGCGCCATTGGGGAATCTTCAAGTACGATGGACAGCCCAAGTTCCCCATGGATTTATCCGGACAGCTACAGGACAAGTATCTGGTGGGTGCTCAAAATGTAGCCTATCTCCCAAAGAAATGGTGCATGCTGAGGCCTGATGCCAAGGATCTCAGCAAGCTCGGAGAGAACATAAACTTTGCTTGCACGTGGTCCGACTGTACCCCCCTCGGGTATGGCTCATCCTGCAATGGCTTAGACGCGAATGGCAATGCATCCTATGCATTCAATATGTACTACCAGGCCCAGAGTCAGAAAGATATCGCCTGCGGTTTCCAGGGTCTCGCTGTGCTCACTGATCAAAACATATCTCAGCCCAACTGCAATTTCATCATTCAGATAGCTACAACATCATCATCATCATCTTGTTCGAAACAGGTGTTTGGGATCACCTTACTTTTGCTGCTCGCCTCCCTCGCCTCCGTCTTGTAGATAGATACTACTCACCGGTCACCCCTTTTATATATCTGTTTCACTTATTGATTCATATTTATTATTCATATTCATGTTGCTGGCTTGGGCAAATGAGATGAGGCTTGGTTTGAGTTCGTAGAAAAGAACTTCTCATTCGACTCGTTTTGTGGGAATGAATGTAGTCGTGTTGAAGAGTCGACAGATTCTGAGATTTTCTTTTCCGGCAATAGGAGTTATCAGTGAAGCTATTACTACATGGAAAGAGAGAAGTAGATTTTGCGAGGAAGAAATAGAAAAAGCAGTAGTGGTTTTACAGTTCCTGCAGTTGCTAGTATGAAACTCACATCTTTTTTGTCTACTGCATACTACCGTTTTGGTCAGGGAGTTTTGATTTTGATTGCTCATTTATTAATAATCTCAGGTTTGGATTTATTATATATATGTATGATAATTATTTGCAAAGGAATTTAATTTGAGAAGTTTGTGGTTCAACTTTGTATGCGCTGTCTGTAAGTTTGTGTAGCATTCTACAACTAAAAAAAAACTAGCATCTAGCAAAGAATAAAGAATAAAAGAAAAGGAACAAATATTTTCATCAAGCAAACTGCATTCCATCATGAATCAAAGTAGGAAGCACATAAAAACATGGATAATAAGTTTGAGTTTCTCCAAAATTTCCCTACCCCAAACAAAATGGAATGTCAAACACATAACAAACACCTCACAGAAACATAACCAAGATTTCTAATATGCATCACAGCAGTCCTCAAAGCAGACATCTAACAGCTACTATGTGTTTACTTAATCTTCATCCATCGCGCCAGGTGCAGGGGGCCTCGGACCACCAGCTGGTTTTGCCATAATAATCTGGGGGGGAAAAGTATCGTTCAACATGTGGATACCCATAAAAGTTGAGCAAAGTAATATATTAACAGTTTGTGTTTTACCTGATCCACACGCAGGACAGTACAGGCAGCATCTGCAGCATACTTAAGGGCGAAGAATCTGCACAAAGATATTATTACATAACATCATCAAGTGTAAGGAGTAGGAAGAGATGCTTCAATTAACAATAGAGTAACGATATTTTCTGATTTTACATATGCAATGTTCTACTAACGGCTAGTATTTTGCCTTGATAAGGGTATTGGACCTCTTCATTTTCAGAAAAAATCACTTCCAAGTTCCAAAAGATGGATGACAAGTTAAACAATGGCGAGAATCTCAAAACCGTATTTGAAGGAAAGCCACGATATTGTTTTAATAATCACTAAAAACGAAGAAACCAAAACTGGCAGTATTAATTGCAGCTTACTTGGTGATATAGAGATCCCATATATTCAAGGTCGACACATCCTTGCAGGCGGCTTCTTCCAAATCAATGCCCACTTTGGTGTTACCAGATGCATGCTCAGCATACAAAGATGATATAATTTCAATAGCATTGAGCCCAGCATTTTCAGACAATGTCTTGGGTATCATTTCAAAACTTTCGGCAAATTTTGCTATAGCATACTGATCCAACCTGGATGGAAACAGCTTCATGTTATAAACAAACAAATTCTTGCAAGAGAAATCCAGTTTTTGAAAATTAAAAACAAATGCAGCAGAATACGTAATACGTTGTATTAAGCAATTGTTCACAAACAATCCATCATAACTTACAAAGAACGGCATTCCTAATTTTATTTGACTGATAATCCACACTAAGTGCAAAATATCGGGCACGACTATACAAGAAAGAGAACCAACAAGGCTAGGAAATTTGCTGATTGATTTTCTTTTGAAATTGAGCTGTAGAGCAGTTTAGACAACCTATGCAGAGATACGAGGATGTATATATAACCTCTGTCCCACCCCATTTGCCTCACTATTACTTTTATACCACATATATTCAACATGTGAGCCAAATGGAGTGGGACAGTGGGAGTACATGCTTCTCGTGAAGCAAGACTACTAACTACTAGACAATCTTCAGGAGGAGCTAGGTGGATTCAGAACAATGGGAATGGTATGGAATGATGGTGTTGGAAAACAGATGCAGCTGGGTGTGGAGGAGGTGGTGGGAAATCAGTGAGGGTAATATGGTTGTGAGGAATGGGTACGTACATGCCCCCCTCAAACCCCCCCCCCCCCCCCCTCCCCCCACCCACCCACCCACAGAGGCGCGCGAGCGCACAGCCACCAAGATATTATTTTTTCTTTTTTAGCTTTCAAACTCAAGATATAGATAATATTGCCATATTTAGGGCGATAAGAGTGCTGCATATCTAGAGAAAAGAAAGATGTGCAATTTAGCAACCATAAACTGGATATAAAGGTCCTGTCAAACAAATACCCCGTTTCTTTCAAAGAAAATTCTTTCAGCCTTTTAGCTAATTCAATCTCAGTGGCTGCTGCTCCAGGTACTGTCCGACTATCCCTGCACATTGCCTGATGAAGAATAGTATAAGAACTACGTCGAGATCATAGATCATCATAATGTGAAATGAAACCTTGTGAGAATGCAAGAAACTCATAATTTCCGATTCTCTGATGGCAGAATGAAAGAAAAGAAAATCAATTGGTTGAAACCTCACAACTTTTGTATGAAAAGTACCTTGTATGAATTCACACCATCATCAATTGCTCTCTCAAGATCATCCAATATACTATCAGTGCTCCCTCGCAACACAACAGTGGAAACAGAATTTCCACCTTGCTCGTTTTTAACAATTGTAACCTATTAGATAGTATGGAGAATGAGTAACAGAATTGAGGATGAAGAGTAAGAGTAAGAGGGATAAAAGCCTAGCTAACATACTCTTGCCCCGCCTATCTCCTCCACTGAGACAGAATCAACATATCCAAGATCATCCGGATTCGGCTGACTTAGCTTTAACTGCCCCCACGGAAACACAGAATGTCAGAACAAGAAATGAAGATGTGCATCATTTTTCTTTTAAATTAGCAATACTTACAAGAGCAACTGCACCAGTGGTGCGGCAAAATCGCCGTAATTCAAATTTAGAGCTGATCTTTATCACCATGAGCCTACAAAACCATGTTTTGTAAATTCAGTTACACATGGCAGAATACAACAAGAGCTAGTTAATGTGCTTACATAAGAAAGTAATCATATCATAGAGCTAGTTTTAAGAGATTATTGAATGATAACTGCTAATACTCATGGTATATGGAGAGAATGATTATTCCATACTTTTGGGGAAGACGGAATCCCATGGTTATAAGAATGATCATACGAATTACCATTTCATTCTTATTCCAATCCCGTGTGCAAGAAAAAGGCTATACATCAAGGATCATGCATGACAGTATGTAATGGGTAAAGCACGAGGAAGAAACAATTCACAGAAAAGGAATCAGGATGTACTTATAGCGCTCGCAAAAATGCAATGCCATTTCTCCAACAGCTGATCCACTGACAATGACCTTTGCACCAGAATCTGCAACTGCTTTGATAAGCTCCTCGACCTTGGCTTCTTCAGTCTTTGCATAGTTCTCAAGCTGCAACGCAAATAGCTATTTGATAAACATGCATCAACTATATGAACAGAGCAACCATGCTCTGCATGCAACAAGACTTGGAGTTGGTTCCATCAAAGGAGAGGCCAATCAGGAGATAAAACTATAAATTGTTAGTAAGAGCTGATTCAAAACCTTATAAAAGGTGAATCTAATCAATCCCCAGGAATAAATACAGAGAACTTAAAAGAAAGTTGATGCTTGGTTCTCAGTTCCACAATCAAATGGTTAATACATAGTGCAGGCAAAGAGACATCATCTGTAGCAGAGTCCACGGAAAATTGATCAAAAAGTGAAATTATTAAGGCTTACCTGCTCAGCGCTATGAATAAGAACAGTTCCTTTCGTTTCAGTTGCAGTTGTATCGACACCTCCAACAAAAACTGCAACCTGACAAGTTATGGCAATGTATCATTGTAATGTGAGTGGGCCATGCAATGTAATCCACAAACTCAGTCAAATTCATCCATGAATTCAACATATATTCATCACCAAAAAATCACGAAAGTGGGATGCTAATTAAAAAAACTTATTATATATCTGCATATCAAGTTTAAGTTCAAGAGTGGCAGGTATTCAAGAAAGACATTTCATTTCAACTTTAAGGCCAACTACAGTGATTAATTAGTACTCTATATTGCCACTTACTAAAATACAACACCTCAAAAGGCTACTTAAAGTTTAAATTTACTTTCTGACACTTTAGTTTCCCTCCTGACAAGTAAAATGAAATATGATGCATCCCACAAGCATCACTCTTTGCCATTCTGCTGCATTCATATCATAATATTTAATTGTTTATACCTTCAAGAAGCCAAACTAACAAAGATAATAATGGTGGTACTTCCATAAACTCATACCTTCCAAGATAAAAGAATCAACCAAGAAATTAGTATTGGTATAAACAAAACAGACATTCAAGACTTTCAGATAATAGTCGTACAACAGACACTAGTGCAACGGCAATACACACCTTGGCATTCTCCATTCTTTTTATAGTTCCTGCTGCATCACTTTTTAACACCATGCCCCTGACTACTAAAGAATTATTCAAACCTCCACCCAATAGTTTTGCAACTCGTACATTATCCACGTTAAAATTTGCTGGGTTCTTGGGGCAAACTTGTATACAAGCCTTCAAAAAAAAGGTCACCATGAAGAAAGGTCAAAAGTTAGGCTTAAAATTGCACACAAACCTTCAAGGAATATTCATCTTTGTTGAAAAATCTGGAAACTTTATTATGAAATTGCATAGAACAGTATAAAGTGGAGATTTACCTCGGCAATGAGTGAACATAACTTATCCTCTTGTCCAAATTGTTTACTTGCCACTGAAGATCTCATTCGTAGAATTACTTCATCTTTGTTTCTCACGTCCATATTCTCTGAACCTTCTTGAACCAATTCCTCAAGTACCTCAATGGTCTCCAAGAAACAAGATACTATGTTTAGCACCAAGAAGTAAATTCCACAAAAACTGTTCACAGTCAGTGAAGAATAGATTGAAGTGTCAAACCTTATTAATTGCCTTAGTGTATCCAACAATGATCTCACTTGGGTGAAGTCCCATCCTAATAAGTTCTTCAGCATTTTGGAGAAGCTCCCCAGCAAAAGAAACAGTTAAATTGGCTCCATCTCCAATCTCTTCTTGCTGTGCTTTCCCAGCTAAAACCAAAAGCTTGGCTGCAGGATGCTGAACCTCCAGCTCATTTACAATTGTCGCAGCATCATTTGTGACAAAAAGCTTATCCATATGATTGATAACCATCTTATTCATACCTTAACCAGAAAAGGGTATAGGTGAGAAGAAAATGGATAAAAATTTGCAATAATCAACAAGACTGATGCATTTAAATGCTTTCAGAAGAGAGGGAAAAAAAAGGCAAGAAGATATTGAATGTGGGAACAGTAAGTCAGAAAAAAATATATAAATAAAATACGTTTGAACTACAAATGGAATGAATACTATGGGACTGTAAAATTAGAAACGCCATCGTCCCCATTCATGACAGTGTCCCTAGTCAATTGAATAAGAACTGTCATTGAAATTTCTTCAAGCCTATTTACAAGGATGTCAACAAGCTTAGATTGGGATTCAGAATACGGCAGATATAAGTGACCTCTTGACCAGTCTGGATCCATTATCGGCATAAAAGACATTATTGACTTTTTGTCACTTTCACAAACATTTCATTATAGTTATCCAACCAAGAGCAGAAACGCTAAAGAATTAGTTCAGATGCGTAAATACAATAAACTATATCAGTTCCTAAGGTATTCTATTCATGAAGCTCTGAAACAAGCCAAAATCTTGAGCTAGAGTGAGCGAAAGCTGGTATGAGCTGAATTGCAACTTGAAGCTAAAAGCACCTACTTTACATGCTTCACTAGAATTCTAGTTTATGTTTAAAAAGAAAAAAGTTGCAATAATCAGTACTAGAATCAGCGCCGAGATCTCTAACAATAAACGGCACTTGTTCTAATTCTATAGAACTTGACCAAAGGATAAAACACACTTGTTTGTTTTAAATAGTTGTTGTCAGGTAACACTAAGTAATTGTCGAAAAGATGGGAAGAGAACCTTGGACAGGCTCGGGCTACTGCAAGCAGATGAGTTAATGAACTAGTTCAAGTTCAAATAAGGGAAGCTTCGTGAATTCAAACAAACCAAATCTCGTTGTACATAAGTGATAAGTAACTTGAGTGCATCTCCGCTGCTTGAACAACATGCTTGAGTTCAAACCGCAGAAACACAACCCAACATACTAATTTGTCTACTATATGAGTTGAATCTGGTTACATCCACACTAAGTAAATCAAAACAAAAAAATCAACACTTTGCACGGAATGCTAACCAAGCGGAGGTGGCATTAACTAAACATGTAGAGATGGAAAAAAAAGGAGCACGAAATTGATTTGAAAGATATACCATTAGGGCCGAGGGAGGTGCGAGTGATGGTGGAGAGCTGCTTGCAAGCGTCGATGTTCTTAATTACGGCTTCGTCGAGACCGGAGAGATGGCGATGGCCCTCTTTGAGCATGGACTGTATGCCGTAGGGCTGCATCGAGAAACCCACCATTTTCGTACGAAGATGAAATGAAAAGGAATGAAATGAAATGCAGCTACTCTGTGGAAAACTCTCGCGATCTCAATACTACAGCAACCCTAGATGAACCCTCCAAGCCTTTTCTACTTCAGTACTTTCGCGTCTTCTCTTTTTTCCCTTTTCTTTTTGTTCAATCGATTTTTTAAAAATGATTTCTCAACATAATGGCTCCATGCCCTAGTGTTTTTTTTTTGTTTTTTTTTTTATTTATTATTTTT
The DNA here is from genome assembly GCA_001642375.2 of Mentha longifolia. NCBI lineage: Eukaryota > Viridiplantae > Streptophyta > Magnoliopsida > Lamiales > Lamiaceae > Mentha > Mentha longifolia. The sequence continues at coordinate 17,475,927 of CM038112.1, read as the reverse complement.
TTTATAATCAATTTTTCAAATCCGATTCTTTTATTTTCGTATTTTATATAATTATTTTTTCACAAGTATAATGATATCATTAATTTTATCATTTATTACATCTCATAAACATAGAAATAAATAAAATATGAAATATAATACGGAAAATAATTAAATTAAATATCGAAATAAATTAAATAAATTAAGAAAATAAACTATTACGTATATGAAACTAAAATAAGCTGGACATTTATTTTGAATTCTATATTAACTAAATTAATACTACTACTACTCTACTTTTTTTCCCATCGATTACACTTGAAGCATGTTGAAATTGGGGAATAACCATGAAATTTGCAGAGATAGAGATCGAGAATTGTAGAGAGGAAATACGGGAAGAATGAGAGAGAAGGTGGGGAAAACAAAAATTTCATTAATTGTCTATATTGTGGAGAATTGTTCCAACAAATTACAATAGAAAACTTATTTATACTAGAAGATAAAAACGTGAAATAGTAAAACTACTAACTAGCAACTACTCTACAAACATAAAAATAATATTTTTTATCTTCTTTATCTTCAATACTCCCCCTCAAAATGAGAGGTAATGAAATGAAAGCCCATCTTGCAAACAAGAATCAGTGCAGCAGTATTGAGATGAGAACCATATTGAGATGAGAACCACAGAACTTGATCAAATTCTTGCCAATCAACCATCCAACCAACTGATTTTAACTTCCCCTTAGTAGAAACACCATCTTGAAGTGAGGATGCCTTGATGAAGAACTAACAACAGAGATACAAAAAATTCTCCAACCAACACCAACAAACCAAGAATTGCAACAGTGAGTTCCAAAAATCCAGAGGTGACAGAGCATATAATCCACACCCCCTTGCCATCAGAGCACAAATTGATGAAAGACTAAACTAAGGACTGGTTTTAGATATAATAAAAACAGATAGACCAAACACCACACTCACCACCAGGGCTGCTATACTAGAGGCAATCTAACTACTAGACATATGGATATAAGAGATTTGATGGAATATAAACTAAGACTCATTTAAAGAGCAAACCAAACAGCAAATGATCATGGATCATTAACTAGGGGTGACTATCGGTCCGGTTCCGGTTAATCAGAAATTCGGGTACCCGGTACCGGTTATACACATTTTTCAGGAACCGGTACCGGAACCGGTTAAGCTAACTGTTTAGTGTATTTTTGTGTGATTTATATGGTTTGATATGAGTTTGTTTTCATATGTTTTGTTCGTTGTTATGTGTTCGTTTCGTGTGTTTTAGTCAAAGTTGAGTTGGTGAGGAGTTTTGGAAAAGAATGAAGAAAATGAGCAAAAGATTGAAGAAATGAGTGAAATGTGAAGATCAAATTTGGATGATATAAAAGCATAACATCGAAGAGGGGTTCGATAGGAGCGTGTAGGAAAAAACGGAGGTCGATTCCGAGTTCGAACGAGGGAGATACGGCCGAAACAAAAAAAAAAGTCGCACGCAGCGGACTGCAGCTCGGACTTGGCAACCGCTGAGGGGGTTGAGCGCCCGCTCAGTCTGACGAATTTGAGAGATTGTTTCCTTTTTTAACTAGATTTTTGGTATCCTATAAATATGTAATATTTGGGGAACGAAAATACACTTCTCCTCTATTATTTTTCAGCTTTTAAAACTATAGATTATTTTAGATTAGCTTTTAAATATTGCTTTGAAAATTATAGCTTTTGGATTCAAGATTTAATTCAAGTTTAATTCAAGTTCTTCGTTCTTCCTTTTGTCTTTGATTCGTAAGTTTATTTTGTACCCTTAGATTAGTTTTACTTGCTTTGATTATTGCTTGGCTTAGCTTAGATTAGTTTTCTAGATTCAATTTAATTGCTTTCAAGTTATTTAAATTTGTTTTAATTCCAAGCATGTTAGGTAAATTAATTGATTTCTCTAGTTTAGATTTAATTGCTTCCTTTATTGCTTTCCTTTCAATTCATGCCTAGATAGATTTATTGTTTTTCTCTTAGTTTAATTATTTCTCTCGTGTGACAGACGGGAGTTCTTTTATTTGCTCCTAATTGCTTACTTTAATTTCAAGTCTAGGTTAGATTTATTTGCTTTCTTTTAATTAAGTCTAGGATTTAATAATTAAACCAAAAACCCTTAATTCTTTTACTTGCTTTCGTAGAGTGTTTAGAGAGTGCGTTTCATAAGATTAATTACCTTATTAAGTTGTCCTTGAGATTCGACATTGGGTTTAGCTTACTAGTCGACGATAGACCTCATTCTATTGCGAGCACTTTTAGATGAAACAAATCTTGGCGCCGTTGCCGGGGATAACTTTAGGTAATTAATTGTGTGATTGTGTCTTTAATTTTGTTTATTTTCGTTTTTAATTTAATATTAAAAAAAATTAAAAAAAAACGTTCTTTTTAATTTTTATTTTCTGTTGGGTTTTCTTTTGTGCTTTCCATTGGTGCTCATAACCTGTTTGTTGAGTGTTGTGCATGCATGGTCGTCGAAGTCTTCAACGAGATCTCTCGCCATTCGAGACAACATCAATCGGAGGAAAGCAGTACTGGCAAGTGCAAAAGGTGGAGAGATAAGCGAAGGATCGAACAACGGTCTTGGTTTTATTGCCTCTCCAATTTTTAAAAAATCCCTGAGCCCGGAGTTCCTTGCACTAAGGTCTGTTCAAGCATAAGAGAGAATAGACGTAGTGAGCGACGACAACGTTTTCAGTTCTAGTTCTGACAAGTTTACCGATTCCGAGCAACAAAAGATCATGGCCAAAGTTATTGGTGAATTTGTTGGGGTTGTTGTATATAGCTAAAGCAAAAACGTGTTTTAGTATATATGACATGTATTCCACTGGTAACAATCACCTATCTGAATAAATATATTAATAAGAATAAGCCCTATATCTCATGTTTTAGAACACGTGGACGGCTCGGGTGTCAGGGAGATCACGCAGCGTTCGACAATAATTATGAGATATAAACAGTGTCACAGTCGAGATAGCTTGGGAAAACTATCGGTTTAGGCTGCAACATAACAGTAGTGGCGGGTCTCAGTCGCTAGTTATGTTGGTACGGTGGAACGTATTGACAGGATCGAGTGAGATAAGGTTCTTCTGATACTGACCCTAGCAATAGGTGAAGAACTAGAGATCTCGGGATTTAGAGATATGATCTTAATCTCGATATGCTATTAGAAATATATGTGTTGTTCACTGTTACTTTGACTTGTATAGCTAAGGGTCTATCGCAGCATCCCTGTTGACTTGCATCTTGGGTAACATGAGGGCACATAGTATGTCTAATTAGTTATATCGAGACACCGTGTCCGTATTAGGTTGAGAGATATCCCCTCAGGGAGTTCACAAGGTTTATTATACCAAGTCATGCATGCTGATTAAGTTCAGGTATAATAATAAGGGGTGAACGGGTACTACTTGAGGAAAATAAGATGTTAATTAATTATGAGCAGTCAGAGGAGCTCTAATTAATTAATGGATATCGGAGTCATTAAACACGGGGATAGCTCTAAATAAAGTATCAGCCCCAATCTACAAATTGGGACAGAGCGGTGATTCAGTTGTGATTCTTTAGTGGAATGCATCACAGCTCTAATGAAATAAATGTTCTGGGTTGATCATGGTTATTTCATTAGGTAAGGCTAAACTCTGTCTGGTACATAGATCCCTGGGGTGGCCCAAGAGCTCTTCAGGAAAGGAATTCATGGTATTATTGAGGGATATCAGTTTTGGACTGAAAAGAGGCATTATGGGTTTGAGCCCATTAATGTGGCGCCTACTGTAGTGTAGGGGACGCCAGTTTCCTCTTTTAGTGTCCATCTGATCTCAATAATTGTACTCTGGTTAATTATATAATTATGGAATAAATTAATATCTAATTAATTAAGATTTATTCTTAATTAAGGAATTAGATAATTAATTTAATAATTATATATTATTTTCCTTATAATAATTCCTCTTATAAATAAGGAGGAGGAGATTCTCAAAAACCTAAGTGAAGTGTTGAAGCAGTGAGAATCGGCGCCTACTGCATCAGAGGGAGAGTTCCTGGTTCCAAAGTTCCTAGACGCCCACACAGTCGAAGAACTTCGAGGAAAGGGATCACACCTCAGTAATCTAGACCTGTAGATTACTCCGTCGGCACAGATCTGAGGTATAACATTCTAAACTCGATTATATGATTTAGTTGCATTTAAATTATCACATCCAATTCGAAGATCCTGTGGGAAAAAGGAATGCTTTCAAGCAGCAGTTCCAGCAACTGGTATCAGAGCCACGGTTCTAGAATTGGCTCTGTGATAATTGGATTAAATGTATGTTCATGCATTCGAGTCAATTATGCTATAAACTGTGCATGCTGCTGTCCGGGAACAACGTGTGTTGTTTTTGATCCCGTTTTATTCGGTTTTTCGTGTTGATTTTCAAATCGGTGAGAAATAAGGTACCGATTAGAATAAGATTCGTTTTTCTGTAATTTTTCCATGTATTTTTCGATTTGGTATTGTAATTGCTGGAAATCGGAGTTGGAAAATTGAAGAACGGGGCACGAGAATCGAGACGAACGACGGCAACACGCGCGCGTCAAGCGCGTGTCACACACGCGCCTTCTTCGATCGAAGGGCTGCACCGTCTTCAGCCATGATCGCTGCCTTCCTCCTCGTCGGTTCACAGCGGCTGACCTAGGGTTTAAACCCTAGGTCAAGACGGCGCTGGAACGAGGATGGTGGTGGTGGGATCATCGGCGGAGGGATGGCTGCGGAGGGCGATGGCAGCAGGGGCCGAAACCCTAAGGGTTTCGGACATGGCGGCTTCGCCGGGTCGATCGAGGCATGGGGAATGACGGCGAGCCCAGCACCACCGAGGTGCTGGGCGGACTCGCAGTTGACGATGACAGCGGCGGCATGGACGAGCTGAAGACGGCGGACGATAGGCGAGGCGACGCCGACGATCGGTGGCTGAGCGAACCCGCTAGGGTTTCACGAGCTCGATCACAATCGGCGTCGAGGCGCAGCTCGTTGAGTCTACAGCAGCAGCAACTCAACACCAGCCGAGGTGCTGAGCGGTGATGGTGGCGTTCAGACGGCAATGGCGAAGGCGGCAGTTGGCGGTGGAAGCGGACGATGGCGGCAGCAGTTAGGTTTCTGCTGCACGAACGCCGTCGATGGCTTCTGCTTCATCTGCTGCGGCTGCTGCTCCGTGATGGCTGGGAAGCTGCGGTGCTCGGCGGAATCGACGGAAATAGCAGCAGTGGCAGCGATGGGCGGCGGCGAACGTGTCACCGCGCGCTGACCCATCGCGTCTGTTGCTGCAGCTGTTCCGGCTGCTGCGACTTCCGGCTCAAGCCCGGCACCCTCTGTGGTGCTGGGAGGCTCGTCGAGCCAGTGGGAGCGGTCGGCGGCGGCGGTGGTTCGTTGGCGAAGCTGCAGCAGCGTCGGAGGCTCGAAGAAGATGAAGACGATGATGATGATGGTGATCGGGCCAGGATGCCGGGCTGGGCTCGGGCCGGGCTGGGCTCGGGCCGGGCTGCAAGGGACGCAGCTGGCCCGTTCGCCCAGCTCACACGCAATCCGACCCGATCCGGCCCGTTTGACACGTACGATGACGGCGCGTGTGATGCACGCACGTATGTTGTCGTGACACGTGTCAGTGACGTGGCAAGCGAACGAGGGATGTTCGTTTTTCAACGAATGGTCCTTGTCGTTCAACGAGGGCTAAAGTTTTTCCGAAACTTTAGTGTGATCGTTGACGGTTAGGTTTTCGTAACTTAATTCGTTTCAAAAATCATTCGTCTCGTCTCATTTTGGAAATAGGGAATTCCGCGCCCTAATTCCATTTCGAGTTGTTTGCTAATTATGGAAGGTGGACTTGAAGACCAAGTGAAGACTTTCCAAGACCGAAGCTTGTTTCGGATTTAATTAATTAAATTGTAATAGATAGGTTTTATCCTTCCCGGTCGGCAGCCTATTTATTTATTTAATTAATTATGCATGCTATGGATGGTTTAAATTACGCAATGTGATGAAAGCATGTTTTGCATGTTATTGTTGCTTTTATTAAATGCGTAATAGGAACGAACATGCCTAAGGTGTCAATAGCATGGATTTATGATTTCAAAAGCGAGCATGTTTTATTACTTGCGTTTAGAAATCATGCGATAGGACTTAATTGTCAACGTGCTTCGTATATCGCATAAAACCCTTTGAAAATAAAAAGACTAAGCGGTAAAATTAATTAATTAATTGGGGACCTCCATATTTGGTTTTAGACGAAGTCAAGGATTAGAATCGGATAGACGTCCACCTACGTGGCCTACACGATATCGAACCCCTTGCCCGTATATTCGTCGGTAAAATTTCTCAATAACTTAGAATATTCTTTAGGAGAGTGGGAGTTGTACGAGTAAACGTCCACCCTACGTGGCTTGCACGTACAGGCTCTAACTCGGTCCTTAGTGGAAATTTTAAGTGAGATAATCTAAGAGGGCATCTACAATACCGGCATAGTTCTCGTTTTCTGTGCTATCTTGTAGATAAACTCGGTTAGGTGAATAATATGGTTAAAGCTTAGCTACTAATTGATGAATCCTCCCTACGAGGTCACTTCTCAAAATAGTAGGGTCCGGTTAAGGTACGGGTTATTATTTCTTTAGTTCACAAGGGTCCATGTGATGATAAGAGAAATAAACTGGCTCTAGAAGTCATGGTCGAAAATTTCATGCTTGCCTGGTCGCCCTACGTGACTCAGGTATAAAATTTTTGGGCTACTCGTTTGTTGGTTCAATGTTATTTATTCAAAGGGTTATAACATTGATAACATAAAATATTTTTATTAAATAAGTTGTTAACTGTCAACTTATGTTATTTGGTTTCAGATATGTCTATGGATCCTTTTCGCAATCAAGTTTTTAATTCCATTACCTCCTCTAAGATAGTTCCTATGGATGTAAGAAACCGCATTATGAGGTTCCAGACTTTTGGGAAAATATCCTCTAAGAAATATGAGGATAATTATGACATGGAACGTTATGTCATGGAATTTCGCGAACTGTTTCAGACTTATGAGACATATGGCGCCACACTTTCTGGACAAGTAAAGTGTGACATTGTCTTGGCTTCTCTATCGGCTTCTTTTACTGCTCTTCGCATGGAGATCATCAAATCTCAAGTCGACCATACTGATTTGGAAACTCTTTTCGAAGAGCTCCTTGAAGTCGACAATAAGAGAAAGAAGATGGTCATGTGGTCGAGAGAGGTAAAGAAGATATACGATAGGGTGAGGGCTAAAAGTGAAACGAGTCGTGATTCCGAAAAGGAACCTCCGAGGCGACATAAGAAACAAAAGATGGATGAAGGTATGTCTCTAAATGTAACATGATGAAACATATTAGCATTGGTTTAGTCCTTTATTGGACGGATTGAACTGGTGGATACTAATTATGGTTTGTTACATGTGTTTCTTTGTAGGCGATGCCACAAAGGATGATGAGGCGGCTTCGAGTCCTGGTGTCAGCGAGCATTGATGGTTGATGCGGTTGCTGATTACTTGAAGACTTCTGTTTCTTTGTTTTATCTTTTGGTTTTGAGATAGATGTTTGGGATGATACATTACTTTACTGTTTTTCATTACATTGGTGCCAAATTTTGGCGGTACATTTGTTTTGAATTGGTTTATGGATGATTTCGGTTTTAACATTTGTGTTAATTTGATTTTAACACTGGTTGTTAAATGTTTTTCATTCATGTGTTGAAGTAATTATCTAGTAACATGGAATATCTCAAATATGATTAGATAAATGTAGTTGTTTCTTTGTTTCTCACCTCTTTTCTCATCTTGTTTTGAAACATTACTAAACTATGTCAAGTATCTATAATTCTACCTTACAATTTGAGTATAAATTGGCATTATGACCGATTTTAACTCAAGTTGGATATAAGGGATATTTGCATGTATCATACTGCAAATTAGTTGAATTAAGATTGGTGATAAGTTGGATTAGTAAAAGTTTCAATAAAAGATTAAAAGGATAAGGTGATGAAAAAGGTCGTTATTGAACGAATGTTCAAAAATGATAGGATCATTCAAGGAATTTCAATAAGTCAAGAAGTACAAGAATGAATAGTCACAAGTATTCTGCACAAGGTCATCTTTATTGCAGTGGGAGTGTTTTTAGAAATAGAACACTAAATCGTTTTTCATATACATCAAGAAATTAGTTTTCTTGGAAAATGTACATGAGGAAAGAAACGACCACGTGAACATGAAAGTTTAATTGAGAAGGTTAAAGTAATTGATACGATCCATGTTAATTTGCAAGGTTCATTGTTGGATTTAGATCCATGATGAAAAGTGCAAATGGCAATGGAAGAACAAAGTTGATATGAAAAATATAGAAAAAGTTTTTTATATTTTTATATTAACACTTTTTGTACCTCATAAGTTATAATCCAATATCTGTTTAAAGTCAATGGCTTTTGGCAGGAAAATATTTGGATATAACGGTTATGTTGGATCAAATGTGTATCAATTAAGGACATTATTCTGAATGCTTGATAACTCTTGCGGAAATTCGAATAATAGGAGCATTTATGGAATGACATGCATAAAATCAAGTTTTATGGAACGTGTCAATAAATGTTATAGTTCTCATGGTAATGAAGATGATAGGTGTGATTTTCTTGTACATTATGTGATGATATCACTAACTTTGGCAACATTGTGAAAGTATTATCAGACATAATAGTGATGGTTATCCGAACAGTTTAAGACGCAGAATTTGAATAATGTAGGGTACATCCATAAGGATAGTATACATGATTCAAGTATTCTACGTAGGTTACTGTTCTGACTAGGTTATCGATATAATTTATATCGAAAAAGTGTCAGATATTTGCTATTGCTGCGTGCAAAGGTAACAAATATAGTTCATTAATGAACACGGATAATCGGGGAGTGTGTTGGTAAATGAGGTAATTGACCTTAAATCTATGTGTTCACTTAGAAAAGGAGAACCATACCTTGGAGAATCTCGGAACAGTAAAATGTTTATGAGAGTTCTTTCATGACAAGCTAAATATGTAGTGGGAGCTACTAAAGCAGCTGTATGGTTGGAAACTTTACTTTGTGAAATGGTAGTAATCCTATCTTGCAAGAAATCTCAAATGAGTTTTCAAGTGCAGAAGCAAGATCTATGGATTTGTCAACCTGGAAAAACATATAGGAGTACCGATTGGTTTATGTAACCATAAGGCGATATTGCGTGTATAAAGGAACATTTAAGCAGGAATGTTTATATGGCGGTTTATTCACTAAATTGAGTATGCCGGCACCTCGGAAGCACGTGGTGGGCATTGTCTCAGTGATCCTCCCATGGTAAAATCTTTCAGTATAAGTGGGAGAAGATGTGAAATACAGTGATGCCATATAGTTTCCGATAGACACATGAGTATACTAAAAGTTTTTACTTTAGTATAAGTGGGAGATTGTTGGGGTTGTTGTATATAGCTAAAGCAAAAACGTGTTTTAGTATATATGACATGTATTCCACTGGTAACAATCACCTATCTGAATAAATATATTAATAAGAATAAGCCCTATATCTCATGTTTTAGAACACGTGGACGGCTCGGGTGTCAGGGAGATCACGCAGCGTTCGACAATAATTATGAGATATAAACAGTGTCACAGTCGAGATAGCTTGGGAAAACTATCGGTTTAGACTGCAACATAACGGTAGTGGCGGGTCTCAGTCGCTAGTTATGTTGGTACGGTGGAACGTATTGATAGGATCGAGTGAGATAAGGTTCTTCTGATACTGACCCTAGCAATAGGTGAAGAACTAGAGATCTCGGGATTTAGAGATATGATCTTAATCTCGATATGCTATTAGAGATATATGTGTTGTTCACTGTTACTTTGACTTGTATAGCTAAGGGTCTATCGCAGCATCCCTGATGACTTGCATCTTGGGTAACATGAGGGCACATAGTATGTCTAATTAGTTATATCGAGACACCGTGTCCGTATTAGGTTGAGAGATATCCCCTCAGGGAGTTCACAAGGTTTATTATACCAAGTCATGCATGCTGATTAAGTTCAGGTATAATAATAAGGGGTGAACGGGTACTACTTGAGGAAAATAAGATGTTAATTAATTATGAGCAGTCAGAGGAGCTCTAATTAATTAATGGATATCGGAGTCATTAAACACGGGGATAGCTCTAAATAAAGTATCAGCCCCAATCTACAAATTGGGACAGAGCGGTGATTCAGTTGTGATTCTTTAGTGGAATGCATCACAGCTCTAATGAAATAAATGTTCTGGGTTGATCATGGTTATTTCATTAGGTAAGGCTAAACTCTGTCTGGTACATAGATCCCTGGGGTGGCCCAAGAGCTCTTCAGGAAAGGAATTCATGGTATTATTGAGGGATATCAGTTTTGGACTGAAAAGAGGCATTATGGGTTTGAGCCCATTAATGTGGCGCCTACTGTAGTGTAGGGGACGCCAGTTTCCTCTTTTAGTGTCCATCTGATCTCAATAATTGTACTCTGGTTAATTATATAATTATGGAATAAATTAATATCTAATTAATTAAGATTTATTCTTAATTAAGGAATTAGATAATTAATTTAATAATTATATATTATTTTCCTTATAATAATTAGGATTAATTCTAATTATATTTAATTAGAATTTGTTCCAGTAATTATTAACTAAACCGGGCTTTAATTAATTAAAGCCCGTGACTTAGTGGACAAGGAAAGTGGCGCCCCCTCCTCTTATAAATAAGGAGGAGGAGATTCTCAAAAACCTAAGTGAAGTGTGGAAGCAGTGAGAATCGGCGCCTACTGCATCAGAGGGAGAGTTCCTGGTTCCAAAGTTCCTAGACGCCCACACAGTCGAAGAACTTCGAGGAAAGGGATCACACCTCAGTAATCTAGACCTGTAGATTACTCCGTCGGCACAGATCTGAGGTATAACATTCTAAACTCGATTATATGATTTAGTTGCATTTAAATTATCACATCCAATTCGAAGATCCTGTGGGAAAAAGGAATGCTTTCAAGCAGCAGTTCCAGCAGAATTTGCCCGTCCCACTTTTCCATCATCTTCGTCAGCTATTGTCTTGCCCAGAGAGGTTAGGGACACGGAGTTAAAGCCTCAACATCAGAATTTGCTGCCCACCTACCACGGCATCGCCAATGAAGATGCTCTCACCTTCATTCGAGAGTTTACTTCAACGGTGCAGTCCTTTCCAGTGGGGAACATTTTAGAGGATCAGCTGAAGATGAAGTGTTTTTCTTTGTCACTGAAGGACCGAGCCAAGACGTGGTATCTAACTCTTCCGGCGAATTCATTGTCAACATGGAAGGACGTCTGTGAGCGGTTCATGCTCAAATATTACCCCAACCGGAAGACGCAAGAAATCCGGTCACAAATAATGAACTTTGAGCAAGGAGCTGATGAGTTGTTCCATGATGCGTGGGAGAGGTTCCAAGAGTTGCTGCAGCAGTGCCCACATCACCAACTAGTTCAACGGCGCCAAAATTTGTTTCACCTAAAAGTGCTAGCAATAGAACTAGGCCTATCGTAGAACTAGTAAGTTAACCCAATGTCGAATCTCAAGGAAGACTTAGCAGGGGGATTAATCGTATGAAACACACACACTAAACACTCTACGAAAGCAAATAAATATTTAAGGGTTTTTGGTTTAATTATTAAATCATAGGCTTAATTAAAAGAAAGCAAATAAACCTAACCTAGACTTGAAATTAAAGAAAGCAATCAAGAGCAATAAAAGAACTCCCGTCTGTCACACGGGAGAAAGAATTAAACTAAGAGGAAAGTAATAAATCTATCTAGGCATGAATTGAAAAGAAAGCAATAAAGGAAGAAATTAAATCTAAACTAGAGCAAATAAATCTTAACATGCTTGAAAATAAATCTAAGAAACTAGAAAGCAATTAAATCTAATCTTAGCAAATTAATCTAAACTAATGAAAGCAACTAACCAAAGCAAGTAAAGAAAACATATAAAATTAATCTAAGAGCATAAATTAAACTTACGAATCGAAGAGGAAAGAAAGAACGAAGAACTTGAATTAAATCTTGAATGCAAAAGCTATAATCTTCAAAGCAATATCTAAAAGCTAATCTAAACTAATCTAGAGTTTTAAAGGCTGAAAAATAAGAGAAAAGTGTATTTTCGTTCCCCAAAGGTTACATATATATAGGATACCAAAAACCTAGTTAAAGAAGGAAACAATCTCTCAAATTCGTCGGACTGAGCAGGCGCTCAACCCCCTCGGCGGTCGCCAAGTCCGAGCTGCAGTCCGCTGCACGCGACTTTTTTGTTTCGGCCGTATCTCCCTCTTCCGAACTCGGAATCGACCTCCGTTTTTTTCCTACGCGATCCTATCGAACCCCTCTTCAATGTTATGCTTTTATATCATCCAAATTTGATCTTCACATTTCACTCATTTCTTCAATCTTTTGCTCATTTTCTTCATTCTCTTCCAAAAGTCCTCACGAATCCAACTTTGACTAAAACACACAAAATAAACATGTAAAAACGAACAAAACATATGAAAACAAACTAACAACAAACTATAAAAACCACACAAACATACTCCAAATAAATCCCCCACACTTAATCATTTGCTTGTCCTCAAGCAAATCATTCAAGCTGTGATGGGACGTCTACCACAACAAGGAAATGGATATCGTCCTCCTCAAAATCGGGGAACCAGATCCAACTTTCAATCCCGTCGACCGCCTCAACAACAACCCTACTACCCTTTTTATTCTCCACAATACCCAACTCAACCTTATTATCCTCCACCAAACACCTACTACCCTCAACCACAACCATCTTATTATCCACCCTTACCATACTATCAACCTCCACCATACATACCTCCACAACAACCATACTACCCTATTCCTCCACCTCAACAATACCCACCTCAAAATACGCGCCCTCAAAACCAACCTCCTCAAGTTCCACCGCAAAATCCACAAGTGCTGCCACCGCATCCTCAAGAGTCTCAAGAGGCGGTGAACAAACGCCTTGAAATGCAAATTGGGCAAATGGCGACTCAACTTCAATAGAATTTGCAGCAGAATAAAATTCCAGCCCAAGGGATACAACCACTCGCTGTGAGGGTTTTGCGAAGCGGGAAGAAGGTGGACAATAGGGTGAAAGTTCCGGTTTCGCTGACCCAACCCGGAACAGATGGTGAGCGGCCGCCCGCTGAGACCTGGCGACCGCTCAACCCTTTCGCAAGGGACACTGAGCGGCGGCCGCCCGCTGAGACGTGGCGACCGCTCAACCCTTTCGCAAGGGACACTGAGCGGCCGCTCAGTTGTACTGAGTGACCGCCCAATGTGGAGACAGTCGGCATGCATCCCAATGCATTACTCGAGTTAGAATCTACCATCCACAAAGCTCCCCGACCTTATGTTCCACCGATCCCCTTTCCGAGCAGATTGAAGAATGTAAAGAAGGATACACAGATTGATGGTTGTCTTCCTTCTTTACCTAAACAAAGTGATCTAGGGAGTTTTGAATTAAATGTTACATTGGATAGTGGGGAGGAAGTGTCGGGCATTATGGATCTAGGAGCAGCAGTGAACTTGATGCCGCACTCTATTTTTGAGAAGATGCATGTAAAGAACCTCAAGGCAACCGACATTAGCATAGAGTTGGTAGATGGTACCTTGAGTCATCCGTTAGGAATTGCGGAAGATGTGGTTGTAGTTGTTCGGGGCATTCGAGTTCGTGCTGATTTTGTGGTGCTTCAAAAGGAACGAGGAGCACGGAGTGCTAAAGGTCATCTGCTCTTGTTAGGACGACCATTTATGGCGACTACACGGACTCGTATTGATGTTGCTTCCGGCACATTGAGCATGGCAGGAGAATGAGGTTCGGTAACATTTTTGGTATTTGGAAATAAGCCTTTTACTTCTACTTCTACTTCCACTTCTTTGATCCTTAAATGCTCTTATGTGCAAATTCCTAACAATTTGGATGAGGATACTGTTGAACAGGAATTGAAGGCTGATATACAAGAGGAGGAGCTCAATGAAGAGGAATTCTTTAGTTGTGTAGATGAGGAAGAGGCTATCATAGAAGAATTTTTGAATAATTTGAAGGAGGTAGAGGATGTGAAGGAGGCTTGCATGGTGAACTTGCAACAAGAAGACATCGTAGACACTTTTCTCATTAACTTGCACGATAAAATTCACATTATGGAGGAGCCTTCACTAAATCTACAAGATCGAGAGGAATTTTGTGTAGGGCTTGGAATAAGTGTGGGGGAGAGGGGTATCAAACATGAACCGATTTTAGATTCTCAAGCCAACCTGGCGGAAAAGCTCAAAGTTCGGTCGAGAGTGGTTGATGGATTTCTCGGGTTTGAGACTGTTATAAGCAACCGGTTGTTCGTTGCGACGGGGTTTGGTTGATGGATTCTTCTGTCGAGCTAATGATATTAAACAAGCGCTTCATGGAAGGCAACCCACGATTTTATGTTTTTCTTTAGGATTTTTAATAATTGTATCATTAATTTTTCATTTTTTTTCTTTCTTTTGTCAGAAAAAGGGAAATTTCACAGGTATCAGTTGGCGGCCGCTCCGACACCCTGGCGACCGCTCACCCCGCCACGCATTAAGCTTTGAAAATCTATTCTCCCTTGGACCGATATTCTTCCTCGACAATCGGGCGAGGGATCTTCACAACCACCACCATATTGAGCTTGGTACTTAGCTTTGGAATTCGTGTGACTCGTGAAGATTGGTGCCGATTGTGCCGTCATTTTTGTGAAGTTTTCTTAACTCCATCTCTTATATTTTTGGTGCAATGAGGACATTGCTTGTTTTTAAGTGTGGGGGAGGGGTTAAAAACTTTTTAGTGATGTTTTATGTGTTAATGTTTTGTTTTATGTGTTAATATTTTGTGAAGCATGCTTAATTCTTTTGTTTTGTGTCTTAGCATGTTGTTTGAGTCATTTCAAGCATGAGTGATAAGTTGTGATAATGGGCTAATGATGTGATTTTTGGTTTTGTTTGAAACAGAAGTGTGAAGCATGTCATTGTTTGCTAAGCATGATTGGTAAATGTAGACTTGTAGCCTCTTAAGAACATGGATCATTGAGTCTATCTTTGTGTGAGATTTGAGCCTATTTTGACTATTACATCATTATAGTCATTTTTCTTTCTTGAGTGTGAATTTTCAAGCATGCATTTTTGTCTCTAGAACTTGCGTTGGTTTCTCCCTTGAGATTGCATAGTGTGCTTTATGACGAAGAAAGGATCTTAGGCCATTTTTCTTAGCCCTTCTTATCCTTTTTCCTTGTCCAAATTTACTCATATTATCCTAGTTAGCCCCTTTGAGCCTTGAGGTCTATTTTAGACCTAATTTTCTTTGAAAAAGCCTTAGGATGGGAATTAACTTGTGAATGATATGAGGTGTGTTCTTTCAAAAGAAAATATTGGGAAAGGAGATAGAAGAAATGATCTTGGTACCTATTAGTTAGTACTTTCTACCTACATAAGCTCTAGTTTAAAAAAAAGAGAGAAAAATAAGAAAAGAAAAGTAAAAAAAAAAGAGTTGAATAAGAGTATAAGTAGGTAGAAAGAAAAGATGAGATTGTAATTATGCTTGGTTATGTTTTGAGCTTTATGGTGATATGACTTGAAGTAGTGTGGGGGAGGATAAAGTGTGAAATGAGAGTAGAAAGATAATGAATAAGCCTTTGAGGTTGTTAACTCATTTTAGCCAAATTTCCTTACCTACCAAAGAGCCTACATTACAACAAAAAAGAAAGTTCTATTTGATCTTTGTCTTGAGCACACATTTAAGTAGTGGAGAGGTGAGATGATATGCAAACATATGGTAGGCAATTTGTGTGACTTGAATTGAGTGTTTCTGTGTCCTAATTTAAATGCTTAAGAGATGAGAGTACACTTTCACATATATATCCATGTCGTGAGGATTTGTGTTCAAGAGGTTAGAAGTTGAAACTTGCTATGACTTGCTTAGTGAATGGTGCTTTGCATGATGTATCTTGTTTTTAGAAAATTTCTGAAACCAAAGTCATTATCACTTCTTAAGTTCATGTTTTGTAAATGATTTGAATGAGTTTGCTTGAGGACAAGCAAAGGATTAAGTGTGGGGGATTTGTTTAGTGTATTTTTGTGTGGTTTATGGTTTGATATGAGTTTGTTTTCATATGTTTTGTTCGTTGTTATGTGTTCGTTTCGTGTGTTTTAGTCAAAGTTGAGTTGGTGAGGAGTTTTGGAAGAGAATGAAGAAAATGAGCAAAAGATTGAAGAAATGAGTGAAATGTGAAGATCAAATTTGGATGATATAAAAGCATAACATCGAAGAGGGGTTCAATAGGAGCGTGTAGGAAAAAACAGAGGTCGATTCTGAGTTTGAACGAGGGAGATACGGCCGAAACAAAAAAAGTCGCGCGCAGCGGACTGCAGCTCGGACTAGGCGTCCGCCGAGGGGGTTGAGCGCCCGCTCAGTCCAACGAATTTGAGAGATTGTTCTGCTTTTTTAACTAGGCTTTTGGTATCCTATATATATGTAACCTTTGGGGAACGAAAATACACTTCTGCTCTATTATTTTTCAGCTTTTAAAACTATAGATTAGTTTAGATTAGCTTTTAAATATTGCTTTGAAAATTATAGCTTTTGGATTCAAGATTTAATTCAAGTTTAATTCAAGTTCTTCGTTCTTCCTTTTGTCTTTGATTCGTAAGTTTATTTTGTACCCTTAGATTAGTTTTACTTGCTTTGATTATTGCTTGGCTTAGCTTAGATTTGTTTTCTAGATTCAATTTAATTGCTTTCAAGTTATTTAGATTTGTTTTAATTCCAAGCATGTTAGGTAAATTAATTGCTTTCTCTAGTTTAGATTTAACTGCTTCCTTTATTGCTTTCCTTTCAATTCATACCTAGATAGATTTATTATTTTTCTCTTAGTTTAATTCTTTATCCCGTGTGACAGACGGGAGTTCTTTTATTTGCTCCTTCTTTTATTTGCTCCTAATTGCTTTCTTTAATTTCAAGTCTAGGTTAGATTTATTTGCTTTCTTTTAATTAAGTCTAGGATTTAATAATTAAACCAAAAACCCTTAATTCTTTTACTTGATTTCGTAGAGTGTTTAGATAGTGTGTTTCATACGATTAATTACCCTGTTAAGTTGTCCTTGAGATTCAACATTGGGTTTAGCTTACTAGTCTACGATAGACCTCGTTCTATTGTGAGCACCTTTAGGTGAAACACTAACCGGTTCCCGGTTCCGGTACCGGTTCGGTACTGGTTATACCGGATTACCGGTTAAGGTACTAGATTTTTAAAAAAAAAATCAAAATGTATTTTTTTTCTATTTTTTTAAAGCCTAAAATAAATTAAACAATGATTATACATAGAAAAATAATAATATATATAAGGATTTAGGTATCTTAAATTTTTAGTAATTGTCAATATTGATATAATATATAATTTATTTATAAAAAAATATAAAAAATTAAATCTTAACCAGTACCCGGTTCGGTACCGGTTACCTGGGTACCGAAATTTTGCTTGAGGCTGGAACCGGTTACCAGACTGGAACCGGGTTATCCGATACCGATTCCTGTCCGGCAGGAATCCCGGAATACCGGTTTCCCATTTGACAGCCCTATCATTAACCACAATATGGTGATATTTAAACCTTCAAAGAAGATTAGCATAGCCGATTTCATCTAAAGAGAAATGACGACTGAAAAGAAGAACCTAAGATCGAATCGATCGAAGGAGACATAGTGAAAAGCGCACTGTGGGGAAAATCAACCGACAACAATCGGCGAGAGAAACAGAGATAAACCTATCTCGAATAGAGATAAAAGATAAATTCAGAGAGAGAAGCATAGATCCACACATGAGATCTAGCCAAAGACTCCAATCAATCACTGATTGGGAAATAAACAAGAGAAGACAAATTGCAACACGATTTTTGAGAACCAAAATTTTCAACTCACAAATTTGGAGAGAGAGATAGACTTGAATCACTGTAGATTCAGAGAAAGAGAGATGAGAAAACAACCAATCATAGGTTGAAATAGATAAATTAAGAGAGAGATGATCTTAGATCAGAGAAAAATCATCCGAAACCAATGGCTCGGAGAGAACAAATATCAAATTGATTGAATCGGGAAGAAAATCAGAGTCACAACTCGCGAATTCATGACAATAAGATTCACACGGATCTGTAAAAGAGAACAATCATTTCTAAGTTGAGGCAAAAGATAAATCAGAGATTAAACAAGAGAAATAGATAGAAACATCGCAACTCGCGATTGCAGTTGAATAACCAGAGAAAGAGATGAAAAGACAAACTGAGAAGATGCAGATTGAAAAACCAACGCCACAGTTGTAAAGCATTCATAGAGAGAAATAAACTAGATCAGAGACTCAGTTGAAATCGACATAGAGACAAACATCAATAAAACCTCAGAAATTGAAAAAACAATAATGCCATGGAGATGTTGGCGAGAGCAACTTTGTGAAGAAAACAGAAAACATAGAATAATTGAAGAGAGATCTACAGCTGCCGATTGATGGAGGAGAGATCGAGAAAACCTGAAGAGAGATTGATGAGAGAGATGGCCATTCGCAGCGGAACCTGGGCTCTTGATACCATGTTGAAATTGGGAAATAACCATGAAATTTGCAGAGATAGAGATCGAGAATTGTAGAGAGGAAATACGGGAAGAAGGAGAGAGAAGTTGGGGAAAAATAAAATTTCATTAATTGTCTACATTGTGGAGAATTGTTCCAATAAATTACAATAGAAAACCTATTTATACTAGAAGATAAAAACGTGAAATAGTAAAACTACTAACTAGTAACTACTCTACAAACATAAAAATAATTTTTATCTTCTTTATCTTCAATAAAGCATTTGAATTTGAGAAAGCAAATTATACACTTAGCATGGATTTCAACAATGTCGGTGATGATATCTTTGATAAGTTTATGATTTATCGAAAGATGAAGAATATTTGGCGATGAACAAGGAGATCATGGTGTTGTTGATATTTGTTGGTCCCGAAAGTGACCTATACAAGTAGAGGGAGGTGAATACGTGTGTAGAAAAGTGTTTTAACTTCTCTTGCGTTTTCGTCCTTTTTAAGTAGACGTTCTGAAAGTTTATGAGACTTTCAAAGCTTCTCGCTTGAGTGAGTGTTGTGCGGAATATGGTGAGACTTTAAAGTTTCTTGCTAGTTAAAACCTTGTTGTTTATTTAGAACGTGGTGTGCAAGAATGATAAATCAAAAGCTTATGAGTAAAGTAAAGACAGAATGTAAAGCACACTGAGAGCTATGTCCACTCTTGTACGAATACCTTCACTCGGTATTTCTTATTTTATACTTCCAAGGGGAACTGATTTAGAGCAAGTAACAAACTCACTCTAAATCCTCAAGAGATTTCGGGCTCTCGAGAAGCCTACAACAACTATAACTTTCTATAAATCGATGACCTTCCACTTAAGCAAACAGGTTCAAGCTTCACAATCACAATTTCAGCTAAACCAAAACGACAAGCTTACAACTCAATTTAAATATAATAGACTTGGTTTTGGGGTTTGTTCTCGTTTAAAATGAGAATCATTTACAGTGAAAAATACTAGTAAAGAATAAGGATTCTCTAGACTAGGTTTTGGATAAAAACGGTTGAACCTAGATGTAGAAAGTAGTTGTTAATACTTAAGAAAATCTGGGTTTTCTTAAGGACACACTAAAGAATTAAAAGCTTGAAGAACTAGAGAGATTTGAGTGCTTGAATGCTTGAGTTCTTGCTCGCGAGTTTGAATATTTGTTCGTGCATATTTTTCTTGTGTGAGCAACTCCTATTTATAGAGGGCGGAACCCTACTTCCCTTTAGAGGGAGAGCGACGTGTGTTCCTCACTCAACCGGAAAAGCCGCATTATGTCAGGTGCTTTATAGACTACAGTACTAGGGGAATGTCACTTCCTGTTGAAAAAGGAAACCCTAGTAGCGTGGTGGTCGAGCATAGGCATGAACCTTTTGCACCTTACCTTGACTATGCTGCATATTCTTTCCGTTGAGCAATCCTGAGATGACACGTGGACTCTGCAACTGCGGCACATTTAATGATACGTGAATTTGAAATTCAAACTGTAGAGTGCGAGTCAACTTATCGCTAGATTGCTTGGACGCTTTGAGAGCGGCATCGTGGCATAGAGGCTTTAAGTTTATCTGACTTGAAAGCTTCCAATTCTGCACGCTCTGCGCCTTTAATAGGTGAAAACGTCTCCATTATTCTGTGAGACTCTGTCTTGCGGCTTCCAACTCTGATGCTTTCCGACTCAAACTGCTTCTAGAAATACACGCTTCAATTGATTAAAGCTTCCTAATAGACAAGCTTTCCTAACACATTAAAATGTACAAAGCGTGACTTAAGCAACATAAAAAATAATAAGGAAAACTTTAGAGACGGGTTTTGGGATCTAATCAAAACTAATTAGATTAGGAACTTTGAAACCAAAGTTCTCCCTTAACCCAATATCCCAACAATATTTATGCGCGGGACGTAATTAATGGTTCGGGAGAAGGTGATGTCATCCGAAGGTGGGATGAGCTGAAAAATAACCACTTCGACATATTAAATTTCATGCATATATATTAATTTTTTTGGATGTTGACATAGGTCGTGCCCTACAAGATTCGAGATATAAAATTCATTAATGATCGAGTCTAAGTCTATATTTTTAAAAAATCTTTCCTAATATAAATCAATTAGTGAATCTTCTAATAATTCATCTCTCATCTTGTTATTACTATTTTTTTTTGTTTATCAGGATCTCTCATCTTGTTATGAAATATTTTCTTCACATTCTTCGTTACAGAGAATGAAGGGTTTGATGTACCTTCACTATCTTGTACGGAGTACTACAAAATAATGAAAATCCTTCTCATAACAATTAACAAATAAAAATATCATTCTTAAAATGTACTATAATCAATCAAAGAACTAAAAATTGACAAATAAAAATAGATATTAGGTGTTGGACCTTTTATCGTTAAGTCTTTTCTAGCATTAAATAATTTAAACTGAGCTTAGTAAGCTAATTTTTTTTAACTTTATACATTTATATATATATATATGAAAATTTCATGATTGCACTAGGCTGGAGCCCGGTGCGGGCTATACATAAAAACGCCTCTGCTGTCAACGATCTCGGACCTCTGTCGGGAATGGTGTATGATGTTGGAAATTTGGTGTTTTGACCAAATAAATAATAATTAATATTTAATTTATTAATTAAATTAAATATTATATTATTGTTCTACTCGCGGAGTAGATAAACGTGGTGTATTTATATGCTCAAAACCGATTTCCGGTGAGTGAGATATAAATGTTAAAAGGAATTTGGGAGAGTTACTTCTTTCTTGAAAGAAGTGTAAGTAAAGTGGTTGTGGATGAGGTCGGCTTCGGCCTCGGGTCTTAGTCTTTGACTTCGGCTTCGGCCTAGGTCTGCGACTTCGGCCTCGGCCTCGGTCTTGGTCTTCGACTTCGGCTTCGGCTTTGGTCCTCGATCTTAGACGTCGGCCTCGGTCCCGGCTTCGGCCTCGGGCTCGGGCTTTGGTCCTCGGACTTCGGCTTCGGCCTCGGTCTTTGACTTCGGCCTCGGCTTAGTCACTTCGGCTTCGGCCTGTGCCACTTCGGCATCGGCCTGTGCCACTTCGGCTTCGGCTTCGGCCTGTACCACTTCGGCTTCGGCTTATGCCAGGCCTGTGCCACTTCGGCTTCGGCCTATGCCACTTCGGCTTCGGCACCTCGGATGACTGCCTAGCTCAGCTGCATCCGGAAGAGGTTCTGGAAGGTGACTCTTCAGCTGAACAGTCAGGTGACTCTTCAACTGAACAGTCAACCTTTTCACCTTTCGACTCCACAACTACCTCAAATAGCCTTTATGGCTAATTAATGCATTTAATGCATTAAATTTCCCTACATAGTGAGCAGCTTATAAATAGAGGGGATTGTAGGCATTTGAAGGACAAGCATAAGACATAAAATCGCATTTTGCTGCATATTTCTCCTTTGTTCATTGTTCGAGCTCAGTTTTCACCTATATCCAGTTCGCCGGAGCTCTTGAGTTTTGCGGTGCTGCTACTCACGAGACGAAAGTCGTTTTATCTTTGGGGACGATACGCTATTACCGAGAGCACTACCGGGGCGTATTTCGTCTTGCGGATAGAGGATTTTCCTCTACTCGACTTTTATTATTTTATATATATTTTTTTGTTCGTTGTAATCTTCATTTACGTTTGTACGCCCGGCAAGTTTATACTCAATTTTCCAACATATGATTCAAGAGAAAGCTTGTTCAATTCACAACTTATAAGGATAATGCAAAGGTAAAAGAATTTTCAGTTTCTACATGCAATTCACCAGCTAAGTACAGTATTATGTGGTTGCGGGATGAAAGCCTAATAATGTGAATAATGTATTGTATATTGTTGGATGCTCTTCTCTGTTGCTAGGATGACTCTCATCTTTGTGTGTGCCCTTTAGTTTGTAGTTTTTATTCTAAAGGTTAAACCACGAGACCATCGTACACAAAGTACAAGTACTCGTCAATTTTATTACAATCATTACGGGTTCGAAATTAGTCATGTAGGAGACGGAAAAAAAATGAGAAGAGTGAGAACAATTTGTGGAAAAAAAATGAGAAAGATGAGAATAGTCATGACGGGATCGTGGACATGTGCTTCTATAGATGATTGATTTATAAAGAAAAACTTAATTTCAAGAATGAGATTAGATTATGTAATAAATTAGATTTAATTGTGGAACATGGATATAATAATAGAATAAATTAGATTTCATTGTGGTCTTTATCCTAAAGGGGAGAGAGTATTAATGGATAAACATTAATTTCTAAAAAATGAAAATTAAATGAAAATTAAAAATAAAGTAAGATTACAAAAATATTCTCATTATGTCTCAAAATCATGACTCTAAGTCAAATCAGAGTTGATTGTTATTATGTATATATATATATATATATATATATATTTTTTTTTTTGTATGATGATATTTACATTGTAATTTTTAAATAAAAAAATACAATAAAGCTATGTAGTCATATTATGGTCAGCCATAACAATGATATTATAGTCAAATTCTTTTATATAAAATAAATAAAATATTAGTAATACTTAGTGGTCCTGATGGATTTTACTTTTGTACTTTTTTTTATCTATTCAATAAAAGAGATTATGGCCGGTCATAATGTGGCCAAATAACATTACTTTACAAAATATAATCTATATATATTAAAACCTGAGTTTGAAATCAGCAATTAATTTCAAATTGATTTGCAATCAATTTTCGGTGGTAATTTTGAAATTAAATGTAAATCCAAGGATAAGGTCGTCAGTGTATTTTATCTATTAAGATTTCTCCACACGATCAATGAATTACTGATATCTCTCTCCCACTATTTGTCCTCGCACAAACCGTGATTTGTTCCATCGTGTATCGTTAGATTGGAGGATCTTCCCCATTGCCAGAGCAGTCATCGCCCCACTATCATCGGGTTCATCATTTCTCATACATTTGAGATGTCTTTGAATTAACTTCTTGGTCATAGGTGCAAGATATTTAATATATTATGTGTCATTGGTCATAGGTCAAAATATAATGTGCCCATATGGTCACACATCACGCACACATTCTATCTTTCCCACCATACCCATATGTTTAGAGAAATGAAATAGAATCCCCTACCATGTTCCCTCGCTCAAGACTCTCTCTCTCTCTCTCTGCGAATATACTTACAAACAGGGATCCTGACCAAGCAACATTCGAATTAGGCAGCTCAACTGGCACAACAACATGCTCAAGGCATTGTGACCACAATCACTCGCACCAGTTACACTATCAAGGATGAAGATACACTCGACACCTTTTCGGTTATTGTTTTTAGCTGAACTTGCCCTGAGTGCTACTGACCGATTTAACACATAGAATTAATTCGGCTGTAAGATTTCTTGACCGAGTGCTTTGGGAACACATGCATACAGTTATGTTGCTAAAGTTAGACTTCACAAGTTTAAGTTACTCATGTTTAGCACATCTTGCCAAAGCAAATCGAAAATATTACCTACACATAATTGAAATAAAAAACACAATAAAGAAAAATATACCTATATTAATGCTTGAAATTTGAAACAAAACTATCTAAGGTGCACGCCAACTTCCACCATAACAAATAAAAATAAAATAAAGACAGCTTTGCAGTGGCGGATCCAGGATTTTAAGTAAGGGGGGTCAAAATTATGATAAAAATATAAAACATTAAATTTTATAAGAGTAACAAAATATATCATTCTCATAATCCATAAAAATCTAATTTATAGCAAGCCCCGGCGTTCTGCTATTTTATGAAACCTACGAATAATAGTTTCATTAGGAATACAATTAAATATATCATTTTCAATATAGACTACCAAATTATCATTCATCCATTCATCACTCATTCGGTTGCGAAGCCGATTCTTCACAATTTTCATAGCCGAGAACGCTCTTTCTGCAGAAGCCGTTGCAACCGGTAGCACTAATGCTAAAGTAATAAGCCTGTAAACCAATGGATACACCAAACTCTTTCCAGTTTCAACCAATTTTTTTGCTAGATCCCCGAGCCCTCTTACATCAGAGATATTTATTCTTGAACGCACATCTAACACAAAATTTTCGAGTTGGTCTGACAAAGCCAAAAGTTCAATGCCTCGAAAATCATTTGGATAAAATTCAGCAAGTCGAACTAGTTTATCTCTGTCAAAAGCTTTGAAAGAGTTGGATAGGTTCAAGCAAGCAACACAACTCAGCAATTCAGTACTTACCTCATTGAATCGGCCATTCAACTCAAGCAACTGCATATCTATGACAGTATTAAATACTTCCACACGATAGCGATGTGAGTTTGTCATCTCTTCATCTTCCTGTTTTCGTTTCAATCTCTTGCTATTCACATATAAAGCATCCATATCAGGCACCATTATTTTGTGTTTTGCACAAAATGTTGATACATCTTTTACTAAAGAGCCCAATCCATCATCTCTCATTACTTGAAGTCTTTCTTTAGAAGTGTCTACTAAAACCATGGCATTCACTATATCTTGATCTTTTCTTTGCAATGCTTTGCACAATTCATTTGTTATTCCCAATGTAGATTTCATCAAGTGCAAATCAAATACAAAGTCAAAAGATAACATGTCCCTTACCAAACGTGAAGGTTCAGCCCTTTGACTCGATAGAGCTCCTTCTTCCACAATAGTACGAAGCACACCTATTATAGAACCAAATATATTAATCATACCAAGAATAGTGTTGTAATGAGAGCTCCAACGGGTGTCACAAGGACGAGCAAGAATGCTTTCTTGATTCAAACCTCGCCCACTAGAAATTTCTTCATTTTCCAATGCTTCAATGATTTGTACAACTTGTTGTTCTCGTAACTTGTCTTTCCGTTTGCATGAACCTCCAACCACATTGACCACATTAGTTATCAAAAGAAAAAGTTCACAAATACGGATGTGATTCTTTGCAACTGCTACCAAAGCTAGTTGAAGCTGGTGAGCAAAACAGTGGACATAATATGCAGTGTGATTTTCTTTCAAGATTAAAGACTTTAATCCATTAAACTCTCCTCGCATATTGCTGGCTCCATCATAGCCCTGTCCACGTAACTTGGATATAGTTAATCCATGCTGATTCAAAAGATCTTCAAGTGCTCCTTTGAGTGAAATTGCACTTGTGCACTCGACATGCTTAAATCCCAAAATTCTCTTGACCACCAAACCATTCTTATCTACAAACCTCAAGACGACAGTCATTTGTTCTTTTATCGACACATCATGAGAATCATCAAGAAGAACACAAAAAACTCCATCACCAAGTTCTTCAAGTATAGATTTGGTTGTTTCAGATGCACAAGCACTAACAATATCTTTCTGAATACAAGGGGCTATTACCTTGAGATTTCCTGGGGCGTTGTTTACAGCAACTCTCCTTACATCCTCATTATGGCTGGCAAGAAACTTCAAAAGTTCCAAAAAGTTACCTTGATTGCTTGACTCTGCAGATTCGTCATGACCACGGAAGGCAAGTCCTTGCTTTAAAAGCCACCTAATACAATCAATCGAAGCATTTAGTCGTATTTTATAACTCACTTTTGCTTCATCCGTCATTTTAAGTAACACTGGCTCAATGTGTTGCTTCTGATTAAGTAGATCTTCACACTTACTAAAAGCTTGTTTATGAGCACTATTAGGACCTCCCTCATGCTTTCGAAGCTTGTACTTATGTTTCCAATCTCTGAAGCCTGTGAGTGTAAAAGCATCACCATCTCCCTGGCCCAATTCATTCTTAAATATATAACAGTAAAGGCAAAATGCAGCATCCTTTTCTTTACTGTATTCCAACCAACTAAATTCGTCGAACCACGAACGGTTAAACCTGCGCATTATCCCATCAAAATTTTGTTGAGGGAAGTTCTCAAGATTAGGTTGACACGGACCATCCAAATAGTACTTCCTCCGAATTCTTTCACGAATATTTGCATGATACGTTGTGATTTTGGGTCATTTTCCGGGGTCTGAAGGAAGTTCTGGCAAATCAGAATTTGCATCGATGATTTGTGTTGGTTCTTTCAAATTCTGGGATGAAGTAGAGTTCATAGCCATCTTGGGTATTTTGACTTGTACATTTTCGTCGGGATTCACGTTAAGAGAAGATGAATTTATATCCAATTTCTTAAAATACTTCAGCATAGTTCTGCAACAAGATTCAATTATTCAAAGAACTTCCAAAAATCATATCATAAAATGAAAGGTTAAAATTACTTTTAAATAAAAGAGAGAATACATATCATCTTTCATCAGATCAGAATCATGCCAAAGAGAATAACTGAAAAAATTAACCCCGACTGAATTGCAAAGAACAATGCAATGCTCAAGAAAAACCTACTCTTTAATCTTCGAAACACGCTCAATCATATGCCACAAGAATATTCATAGCAAAATTAAGAAAATCAAAAATATAATAGAGATGAGAGAAGAAGATCTTACCAGTCTATGTTGAGAATTGAGATGAAAACACGAAGAAGACAGAAATTGAAATGGGTTTGACAGTCTGCTACTTTAAGTTTCTAGAAATTTAGGGATTGTTTATTAATTTTAATATTTTTATATATTTAAAATATATTTATATATATTATAATTACTGGGGGTATAATAGGTAATTCATAATTTTTTTTAAGGGAGGTCAATTGACCTCCCTTGGCTGCATATACCTCCGCCACTGCAGCTTTGCCCAAGAGGCACGTTCTTTTTCCAATCTAGACTCTCATAAGAACAATAAAGATAAATCCTAACTAAAAGGTGGTGTTGTGTAGTGCAGTAGCAGCCTTGGCCGTAGACATGCCCACATGCCTTGGACCGTCAATTCTGGGCCGCGAGCCGTTGGTTCACGGTTCGCCGGCCCTTGAACTATAACCGGCCTGCCAACACTATACACAGTTCCGGGCCGAGCTTATTAACCGATGATCACGGTACTATCGAAGACCGGCGGTTGAGACAGGGCGACAGGGCAACAACGGCGGTTGAAGAAGAAGAACTCGGCGGCAGGATCGTTGGAGGAGTAGCGGTCGGAGGGAGGAGGAGCAGCGATGACAGTTGGAAAAGAGGCGGATCGGTCGGGTCGCTAGAGGAGCAGCAACCGAAGGGACGAGGAGCAACGGCGGCGGCTGGAGGGATGCATGATTGATTCTGGAAATAAAGGTTTGGTTTGGCCATTTGGGTACTAGGGTTTACAAGATATATATTATTATTAAAGTTCAAAAGAGGCTTGGTGAGCTTGGGCTTTGGTAAATTTATATAATCTTACAGAGTTGCGCCCAAAAATAATTTAACTAATACTAGTTTGTATCCCATCGAAATTCGACGGGGTATCATATATTGTATACGAAATAATATTATTATGATAATTTGTTGATACGACTCTCATTTTATTTCTAATAATCTATTGTGAAGTGTCTTAAATTGAAAATATACACTTTTGTTATAAAAAATTGATAATTATAGATATCGATATATACTAAAAAAATTCAAAAATTTATTGGCTAATGGGTCACCTCAAAATTGATTTTTTGTCTAATATATTCTCAGGTGTTTTAAATTCAAGATATACATTTTGTTACAAAAATTTGACAATTATAGATATCAATATATACTAAAAGAATTTCAAAAAATATATTGGCCAACGGGCCACCTCAAATCGAATATGAGTCGCCCATGGCTAGGCGCACCTGCTGTATCCGCCGATTTAGCCAAAAATATATTGGCCAACGGGTCACCTCAAAATCGAATATAGTCACCCGTGGCTAGGCGCACCTGCTGCATCCGCCAATTTAGGGTTCTAACAAACCTCCCCCATCAAAACTCGACGACGTCCTTGTCATGTGGGATAAGCCTCTTGTTTTCGATCCATTTTTAGCAACAACTTGCTCACCACAAGCGAGTTCTCCCGACACACCACGGTCGTTGCTTGACGCAACTCCAGCCAAGACTTTTGCATACGTGAGCATACCACAGCCTACACTTGGCTGTTTCATTGCATACCCGAAATGTACTGCATCGAGTTGACCCTCATCCAACATTTGCATACTCGAAATATACTGCATCGTGTTGACCCGAGCTTCCTCCTCCACAAATTCAACGACCACAATATTCAACTTCTCCCCACGTTATCCTTCCGCTTTGGATAGTCTCGTATCTGGTGGTCTCTATCACATATGAAGCACCCGCGAAGCTTGTCCAGCCCCCCGAAGCGTGACTCGCCACACCACCAGTGCTGGGTCGTTGAAAGCCTTATTCTTCAACTTTTTCCCTTGTCCTTAGACGTCCCGTATCCCCACGATTGGGCTCAGAAGAGCCACCTGCCTTCAAGTCCACCAACTTCTCGGCAGTGGCTAGCGCGGACGGCAGATCCTTGACCCGTAAGCACCTCAACTTAGGCCACCTCAAAATTGAAATAGTATCAGAGCCAAAAAAATTCAAAAAATTCTTGGCCTACGGGCCACCTCAATACCGAAATAGTATTAGTGCAAAAATAATTTTTACTAAAAATCAGTTTAGCCTGATCAACCAGAACTGAAAATAGTATTATGATAATTTGTTAGAGAACATGTGTTACAAAGTCGCGTTAAATTTTATTAGAAAATAGTTTAATGCGGTGTATTCCGTTATCAAGTAGTTGTACTTTATTTATTCGTATTAATACAAAAAAAATCAAATGAATGAAGGATATCTCATTATGGAATTTTCCATGGCCAATAGGCCACCTCAAAAATCAAAATCAATATAGTATTAGGGCCAAAATATTTTAACACAAAAAAAAAGTTTATTCAATCGAAGTGAAAATAGTCCACAAAGCTCATTTTGTGTCTAATTATTATCAATTGTTTTAAATTAAAAATACACTTTTTTGTTATGAAAATTCGACAATTATAGCAATCTATATATACTAAAAGAACTTAGAAAATTTATTAGCCAATGAGCCACCTCAAAATCGATTTTGTATTTAAAAATTAAAAATATATTTTTCGTTACAAAAATTTGTCAATTGTAATTATCGATACAAACTAAAAGAATAGTATCAAAATCTTTTGGGCGGGCCACCTCAAAATCGAAATGGTGTCCGAGCCAAAATATTATAAATCAAAAATGGTTTAGCTTGATCAACTGAAACTGAAAATAGTCCGAGCCAAAATAATTTACTTTCTTTTTCTTTCCTTTCTTTTTTTTTCTATTTTGGGAAGAGTAGCAAAAACACCCTCAACATTGAAACATTTTTTCAGGTCATGGTTCGATCGGTTGAACCGTTTAATAAATAAATAATAAAAATAATAATAATAATATCTATTATATATATATATATATATCAAAAATTTCATGATTTATATAGTATAGCTTCATAAAAATTTAAGAAACACGTGTTAAAATCAATAAAAAAATGCATATTCATATTATATATATTTATACTCAAAAAATAGATTTATAATTTTATAAATGAACATAATGTAGTTGATAATGATTCAAAACTGATTGAATAATGGATATATATATTGTAAGCCTTAAATAAGTATTATTTAGTGATGTGGTATAGTGGTATAAAACATAACCTATCATATGAGAGATTATGAGTTCGAATCCTTCAATCCTCATAATTAAATTTTTATATTTTATGTATAATATAAATAGATTATAATAATTAATATATTAATTAATATGTATAAATAAAAATCAATATATATAAATATATAGATTTTAGATAAATAAGAATGGAGAAATTTTTATATTTTATGTATAATATAAATAGATTATAATAATTAATATATTAATTAATATGTATAAATAAAAATCAATATATATAAATATATAGATTTTAGATAAATAAGAATGGAGGCCGTAGGAGACGCCATATAGGCGTGTGGATCGTTGTGGTGCTTCGAATCTGCAACGGAACATATAATATATTGATTTGAAATTTAACTAATTTAGTTAATATCTGAACTCTTAATTGCCAGTTTTTTTGAAGGCCTGTCGGTTACGGTTCGGAAATTATTCGAACCGTAACCCACACTTCTCAGCACGATTTTGGGCCTAATTTTGGCCCATTGACCACTAGGCCGGTCAAAACCAGTGACCGACAGACCGATTCATTCAAAATGGGCAGGTCTACTTGGGCGTAGCAATTGCTCATTGGCCATTGTAGTGGCTCTCCCTTCAGGTACACTAACTGCCACTGGCAAGCACTTATATAGAGTTGTAGTGGGCCCCCTCATTGCATGCTAGACAAACTAGGGTTTAAAGGGATTTATTTTCTTTTATGTATATATCCAAATTAGGTGTGAGCATCGACCGACCGAACACCAAAAAACCGACGAAAACTGACTGCATCAGTCGGTTTGCAGTCATTTTTTTTTCCACCGTCGGTTGGTGGTCGGTTGGTTTTTTTGAAATTGGTCGGTTGTCGGTCGGTTGGTCGGTTAATGAAGTGAAAAAATGATGAAAACCGACCGACCGACATATATTATATATATTAATTATTTTTATTCCTAAAGTGTTATTCAAATAGTCAATAAGAGTGTTTTTATAAAGTTGGAGACTTGGAGAATGGAAATTGACATTTGATTGTTGTTTTTATGAAGTTAGAGACTTTATTAGATTTGTTAATTTCATTTCTTAAGACTTGTTTCGTGACTTTGTTGATTCGAAATTTATATTTTTATGTTGTGAAATGGGAACACTTCATATTTCAAAAGAAGTGGACTATTTATATATTTATTTGGTATATTTGCATATGTTTTTTAGGGTGAAAATCAAGTTAAAAATAGGAAATTTTGGCTTTTGTCGGTTAAGATAGAAACCGACCAACTGACCAATCAGCCGTCGGTCGGTTTTAGGGTCGGCCGACGGTTGACTTTTTAGAATGTCGGTCGACTAAAAAATGATCGGTCGGCCAGGCCGACCGACCGATGCTCACCCCTAATCCAAATATCTACATCAATATCTTCAATAAGGCCCAAATAGTGCATATCCATCAGATAAAGAAGAAAATATTTATTTCCCTATTTTTCGTTGATGTCAGGATCAGCTCCAGCTTGACCACCACTTTGGTCAAGACACGCTTCTTACCTTCTGTACATTACCTTTTATCTTGTCTGAACTTCATCTTCATCTTCAAGCTTCTAAATCCCACATGCTACATAGTCTTTAGCAGGAACATTCTCCTCATCGTCTTTTCCAAGGTCTTGACTTATGCTCTGTCTTGCTCAAGATCTAGCTTGTCTTGGGTGCAACTAGGGTTTGTATGGAAGTTACTTTCTGTAAGAAGGGTTTGTCCTTATCTCCTCAAATCTTTTGAATCTGTTGGATAAGAAAGCGAGATCTTCTTCTCTTTTCTGCCACTTTCGGATAAGAATGAATTCTTGCTCGCCAAGACATCCTCGCCTTGCCCTGTAACTTCTACTCCTATTTATGATGTTTCCTTCATCTTTGTCTTGCTTTGTCTTGAGCTTCAGAGTGCCCAAGTTGCATGATTTATGTTTTTGCCTCTTTTGTGGAATGAGCTCCAACTTGACCAAGATCCATCCTAACAACCTGCATCCCCAAAGTGCGTCTTCACAGACTGTGTCCTCACAGACACAAAAGACATAAAAAACAAACAAAAAAAAGACTTGATCTAGACCAAGACATGACTAAAAAATGCACGAAAAAGGGGTCTGTCACAGACATATTAACCATAATACTTTTGTTTTCTTTAATACTTATACCATCACTTGGCCAGATTATGCCATCAGGTTTGAGAAATGAGTTTTCCCATGTTTAAGTTTAAGGGACATAATGTAATTGAGTCTAGTATAATGAAACAAATGGAGTAAAATACTCCATTCGTTCCGGTTCATTTGGCCACGTTTCCTAAATGAGATGTCTCACCTCATTTGGCTCATTTCCTTATTTGGCAAGACATGACCCATTTGAGGAGAGAGAAATGAGTTTACAATTGTTATTTAGCAACAATTTAAGTCGTTAAAGTGGTAGACCCACTACGGCACTACCTTTTGAATTGTTAATATTCTGGACGGAATGAGTATTAACTAAACAATTCATGATACCACTTCAAATCAAGACAACCACATTTCATACAATTATTTCAGCACAATTAAACCATAATCCCACAGTATAACAGGCAACAATTATGATAGGGATTCAAAATATTTTGAAAGCCAGATCAGTGGCATCTCCTCAATAACTTCCTTTTTCTTCTTCTCCGGAAACTGCCTTCCCATCTCATAAACAACCATCTATGCATTCACCAAGTTGTAGGGACTGCTTGTTTCATCTAAAAGTTCTTGCAATAGAACGGGGTCTATCGTAGCCTAGTAAGCTAAACCCAATGTCAAATCTCAAGGAAGATTTAACAAGACGATCATCTATGTAGCACACAAAATACAAATAAAATCCTAAACACTCTAACAAGAATTTTGAGGTTTTAATTATTAATCCTAGACTTAATGAAAGAAAGCAAATAAATTTAAACTAGAATTAAAAGCAAGTAAAACAAATAAAAAAATTAAATAAATAAGAATAATTAAAGCAATTAAATATGGACCTAAGAACAAGAATTAAATCTAAACTAAAGATTATGAATTAAACTAAAGAAAATCAATAAATCTACCTAAGCATGAATTGAAAGAGAAAACAAATAAATCTAAGCTAAAGAAAGCAATTAAAACGAATCTATATAGCTTGAAAACAATTAAATTAAGACCAAGGCAAATAAACTTGAAAGCAATCAAATTTAATCTAGAAAACTAATCTAAGCTAAGCAAAGCAATAATCAAAGTAAGTAAAATTAATCTAAGAGCATGAAATAAACTTATGAAATGAAAGTAGAAAGAATGAAGAACTTGAATTAAAAACTTGAATCTAAACTCCAATCTTCAAAGCAAACTACTAAAACTATTTCTAAGGTGTTATAGTGTTGAAAATAAGAGAGAAAATGTGTATTTTCGTTCAAGGTGTTAGAGACTGCCGCACGCACCACCGAACCACACTAGTATGATATTGTCCGCTTTGGGCTAAGCCCGCACGGTTTTGTTCTTGGGCTCCTTTCCAAAAGGCCTCAAACTAGTGTAGTGGTGCTCTCTTTATATACGAGCTGTATCTTCCTTATATTTTCAATGTGAGACTTATTGTTTGTACCTAACAATCCTCCCCTCAAACACAAGGACCACACTGTCCTTCCTGTGTCCTCCCCTCCAATGATAATCTGTTCATCTTGTACCGCCGTTACACCCAACAGGACTCGCTTGCCTGACCACCGCACCAGGAAGACTTTCGACACAAGGAACCTACAGACCTCCAATCGTTGAAGTCACACCGAGCTAGGGGCCCTTCCACATATTGCAAATGCACTCCACCACTTGGGCTCCACTCTTGGCCCCAGCCGAACCTTCGGCTCTGATACCACTTTATCGCGGGCCTCGCCTAGAGTTAGGCTTCTCACACATGCCTTTAACTTCCCCACGCTTGGGGCTTCCCATTCTTGGAATTCATGGACAAACTGGTTTCTCCCTGCCTTCGGGCTCATCAGGGGAACGGCATCAGCACCCAACCAGTTTGTCCGTCTCTCTACGGACATCCCTTCTCGTTGCTCAATGCCTTCCCCACATTCTCAATAAACTCAAGGAGTGAAACTATTGTTGGCCATCATCATATCAGAGTGTGTCTTGCATGTGTCCTGCGAGTTACACCCGCCCACACTCAAGGCCAAGCATGGACAAAAGGGCGGCATGTAACATCCTCCCCCACTAGATGAGTGGACGTCCCCGAATACGTCGTGCGCCCGTAGGAACTCTCATTCCTTCGCGAGCCTCTGCACGACCCTCTCGGCAGCAGCTTGGCACTCCGTCAAGGTTCCGCTCCTTCTCGAGAGTCCAACTCCACCTTAGGACAGCCACGGGACACGAGAGAATCAACCGTCCTAGGACTGCCCATTGGGCTGCGGTTAGTCTGCCCACACAGACGTCGCAGGGCCAACGTTTGGCTTTGATACCACTTTATCGAGACTGCCGCACGCACCACCGAACCACACTAGTATGGTATTGTCCGCTTTGGGCTAAGCCCGCACGGTTTTGTTCTTGGGCTCCTTCCCAAAAGGCCTAAAACTAGTGTAGTGGTGCTCTCTTTATATACAAGCTGCATTTTCCTTATATTTTCAATGTGGGACTTATTGTTTGTACATAACACAAGGTAGATTACATATATATAGGGAACTTAAAAACTTAATCAAACAAGGAAATAAATCACTAAAACCACACCTGCGGGCGCCAAGTGTGCTCTGCTGAAACTGTGCGCAACTTTTTTTTTTATTTCGGCCATATCTCCCTCGTCCGAACTCGGTTTGCTACACACTCCTATCGAACTCCTCTTTGATATTATGTTTTTATTTCATCTCAACTTGATATTCACTTTTTGCTCATTTCTTCATTCTTTTGTTCATTTTCTTCATTCTCTTCGAAAATTCCTTACGGATCCAGCTTTGACTTCGAAACAAACACATAAAAACGAATAAAACATACAAAAAGAAACTAACACCAAACTATAAAAACCACATAAACATGCACTAAACACCACTCAAAGGCTGATCAAGAGTCGGGCTGGGCTCGTATGTGTAGAGAAAACATTTGCTCCGATAAAACCAATCTAATTTTCTCTCTCCGATGAAAGTGGGTCTCATTTCAAATAAAAAATTATTAACAGTGTTAGAGGCATGACTAGACAAAGGAGTGTAAGTGCCCAGTTAAATATACGTTGTAGTCCGATACACCCCGAAAGATGGTGCCAACCCTAGGACTTGCCATTTGCTATTTTTCCCTATCTTAGATACAGTTTTTAAAGTTATAAAAAGAATTTGAAAAAGGATGTAAAATTTGTACTCGTAAACCCATTAAAAACATTGAGATGAACTATTTTAAAATTTTGCCAGTTTGTTAACGATGGTATTATTTCTATTTTTATCACGGTTATATTTTCTCTACAAATAAAGAAGGTATCAGTTTGAAAATTAAAAAAGTAAAAGACAATAAAGAAAGACAGCGAGAGGAAGAGGGGGGGTGAGGTCTGGCCGCAAGCAGGAAGGCAGTGGATGTTTTCTTTTTCATTTTCATTTTCATTTTATTTTTGTTTTAATTTTACGAGAAGAGAAACGGAGAAGCTTGGTGCACGCACAACCCTATCCAAAATCTTGACATACCCTTTCGTCTTCTTCCCATTTGCATCCAGTTTTCCATCTCCATTTTAGGTAAAAGTTTTGACGGAAGATCTGTTATTTCTGATCGGCTGATCGGATTGATCTTTGCTGCCCATATAACCCGATTATTCAGCTCTTGCGGTTTCCGAGCTATGATTATTCATATGTAAAATTTACATTTTCTGTTATTTTTACGATTCAATTATTTGCAGACAGCGTTCCGTTTGAACTAACATGCTTATCGATGTTATATTTCCATGTGATTCTGTACTTATCTGTGTTTAGGCTCTGCTCAAACAAAAAATCTATTTGCTTGTTATCTTTTTTCAGAGCTCCCCCTTTTCGTCTTTCTGTTTGTGTGTGTCCAAATTACTACTTTGCTGCTGTTGGATTGTTTGGGGATTTTTTAATTTGAAAACAATATGTAGACCTAAAGGCTCCAGCTTAAGTGTTAATTTTTCCGAAGACTGTGTTCGTGTTTGTGTTTGTGTGTGTGTGTGTGTGTGTGTATGTGTGTGTGTGTGTGTGGTATTTATGTATATTTGACTGGTCCTGGTGTGTAGCCTTTTGAGCTTGTTAGTCCTCAGCTTCAAAATTGATGCCTTTCTCTTATGCATAGGTGGGGAATGAGTCAGAGGTGATTTTGCATGGGTGACGATGCCAGAATTGCGTAGCGGAGCACGGAGATCAAGACGGCTTGGTGATCTCCATCCTGGCCCTCAAACTGCTAATCAAGACGAGAATATTCTTGCACCTGCTCAGGCTAGAACGAGAAGGAGAGGACGAGGTCGAGCCAATGCAACTGCTATAGCAAAAGCAGAAACACCCACTAGGCCAACTGCTGCTGGTAGAGGCAGAGGGGTAAGGTTGGTAGATCCAGAGCCAAATCAAGCCCGGGGGGTTATTCCCGAAACAGCTGACCTTGAGGCTCCTGAAGTTGTGGTTAAGAGAATAAAGGGTGCGCAAGATAAGAATATTGTCATGGCTGGAGGGAGTCGGGATAAAATAATGGGAGTTGAAGAAGAAGCAAGTACAACTCCAGTGCCTGAAAGGGTAATTTCCTGCTTGAAACTTCATCAAATATATTTTCATAAATACGCACTCCTTGCTTGACAGGTTCAACTTCAGAGAATGCATGCAGCATTGTCTATTTGTGTGAAGAGGCAAAGAAAAAAAAAATGCTATTTTTGTTTCTCGACTAGTCTTCTAAGCATATGTTTTGCTTCTGGCAATTTGTCTACTACTGAGACTAGTTTTGTTGGTGTAGGTACAAGTGGGTAACTCTCCGCTGTATAAGACAGAAAGAAAATTAGGTAA
Source organism: Mentha longifolia (assembly GCA_001642375.2). Taxonomy (NCBI): domain Eukaryota; kingdom Viridiplantae; phylum Streptophyta; class Magnoliopsida; order Lamiales; family Lamiaceae; genus Mentha; species Mentha longifolia. The sequence goes on along the minus strand of CM038112.1, from coordinate 17,438,691 downwards.
GGGTGGATTTGGACAAGTTTATGTTGGCAGAAGGGTTACTGGAGGCTCAGAAGGAACTGGACCAGATGCTATTGAGGTATTTTGTGTGGCACACTATTGACATGTGAGGATCTCTAATTCCTACCACTTTCTGAAATTTATAGAAATGTTATCTTCTTGCAGGTTGCGTTGAAGTGTGAACACCGGAGTAGCAAGGGCTGCAGTCACGGCCCTCCTTATGAATGGCAGGTGTACAAGTAAGCTTTTTGTTCCTAACTTGAGGGCGATGTTATCTTCTGAGATGTTCACTATCTGACTTTTGTTTTCCTTCAACAAGTGCCCTGAATGGATGTTACGGGCTACCTTGGGTCCACTACAAGGGTCGGCAAGGAGATTTTTACATTCTGGTGGGTTTTTTTTTTATAGTAAATTTTCAGCTCAACTTTTTTCCATGTTATTCCACTGTGTAAATATTTTCAGGTCATGGACATGCTTGGACCTAGTCTTTGGGATGTCTGGAATTCTTTGGGCCAATCGTAGGGATCTCTCTCTCTCTCTCTCTCTCTACCCTCCTCTCCGCATCCTTTTTACACGCATTGTTACATTTTTTTGACGATAATGGGTGGAGACAGGATGGCTCCGGGTATGGCGGCTTGCATTGCTGTTGAGGCTATATCAATTCTTGAAAAGCTTCACATGAAGGGGTAACAGCTACTTGATATACTTTGAATATTGCATAATGATAAGACTTGATCAAGTTGCTTTTGTTTCTTCAAGTCACAATTGATTGTTTTATTGTTCTCTGATGTTTAACTAGGTTCGTTCATGGAGATGTGAAGCCAGAAAACTTTTTACTTGGTCCGCCAGGAACTGCTGAGGAGAAAAAGCTGTATCTCATTGATCTTGGTCTAGGTAATATCTTCATTCTAGTACTTTTTGGTGTTTATTGTAGATTAGAGATTCTGCAACTAGCCTTATTGAAAAGCGATGTAGAAACCTAGCACTCTGTTTCTATCTATCTCTCACACATACACAGATTTCACATAAATCTGTAGTTCTATATCTTCATCTCATTTATTCCTTCTTTGAGTATTTCACTTGCTCTATAGAAAGTCATCTCTTAACAAGGTCGTTCATGCAGCTTCAAGGTGGAAAGATACATCATCTGGTCAGCATGTTGAGTATGATCAGAGGCCAGATATATTCAGGTTTGTGAAGGTGCATTTATATGGACCAATATACCTTCTTATGGGGGGGGGGGGGGGGGGGATGAGGCTTGATTTCAGGAAGAACGGATGAGACATGGGAATTAGTCTTATTTATCAGCAAACATCACGAAATACTTAATATGATCGTATTGATTGGATAATTTTATTGCAATATATTTTTTTAATGACCACTTTGATGGACTGTCAAGTTGTTAAATACATCTGACGAGAAACTGCTTTCACACTACATTCCCTGATTGAGAGTGAACTCCTTCTATTTCAGAAGCCTATACTGGGAGTAGGTGATGCCTCTATCTATATCTACACATTCTAAAACTTCACATAATCATCACTTTGATACAGAAGATGACCAGACTGTTTCTGCAGCCCAATTATTTTTAATTTGGATTTACTAGGTTACTTGAATAAATTCTTTTTGCACAGAGGGTGATTAAGTTTTTGCCACCCTTCATTCTATTTCACCAATGATCTACCTAATTGTAATGGAAGAACCCATTTCTTTTGGCAAATACAGGCGATTGAAGAAATGTTTAAACAGTCATTGTTTGCTGTCATTAGTTAATTGTCTCTTTTTTTTTGAGTAAATTTAATTCTTTTTGTAACTATGACTCTGATTCTACCTGAAAAAGAAAAGGAGATACTGCTGTCTTTGAGGCTAAATATTTGGGATGGGATGATACGACTAAACCACCTCTAAGCATGAAATAATCCCCTTCATTTTCTCTATTCGTCTATTCTGGGAACTGACAAATTTCAGTGGCCTATCCACAGAGGCACAATAAGGTATGCAAGTGTTCATGCACATTTGGGTCGTACAGGGAGTAGGAGGGATGATCTTGAGTCGCTTGCATACACACTAATCTTTCTCATAAAGGGGAGGTTACCCTGGCAAGGCTATCAGGTGAATTGGCATATATGGTTCAGTAAATTTTGTTATCTTATTCCCATCAGTCTTAACTTATTATTCCCCATTCTTGTCTTGGGATGATGACAGGGTGACAACAAGAGTTTTCTAGTCTGCAAGAAGAAAATGTCCACTTCTCCAGAGTTGATGTGTTGCTTTTGCCCTGCTCCATTCAAATTGTTCCTCGAGGCTGTTAGTAACATGAAGTTTGACGAGGAACCAAATTACTCTAAGCTGATATCACTTTTTGATAGTCTTATTGAACCTTGCGTGTCGCTGAGACCAATAAGAATTGATGGAGCTCTCAAGGTAACTGATTAGTATAACCAATACTGGCATTGACTTTGTGTAATCTAGTCTTTCCTAAAGTCTTGTGGTTCATCTTCAATTATGCAGGTTGGGCAAAAGCGTGGAAGGTTGCTAATAAACTTGGAGGATGACGAGCAACCGAAGAAGAAAATACGTTTAGGTAGTCCTGCTACTCAGTGGATTTCGGTGTATAATGCACGCCGCCCTATGAAACAAAGGTGAGTGCCTACTGGTAAATGTTTCATTGTTCTGCTATTCTCAACCAACTTGCGTCTTTGATCTTTCAGTTATTTTATGCCTTTTCTTACAAAACTTGTTTGTTTATTCTTTGATTCTTCCTTGTCATGTGGCTAGAGAACGCATAAAGAAAAAGCAGGTGCAAAATAGTTATCTGGTAGCTTTGTTTTATATTAAAGATCAGTAGAAACAACCGTGAGACCTCAAGTTGACTGAAACCTTGTTTCAACTACTTTTTGATGCTATACCAATGAGTGAGAATAGAGTAGCTTGTGCTTTAGTTACTGTTGAAGTTTTACTTCTCTGTTGCTCCTATATTGAATGTGAGTTAGCATGCAGACATGTGTTGCCTGCTATCATCTCCTCTCTTTCTATCAAAGACTGTTTGATAGATTTTTATATAGGCATATAGCTTCTTTGCTGCATGTGAAACATTTACTGTGAAATAACTTCTAGCATTAGAGAAATGTCTTTGTACTTCCATCTTTTCTGGCACTTTGTGGTAAATGAAGTTTGTTGCTAATGCTGAAGCAGACTTGGGATGTGTTATGCATCAAGTCATCAACCAGGATGCCTTTTCTGACTTAGGTTAATATTTCCTTTGCTTATAGTTATATCAAAAAAATTATTTGTCAAGTGTTTTACTCAAGAGTGACTCAAGTTCATCTTATAAAACCATGCCTCCCATATTTTACTGCAACCTGGCTTATTTTCGTTGGTTGATACTTGACTTAAGGGGTAGTGACTTCAAGCCTCTCCGAAAAGGTATGCAGTTTCATGCTGCCATTATATATAACACAAGCATAAGTGCAAAATTTTGAGAATTTTCAATAACATTGCCGGCCACTCATTAATGCCGTAGTTCTGAGAAATTCCAATAACACTGCCACACAAAGAAATTTCAACGACATTGCAAATTTTCACTTGCTAAATTTTTTTGCCAATGGTACAAGCCAAAATCTGTGTTACTGATTTATGGTTTCGCCTTTGTTCACATATGATATGGTTCTTTTAATTGACATGAAGGTTTGTTGTGTTGCATTTGATAGTGTCTCAAACAGTATTCTGCCTACTGGTCGTGCATTATTAGACACAAGAGACTGATACCTAATCTCTGATTTAGTTCTTTGCGAATGCTAAGTTTGTTTTGTTGTATTTGCAGATACCACTACAATGTCGCAGATTCAAGGCTACGTCAGCATGTAGAGAAGGGCAATGAAGATGGCCTATATATTAGCTGTGTGGCTTCAGCTACCAACCTTTGGGCTTTGATCATGGATGCTGGGACAGGGTTCAACGCACAGGTCTATGAACTTTCAGCTGTCTTCCTTCATAAGGTTGGTTGTCGAAACTAAGTCATTGAGGTGTTTTTTTCTTCCACACATTTCTGGCTGGACTTGTTCCCCAGTTTCACTTAAGTTTCTGATGGTTCTTCATAGGATTGGATAATGGAACAATGGGAACAAAATTATTATATCAGTTCTATAGCTGGGGCAACTAATGGAAGTTCACTGGTTGTTATGTCTAAAGGTCTGCTGGAGCATCTCTATTGCACTCATCTTTAAATTATTCATACATAATCAACAAATCACATCTAAGACTTCATTCTTTGCTTTTGGTGCTATCAGGAACTCCTTACACCCAGCAGTCGTATAAAGTTAGCGAATCCTTTCCTTTCAAGTGGATAAATAAAAAGTGGAAAGAAGGTTTCCATGTGACATCAATGACTACTGCTGGCAATCGTTGGGGTGTTGTGATGTCTAGAAATTCGGGATACTCTGAACAGGTAAAAGTTGATGGTGTCATCTAACTACTAGATGTGGTGTGGGTAGTAATGTTGAGAATATGTTGATAGGTTGTGGAGCTTGATTTTCTTTATCCGAGTGAAGGAATACACAGGAGATGGGAAAATGGTTACAGAATAACTTCAATGGCTGCAACTGCTGATCAAGCAGCCTTTACACTAAGTATACCTAGACGCAAAGTGATGGATGAGACCCAGGAGACCCTACGCACATCTGCATTTCCAAGTACGCATGTCAAGGTACGTGCTTGCTTGTTGTGATTCTACTTTCAAAGTTATTTATATATAATAGGTAGGTGCTGTGCTGACATCCTGTTTTAATCTTTGCAGGAAAAATGGTCGAAAAATCTCTACATCGCATCAATATGTTATGGTCGAACTGTTTGCTGAAGAAGCTGCATGTAAAATCTTCTGTATCTTGAAGGCGGGGAAGTTGGAAGCTGAAATTTTAAAACTGCTTATTGAGTTCCAATTAAATATGCTATCGTTTTTGCCTGTACAACATTCGGAATTGTTCTATAAATGACTGGAAACAACACAGAAGATGCCATCATGTATTCATTGGTGGAGAAAAAAGTTGTAAACTGGCACGCCAAGGGCCTTGCCATTTTCACTTAATTTTATAATGAGGATGTATTATTCATCATAATTACGTGTGGTGAAACTGAGAGAGGGCGTCATTGCCTAACCATGCGTTGAATCTAAAGGTTGGTACTCCGATTATGTTGCTAAGCAACATCAATCATTCTCTTCATTCTTGAATTGTGCAATGGCACGCGGTTAGTTCTCACGAAACATGGCAACAACCATGTTCTGGAGGCTAAGCTATTGGCAAGAAGTCATTCTGGTTGTAAGGCGTTGATTCGTAGAATGTCATTAACTTTATTTGATCTTCGTTTTCCTAGGTCAGGGTGGGGTGGAGATAGTAATCCTTTTGTTTCAAATATTTAGTTTCACTCGCTAAATCATGTCACCCCACAAATTTAATCACAAACCTAAAATTGAAATTAACTAAATCACTACTCCTAATGAGTATCCTTGATGTTCTACCAGATTACAACATATTCCATCGTAGTTTATAAATAATTATGTTGCTCTATTTACAATTTCACTTTGTAACTTTAATTTTAAAAATTACCTTAAAATGCTACTTTACAATAATATTGGACCCATGTGGTGTGCATAAACAATAAATTACAAAATAAGTTTATGCCATCGGGTTTGAGAAATAAGTTTAAGGTAATTGAGACCAGTATATTGAGACAAAAGGAGTAAAACGATAACTTAACAATTCATGAAGAGGAAATACCTCCATATACCCCCTTAGACTTAAGGAAGACAAATTTTACCTCAAACTTAACAAAATACAATTTATACCAAACTTTGAAGTGGATGGACAAAAATACCCTCAACTTCTATTCTTTCCTATATTTCATCTCCTATATTTCCACTGTTTTCATATGCATTTTCTTCTCTCTTCTTCTCTCTTATTCTCTCATCTCCTGTCTCCCTTTCTCTATCCTCTCCACTCTTTCTTTCTCTGCTCCAAAAAATCATATACGAGAAGCAGCCGGAGGATGAGATCCAGATTCCGGTCACCATCTTCGGAGTTCTCAAGTCCCTTGCGGCGACGGATCCGGACTTGTACAGCCCGCAGCATGTGGCGACGACATCCTCAAGCTCCTCGACTCCTCAAGCTCCCCGGCCGCTGGAGACCGCCGGAGCTCGCCGTCGCATCCCTCTATCTCCTCTCTATTTCAGATCTGGGCTATTTGGAGAGAGAGAGAGAGAGAGAGAGATAGAGGTTTTTGGAAACTAGGGTTTTGTTGCTGTTGTGGCCATTTTCCAGCTAAATCCGAATACTTGTGGTGCAATTGACTACTAGGCTTTGTTCTCCTCGAAAAGACGAAGAGATGAAGGGGTAGCTCGATCATTTTGATGGAAAAACGAGGGAGAAACACGCCGGAAAAGATGAAGCTATCGAAAATCGCGAGTTGTACGGTAAGAATGGTAAGAAATGGTAAGAAATCAAATAATAGGTAAGAAATCGCGAGTTGTACACCAGTGGTAAGAAATGGTAATAAATACAAATTGTGAATCTATACACGTGATAAGAAATAGTAAGAAATGGTAAGAATTGAGGCTGCCAAGTGTGAAGATGCAATTCTTTCCTTTTATATGTAATAAATAATACAATTCTTACCTTATATATGTATGAATTGATGCAATTCTTACCACATTTTGTATATATATTTTTTATGTGGTACATCATATGTATGAATTGATATTATTTTTATCATATACCACTCAATACTCAATACATAAGTATTTCGTAAAAAAATTATACCACTCATAGGTATAGTTATATAATTACAACTTTAGAAAACAATGTCAAATCTTAATGCATACAAAAATAGTATTGAGGTAAAAAAAAAACATGCAAATTCGTCTCATAATTCATTCAGTTCTTACTATATATAAGTACGAATTGATGTCATTCTTACCATCAATTAAACCATAGCATCAAATTCCATAATACACAACAAAAAAATGCTCAAATCGCGAGTTGTGTACGGGTGGTAAGAAACAATGTCAATTCTTATATATAGATCTCAAGAATTTGATCATTAATTACATAATCATACACAAAAATATGCCCATTGTTTTTGTCGATGTAAATCTAGAGAGAAATGTACCAATTATTACATATAGATCGCAAGAATTTGATCATTTCTTACACATGCATACAAAAAAAAAATGTCAATTGTTTCTTCGATATTAATCTAGATCGAAATGTATCAATTCTTACAAATAGATCACAAGAATTGGATCACTTCTTACACATTCACACACACAAAATTTGTTAACCGTTTTTTTAATGTTAACCTAGATATAAATGTATCCATTTTTGACATATAGATCGCAAGAATTGAATCATTTCTTACATAATCATGCACAAAAAATTTGTTCGCCGTTTCTTCAATATTGTAAGAATTGATACATTTCTATATGTAAGAATTGATACATTTCTTTCTAGATTAACATCGAAGAAAACGGTGGACATATTTTTTGTGTATGATTATGTAAGAAATGATCCAATTATTGCGATCAAATATGTAAGAATTGATACATTTTTATCTAGATTAATATCGAAGAAAGGGTGGACGTACTTTTTGTGTATGATTATGTAAGAAATTATTCAATTCTTGTGATCTATATGTAAGAATTGATATATTTCTATCTAGATTAATATTGGAGAAAAAACGGTGGACATATTTTTTTGTATGATTATGTAAGAAATGGTCAAATTTTTGCGATCTATATGTAAGAATGGATACAATTCTATCTAGATTAACATCGAAGAAACAATGGTCATATTTTTGTGTATGATTATATAAGAAATGATCCAATTCTTGCAATCTATATTTAAGAATTGATACATTTCTATCTAGATTAATATCGAAAAAACTTTGGGCATATTTTTTGTGTACGATTTTTTGTGTATGATTATATAAGAAATGATCTAATTCTTGCAATCTATAATCATTTCTTATATAATAGGTTGAGTAAGAATTTCAATAATCATCAATTCTTACAACATGTTTGTAGTTATTTCAGCAGTAACCCAGCTTAAAATAAACATTTAACCGGAAAGGGAACCATTATTTCTTACACATACACGCTTTTATTTCATTACAAAATAGATTTTCATGTCTCATGAATTCTTACCTATATGATTAAATTCTTATATATATAAATGAATTCTTACCACAAAATTGGATCATTTCTTACATAATCATACACAAAAAATACATGAACCATTTATTCGATGTTAATCTAGATAGAAATGTATCAATTCTTACATATCGAATGCAAGAATTTGATCATTTATTACATAATCATACAAAAAAAAACATCTTTTGTTATTTTTACCGTTGTATCTTGAATTCATACCTTTATAATTGGATTCTTACTTTGTTATCCATGAATTCTTACCGGTCAAATAAATTTTTTTATGTCTCATGAGTTCTTACCTATCTGATTGAATTCTTATCTACATAGATGAATTCTTACCACGTTTTTTGCATATTCTTACCACGAAATTGTCATTTCGTGTTTATAATCATTTAGAGTTTGAAGAATTCCAGAAACAAGAACACTAGTGCAATTGTACAAATAATCCTTTAAAAATATATATATTCCTTCAAATCCCAACATATAATCCTTCGAATTTGCGTCTCTCTCTCCCTCTCCCCTAGTATCAGATTCCATAAAAATACAACAAAAAAATGCTTAAATCCAAAAACCTAAAAAATGACTCTTATCATAAGAATTTGACCATTTCTTACCTCTATCCCTGTAAGAAATCGTCAATTTCTTACCTCTACCGCCGTACAACTCGCGATTTCCGGCCTGCTTCATCTTCTCCGGCGTGTTTCTTCCTCGTTTCTCCACCAAAATGAACGAATCACCCCTTCATGTCTTCGTCTTTTCGAGGAGAACAAAGCTCATTGGTCAATTGCATCCCAAACATTTGGATTTGGCCGGAAAACCGCCAAAACAGCAACAAAACCCTAATTTCTCAAAACCTCCCAAAACAGCTCCGGCGAGCTCCGACGGAGAGAGATGCGACATCGACCTCGGGCGTCTGAGGGGGGAGGCGTAGGTGGATGTGAATTTTTAGAGCAAAGAGAGAGAGAAAGAGAGAGAGAGAGAGAGAAAGGGGAGAGGAAAAGGAGTGGAGGTTTGAAAATGGGGTGTGGGTTTTCAAATGAGGGGTAATTTAGGGAACTCATATCAAACTTGGGTAGATATTGTTATTTGTTAAGTTTAGGGTAAATATTGGTTTTCTTATGTGTAGAAAGGTAGATTATTTTTTGCCCCATTCATGAAACCACTTCAAATCTACACTACATTTCATACGCATAGTGAATCACAAATGTGCATAATCCATAGCACGTGCCGACAATACAATCATTCAACACAATCAAAGCATAATCCCACACTAGTATATGCTTAAATGCCCACATAACAAACAACAGGGATTGGAAATCACCGATTCAAAATGTTTTAGAAGCCAGATTTGCAACATCATCTCCTATAATTTCCCTTTTCTTCTCCTCTCGAAGCTGCCTTTCCAATTCATAAACATCCATACATATACATGCATTTACAATGTTGTAAGAACTGCTCGTATGCGTTGAGAAAAGATTTGCTACAACAATCCAAAGTGGGTCCCGCTTCAAATAAAAATAAAAAAGAAAATATTAACGATATTAAGAGACAATATTAGACATGAGAAATGCTCCGATGCCCACAATGGGCACATTGACGTGGCAATACAATAAATAAATAAATTAATTTAAATATATACCATAATAACTAAACCCTACTAAAAAAAACTCAACCTTAAATGAAAAAAATTAATAACGTGTCTAATGGAGTACAAGATGAATGCAAGGCAGCAAATATGCAGTGAAAAAGAAGAAGAAGAAGAAGAAGACTTGAGCTGAAGATCTTTATTTGGGAAGAAGAGTTGATGTTTTAATTTATTACGCTTTCTATTTTTTGCTTTTTCCTTTTTCATTTTCTTTTGCTTATGTGGCAGCAATTAGGTTTTGGGTTAGTTAACTACTACAAGCTGCTTTTCTTCCTTTTTTGGACGAACATATTTTTCAAGAATGGAATCCTTTTTCTTAGCTCAATAATCTTTCGATTGCTGTTTCAATATGGCATCAAGAGCCAGGTTACTTCCGCAACGTTAATTTTCTAGCTGATCTCTTCATCCAGTTTAGTTTTTCAAGATGCCGCCTCGTCAACCTCCTCGCGAAGTATTAAATTTTCCGGCTGATCCTATACCTCCGACCAGTCCTTTGTATCTTCATCCCAGTGATAATCCCAATACGATCCTCGTCACTGAGCTTTTGAATGGTTCTAATTATGTGAATTAGACAGATCTATGAAAACTGCGCTTTTAGCTAAGCATAAACTTGGTTTTATTGATAATTCTGTTAAGAAACCTTTAGAGTTTTGGATCCTAATTTGATTCAATGGGAGCGTTGTAACGGGATGGTAGTCTCATGGTTGCGAAATGCCACCATACCTCAGATCCGTTCAGCTTGATGTATTTGGAAACAACGTCACAAATCTGGGTAGATCTTAGAGATCGGTTTTCTCAAGGAAATATAGCTAGGATCTATGAACTCAAACAACAGTAATATAACCTAAGGCAGGGATCTAGTGATGTCAATACCTATTACACAGATTTGCGAGTTATTTGAGATGAATTTCTGGATTTTCAACCAAAGTCTTGGTGTGAATGTGTTGGGCCTAGTTGCAGGTGCAATAGCTCTCAAAAGTGGAGAGATCATCAACATTAAGACTTTATTGTGCATTTTCTTATGGGGCTGAGCGATCTTATTCTGCTATACGTTCTCATTTCCTTAGTTTGGATCCTTTCCTACCTTTATCTAAAATCTTTTCTTTGGATATTCAAGAAGAGAGACAGAGAGGCATTGGAATGCCTACTGGACTTATCATCTCCTGGGAGTGAGACTCCAGGCTATATTAATGCAGCACGGAACTATAGTGGAAGAGGTAGAGAAAGGTTATTTTGTACTCACTGTAAGAAGACTAATCATACAAGTGATAAGTGCTTTCTGCTACATGGTTACCCTCCTAGTTTTGGGAGAGGTAGAGGTCGTGGTTCTGTTGGTGTTGGTGAATCTACTTCATATATGCAAAAGTCAGTTTATAATGTGGGTGCACAGTTAAACATTGATGGTGGCACTCAAACTCAATCTCAGTCTTCCAATATTATTTCTCATCCTCCTCATCCTAACACTTTATCTGCAGATCATTGTCAGCAGTTAATTTCTTATCTTCAGTCTCAAATGCAGGGACAAGCCCTCACATCAGAGAATGCCCCAACCAATTCATCTATTGGTTCTTGTGATTTTGGCCCATCTTTTAGTGGTATGTTCTCACTGACTCCCCTTGTTGTTTCTTTTTTCTCATTCCAAGTCAGTCTGGTTAATTGATACAGGAGCAACACACCATGGGTGTTGCACTTCTTCCTCTTTTAGTGACCTAACTGCACTTAGTAAAGCCTTTATCACTCTTCCTAATGCTTCCACTATACCCATCTCTGGTGTAGGCACTGTTCAGCTCTCACATTCTCTTACACTTCATTTTGTATTTCATGTTCCAAACTTCACTTACAACCTTATCTCAGTTAGTAGCCTTACTTCCACTAGCACATGTACTGTTTCTTTTACTCATGATCATTGTATAATTCAGGATGCTTCCAAGGGAATGCAAATTGGGATGGGTAGAAGAATTGAGAATCTCTATGTGCTTGAACCGGCTCAACCCATCGTTCCTGTTGCAAGTGTGTCATCTCTAGTTAGTTCAAACTTGTGGCATTGTAGACTTGGCCATTTAGGGCCTGATAAACTCAGAATATTGTCTTATTCTATTCCTATGAAACATGTACCACAAACTGTGTGGGAGTACGTCCTTTAGCCAAACAAAAAAGGCTTAGTTTTCCAGTTCCAATAGCATTGCTCCAGCTGTTTTTGACTTAATACACTGTGATGTTTGGGGGCCTTTTCACCCTATTACTGTTGTTGGCCACAAATATTTTCTCACCATAGTGGATGATTGTTCACGTTTTGTTTGGACTTATTTGCTTTCTACCAAAACTGAAGTAGGGCGTTTCCTTAACCAATTTTTTCATCAAGTTCAAACACAGTTTCACAAATCTATTAAAATTATTAGAATGGAACATAATTTCATCTTCCACATTTATTTGATAAATTTGGAATTTGGTTCAACATTCTTGTGTAGCTAGGCCACAGCAAAATGCCCGGGTAGAAAGGAAACATCAGCACTTGTTGAATGTTGCTAGGAGTTTATTTTTCCAGTCTCATATCCCTATAGGTTACTGGGGTGATTGCATACTCACAACCTAATACCTCATAAACCGTACTCCATCATCCATTCCTCAACTTTCCAATGTCACGACCGCACTTTACTAATTAATAGCCAAGCTCGGTGATTCGTGACTATGGTGGAATTAACGAATAATAAAGAAAAGGAAGTGAAATTTCGAGATTTGACGCTAACAAATTATAAAGCAACATCGATAAGTGGGCATAATAGTTGAAAGTAGTACGACACGATTTGTCATGATTCTGACTTAGATTACAACCAAATTGAAAATGATTCGGAATATTAGAGTGTACGCAGCGAAATGTGTGGAAATACGTGTATGGAGACACGCATTACCAAGAGTGTTCATCAACTACACTAATCGCTAACTTCGACAAAACATCGCTGGTCACTCTTCCATCATCCAGCTCAACCTGCACATTGGAAATAATGTACAGGGCGTGAGTACGGAGTACTCAGTGGACACAATGCCCAAAACATTTTTTTTTATTGTCAAGCCATTCATAGTGAAGCATAGGGTTTTATTGAAAGGCCTATGTTCACGAAAAACTGAGTTATCTTAAAAGCGTCTGCGCAGACTAAGTTCTGTAGTAATCTACCATATCTGAGTTTGTTGTGTCCGAGGAGGTGGCCACCTCACTCGGTCACGTGATCGGTCACTATCTGGAATGACACGATCAATGTGTACACTAGTCCAAGAATAATAGCTGATCATTCAAGGACCCGAATTCGATTTATGAATTGGCATTTCGCCATTTAACAGATAGGCATCATACAAAAACTGAAAACATTTATGGCATGACAATGCTTTAGAAGAACTACTGAATCTAATAAAACATGCTTGATTTTATAGAAAGCCCACCTCGTTGTTTTCTCTTCTGCAACGAGACTTGATCTCTGCTTCTGCTACTGTCCCTCCTTCGCGTACCCTTCGATTAAAAATCGAGGTAAGCTTCGTATTCTAACGAATAAAATCTCACTTAGGATTTTAGTTTTAATGCTGATCGGAGATTATTCTAAATCCAGTAACGTGGTTACTGTTATCTAGCTCGAATTATGAATCCCGTTATGTGAACGGTTCATATAAGTTTATTATAATAAATAATCTTTGATTTGTTGTTAATCTGGATTAATTACCCTCCGTAATCGTGTAATTGATTTGCTAAATAAATTAATCTTGAGTATCGAATCTTAGTCAATTAACTTAGCTAAAGTTAATTATTTAATCGCGGAATAATTCCTTACGAATTATTAATGTCTAATTGTGGATTGGGTATAACGTAATTAGTGATATCTAGATCACATAATTGATTTGGGATTGGGTTTGTAGCTAGATAAATAGACTTTTGACCCATCATAAGTAATCTTGGCCCAATTATAAACCAGCCCACTTATTAAATTCGGCCCAGGGTTCAGCCCACTTTCATCCAACCCGGCCTAGCCTTCGGCCAAGCCCGACCTTCTCTAATACTCGGCCCGGCCCGATTGAACAAAATAGTCCACCCCATTTCCCAAACCTTAATCGGTGCCGAACCGCTCTCTTTCGTCTCTCTCGCGATTCTGCGATTCTTCTCTCTGCGTCATTCTTCTTCTTCCTCTCGACTCTCCGGTCATCTTCTCCAGCAGTCACTTCAGCTGCGCCCTCATTAATGGCGGCCGTCGTTCTCCTTTTCTCTTCCCTGGAATCGTTCTCTCCCAATCGATTACTTGGGGAATTTAGCCCTAATTCAAAAATTTTAATCGAGCTGCTACTGATTTTGCTCGTCGGTCTCGGCGACTACTAGGTTCTCTGGTGCGCTCCTTCAGCCCCGGTGAAACGCGGTGAGATGGCGTCGGTTGAGGTGGTGGCTTGGCGACCGTGGCCCGAATCCGTCGTGTTCAGCTCCGCCGTCAATCTCCTGGGCTCGTCATCTCTCCGGCGCAACTCCTGCGGATTCCACGGGCTCCATTTGGAGACGCCCTAACATTAAAACCCTAATTCGAAAGAATTAGGGGACATTCGTCCTTCCATCGTTTCTGTTTTCGATTTCCGATGTCTTTGCTTTCTATTTCGTTTTGTTATTTACATTAATATTTTAATTATGGACGAAGTTTCCTTCTCTGTTACAGGCGCAGGGTTCGGTTCTTTTTCCGGCGCACCTCCTCAGTTTATGGCTTCCATCGTCGGAGCTTCGGAGGCGACGAGCGCTGCCGCTGCCCTCTTTTCCTAAGCTACATAGCCCTCTCTTTCTCCCCTTATCTATGGTTCTTGGAGTGATCGTTAGAATAAGCGAGCGTGTGTTTATTTCTTGAATACTAAATTTAGTTAGGTTGTGCTTATTGTTAATAAGCGCGTATTCTAGTTGTTCTTGACAAAGCTTTGTCTCTGTTTAAGCTTATGTGTTTTTAGAGTTTTGTCATTAAGGGGGGTGCTCTGATTTTACTGGTTTGGATTGCTACTGTGAACATGCTTCTGTGGTAAACTAGTAGAGGTTGTAGTATGCTTGGGGTTTAGATTTTTGTAATGAAAACTGGAAACTGAATTACTATCATGCTTAGTTTACTGAGAGAGAACATTAGCATGTCCATGGATTTTTGGTTATCTTGAAGAAGAAAGCTGTAGTGGCTTGCTCCTCCCCTCTTCTATACTTCCTAGTTGATTCTCCTTCACTTCTCTCGCTCTCTAGTTGTTCTAAGTGTTGGTGTTTTGAGATGGTGTGAATCTGAATGAGTGAGGAGGGGGTGGTGCTATAGGAAATCGGTTGGAGTTCTAAGACTAGAAGAGAAAGTTGACTTTGGCTGATAGAGTGTATTCTTTCGAGGCTTCTATTTCCATACTAAGTTTGTTTCCTTTTGAATAATTCTGCAGAGTTTATTTTGTTGCCTTATTGCAGGTCTTGGTTCTTGTATCATTGCAGATTTTTAGCCCTCAATGCTTGTCGATTTCCTGGTTGATTTTTCTCATTTCTTGCAGGTATCAAGAAGGGATGAAGCTGCTGCCTATGCAGTTGTGCTAGGCTTCCTTCAAGGCTGGGATCCTTTCTTATTTTAGACATAGGATCCTTGTCTCATTTTACAGACTTGAAATCCTTCTCCTCTTGTTTTATTTGCTGACCGTACTTTCTCTTTTGTAGGTAGCTAGAGGGATGCTAATTGTGCAGCTAACTTCTAAAGTTAAAAGGGCTGCAGATTTCCTTCCCTTTTTAGAAGATTAGGAGTTTGGCTATTTGTCTGCTAATGTATTCTTGTAATTTGTTTTACCTATTGTAAAGTTGTAGTAGAGATTTGTAGGGATTCGAAATCTACCTATTTAGCTCAACACGTGATTTCCTTTGATTAATAAGGATTTGGAATTAAGCTATTTTCTTAGTATACATATAAATAGATATTTAAGTTTAACTAATTAGTCTATAACTGGTTGCTGTGATTGAGTATCTACTTGGGCTCGTCCCAGCTATTAGTAGTTGGGCCTCAACTTATAATATTTTAGTGGGCTTGGCCCAACTCATAATTACTTGGACCTTGGTCCGTTCTAATAAATTAATTGGGCCTCGGCCCAATAACATCGAGAAGTCGACGACTATTTCTTACTCGAGCTTATTCAATCATTATTAGCAAATGTGATCGAGAAGAAATAGCGATTTGCTTAATCGAAAACTAATTGCCTAGAAATCAAGTTGCTACTTGATTCTACCATCATTCCTTAGTTGCTAATTCAAGGAATTCAATTATTATAAATTGATAATCAGATCATCGAAAGCGAGTCGCTACTCGATTCTATTATTGTTCTCTAAGTAATTCTAAAAGTTTCGAATACTAAAAGTTGATAATTGAAATCAACAATGTAATTAATTAACTAACCTAGATAGGTAAAATGCGGGGCGTTACATCCAATCTCACACCCTTTGAACTCTTGTTCAAGAAACCACCTAACTATACCCATCTTAGAACTTTTGGATGCCTTTGTCATGCTTCTACTTTAGATAGAAACAGAACAAAATTTTCCCCCAGGGCAGTCAAGTGTGCTTTTCTTGGGTATCCCTCTGGTTACAAGGGATACAAACTTCTTGATCTCACCACTAACAAGGTTTTTGTTAGCAGAGATGTGGTCTTTCATGAACACATCTTTCCTTTTTATTCACAGCATACACAACTCACAGACTCTTCCTTCCCACTGCATCTCCCATCTTCTTCTCAAGGTCCTTCCTCCTCACCATCCTCTGATTCACTTGCTCTCCCAATTCCTTCTCATCCATCTATTGTTGTTCCCATTCATACCACATCTTCAGGCATAACAGTTAAACCACCTGCCTACCTGAATGATTATATATGTGGAACTGTTGGATCTATATGTGCTTATCCTTTAAGCAATTTTGTTAGTTTTTCCAATCTTTCCCCTTCTTATTCTTCTTTCATTGCTGCCATCAATGTTATACTTGAGCCATCCACTTATGCTCGAGCTTCTGCTTATGCTGAGCGAAGAGAAGCCATGAGGGTTGAATTAGCTGCTCTGCAAAGCAACAATACATGGTGTCTTGTACCATTGCCCACTGGAAAGGTTGCTATTGGTTGTAAATAGGTCTACAAAGTGAAGTTTCTTTCAAATGGAACTGTACTAAGGTACAAGGCACGGTTGGTGGCAAAGGGGTTTACACAGCAGACAGGTATAGACTATCTTGATACCTTTTCTCCAGTGGCATGACTAGTCTTAGTTAAGATGATGCTCAGTATTGATGCTGTTAAATATTTTTCTCTCACACAACTTGATATTAACAATGCATTTCACTATGGTGATTTGAGTGAAGACATCTATATGGAAATACCAAAGGGACTCTCCATTGAGGGGGAGCAACAAAACCTTGTCTGCAAGCTCAATAAATCTCTATATAGGCTTAAACAAGCCTATAGACAATGATATTTGAAGTTTACTGAAGTGTTGGTTGGTTTTGGTCTTAAACAGTCAGCTGCAGATCAGTCTTATTTTTTCATGATGCATGATGGCCTCTATCTGGGAGTGATTATATATGTTGATGATGTTCTGTTGGCTAGGACAGGTACCACAATTGTTACACAGTTCAAGGACTATTTAGGACAACACTTCAATTTTAAAGATCTGGGAAAGCCCAAATATTTTCTCGGTTTGGAGATAGCACAGAATCCTCATGGCCTATATGTGTGTCAAAGAAAGTATGTTCTAGACCTCCTACACGATACTGGTCTTCTAGCGTGCAAACCTGCAGCTACTCCCATGGACTCCAAGGTTCAGATTCAGCAAGAAGGTTCACCTCTCTTACCTAAATAGCAAGGTCTACAGAAGGTTAATAGGCAGGCTATTGTATATCTGCATCATAAGGCCTGATATTACCTTTGCAGTTCACAGACTGAGTCAGTTTGTATCCACACCCTGTGAACATCATCTCTCTGCAGCTCATCGCATCCTGCATTATCTCAAGGGGAGTGTAGGTCTTGGTCTTTTCTACTCATCTGCATCAACTCTAGAACCAAGTATCTTTGTTGATGCAGATTATGGAGCTTGTCCCGACACTCGCCGCTCTATTTCTGGTTTCTGTATATTTCTTGGCTCCTCACTTGTTTCCTGGCGTTCTAAGAAACAAGGCGTTGTCTCTCGTTCTTCTGCTGAAGCTGAGTACATGGCTCTAGCACAGACAACATGTGAAGTATCTTGGATTGATGTTCTATTGCAAGAGTTTGATTTTCATCGTTCTAAAGTTGTCCCTTTGTTTTGTGATAACAAGGCCGTAGTATATCTTACTTCCAATGCCACCTTCCATGAAAGAACCAAACACATCGAGATAGATTGCCATTCCATTCGTGAGCGCTATCGCCAAGGACTGATCAAGCCCCTCCCCATTCGCAGCGAGCTCCAACTTGCAGACATTTTGACTAAGCCACTTTATTTATCTCCTTTTCAACGTCTTTTGTGCAAGATGAGTCTCAATAATATCCACGCTCATCTTGAGGGAGAGTGTAATGGAGTACGAGATGAATGCAAGGCAGCAAATGTGCGGGTGAAAAAGAAGAATAAGAAGACTTAAGCTGCAGATCTTTATTTGGGAAGAAGAGTTGTTGTTTTAATTTATTACGCTCTCTATTTTTTGCTTTTTCCTTTTTTATTTTCTTTTGCTGATGTGGCAACAATTAGGTTTTGGGATAGTTAACTACTACAACCGCTTTTCTTCCTTTTTTGGACGAACATATTTTCCGAGAATGGAATCTTTTTTCTTAGCTCAATAATCTTTCGATTGTTGTTTCAATAGTGTCACTGCCACATAAGCGATAGACAAATTAAATGTGTCAACTGTGGGTAAGAGAATATTTTTATGTTAGACATAGTGTCGTAAGTGCTCAATTAAATATACGTCGAGGTCAAGTACGCCTTAAAGATGGTGTAAACCCTAATGGCTTGTCTGCCACTTTCCCTATCTTAAAATAATATTTTATTGAGTGAAAAAACAATATTTAAAGTTACTTATAAAAAGAATTTGAAAAAGAAGTATTTTTTTTTTATATTGTAAAACGATTAAAAATATTTAGATGAACTACTGTATTTGAAAAAAATTGCCAGTTTGTTTACCGACCGTATTATTTCTATTTTTATCACGGTTATATATTTTTTTTCTACACATAAAAAAGGTATCAGTTCGAAAAAATAAAAAGTTACTCCTAAAGACAATAAAGAAAGACAGCGAGAGAAAGAGGGGGGTGAGGTCTGTGGCCGCAAGCAGGCAGGCAGTGGATGTTTTCTTTTTCATTTTCATTTTCATTTCATTTTATTTTGGTTTTTAGTTTTACGAAGAGAAACGGAGAAGATTATCGCACGCACAACCCTATCCGAAATCTTAACATACCCTTTCGTCTTCTTCCCATTTGCATCCAGTTTTCCATCTCCATTTTAGGTAAAGTTTTCGCGGAAGATCTGTTATTTTTGATCGGCTGATCGGATTGATCTTTGCTGCCCATATAACACGATTATTCAGCTCTTGCGGTTTCCGAGCTATGATTATTCATATGTAAAATTTTCTGTTATTTTTACGATTCAATTATTTGCAGACAGCGTTCCGTTTGAGCTAACTTGCTTATCGATGTTATATTTCCATGTGATTCTGTACTTATCTGTGTTTAGGCTCTGCTCAAACAAAAAATCTATTTGCTTGTTATCTTTTTTCAGAGCTCCCCCCTTTTCGTCTTTCTGTTTGTGTGTGTCCAAATTACTCCTTTGCTGCTGCTTTTGAATTGTTTGGGGACTTTTTGTAATTTGAAAACAATATGTAGACCTAAAGGCTCCAGCTTAAGTGTTAATTTTCTGAAGACTCTTTCTCTGTGTGTGTGTGATATGTTTATATATTTGACCGGTCCTGCTGTGAAGTCTTTTGAGCTTGTTAGTCCTCAGCTTCAAAATTGATGCCTTTCTTTTATGCATAGAAGGTGGGGAATGAGTCAGAGGTGATTTTGCATGGGTGACGATGCCAGAATTGCGTAGCGGAGCACGGAGATCAAGACGGCTTGGCGATCTCCATCCTGACCCTCAAACCGCTAATCAAGACGAGAATATTCTTGCACCTGCTCAGGCTAGAACGAGAAGGAGAGGACGTGGTCGAGCCAATGCAACTGCTATAGCAAAAGCAGAAACACCCACTAGGCCAACTGCTGCTGGTAGAGGCAGAGGGGTAAGGTTGGTCGATCCAGTGCCAAATCAGCCCGGGGGGGTTATTCCAGAAACAGCTGACCTTGAGGCTCCTGAAGTTGTGGTTAAGAGAATAAAGGGTGCGCAAGATAAGAATATTGTCATGGCTGGAGGGAGTCGGGATAAAATAATGGGAGTTGAAGAAGAAGCAAGTACAACTCCAGTGCCTGAAAGGGTAATTTCCTGCTTGAAACTTCATCAAATATATTTTCATAAATACGCACTCCTTGCTTGACAGGTTCAACTTCAGAGAATGCATGCAGCATTGTCTATTTGTGTGAAGAGGAAAAGAAAAAAAAAAATGCTATTTTTGTTTCTCGACTAGTCTTCTAAGCATATGTTTTGCTTCTGGCTATTTGTCTACTACTGAGACTAGTTTTGTTGGTGTAGGTACAAGTGGGTAACTCTCCGCTGTATAAGACAGAAAGAAAATTAGGTAAGGGTGGATTTGGACAAGTTTATGTTGGCAGAAGGGTTACTGGAGGCTCAGAAGGAACTGGACCAGATGCTATTGAGGTATTTTGTGTGGCACACTATTGACATGTGAGGATCTCTAATTCCTACCACTTTCTGAATTTATAGAAATGTTATCTTCTTGCAGGTTGCGTTGAAGTTTGAACACCGGAGTAGCAAGGGCTGCAGTCACGGCCCTCCTTATGAATGGCAGGTGTACAAGTAAGCTTTTTGTTCCTAACTTGAGGGCAATGTTATATTCTGTGATGTTCACTATCCGAGTCATCTGACTTTTGTTTTCCTTCGACAAGTTCTCTGAATGGATGTTACGGGCTACCTTGGGTCCACTACAAGGGTCGGCAAGGAGATTTTTACATTCTGGTGGGTTTTTGAATTTAAATTTTCATCTCAACTTTTTTCCATGTTATTCCACTGCGTAAATATTTTCAGGTCATGGACATGCTTGGACCTAGTCTTTGGGATGTCTGGAATTCTTTGGGCCAATCGTAGGGATCTCTCTCTCTCTCTCTACCCTCCTCTCCGCATCCTTTTTACACGCATTGTTACATTTTTTTGACGATAATGGGTGGAGACAGGATGGCTCCGGGTATGGCGGCTTGCATTGCTGTTGAGGCTATATCAATTCTTGAAAAGCTTCACATGAAGGGGTAACAGCTACTTGATATACTTTGAATATTGCATAATGATAAGACTTGATCAAGTTGCTTTTGTTTCTTCAAGTCACAATTGATTGTTTTATTGTTCTCTGATGTTTAACTAGGTTCGTTCATGGAGATGTGAAGCCAGAAAACTTTTTACTTGGTCCGCCAGGAACTGCTGAGGAGAAAAAGCTGTATCTCATTGATCTTGGTCTAGGTAATATCTTCATTCTAGTACTTTTTGGTATTTATCCTATATTAGAGATTCTGCAACTAGCCTTGTTGAAATGCGATTCAGAAACCTAGCACTCTGTCTCTATCTATCCCTCACATAGACACAGATTTCACATAAAACTGCAGTTCCATATATTTATCTCATTCATTCCTTCTTCTTTGAGTATTTCACTTGGTCTATACAAAGTCCTCTTTTAACAAGGTCGTTGATGCAGCTTCAAGGTGGAAAGATACATCTTCTGGTCAGCATGTTGAGTATGATCAGAGGCCAGATATATTCAGGTTTGTGGAGCTGCATTTATATGGACCAATATACCTTCTTATGGGGATGAGGCTTGATTTCAGGAAGAACGGATTAGACATGGCCCACATGGGACTTAGTCTTATGTATCAGTAAACATCATCAAATACTTGATATGATGTGCAATATATTATTTTAATGGCTACTTTTATGGTCTGTCAAGTTGTTAAATACATCTGACGAGAAACTGCTTTCACACTACATCCCCTGGGAGTAGGTGCCGCCTCTATCTTTATCTACATATTCTAAAAGTGAACATAAACACCACTTTGATACAGAAGATGACCAGGTTTCCGCAGTCCAATTATTTTTAATATGGATTTATTGGGTTACTTGAACAAATTCTTTTTGCACAGAGGGTGATTAAGTTTTTGCCACCCTTCATTCTTATTTCGCCAATTATCTACCTAATTGTAATGGAAGAACCCATTTCTTTTTTCAAATTCAGGCGATTGAAGAAACATTTAAACAGTCATTGTTTGCTGTCATTAGATAATTGCCTCTCTGTTTTTTTTTTTTTTTTTTTTCGAGTAAATTTAATTCTCTTTATAACTAAGACTCTGAATGATTCTACCCAAAAAAGAAAAAGAGCTACTGCTGTCTTTGAGGCTAAATATTTGGGATGGGATGATATGACTAAACCACCTCAAAGCACGAAATAACACCCCTCATTTTCAGTATTCGTATATTCTGGGAACTGACAAATTTCAGTGGCCTATCCACAGAGGCACAATAAGGTATGCAAGTGTTCATGCACATTTGGGTCGTACAGGGAGTAGGAGGGATGATCTTGAATCGCTTGCATACACACTAATCTTTCTCATAAAGGGGAGGTTACCCTGGCAAGGCTATCAGGTGAATTGGCATATATGGTTCAGTAAATTTTGTTGTCTTCTTCCCATTAGTCTTAACTTATTATTCCCCGTTCTTGTTTTGGGATAATGACAGGGTGACAACAAGAGTTTTCTAGTCTGCAAGAAGAAAATGTCCACTTCTCCAGAGTTGATGTGTTGCTTTTGCCCTGCTCCTTTCAAATTGTTCCTCGAGGCTGTTAGTAACATGAAGTTTGACGAGGAGCCAAATTACTCTAAGCTGATATCACTTTTTGATAGTCTTATTGAACCTTGCGTGTCACTGAGACCAATAAGAATTGATGGAGCTCTCAAGGTAACTAATTAGCAAAACCAATACTGGCATTAACTTTGTGTATTCTAGTCTTTCCTAAAGTCTTGTGGTTCATCTTCAATTATGCAGGTTGGGCAAAAGCGTGGAAGGTTGCTAATAAACTTGGAGGATGATGAGCAACCGAAGAAGAAAATACGTCTAGGTAGTCCTGCTACTCAGTGGATTTCGGTGTATAATGCACGTCGCCCTATGAAACAAAGGTGAGCGCCTACTGGTAAATGTTTCATTGTTGTGCTATTCAGAACCAAGTTGCATCTTTGATCTGATAATTATTTTCATAAAATACGAAATCTTTTGCTATGAAATTAAAATTACCAACAACGTCCCTTTTACCGTCTTCAATTGACGCCTAAAGCAACCAAGTAAAGAAAACAACTAATCTAATTCCTAAACTTCTGCTAATTGATGAAAGACGGACAAATTAAACCTAAAGTACAAAAAACCTTTTTAAAGACGTCTGCTAGTACGGCTTTTATAGGCAACAAAAAATATTAAAATATTAATAAAGTATTCAAATCCTAAAGTAAATAGAATTAATAAAAATAGTCTTCTAATTAATTTCCTTCCTTTTCCGAGTCTGCTCCATATTTGTGCAATAATCCCGTAATTCTACAATCTTCCTTTAAATCTCCTCTTCACTCAAATATTGCAATTTCCTACACAGAATCACACCGAAGTGTAAATTAAATTAAATAAAGCTCATATATAATATCAAAAATATGAACAACAAATATAACACATCAGTTACTGTTGCAGTTTTACTTCTATGTTGCTCCTATATTAATGTGAGTTAGCATGCAGACAAGTGTTGCCTGTTATCATATAGGCATATAGCTTCTTTGCTGCATGTGAAACATTTACTGTGAAATAACTTCTAGCATTAGAGAAATGTGTTTGTACTTCAATCTTTTCTGGCACTTTGTGGTAAATTAAGTGTGTTGCTAATGCTGAAGCAGACTTGGGATGTGTTATGCATCAAGTCATCAACCAGGATGCCTTTTCTGACTTGGGTTAATATTTCATTTGCTTATAGTTATACCAAAAAAAATATTTCTCAAAGTGTTTTAGTCAAGAGTAACTAGAGTTCCATCTTATAAAACCATGCTTCCCATATTTTACTGCAACCTGGCTTATTTTCATTGGGTGATACATGACTTAAGGGGTAGTGACTTCAAGCCTTTCCGAAAAGGTATGCAGTTTCATGCTGGCATTGTAAATAACATGAGCCACATAAGTGCAAAATTTTGAGAATTTTCAATAACATTGCCGGCCTCACATTAATGCAGTGGTTCTGAGAAATTCCAATAACACCGCCGCACATAAAGATATTTCAACGACATTGCAAATTTTCACTTGCTAATTTTTTTTGCCAATGGTACAAGCCAAAATCTATGTTACTGATTTATGGTTTCGTCTTTGCTCACATATGATATGGTTCTTTTAATTGACATGAAGGTTTGTTGTGTGTCTCGAACAGTATTCTGCCTACTGGTCGTGTATTAGACACAAGAGACGATACCTCATCTCTGATTTAGTTCTTTGCGAATGCTAAGCTCGTATTGTTGTATTTGCAGATACCACTACAATGTTGCAGATTCAAGGCTACGTCAGCATGTAGAGAAGGGCAACGAAGATGGCCTATATATTAGCTGTGTGGCTTCAGCTACCAACCTTTGGGCTTTGATCATGGATGCTGGGACAGGTTTCAACGCGCAGGTCTATGAACTTTCAGCTGTCTTCCTTCATAAGGTTGGTTGCCGAAACAAAGTCGTTGAGGTGTTTTTTTCTTCCACATATTTCTGGCTGGACTTTTTCCCAAGTTTCACATAAGTTTCTGATGGTTCTTGATAGGATTGGATAATGGAACAATGGGAACAAAATTATTATATCAGTTCTATAGCTGGGGCAACTAATGGAAGTTCACTGGTTGTTATGTCTAAAGGTCTGCTGGAGCATGTCTCGCTTGCACTCGTATCTTTAAATTTTTCATACATAATCAACAAATCACACCTAAGACTTCATTCTTTGCGTTTGGTGCTATCAGGAACTCCTTACACCCAGCAGTCGTATAAAGTGAGCGAATCCTTTCCTTTCAAGTGGATAAATAAAAAGTGGAAAGAAGGTTTCCATGTGACATCAATGACTACTGCTGGCAATCGTTGGGGTGTTGTGATGTCTAGAAATTCGGGATACTCTGAACAGGTAAAATTTGATTATGTTATCTAACTACTACATGTGGTGTGGGGAAGTAATGTTGAGAATATGTTGATAGGTTGTGGAGCTTGATTTTCTTTATCCGAGTGAAGGAATACATCGGAGATGGGAAAATGGTTACAGAATAACTTCAATGGCTGCAACTGCTGATCAAGCAGCCTTTATGCTAAGTATACCTAGACGCAAAGTGATGGATGAGACCCAGGAGACCCTACGCACATCTGCTTTTCCAAGTACACATGTCAAGGTACGTGCTTGCTTGTTGTGATATATAGGCAGGTGCTGTGCAGTGCTGTGCTGACTTCTGTTTTAATCTTTGCAGGAAAAATGGTCGAAAAATCTCTACATCGCATCAATATGTTATGGTCGAACTGTTTGCTGAAGTTGTAAACTGGCACGCCAATGGGGCCTTGCCATTTTGTCACTTAATTTTATAATGAGGATGGATTATTATTCATCATAATTAAGTGTGGTGAAATTGAGAGAGGCGTGATGTGTTGCAGTTGCATGGTATTGATTATCTATTTCCAGTGTGCTTTGGCAAAGTTGCCTGAAAATGAATATTCCTAGGGCGGTTGTCTATTATCTAGAGAGCATTCGCGTTATAAGGCATTTACAGCACTCTTTGTGGGCCTTTTTACCTTAGTGGGCTCCATAACAAAATCATTTTTCAGTTCAGGGGCTCATTGTTGGGCTACTTTGGATGGATATGTAATCCCTCGCTTCCATTTCAATTTCAAGAAATAAATCAGAAGAATTTAAAGATAAAAGTTGTGTGATAATAGATATAAACGCAAGAAATAGGAAAAAGAAAATAAATAAAAGAAAGAATTACGGGTATCTACGAAGTGAGCCTGCAGTGCGCATGCTCTTACACACCTGATTGAGATTTGGTAAAATTACAAGCTAGAATGAATTTCAAGACAAAATCATAGAGTAATTTGTCATCATCAGACATCAGCACACAACAGTAACATTGATCTCATTAATAATATATGAGATGATGGAAAGATAATCAATGTTACAGGTAACACATGAATGGGTTAAAAGAAGAAGAAGAAAGACTAGACCTACAACAACAGGACATACTATTATTAATTAGCCAATGTGAAGGAAAGTGAGACAACTAAAACCTGAGAAGAAAGAACATCCAAAATTACAAGATTCCATCAGATGCAAATATCTTGCATCAATCTTGTTTATTTAATAATGCTAAGAATATCCATAATTAATTTTCAACTTATTTCTGACAATGTAACAAGATATATATATATAATACTTCTTCAGCATAATACATATTCACAAATAAAAATGAATAAAAGAGAGTATGTACATTCATTCAAGAGCTCCCAGAAGCAGGTGTAGCAGATTTAGGTTAGATCAATCTGTAGCTTGATCGACATATAGAGAAGAGTGAGAAGAGCACCTTGAGGAATCGGAGCATACCTTGCAACATTTGAACTAAACCACATGGCAACAATTACAACAGCAACAACACTGCTGCTTGTTTTTCCACACACCCAACTTGCAAATGATAACAAAATCGTAAGCAAAATGCCGGCCCTCCCCCCTAACATCCATGCCATCAAATACCCAAATTTATATCCTGCATCCAGTTTTTGGTCAACCAAAGCCACAAGGCTACTATACGTGAGCGATAGCCGTATACCCACAGTCTGCATCAGAAATACAGAGAGGAATACAGATCTAACAACTTCAAAGAAGGAACCTCTCTCCTCATCTGGGCTTTCTTCTTTTTCTTCCGCTTCCATGGCCCAATATTTCTCTCGCTGCATCTTGCGCCTCAGGTAAGCCCATCTATATAACCTCGACCCATCCTCATACTCTTGATTGACGGACCACTCATCTCCTAATGGCCTTCTGCTACTAGGTTGATGACAGAGAGCCTTATCATATTCACTTCTTGTTGGTTCATTAATCAGTATCTGCATCAAACATGATTTGCACTCATTTTCCAACTGCTACTATGTCCAAATCATGCCACTATCTAAATGAAGGCATGTCAGTCACACTTTCTAGATCATACAAAACTACTTATGCATATGAAAACAGTTCAAGTGAAAGCTGTTTACTTCATAAGCAAGTCGGACGCTCTTGAAATCCTCATTAGCTCCTGCTTCCTTGTTAACATCAGGATGATACTGCAGTTATGAATCACAAACATAAGATGAGGGTCAGAGACAGCTCAACAAGGCACCATTAAAGATTTCATTCATAACAATGGATAACGGACCAAAATATGCATTAGTTAAGCAACACAACAGTTCATAGTCAATGATTATTATTTTATAACACAGCTATAGAGGCCTTTCATCCAGATAAATCCGGACCCGAAAGAGAAACATTAAGGCAGCCGTATATGTAAGAGTCAGTTGATACTGTTGATACTTCATCTAACTTGTATAAGAATTTAATGTTCATAAAGTCACTCTCAAAGAACCATGTAGCCCAGCATCGCCTTAAGATAGTGCTGTGACATATATCACAAATCAAACATATTGCTATTTCTTTCATATATACTCAATCTTTATTTATCATGGAAGAACGTTACGGTTATGAAAGAACACAAGTGGTCTAGAATCATAACAGCAGAAATGGTACCCGTGAATTCAAATTCATTAAAGCACACCAGAAACAACTGGACGATAATTTTGAAGACCCAAACAATTACATAACGCAAGTAAACGAAGTCCTAAATTTGGCACAAAATTTCGATGAACAACCAGGTTTTCAGTTCTACAGCACAGAACGCCCAAGGGAAGGAGGAGATCGCTTTAAAATTTGCTATAAAAAAAAATGAACATTCGCAATATTGGATAAAAATTTGCTATAAAAAAAAATGAACATTCGCAATATTGGATAAAAATTTCCATTAATGAATGAAATATATGCAAAGATTAGGAATTGAGTTTGCAGTGATTATCAAGTAGTGACCTTGAGTGCGAGGAGACGGTAGGCCCTCTTAATTTCTGAGAAGGAAGCGGTAGGTGAGAGGCCCAGCACGTCGTAGTGAGTGTGGTGGCGGCCGTTCACGGTGGCGGAAGCGGTGAAAGAACGACGGCAACTCCATCGAACAATCAATTTGGGACGGCCGCCACCGTCGAAGGAGGTGGGCCCGAGCGCTAAGTATCCGTACGCCTGCATATGATACACTGATTTCTCTCTCTCCCTCTAATTTCTGCGGTTAATTTCTGCTGGAGAGAGAGAGAGTGGTTGGAGAGAAAGTGAACAGTAAACCAGAGCGAGTACGTTTGTAGCCCAATCCAATACTGAACGGGCCTCAAACAGTGAATGGGCCCAACCTACTCATCAAAATTCAAACATGGGTAGGACTGTAAAACGCTCGGGCCGGGCCGGCCTGAGTCCGAGCCCATTGGACCTATGACAAAAGTTGGGATCGGGCTGGCCCAAAATTTCATCGAGCCACGAAAATTACGGTCCCAACGTGACCCATGAAAAAATTATGAGTGTTAAAAATAAGCAGGTCGTCAATGTTTTATCGAGCTTATAATGCTTGGGCTAATCTGAAATTAGCAGAGTTGCGGGCTCATCTGTAACTTCTCTTCTGTTTTGGTGGTGTAGTATGGGCACACCTTGTACTTATCCCACTACTGTGTTTTTAATAAAATTGCTTGCTTCTTCGATAAAAAAAAAAAATGTTTATCGAGCTTTTGAGTGTTTTGGACCAAGTCGGACCGGCCGAAAATTCCATTAGACTTCTTCAAATTTCACAACTCAAGTCCTTCAAAATTACGAACAGACAAAACTACTATCAGACTAAATTTTTTCGGGCCAAATTTAACAGTTCAATTTGTGGTCGCCATTTTACGAAGCTCGTATAACGGCAACTGCAAGTCGCTTTCCTAACATAGTTGATAGTTATATTCAGTCAGCTCCGCAATTTAGTATGTAACGAAAATAAACTAAAATTAGTAAACATTTTTCCGAAAAACGAGGAGACTTGATTTTGCATTCAACGTTGGATTCATCAGCACTTTCTCTCAAACTGCAATTGAATCCCTCGCGAAATACGACCACATTCAATCCAACAATCTCCAATTCCATTCCTTCTCTTTTAATATCAACACCACTCCTCCCTTCTTTCCTCCTCCTTCCTCTCAATTTCTCAGGTAACTACGTTCCCCTTCTGATTTTTTCAACGTTTTCCGCATCTTTACTGTCGGATATCTGCATCTGCTCCTGATCTGTCTAAATCGCACCGTCTTATTTCCTGAATCTCTCTTATGTGTTTCTTTTGAGAAGAAATTTATCGTCTGTGTTGAAGAAGATTGAATGCGGCTTCTCTGTGTCTGTGTTGATGCTTGCCCGACTTTATATGCTGCTTTTCATGAGAATGCTTACACGAAATATGAACCAACCTTTTGGTTGTATTTGGATCTTCGTTGCGTTTGTTGTGCAGAGAGAAACGCAGTTGCTAATGTGGATTAACTTCTCTTCTTTTATGACTAATTAAAGAATTATTTACTTGCTTGAGGAATGGTTGTATGTGGTCATTTAGTATTATAAATAGGACATCGGAAGCCTGCCGAGCCGATATCCTTTTCATTCATTTGCAACTATTTTCTATCTAACAGTTGACATCTAGGATCCTGAGTGGAGCCTTTTAATCTTGTTTCGATTCATTCTTCAAGATTCTGTCGTCAAGAGGAATCTAAATACCTCTCCCTCTCTCTCTGTTAACAGGATAAAAAAGAGTACTTTTCCTAATGTCTACTGTGGGCAACTCAACTAATATTTTCTGGCATGAATGCCCTGTTGGGAAGGTTGACAGGCAAAAGCTACTCAATCAACAAGGATGTATTGTTTGGATTACTGGTTTGAGCGGATCAGGTTAGCATCTGAATATCCTTCCTAACCATCTAGTGGTCGGGTGTCGAGTGTATTAATGCCTTGCACTGCATCTTAGCTTCTATGTGTTGTTGCATTCCATCTCCTTGCCATCACCAATTTAAGATAATGTGATCATCATATACCGGAGACTATTTTGTTTTTACTTGTATCATGAAGTTCATGGAAACATCGGCAAAACTATGGTGCTGATTGAAGGTTCCCTTGTCGTGTTAATAAGACCATCCATCTTTAAGTTTTGTCTTTTATGGATGGCGTTGATCTATCTATATCTGCAGGCAAAAGCACCCTAGCATGCTCACTGGGTAGAACATTGCACTCTCGCGGGAAACTTTCATATGTTCTTGATGGGGACAACCTTAGGCATGGTTTAAACAAAAATCTAGGTTTCTCACCAGAGGATCGGGCTGAAAATATACGCAGGGTTGGTAAGTAAATAATCACTTGATATTGGGAATGGGAAGTATCTCCCTTTGTTTTTACCTCCTTGCCTTTTGTCGGATTGCATCAAATGATTTCTTGCTCTTGTTTAGATAATCTATGAAGTGAAACAGAAAAGCTTCCTCAATTTGGTGTGTTCAGCTGTAGATGCTTTTCAAAGAACCTGAAGATTTGTAACACTGGAAAGTGCCAAATCTTAACATTTGTTCTTCTCATTGCAGATAGTGATATACTAGCCGTTACTTAGAGGTAGTTGGTACAGAAAACTTGTGAATTAGTATGACATTATGAGGATATCAATTTGTGCTCCTTGTGTTTAACAAGAGGTTAAGCTGCTTGATGACAAGTTATCTTTGCTCCTTCCCTTTTTTAGCATTAGGCTGTTCACTTGATGTGGTGCATACTCATAAAGCTGGCCACTTGAGCATAGTGAATGTGATATCTGTCATATTATTCATAGTGAGAAAACATTACCTTTACTATGAAATGCTCCAGCTCTGCTTGTTGATTGTATTTACACAAGAATAAGTTTTGTTTCTTTTTGTCTCCAGGGGAAGTTGCAAAGCTCTTTGCCGATGCCGGGTTAGTTTGCATTGCCAGTTTGATATCTCCTTATCGTAAAGACCGCGATGCTTGTCGTGCATTGTTGCCTGAAAATTTTATTGAGGCAAGGCTTTGTTATGTTAGATTATTCTCAAAAAGCAGGTTGTTTGAATGTGAGGATGATTGACATATGTAATCTATGTAATTCAAACTTTTAGGTTTTTCTAAACATGCCCCTGGAATTGTGTGAAGGGAGGGATCCCAAAGGTCTTTACAAGCTTGCACGAGCTGGGAAGATCAAAGGTGAGTATATTATATCCAGGGTTAATGTCTAGATTTTAAAATGTTTGAAATTGAAGCTAAAGAAATGTCAAGGTCTTGAATGTTGGTTATTATAGTTTGAAAGTTGATCAGTATTTTGAATGTTGCAGGGTTCACAGGCATAGATGATCCATATGAACCCCCTTTGAAATGTGAGGTTTGTACTATAGCTGACCCATAAATCATATTATAGATCAATAAATTATTATTATTACTATTATTATTATCAACATCGCTGAAAACATTATATTATTGTTGTGCAGATTGAAATAAGCCAAAATGGTGATATGTGCCCCACACCTGGTGAGATGGCTGGGCAGGTGGTTTCATACTTGGAAGACAAAGGATACCTGGAAGCTCAGTAACCATTAATAACTCTCAGCATCTTTTATATGAAACATGAAATGCTGCTGCTGCTGCTGATCCGATGTTTAGGTTAGATGATAACTGTATTTGATATTATAGACTGTCATCCACAAGTATCTCTCAAGGGTGGATCAAAGAGAATGTGACTGGCTATGCCTATAGGGGGAGGTCTAGGGATCTCTTTGCTCCTTGTGTTTATCACATTACTACACGGACATGTGATCTTCAGGGCCCAGTAAGTTTGTATTCTATAGTATTTCGATGAATATATTTATCTAAATATTTTGTGGTTTGAACCTTTTTGGCTTTAGGGTTAGGATTTGTTCAATCTTTTGAAGTAATTCAAAAGGTATCACATGAGGTAACAGTTCCTAGTGTGCAAAAGATTGAATCTTGATTGTAAATTTTAGTATGAAGTTAAATTATACAAGAAAAAAGGCATTTTGCCTAACAGAGTTGGGCAGGGCATGAATTTTAGTTGGTTGTGTTGTTGAGGAATACCTTGGATATGTTGATTGATAGTTGTAGCATATTATGTCCTTGCACAAAGAATCAATATCCCAGACGTATTGTAGTATCTAATAGAGAAGTAAGGTTTTCATATTTGTTTGTCATTTCATTAGCATATATGGGTATGTTTCTTCATCAAACATCCCTCTTTCTAAAAAAACAAGAGGGGTGGTGTTGGATGGATAAGCATTGAGCAGGCAGCCACATCACATTTTGTGTGTGTGTGTTGAACAGGCAAGTGGTGGTGTGCCACAGTGCCAATGCTTAGCATGTTTACCGCAGCGACTGAGGCTGAGCAGCGGTGAAGTCCTCCACCTCCTCTTCTGCTTCCCCTGTGAGCACCTTGCCCTCTACTTCTCCATCTTCTTCTGCTTTCCTCCGCCTACTGCCCTCCATCTCTTTCTCCATGACCACGACCGTGACTGAGACTCTGGTTATTGATTCTTCGCCAGATTTGTGCCTTTTCTTTTGTTCGTCTGATGCTTGTATGAGTTTCTAATTTTTGCATTTTATTGCGTAAAAAAAAAAAAAAAAAGAATAACTAAAATAGTTAGCACTCAAAAATCACTCAGATACTTCAATTTTTCTCAGGTTCGTGGCTTTAAAAATGGTGGATTAGAGTGTCCCATAACAGAAATTTAACACTTTCAAGTATATATCATGCACAAATTACTGGAATATGCTTCAGCATAGGACAACACTTTCTTTTAAACTTTGCATCCCTCATTAAAAGGGCATTTTTTAAAAAAAAAAAGAAAAAGAAAAAGAAAAAAGTCTGAGTTGTAGATCTTTGGATAAAATTTTAAACAGAAAAGAGAATCAAGTAAACCAGACAAATAACGGAAAAGATATGGTCAAAATGGTGAGGAAGTAACAACTCTTTAGCCAAATGAAGTGTGTGGACATTTTTCTAAGTTTTGACCATTATCTAATTGATTTTTTCATCATATGAAAACTTAAAAAATATGGCTATACTTTTAGCTTATGAAATTAACGGATTTCCATTTTTTTTTATCACACGGTAGAAAATTTTAACATGTCGACCGCTATGTTGTGATAGACATGTATAGTTGGTTATTTATTTTTATTTTTTTTTGCGCCAAATCTTCACTTGTTGCAAGGCTTCTTTAAGTGTGTCGAAAATACTACGTTCGTCGTGTGTCTGGGTTAACAAATTCAGCGAACAAAATCAAAATTTTCTTCTCTCCAGTATCTTTAGTCGTTGGATTATACTCCCTACATCCTGCTAAAAGATTTTTTTTTTTTGGATCGTCCCACCGAAAGAGCCTTGTTTTCTAAATTGGAAATAATTAGCCAAAATAAAGGACATTAGTTGAAATTAGGAAGACTTAATCATCGAATTTTCATTTCCCAATATACTCATTGACTCATTTCCAGGTTTTATGCAATCTGAAAAAATTAGAAATTAAAAAAAAAATTATAAAAATCAAAAGTTAAACACTTCCTCCTTGTATCTCTTGGCGAAAAGAAACAAGACTCTTTCGATGGAACGGAGGGAGTATAACAAAAGGAATACAACATCACTTGAAATGAAACTTGGACTTTTCAAGATACATGCTTTAACATGGTGAAATTTCCAAGTCTATTATGACCTACCTATATGTGTCTTCTCAATTTAAAATAAGGTTTTAATTGGCGAAAGAATTGAGGAAATAGGAGAAATAAAGGGATTATATTAGATAGGGTTGAAATGGTGAGGATGTGAGAAACCTTTAGCTAAATCGCCTTCGTGGGCATATATCTTTCGTTATCATCACAATCTCCTTGATTCTTTTAATTTGTCCTCTTCATTTTCGTTTTGTGTGTGTGTGTGTGTGTGTGTGTGTGTGTGTGTGTGTTGTCGTTATGCAATGATGTGTTTTATGAATGATGCGGGAAAGAAAAAGGGAAAGGCATGTGTAGTGTAGTGTAGTGTTGCTTCCACTCCAAGCGTTGTTCATAAAATAAACTATCATTTCAATTTTCAATATCTGCTCATGCCATTGCCACGCCTATCCCCCATTCATCTCATCACTTCAATTCCCACTCCATTACTAATATACTACACCATATGCATATTGTTTAATAGACAAATGCATCATCTACAACTAGCTCTTCCACTTAAAGTCACTTATTACTTAATATTGTTTCAAGAAATAATTCTACAGTCAACCAATTAGTGTTGAACATAGTTGGTAAAATTGCAAGTTTCGTGTGAAAAATTATTAAAAGGTTGACCACATCAGAAAAAAAATAAATAAACCAAGGATCCCACAAAGCCATAAATGTAGGGATTATTATTCGTTTAAGAATCTGATCTCCTCTATTAACATTTTTTTATCCACAAACAAACAAAATCATTAACATTTCACACTTTTCCTATCCATGTGTAAACTACATAAAACTCCCGCACAACATAATTTCCCTCTCTCTCTCTCTCCCCCATCCATTAAGTGTTTCAACTAGTGTAACAGACCAGATAATATAGTATTCCTATTCGTGTAAACGAATTCATAATCTCAAATGTGGATATATACTTTACCTAATTAAGCTTTCTTCTGCCATTGCTGCTGCTTCTGCTTCTGCCTCATCTTCACAAGAAGCTCTGCATAGAGAATCTCGTTCCAAGCATCGGGCACTCCGGGGAGGCACCAATGGCTACAGTCTTGATATCTCAGAGGGATCGCTCTCCTCCTCCGTGTACTTCAGTTTCCTATATACCGATGGATGCCCATCCTTTCGATAATCAGTCAACCTTGTTACGTTCATGTAACCTATGGAGGTTTTCATTCCTCTAAACACCTTCTCAAGAACACTCATCTTATCTGGATACTGTGACAGATAAGCATCATTCTTGATTGGCTCTGTTTCATTGTTACATTGCCCCCCTGAATTCCACTGCCCTCCACTGAAATGAGAGGCAGAGTAGCCTCTGAAGAAGACGAGGGACTTTGCTGGATCGACATTGGCATCGATCCATCTGCCCCACGTCGTTATAGCTCTGCGAAAAGCCTCAAGGACATCCAACTCTTTATAGACATGGCTGCCTTCTTGATAGTAGTCCTCCCTGATTTAATTAATGTAACATGATTAGTTACTTGTTTAGCAATTGAGAGATTCAAGAATTAAGGTTGAAAATGAGTAGTTAGTTAAGTTACCCTTTAGAAGTCTTGTCATGAGTCCACCAGTGACCAGTGTTGAACAAGAGTATGTCTGCATCTTTATATTTATGAGCAAAGCTGCTTACTAAATCAAGCCTAAGCGTTTCCTTCTTCGTTCCATTCTTATCACTCACTTCCCATTCTTGCACCAAGAATGGAGAAACAAACAACTCTACCGTGCAGTTGTAGTCCTAATTATATAAAAACAAGCCATGAGAAATTTCATCTCGTCAATATATTAATTGTTTCTAAGAAAAAGAATAATAATAATTACTTGGAATAGAAACGAATAAGAAGCTTCGCTTCGAAAATTTTGCCTCCCAGAAACTTCAAACACTTTGTTTTGATCTTTAGCAGAATTCTTGAGGATGCAAACAAGGGATTCCCACATGTTCCTATTTAGAGAATCACCAACAAAAACAAGGCGTTTCCCTCTCAACAATTCCAGCATATGACTTCCGTTCAACCTGGATTTTCAAGATTCGTGCTGAACAAGTAAACAAAAGGAAAAACCCAATATATAATCATAATGAATATATTGAATTTGAATTTGAATGAATAAGCTAGTAGTAGTACCTGGGCAAAGTGCAGGCTTTGGGCTTCCATTTATACTTGAGGTAGCCATTATCAGGCCTGCCATTGAGGAAACAGTTGAATTGCTCGTCTATCAAAGAACAAGAACCGGGTTCGTACAATGGGTAAGAATCATCCCTCACCCAATTCCCATCGAACAGATCACACCCCCACAAATCATCCAATTCTTCTACTACTACTACTACTCTCTGATTCTGATTAGTGGTTGGAATATTGGAGGTGGAGAGTGTGGAATTGGGATTGTCGGCGGCGGTTGATGAGTTGGAGAAGAAATAGTATACAATTGTAGAAAATTGGGATGGAGAGGAATTATTAGTAGTGATTTCGGCGAACCATGGAGAGGAAGAGGAGGAGGAGGAGGCGGAGGGGGTGAAAGCGAGAAAAATTGTGTAGGCGATGGAGATGAAGATGAGGGCATACGCGCAGGAGATTGTTTTTCGAGTTTTGAAGAGAGACAAGTTGGTTTTCAAGTAGGAGACGAGAGTTCCGCCATTGATGGGTGCGTACTTCGTTATATCCGCCATGAATTGTTGAGAGAGAGAGAGAGATAGAAAGAGTAACGGTTTCTACTTTATTTCCAGTTCCCCGCGCACTGCAAACAAACTAAAACCAGATATATGATATATGATGATATACTCCTACTCCTACTCCTAAAAGAAGAGAGAGAGAGTTATTGAAAGTGAGGACTCTCGAGTAGAGATAGAGAGAGAAACAGTTGTGAATATATCTAATTCATACTTGTTCACTATATATACCCTGCAACTGCAATGCCATCTGGGTATATTAGCCTTCTTTTTCTGCTCTATATATATATGTGAAAATCACATGCAGATGCAGGCGCTTATACATGAATCAATCATTATTATATCGAATATACTCCCCTGTTTTTTCTGAAGTTGGTGAAACACTGCAACTCTCTCGTTTATCTTATAAAATCGTTTATATACAAGTTCAACCATATATATCTATATATATAGTTACATAATTAATCAACTGAATTAATTAGGTCCGCAATTATAAAAAGAAAAGAAAAGAAAAAAGAAGAAAAAAAAAAGAGCACCGTCATTCGCCTTAATTAATTAGTTTGCATCTGCCACAGATGTTGCGCTCCCGGCATTGCTCGCTCTATTAAGCTAAATCAATTAATGCTAATTTAATTTTAATTATATTATAATTATAATACTATTAATGCTGCAACCACAAATTCACTTCTATTTCACTCTAACGTTCTACCTTTTCTTTTATAATACTAGCAAATATAATGTGTGTTGCACGTGTAATACCTAGTTATCTTAATTTGAATAAATTTATGTGATTTTATCATTACTTTTGAAGAATGTGAAAAATCAAATGTACTATATATTTACTATCACTTTGATTCATGATACACAAAATGCCAAATTACTTTTCCTTCACTCCATAAAAACTAAACCATCAACAATAGATTGAGAAATAAACATTTAAACATCACAAAATTAGATAAAACTAACCGACCCGTAGTTTTTACTATATAACTAATGTTTGTGGTAATTAATTAACGACTCTCGCTCACACTAATTTAAAAGGGTTTTTTTTTTTTTTTTCTCATCGTTCCAATTAATATAAACCTTATGACCATCCATTTGCACCACCATTGTTATTTATATTACTCTATTACTCTTAAATTGAATAAATACTAAGGGTACAATAGGCAATTTATATTTTGGACACAAGTCTCATCGTATATAAGTCAAGGATCAATAATTTTTCGTTGTTTAACTCTTGTGCGTGGTAATAAAAAATTTCACTTTAAATAATTTATATCTCTCCCTATTCCAATCAATCTAGTTCTTTTCATGGTTTTAAAGGCAAAGAAAGCCGTATCAATATTTGATGCAAATAGACAACTATTTTTTATTCTTTTCTTGCTTTTTTTCTTTCAATTTAGGGAATTATAAATAAGGAATGACCATAACTAAATAATGCAATTAGTTATTATTTTATTTTTTTTTCTTTTGGAAAATAGTAAGGCAATTGTTAATTATAATTAAGGAATGAAACAAACTAAGGATAACATATGTTTATTATTTGACCTAAACATATATATGCATTTATTGTGTTATTTATATTACTCTATTACCCTCAAAATTGAATTAATAAGAAGGATACAATAGGCAATCTACATTAAGTACTCAAGGCTCTTTTTATATAAGTATAGATAGATAGTATGTAATTTTATGCTTAATTACAAAACAAATGTAAGGCTAATCGGATGCCCATTTGCACATATAAGGCATGTATTAATTAGAGCTGTTCATCAAACTCTAGACTAATGAATGTTAATAGTTATTGATGCATAAATAAATATTACAAATGTCATCGCAGCCTTCGGTTTGAACAACGATACTATTATTTTTGTAAATACCTTACTTTGCATCTTAGTATATGTATAGAACGAAAATCCATTTGGCAAATAATTAAGAAGAAAATTTGCATTGCCGACACAGTTCCATAAACTGACTTACCAGGCAAGTTGCATTCGACAATATTAATTTCAATTATAACGAAATGAGTTGTCTAATATTAATCTCATGCATTTTATCAATTATAAAAATAAATGAAAAATATTTTATGAATTTGGTGTGATGTGCCTTTCTTCATTGATGTAGCTATACAACGCCGTATTTATTAAGAGGAGGCCCCCTTGGAATTGAATTGAATTAATATTTGTGGAATTAGAAATCCTATTTTTTAAGGGAATTTTCCATCACTTTCAAAGTTGAAAGTTCAAAACTCGTTTTTAAAAAGGTTGGATTTCTTGTATGAAAGCTAGTGGAGATTCCAAAGTTCAAAAACTCATTTTTTTAATTCAAACAAACACATCGAATATTTCTTGTATGAAAATTAGAGGAGATTTCGAAGTCATGTAAATTAAATTAGAAAGGCCGTCTTACAATAACCTGATTTTTTTTTATTTTTTTCAGGAGAAGACGAAATCAAATACTACTATATATTATTTATTCGTTAAGTTTTCTCTTAATAATATCGCCATTGCTTGAAAAGGCCAAGAGATCTGTTTAATTTGACGTTAATTAGTCCTTCTTTACCTCGAATTAATATTATCCAGTTTCAATTTCGAATCTAAAATCCGGTAATTTTAAATCTCCGTGTACATGCATGTATATATTATGTATTTTTTTTTTATATGTATATTATATCTTGAATTATAAATCGATGGTGATTAAAGACGATAAATTCAATACCATATCTACGGAGAAAGAATTGGCCATGTTTAATGGATTACTATTTACTTTTGCTTTTGTAGAGACAGCAGGTTGTGTAAATAAGAAGTGATTACGTTAAATTTGAACTTACGTGATTTCGTTCTTAAAAGACGATTCAAGATTCCAACTTAAAACAAAAAAAATAAAAGACGATCCAAGATTTCTTTTTACCCTTTTCTATATTCATCTTAATCATCGTACAATAATAGTATTATAATGGAAAAGTAACAAAGTTTGAAAAATTAAAGGAGCGTCACATGGTAATCAATGGAGTTTGCTTTCGGCATTGAGTTTCTAAAATTTATTATTGAATATGGAGGGTAAGTTTACATGCGGGTTCATGTAGGCAGGAGAAATTGGGGGTCGGGTTGGGGTCGAAATTAGGTACGAAACTATTGTTGGTATCAACCGGTCAGAAACACACAGAGGTGCTTACAGAGTTTGCTACAGAGACAAACTCAAAAGCACAAACGCAGCGGAATTAAATTGCACGAAAAACAGATCAAGAAAAATAAGAACACAAAAATAATTTGTGCAAGATATCGTGAGGAAACACACATAGGTGTTCACTGTAAGCAGCTCTGTGAGTGCTACAATGAACACAAACGCAGCGGAAAAGTTTGGACAAAAAATTGAAACAGAAAAACACGAACCCAGAACTGGTTTGCGCAAGATATCGTGAGGATATCTTGCGTGCCTCAAGGCGAAACGATTTACTATAATTCACAAAGAATTACAAACTAGAGTTGAGGAAAATATCTATGAAAAATTACTAACTCTCAAGCTAGTATTACTCAACTCAAAAAGCTATTTGGAACTCTCTAATCTCTGAAATAAATTCTCTCCCAAAAAGCGTGAATGATTTCTGCAGATTCGGGAAGTATATAGATCGACTCCCCTCATCTTCTTCCCACGTTCTTCCTTCCGTTTCTTCCCACGATCAGTTCGTAGATGGTGGAGTCTCTCACGCATATCTCCAGCCACGTCACCCATGATTTATGTTTGACCTATTCCACCTTTCCACTTAAATAGGTCTTTAGTAACTACTGAGCTTGTTGTTGCAGACCTAACAGAGTTAAGGCCCATGATGCTGAAACCCACCAACTGAATCCAGCTTTGCTCCCCCTTGCTTCAGCCCACATGCTGAAACGAAGTCCAACTCGCTGAAGCTTTGTCCAACTCGCTGAAGCTTAAGTCCAACATGCCGAAGTCCATTCCCTTTTACTTCAGTCCAATAAGCCCTAATCCAAAACCTGCACAAACAAAGATAGATCCAACAAGCAAGTGAAGAAAGACAAAACAACCAAGGAAGTATATCTTTCAACAACTATGTGCTCCAATTTAGATCCCATCATATATCCGTCTCCACGATAAAATGTTATATGTCGAACAATCAAATTTTAAATGTAAGTCCATTCAAAGTGACTAGCAATGATTTTTTTTTTTAATTAATAAATCCACCATATTTTAAGTTTTTTTTGAAAAAGTTTAGTATTTAATTATTATATGATTTATAAAAAAATTAGTAAAAAAAGGATCGGTGGGTACTTGACTCCGCTTCGATTTAAACGTGTCTTGGAGTCCGGTCGGGGGAAATTTCATGTGGCGGGTATGAGGTAGCAAGCAATATTCGGTCACGTCTCATTCCATTTACATTTTTATGATTGAAATGTGAGAAAGTTTAAATATATATAACCAACCGGTATTCTAAAAACTCCGCCGAGGCAGCGCGTACGCAATAGGCGGCACACTATTGCCTCGATTAAGGCTTAATCCGCTTAGGTGCTAGATAATATCTCATGATCTCATTGGCCAGATTATGGTTAATCGGTAGTCTAGATCTCTATGCATGAGTTAATTGTCGCCTGGTCTAAACAAATTTAAAGCTAAATATAGTTAGATTGCATATATTTCAATAATAAACTCTATGTTGAAAGTTATAAACTCTATGTTTACAATTATAAAGATTTATTGTAAACTATAAATTTTATGTTGAACACTACGAAGTTTATGGAATTGGATTATAAATTATCGTATTACTGATTTTATCATAAATTAGATAATAAATTTACAATTAAAATGTGTATACATAGTTTGTATATGAATGAAAAGTATAAAATTTGTAAAAAGAAACTTTATAATTCTAATCCAACTAGGCCCGTAGTCACTGTGCCGTCCAATCTCCACCTAAGGATTTTTATAACATCAGCATCAACACTTTATATGTGTAGATAGACGTAGTACATTAAGAAATTGTATACATACTCATGGCACTACAACAAAAATGGACTATATCAACACACATTTCGAGACACTAAAAGGCAGATGTCTGCATAAGTCCCTATTGAGACATCAAACTTGAGTATATTAACAAATAAAATTGATGAATAGCCATATCATATAGTTTTATTCTAGATCATTTCTTCATTGGAGAAAATAATAGTAGTTTAAAATTATAAAATCCGAATTACACATCATCGTCGCTTTGGCCGAGTGGTTAAGGCGTGTGCCTGCTAAGTACATGGGGTTTCCCCGCGAGAGTTCGAATCTCTCAGGCGACGTTTCTTCTTTGAATATTTCATTTATATTTTTTTTTATCCTTTTTGAAAACAGAGAGGTCGAGTAATCATGTGCATCACTCATCTCCTTTAATTTTGTATTAACGACGCCACAGAGCAATTTAATCTAGATAATATACAGCAAAAATTTGATCATGGTTCTTATTGTGTATTCGTTTTAATTTTTTTGATTTGGCATATTATTATTGGTGATCCACTGCTCGCGTTGTCATCAAAAATAATTCTGAAGGTATTTTTTTGATTCCGATGGTTTTCATCAAAAATAATTCTGAAGGTACCTAAAGAGACAACAAGTTTCGTTGCTAAAAGGAAAAAAAAATCAAGAAGTTTAAATGCTAGCAATTCATAACACATATGTGTAATTAAAGAGCAATAATTAATTTATTGCTTTATACGGAATAATTAATAATCGTGTTATTGTATTTTTACATCAACAATAGTACAATGAACAAAATATGCAATAAAAAAAATATTAACTAATAAACAATAACAAGCAATGAAATATGCAATAAATCTTATATATAATTCCGCAGCGGATTCGGAGCACCACATTAATTCATATACTTACGTGGCATCACCTACGACATCCATTCTTATTTATCTAAAATCTATTTATTTATATATATTAATTATTATTTATATATTTTATATTGTACATATATATTTGCATTTCAAATTTAAAAATTTAATTATAGTTATGAGGAAGGGAGGATTCGAACTCATGATCTCCAACACAATAGTTTATATCTTATACAACTTCACCACATCATTCAGGGGCGGACCCAGAATATATTATTGAGGGGAGCTCAATTAACTTCTATATCTTTTTATTGTCAATTTTCTTCTTCATGTGACAACAAAATGGGGGAGCTAAGGCAAAAACATTCAATAAATCAAAAAAAATTCAGATATAAAAAATATAAAAATAATAATTGGGGGGAGCCAATGCTCCCCATTGTCTCTTACTGGGTCCGCCACAGACATTATTAATTAATGTTATGTAAGGCATACAATATATTATATGTTTCGTTCCGGATTTGGAGCACCACAATCACGTGCTTACGTGGCGTCTCCTACATTCTCCATTAATTATTTATCTAAAATCTATATATTTATACAAATTAATTCTAATTTTATATTCTATATATTAATAGAATTTCAAATATATAGAATTACGATAAGAATATGTATATTGATATATTTGTAAGTTTATAAGATAATTATTAAACTATTTATGAATTTGTAGTGTCAGTGCACACAAATCAATTCATAGTTGTTAATATTACAATGAATAAAATTTTAAACTATTGATTTAATTGTGTTTATGAGTATATATAAATGTATTTTAGATAAATAAGAATGAAGGATGAAAAATATCATTTTATATTGTATTTCTATTTATTTAAAATATCCCGTCCTATATCGAAATCTCAAAGCTAATCACATACATATAGTTGCATATAAAAGAGAATTTAGATAATATAATTATGCAAAATTGTTTTGGTATTTCTCATAGAAGTAAAATAATAGTAGATGTTTGCATTCTTTAAATTGACCATTTGACACTCAAAATAAGTAGAACTACATAATAAATAATTGGGTCTCTAATTAAATGAGTTACGCATGCGTTTAGTCAATTCGTGCTTTTTACCCATATTTATCGGGCTATTCAGGTTGGCTCGCCCAAATCGAGCTAAGCTAACTTTCAGAATATATTTTTAACACAAAATTTAAGCATCGTTTCAAATTTTTTGATTAATCAATTCTTTCATGCTATTTTCGAGTTTGTTAATATATTTTGGCCTTAGCAAAACTAAAATTTTGAGGTGCCCGTTGGCCAAGAAATCTGTAAAATCAATATATATTATATATTATACGTTCCGATGCGGATTCGGAGCACCAGAGCGATCCAAGCTCCTACGTGGCGCCTCCTACGACCCCCGTTCCCTATTATCTAAATTCTATATATTTATACATATTAATTATTATTTATACATATATTAATATATTAATTATTATAATCTATTTATATCATACATAAAATTTAAAAATTTAATTATAAGGATTGGAGGATTCGAACTCATGATCTCCCACATGATAGGCTATGTTTATACCACTACACTATATCACTAAATAATACTACTTATTTAAGACCCACAATATATATATCCATTATTCAATTAGTTTTGAATCATTATCAACTACGTTATGTCCATTTATAAAATTATAAATATATATAATATGAATATGTATATTATTTTTTTATTGGTTTTAACATGTGTTTCTGAATTTTTTATGAACCTATACCATATAAATTATGAAATTATATATAATAGATATTTTTATTATTTTATTTATTAAAAGGTTCAACCGATTGAACCATGACCCGAAAAATGTTTCAATGTTGAGGGCATTTTTGCTACTCCTCCCAAAATAGAAAAATAAAAGGAAAGAAAAAAAAAGTAAATATTTTGGCTCGAGCTATTTTCAGTTTCAGTTGATCAAGCTGAACTGTTTTTTTATTTACAATATTTTGGCTCTGATACCATTTCGATTTTGAGGTGGCCTGTCCAAATGATTTTGATATTCTTTTAGTTTGTATCGATAACTACAATTGACAAATTTTTATAACAAAAAATATATATTTTAAATTTTTAAACACAAAATTAATTTTGAGGTGGCCCATTGGCCAATAAATTTTCTAAATTCTTTTAGTATGTATGGATAACTATGATTGTCGAATTTTTGTAACCAAAAATATATTTTTAATTTAAAACAATTGACAATAATTAGACACAAAATGAACTTCGTGGGCTATTTTCAATTCGGATTGGCTAAACTTTTTTTTGTGTTAAAATATTTTGGCCCTAATACTATATTGATTTTGAGGTGGCCCATTGGCCATGAAAAATTCCATAATGAAGATTTCCTTCATTGATTTGATTTTTTATTTATTAATATGTATAAATAGAGTATAACTAGGAGTACACCGCATTAAATTATTTTTCTAATAAAATTTAACGCTACTTTGTAACACATATTCTCTACTAAATTATCATAATATTATTTTTCAATTCGGGTTGGTCAGGGTAA
This sequence comes from Mentha longifolia, assembly GCA_001642375.2. Classification (NCBI taxonomy): domain Eukaryota; kingdom Viridiplantae; phylum Streptophyta; class Magnoliopsida; order Lamiales; family Lamiaceae; genus Mentha; species Mentha longifolia. The sequence goes on along the minus strand of CM038112.1, from coordinate 17,393,785 downwards.
ACTGATTTTTATTAAAAAATATTTTTGCCCTAACACTATTTCGGTATTGAGGTGGCCCATCAAGAAGTTTTTGAATTTTTTTTGCTTTGATAATATTTTAATTTTGAGGTGGCTTGTTGGCCAAAAAGATTTTAAAATGCTCTTATGTATTGCAACATTGGGCCCAAATTGAGTTGAGGCGCTTACAGGTCAAGGATCTGTCGTCCGCGCTAGCCGCTACCGAGGAGTTGATGGACTTGAAGGCAAGTGGCTCTTCCGAGCCCGGACATGGGGATGCGGGTTGCGGGACATGCTAAGGACAAGAGAAAAGGTTGGAAGAAGAAGGCTTTCAACGACCCAGTGCTGGTGGTGCGGCGAGACACGCTTCGGGGCGGGGACAAGCTTCGCGGGTGCTTCATATGTGAGGGAGACCATCAGATACGGGATTGTATGAAGCGGAAGGCTAACGTCGGGAGAAATTGAATGATGTGGTCACTGAATCCGTGGAGGAGGAGGCTCGGGTCAACACGACGCAGTACATTTCGGGTATGCAAGTGTTGGATGAGGGTCCCGAAAGTGGGCCGTGGGGAGCTTGGGAAGGACATGACGATGAAACAGCCAAGTGTGGGTCGTAGTGTGCTCACGTATGCAAAAGTCTTGGCGGGAGCTGTGTCAAGCAACGGCTGTGGTGTGCCGGGAGAACTCGCTTGTGGTGAGCGAATTGTTGCTGAAAATGGATCGAAAACAAGAGGCTTATCCCACTTGACGAGGACGTCGTCAAGTTTGGATGGAGGGAGATTTGTTAGACCCCTAAATCGGCGGGTGCAGCAGGTGCGCCTAGCCACGGGCGACTATATCTGATTTTGAGGTGGCCTGTTGGCCAATATATTTTTGCCTAAATCGGCAAATACAGCTGGTGCGCCTAGCCATAGCGACTCATATTCGATTTTAAGGTGGCCCGTTAATCAATATATTTTTAAAATTCTTTTAGTATATATCGATAGCTATAGTCGTCAAAATTTTGTAACAAAAGGTATATTTTGAATTTAAAACACCTGAGAATATATTAAACACAAAATCAATTTTGAGGTGGCTCATTAGCCAATAAATTTTTAAAATTCTTTTAGTATGTATCGATAGCTATAATTGTTAAATTTTTATAACAAAAATGTATATTTTTAATTTAATACACTTCACAATAAATCAATATCTTATACATAATTCCACAGCGGATTCGGAGCACCACGTTAATTCATATGCTTACGTGGCATCACCTACGGCCTCCATTCTTATTTATCTAAAAAATCTATTTATTTATATATATTAATTATTGTGTATATATTTTATATTGTACATATATATATTTGCACTTCAAATTTAAAAATTTAATTATAATTATGAGGAGGGGAGGATTCGAACTCATGATCTCCAACACAATAGTCTATATCTTATACCACTTCACCACATCATTAATTAATGTTATTTAAGGCATACAATATATTATATGTTTCGTTCCGAATTTGGAGCACCACGCCTATGTGGCGTCTCCTACATTCTCCATTAATTATTTATCTAAAATCTATATATTTATACAAATTAATTCTAATTTTATATTCTATATATTAATAGAATTTCAAATATATAGAATTACGATAAGAATATGTATATTGATATATTTGTAAGTTTATAAGATAATCATTAAACTATTTATAAATTCGTAGTGTTAGTGCGCACAAATCAATTCATAGTTGTTAATATAACAATGAATAAAATTTTAAACTATTGATTTAATTGTGTTTATGAGTAAATATAGATGTATTTTAGATAAATAAGAATGAAGGATGGAAAATAACATTTTATATTGTATTTCTATTTATTTAAAATATCCCGTCCCACATCGAAATCTCAAAGATAATTTAAATAATATAATTATGCAAAATTGTTTTGGTATTTCTCATAGAAGTAAAATAATAGTAGATGTTTGCATTCTTTAAATTGACCATTTGACACTCAAAATAAGTAGAACTACATAAGAAATAATTGGGTCTCTAATTAAATGAGTTACGCATGCGTTTGGTAAATTCGTGCTTTTTACCCATATTTATCGGGCTATTTGGGTTGGCTCGCCCAAATCGAGCTAAGCTAACTTTCAAAATATATTTTTAACACAAAATTTAAGCATCATTTTAAAATTTTTGATTAATCCAATTCTTTCATGCTATTTTCGAGTTTGTTAATTTATTTTGGCCTTAGCAAAACTTCAATTTTGAGCTGGCCCGTTGGCCAAGAAATTTGTAAAATTCTTTTAATATATATCGATAGATAACTACGTTTGTCAAATTCTTAAAAATAAATAAATATATATATGCTATTAGACATAAAATCAATTTTGAGTTAGCATGTTGGCCAATAAATTTTTGAAATTTTCAATTTGAATCGATCAGACTAAATTATTTTTGAGTTAAAATGTGACATCCCATATCTAATAAGTATGGGATGTCAAGACAGTATATGTATAGGCTCAATGGACTCTCTACCAACTTGGATTAACCATTTTAGCAAAGCGAGGACGAACACCAAGTAGTTGCTACAGTATAAGTATAAGCTCAATGGTCTCTCTAGCAACTTTGGTTAACCATTTTAGCAAAGCGAGGACGAAGACCAAGTAGTTGCTAGCCAGCCCATTGTGCCACCGTAGCATAACGGGCTTCCACCCCATGGTACCGGGGCATTACAAATGTTATTAGAGCCGACCCCGGGCGAGCTCCATGGCCCTGGGGGCGGTCCTACATGTAAGTCATGATAAGATGTCGTATATTCAGCAGGGGGAGATTGTGACATCCCACATTGAATAAGTATGTGATGCTATTTTCGAGTTTGTAAATATATTTTGGCCATAACACAACTTCAATTGAGGTGGTCCGTTGCCCAAGAAATTTGTAAAAATCTTTTAATATGTATATATGTATACTATTAGACATAAAATCAATTTTGAGGTAGCCCGTTGGCCGAAATATTATATTTGAATTGATCAGACTAAAATATTTTTGAGTTAAAATGTGACATCCCACATCGAATAAGTATGGGATGTCAAGACAGTATACGTATGGGCTCAATGGATTCTCTAGCAACTTGAGTTAACCATTTTAGCAAAGCGAGGACGAACGTCAAGTAGTTACTCGCGGGCCCATTATGCCACCATAGCGTAATGGGCTTCCACCTCGTGGTACCGGGGCGTTACAAATGGTATCAGAGCCGATCCCGGGCGAGCTCCATGGGCCCGGGGGCAATCCTACGTGTAAGTCACGATGAAGACGCGTATATTCAATGGGGAGAGACTGTGACATCCCATATCAAATAAGTATGGTATGTCTGTCAAGACAGTATAAGTATGAGCTCAATAGACTCTTTAGCAACTTGAGTTAACCATTTTGGCAAAGCGAGTACGAACGCCAAGTAGTTGCAAGTTGGCCCATTGTGCCACCGTAGCATAATGAGCTCCCACCCCGTAGGCCCGGGGCATTACATAAAATATTTTGGCTCTAGACCAAGAAGTTTTTGAAAATATATGAAACGGTTCAACCATAGTTCGACTGGTTCAACTGCTCGAACCATGTAGATGTGACCAGATAAGGATTTGGGTACGGAACCGTACCCGTACCCGGCGGGTATGGTTCCACACAGTGAGTTTTATAATTATTATTTTAATATTAAAAATTCATTTTAAATTCTATTAGTTGTACCTCGAATTATTTGAAATAAAAAATATTATTTTATTGAAAAGAATCCAACAAGGTAAACCAAAATCAGGCTTCTATATAATAAATTAGAGGATGTCAAGTTATTTAAAAATTTAATCTTGAAGGACAAAACATTGTTAAAATAAATTTGGTTAAACTTTAATGAAAAAAATGCTAAAGTAGGCTAAAGAGTGCATTCTAATTAGAACTAATTAATAAAAATTATATTTTTATATGAAATACATATCAAACTTCCGAACCCAAACCGGCGAGTACGGGTACGAGTACAAACACCAACCCTCCAGTACATATACGAATGCATGTACGGGTCGACGTGTATAATTATTTTGGCCATCTCTAGAACCATGTCCTGAAAAATATTCCGTGAAGGGTATTTTTGCTTCGAAGTAGCAACGTTATGGTGTTTTTGCTACTTTTCTTAAAAAAAAGAAAAAAAAAAGAAAACGAAAGTAAAATATTTTGAGCTAAGACTATTTTCAGTTCCAGTTGATCAATCTAAACTGTTTTTGATTTATAATATTTTTAAATTTAAGACACTTGACAATATATTATACATGTTTCAACGATTATCAGTTCATCCTTATCGGGCTGGGGGTATTTTTTAGTTTGGGTTGATTAGGCTAAACCGTATTCAGTAAAAAAAAAGTATTTTAGCCCTAACACTATTTCGGTATGAGGTGGCCCATTGGTCAATAAGTTTTGAAATTTTTTGCCCTAACACTATTTCGATTTTGAGGTGGCCCATTGGCCAAAAGTTTTTTAAATTTTTTACCCTAACACTATTTCGATTTTGAGGTGTCTCATTAGCCAAAAAGTTTTTGAAATGCTCTTAGTATGTATCAATAAATATATTTTTTTTTGTTTTTTTTTTTTAGACTCAAGTTCAATTTTGATATTTTTAAAATTATTTTAGTATGTATAAATAGCTATAATTTTCAAGTTTTTGTAACAAAAAAAAATATTTTTAATTTCAAACACTTGACAATATATTAGGCACAAAATCAATTTTGAGGTGGCCCGTTAGTCAATATAATTTTAGAATTCTTTAGTATGTATCGATAACTATAATTGTAATTTTTTTTAACAAAATTGTATATTTTCAATATAAAACACTTCACAATAAATTTGACATAAAATGAGAATCGTTTCAAAATTTTCTGTTGATCGGGCAGACCTTCATGCTATTTTCTAAACAGAGTAAGAGTACAACATATTAAAATATTTTTTAATAAAATTTAATTTGATTTTGTAACACTTTTTTTTTAACAAATTATCATAATACAATTATCTTAATAAATACTATAATAAAATGACACCCCGTCGAATTTCGACGGGATACACACTAGTATTATACGTTCCGATGCGGATTCGGAGCACGAGAGCGATCCAAGCGCTTACGTGGCGCCTCCTACGGCCTCCGTTCCCTATTTATCTAAATTCTGAATTTTTATACATATTAAATCATTATTTAATATAATAAATTCATATAATTAAGATTTCATCAATCTCTTATTACCATCCATATATATTTATATATATATTAATTATTTATATATATATATATAAATATATTAATTATAATTATTATTACAATCTATTTATATTATACATAAAATTTAAAAATTTAATTATGAGAATTGGAGGATTCGAACTTATGATCTCCCACATGATAGGCTATGTTTTGTACCACTACACCACATCACTAAATAATACTTATTTAAGGCTTACAATATATACATCCATTGTTCAATCATCTTTGAATCATTATCAACTACATTATGTTCATTTTATAAAATTATAAATATATGTTTTGAGTATAAATATATATATTATGAATATGAATATATTTTTTATTTTTTTATTGATTTTAACATGTGTTTCTTAAATTTTTATGAACTTATACTATATAAATCATGAATTTTTTGATATTTATAAATATACAATAAATATTTTTATTAATATATTTATTATATGGTTCAACCGATCGAACCATGACCAGAAAAATATTTCAATATTGAGGGTGTTTTTGCTACTCTTCCCAAAATAGGAAAAAAAAACAGAAAGGAAAGAAAAAGAAAGTAAAATATTTTGTTTCGGGCTATCTAACACCATTTTAATTTTGAGATGGCCCACCCAAAAGATTTTGATATTCTTTTAGTTTGTATCGATAACAACAATTGACAAATTTTTATAACGAAAAATATATTTTAAATTATTAAACACAAAATTAATTTTGAGGTGGCCCATTGGCCAATTTCCTAAATTCTTTTAGTATGTATAGATAGTTTTAATTATCGAATTTTTGTAACAAAAAAAAATATTTTTAATTTAAAATAATTGACAATAATTAGACACAAAAATGAGTTTCGTGAGCAATTTCAATTCGGATTGGCTAAACTTTTTTTTTTTTTGTTAAAATATTTTGGCCTTAATACTATATTGATTTTGAGGTGGCCCATTGGCCAGAAAAAATTCATAATGGAGATTTCCTTCAATGGTTTGATTTTTTTTATTAATACGTATAAATAGAGTACAACTACTCGATAATGGAGTACACCGCATTAAACTATTTTTCTAATAAAATTTAACGCAACTTTGTCAAACATATTCTCTAACAAATTATCATAATACTATTTTTCAGTTTGGGTTGATCAGGCTAGACTGATTTTTAGTAAAAAATATTTTTGCCCTAACATTATTTCGGTAACGAAAAATATATTTTTAATTATTAAACACAAAATCAATTTTGAGGTGGCCTATTGGCCAATAAATTTCCTAAATTCTTTTAGTATGTATAGATAGTTTTAATTGTCGAATTTTTGTAACAAAAAAAATATATTTTTAATTTAAAATAATTGACAATAATTAGACACAAAAATGAGCTTCGTGAACAATTTTCAATTCGGATTGGCTAAACTTTTTTTTTTTTTTTTTGTTAAAATATTTTGACCTTAATACTATATTGATTTTGAGGTGGCCCATTGGCCAGAAAAAATTCATAATGGAGATTTCCTTCAATGGTTTGATTTTTTTTATTAATACATATAAATAGAGTACAACTACTCGATAATGGAGTACACCGCATTAAACTATTTTTCTAATAAAATTTAACGCAACTTTGTAAAACATATTCTCTAACAAATTATCATAATACTATTTTTCAGTTCGGGTTGATCAGGCTAGACTGATTTTTAGTAAAAAATATTTTTGCCCTAACATTATTTCGGTATTGAGGTGGTCCGTTGGCCAAGAAGTTTTTGATTTTTTTTTTGGCTCCAATACTATTTCGATTTTGAGATGGTCCGTGGCAAAAAAGGTTTTAAAATGCTCTTATGTATTGCAACATTTGGCCCAAACTGAGATGAGGTGCTTACGGGTGTCAAGGATCTGCCGTCCGTGCTAGCCGCTGCCGAGGAGTTGGTGGACTTGAAGACAGGTGACTCTTCCGAGCCCGAACATGGGGATGCAGGATGTACTAAGGATAAGGGGAAATGTTGGAACAAGAAGGCTTTTAACGACACAGCGCTGGTGGTGCGGCGAGTCATGCTTCGCGAACTGGGACAAGCTTTGCGGATGCTTCATATGTGATGAAGACCACGAGATACGGGACTGTCCGAAGCAGAAGGCTAACGTGGGAAGAAGTTGAATGGATGTGGTCGCTGAATCAGTGGATGAGGAGGCTCGGGTCAACACGATATAGTATATTTTGAGTATGCAAATGTTAGATGAGGGTCAAGACATGCCGAGAGTGGACCGTGTGGAGCCTGGGAAGGACATGGCGATGAAACAGCCAAGTGTGAGCCGTGGTGTGCTCACGTATGAAAAAGTCTTGGCGGGAGCTGCGTCAAGCAACGGACGTGGTGTGCCGGGAGAACTCACTTGTGGTGAGCGAGTTGTTGCTGAAAATAGATCGAAGACAAGAGGGTTATCTCACATGACGAGGACGTCTTCGAGTTTTGGTGGGGGAGGTTTGTTAGACCCTTAAATCAGCGGATGCAGCAGGTGCGCCTAGCCATGGGCGACTATATCCAATTTTGAGGCGGCCCATCGACCAATACTTTTTTGCCTAAATCGGCATTAAGTGTGCATAGCCACGGACGATTCATATTTGATTTTGAGGTGGCATGTTGGCCAATATATTTTTAAAATTCTTTTAGTATGTAACGATAGCTATAATTGTCAAATGTTTGTAACAAAATGTATATTTTGAATTTAAACCACCTGAGAATATATTAGACACAAAATTGGTTTTGAGGTGGTTCATTAGCCAATAAATTTTTATAATTCTTTTAGTATGTATCGATAGATTAATTGTTAAATTTTTGTAACAAAAGTGTATATTTTCAATTTAAGACACTTTATAATAAATTAGAAATAAAATGAGAATGGTTTTAACAAATTATCATAATACTACTATTTTAATAAATATACAATAAAATGATACCCCGTCGAATTTCGACGGGATACAAACTAGTTAGAAATAAAATGAGAATTGTTTCAACAAATTATCATAATACTACTATTTTAATAAATATACAATAAAATGATACCCCGTCGAATTTCGACGGGATATAAACTAGTTCTTTTAATATATATCGATAGATAACTACGTTTGTCAAATTCTTAAAAATAAATAAATATATATATGCTATTAAACATAAAATCAATTTTGAGGTAGCCTGTTGGCCAATAAATTTTTAAAATGTTCGATTTGAATCGATCAGACTAAATTATTTTTGAGTTAAAATGTGACATCTCACATCTAATAAGTATGGGATGTCAAGACAGTATATGTATAGGCTCAATGGACTCTCTATCAACTTGGGTTAACTATTTTAGCAAAGCGAGGACAAACATCAAGTAGTTGCTACAGTATAAGTATAGGCGGTCTCTCTAGCAACTTGGGTTAACCATTTTAGCAAAGCGAGGACGAACGCCAAGCAATTGCTAGCCAGCCCATTGTGCCACCGTAGCATAACGGGCTTCCACCACATGGTACCGGGGCATTACAAATATTATTAGAGCCGACCCCAGGTGAGCTCCATGGCCCCGGGGGCGGTCCTACATGTAAGTCATGATGAAGACATCGTATATTCAACGGGGGAAGATTGTGACATCCCACATCGAATAAGTATGTGATGCTATTTTCGAGTTTGTTAATATATTTTGGTCTTAACACAACTTCAATTGAGGTGGCCCGTTGCCCAAAAAATTTGTAAAAATCTTTTAATATGTATATATGTATACTATTAGACATAAAATCAATTTTGAGGTGGCCCGTTGGCTGAAATATTCGATTTGAATTGATCAAACTAAAATATTTTTAAGTTAAAATGTGACATTCCACATCGAATAAGTATGAGATGTCAAGACAGTATAAGTATGAGCTCAATGGATTCTCTAGCAACTTGAGTTAACCATTTTAGCAAAGCGAGGACGAACGCCAAGTAGTTGCTTGCAGACCCATTGTGCCACCATAGCGTAATGAGCTTCCACCCTGTGGTACCGGGGTATTACAAATGGTATCAGAGTCGACCCCGCGCGAGCTCCATGGGCCTGGGGGCAGTCCTACATGTAAGTCACGATGAAGACGTCGTATATTCAACGGGGGAGACTGTGACATCCCATATCAAATAAGTATGGTTTGTCTGTCAAGACAGTATAAGTATGAGCTCAATAGACTCTTTGGCAACTTGAGTTAACCATTTTGACAAAGCGAGTACGAACGCCAAGTAGTTGCAAGCGGGCCCATTGTGCCACCGTAGCATAACGGGCTCCCACCCCGTAGGCCCGGGCGTTACATAAAATATTTTGGCTCTAGACCAAGAAATTTTTGAAAATTTATTAAACGGTTCAACCATAGTTCGACTGGTTCAACTGCTCGAACCATGTAGAGGTGACCAAATACGGGTTCGGGTACGGAACCGTACCCGTACCCGGCGGGTATGGTTCCACATAAGTGTTCTCGTACCCTAACCGCCGTATAGGCGGGTGCGGGTATGAGTACGAGTACGAGTACAACTGACGGTTCCAGTGGGTTTTATAATTATTATTTTAATATTAAAAATTCATTTTAAATTCTATTAGTTGTACCTCGAATTATTTGAAATAAAAAATATTATTTTATTGCAAAGAATCCAACAACGTAAACCAAAATCAAGCTTCTAAATAATGAATTAGAGGATGTCAAGTTATTTAAAAATTTAATCTTGAAGGATAGAGCATTGTTAAAATAAATTTGGTTAAAATTTAATGGGAAAAATGCTAAAGTAGGCTAAAGAGTGCATTCTAATTAAAACTAATTAATAAAAAATATATTTTTATATGAAATACATATCAAAATGAAGGGTCAGCTGGAATAGGAACCAGCGGGTCGGGGGTCCAACTTTTAGTACCCATACCCGAACCGCTGCCTTCGGCTGGTACGGTTCCGAACCCAAATCGGCGAGTACGGGTACGAGTACAAACACCAACCCTCCGGTACGTGTACGAATGCGTTTACGGGTCGACGTGTATGATTATTTTGGCCATCTCTAGAACCATGTCCCGAAAAATATTCCGTGAAGGGAATTTTTGCTTCGAAGTAGCAACGTTAAGGGTGTTTTTGCTACTTTTCTTTAAAAAAAAAAGGAAAAAAAGAAAAGAAAACAAAAGTAAAATATTTTGAGTTAAGGCTATTTTTAGTTCCAGTTGATCAATCTAAACTGCTTTTGATTTATAATATTTTTAAATTAAAGACACTTGACAATATATTATACACGTTTCAACGATTATTAGGTCATCCTTATCGGGCTAGGGGTATTTTTTAGTTTGGGTTGATTAGGCTCATTAGCCAAAAAGTAGCAAAAAATATATTTTTAATTTCGAACACTTGACAATATATTAGGCACAAAATCGATTTTGAGGTGGCCCGTTAGTCAATAAAATTTTAGAATTCTTTAGTATGTATCGATAACTATAATTGTATTTTTTTTAACAAAATTGTATATTTTCAATATAAAACACTTCACAATAAATTAGACATAAAATGAGAATCGTTTCAAAATTTTCTGTTGATCGGGCAGACATTCATGCTATTTTCTAAATAGAGTACAACATATTAAAATATTTTTTAATAAAATTTAATTTGATTTTGTAACACTTTTTTTTAACAAATTATCATAATACAATCATCTTAATAAATACTACAATAAAATGACACCCCGTCGAATTTCGACGGGATACAAACTAGTTTATAATTAATTATGAAGTATTAATATTTGCTACCATTAAAAAAACAGCTGGAACAGAAACTAATAAAATAGATTGACTATGAATCATTACTCCTAGTAACAATCAATACAGGTAATAGTATGCAATGAAATGTTATGCATTATAATATGAATTATAAATTTGAAATATTTCTACCCTAGAAAGCATAGTGTAAACATGAACCAACAAAATAATAAGCATTACAAATAATTATCTCAATATATAGGGGTGAGCACAGGCTGAAACCTCCATGGTAGTCGTCAGAATCTCTAGGTATTAGTGTATGTTCCACCAAAATTTTATCTACGATTATGCCGATGAATTATTTTTATAAACTAGCCCCCTCGCTGATTTAACCATGGGTCTGCCACTGATTATTATAATACTTTAAAAACTTCTAATAACATCACTAGCTACATTCACAAATTACTTAATAATCAAACCTAGATGAATAGAAAAATGAAATTGAGATGTGATTTTTATGTAATTTGTAAATGTAATGATGATATTAACAATTTTTGAAGTATTGGAATAAGGATATCAATGAAAAAACAAGAAAAAATGAAGATAAAATAACCAAAATATGAGTGATGTGCATTACAAATATGGGAAATGACTAACATATCATTTTTGTATATGAATTCCAGTTAATTAATGTAGCTAAGCAATTGCAATATTAATAAGTAGATATAAATGTGTAGTTATGAGGAAGAACGGTCGATGATATACGTTGCGAATATTAATGAATTGGTGGCGTAGGTAATAAGATTTGTGTGGTTGAAAGGATTGCGTCCGACATTCCCGCGAAACACAACAAACTGTGGGGGAGAATGCATGCCTTTTTGAATTTGGCCCAAACCGCTCTGAAAAAATTAGACAGAAAGTATCTTTCAATCCTTTCCTTGGATTGTGGCTTTGCTTCATGAGATCTTTCTGTCTCCCCTTAATAATAATCTTAATTAGTCTTTGATCCATCGATCCTAATTCCTATAGTAGTAATTGAAAAGGAAGGAATTATTAAGTAAGAAAGAAATGTTGTGCTGTGGTGGTGGTGAAGAAGAAGCCATTGCCGGCCCTCCACCAAACCAATACACCACCCCTCTTAAGTCCGGCAATGGCTACTCCGCCACCGGTGGAGGTACGTTCCTTCCTTCCTTTTTATTTCATTCATTACTGTTTCTCTCAGTAAGCAAAAGAAAAAAAATAATAATAATAGCCATTGACAATTACGCAAACGTAAAAATAAAATTTACGATCTTTTGACTATTTTTAGCAATTTTTTAAAGATCTTTTTAGCAAATATTGTATACCTTAGGTGTAGGTGTATTCTCTTTGAAAGAAAAGGTGGAAAAAGAAAGAAAAATTTTCTGGGCACCTATTTTTCTTTCATTTTCACTCTAAACATACAATATTTATATCTCAACTTAAGCCTCGTTTGGTAGTCAAGAAAAATCGAAAAAGCCCAAATAAATAAAGTTATGGGCCTTTTTTGTCTGTTTGGCATCCCAAATAAATTACTCGAAGACATGTGAAATAGAATTGACCCGTGATAAAATCACCATTTTTCTTTGATAAATTATCCGACTTTTCCAAAAAATTATCTTAGCTGAACAATAACCCATCATTATATTTTTTTCATAGGTTTTATCTTATATAGCCTTTTCTCATTAAAGGTACCAAATGGGTTAGAGTGATAATATTTTTCCATATATAACCTTTATATTCTATCGTAAAAAACATGAGATAAAAAAGAATAATAAATGCAAAAGGTGGCTAGTTTTACTTATTGTTGATGGATAAATTTTACTTTTGCTATCTAAAATGACTAGTTTTGGATATTAACACAAATATACATATATATGCAGGCGGTGGCGACCGAGGAGGAGGAGAGGGGAGGGGCGGAGGAAGAGGCGGAGCGCCTAAAAAGGCGTTGCCCATCGAGCTACCGGCACTGAAATATGACGAGCTCAACAGACTGACCAACAATTTCGGATCAAAATCATTGATCGGAGAGGGGTCGTACGGCCGAGTCTATTACGCGACGCTGAGCGACGGCCGCCCCGCCGCCATCAAGAAGCTGGACACCTCGGAGGCGGACATCGATGACTTCACGAGCCAGCTGTCAAGGGTGTCTCGCCTCAAAAACGAGCACTTCGTGTCGCTGCTGGGATACTGCGTGGAAGGGAACAACAGAATCCTCGCATACGAGTACGCGGCGATGGGGTCACTCCACGACGTCCTCCACGGGCGGAAGGGGGTGCAGGGGGCGGAGCCTGGCCCACTCCTGACGTGGCACCAGCGGGTGAAGATCGCCTACGGCGCGGCTAAAGGACTTGAGTTCCTCCACGAGAAACGCCAGCCCTCCATCGTCCACCGCGACATCCGTTCCAGCAACGTCCTCCTCTTCGACGACTTCCAGTCCAAGATCGCCGACTACAGCCTGACCAACCAGACCTCCGACACCGCCGCCCGCCTCCACTCCACCAGAGTGCTCGGGACCTTCGGGTACCACGCCCCCGAGTACGCCATGACTGGCCAGATCACTCAGAAGAGCGACGTTTACAGCTTCGGAGTCGTGCTTTTGGAGCTCTTGACCGGGAGGAAGCCCGTTGACCATACCATGCCCAAGGGGCAACAGAGTTTGGTGACTTGGGCTACCCCGAGGTTGAGTGAAGACAAAGTGAAACAGTGCATAGATCCGAAGCTCAAGGATGACTGTCCTCCCAAGGCCATGGCCAAGATGGCAGCAGTGGCAGCGCTCTGTGTCCAGTACGAAGCGGACTTCAGACCCAACATGACTATCGTGGTTAAGGCTTTGCACCCTCTTCTCAATGCGTCTAAGCCGCCTGCTGCCGATTAATTCAACAACAACGACGACGACGACGACAACAACGTAATGCCTGCTTTCTACACATTTCTATATACTCGTTACTTTTTTTTTAATTAAACTATGCATCTACATGTATGCCCCGACCACATTTTTGTATTGTCTTCGCTAATTCTTAGCTAGCTATATAGTCCTCTCATCTCATGGTGTCTGATGTTGACGTAACATTTTTTCTTCATCTACACATTATCAGAGCAGATTATCAAACATGTTGTGGCCAATTTAATTAGGATCCATATATAATTCCATTTTTTTTTTATCAGCTTCTTCTTTTTTTCATTATTTTGTGGATATATAAATGCCCATATTATATGTATGAGGTTTGGCAGTGCATGCAATCACAGATCATTGTAGTAAAATTGTTTGTGGAAATGAGGAATTATTATAATATATTTTATTCCACAATTAAACGGGGAATTGAGAGATATATGATGTATATCGAGGTCATTTTTATTTATACAAGCATGAAATCCTTTCGATTATAAAAGAGGAAAAAAAAAAAAAAAAAAATAGGTGAGCTAAAAGATCAACAATCAAAATATAAACATACCATTAATTTTTTCATAAGAAACATTCACAATCATCCGAACTACGATAATACTTTAGAAATTTATACTTATTTGATTTCTTTCAACAAAAAGTTTAGGAAAAACCAAACAAATATCGAAAAATGCAAATTAAGCCCTCGACTTTAGTAAGGATGACATTATTTTGTGGATATATAAATGGCCAGATTATACAGGAGTATATATATCAGTTCGGATCCTCTATTGCCAAAGTATGTGATATTTTATGTTGCCTTAATGGATTAATGACACGTGGCAAAATTAATGATTTAGGATTTAAAATTTATATATACCCTAACATTTGAAATTTCTAAACCCCTAAAATTTGCCATGTGTCGTTAATCTATTAAAACAATAGAAGATGTCACATAATTTGGCAATAGATGATCTCATAGCTATATATATATACGGATTGGTTTATATGAGAACCAATCTAAAGAAGAGAACTATGAACTAATTTACACCTTTAGATTAAACCAAATACTCCCCCGTCTCAGAAATGCACTATCCCGTAAAATAAAAAATATACTTCAAAAATTCATTTTAAAACTCTTTATCGAGAAGCATGGAAAATGCATGCTGAAATAAAAAGACTCAGAAATCCTGAGACGGAGGTAGTATATATGAGGTTTGGCACACATGCAATCACATATCATTTTATTAAAATTGTTGGTGGAAAGTGGAAACGAGGAAATATTATAATTCCACTATTAAACGGAGAATTGAGAGATATATGATGTATATACTCGTGACATGTATATCGAGGTCATGTTTATACAAGCATGAAATCCTTTCGAATATAAGAGAACAAAAAAGAGTACTAGAAGCTAGGTGAGCTTAAGATTAACAATCAAAATATAAACATACCATTAAATTTTTCATAAGAAACGTTCACAATCATCCAAACTATTGTACTTTAGAGCTTTAAACATACTCCTAGATTTCTTTCAAAGAAAAGTTTAGGAAAAACCTAACAAATATCGAAAAATGCAAATTAATTCCTTAACTTTTTAATAGCATGAACAATTTTTGACACGACACGAATGCGTAAGAAAATAATCGGATAGTGTCAAGGCTTATTAGATTCGTGTCATTATCCTGTCGACCCAATAAGGATCTAAAATTTTCTTGTCAGGTTCAAGTCGGGTTTGTGTCGTGTTTAAATAAATCATTAGTATAAGTATATTGTTTTTGTTTATTATTATTCATTAATATATTATTTTATTTATTTTCTAGATAGGGTCACCAATGCATTATTAATTATTTTTTGTTACTATTAAATCAGGTTGTAATCGTGTCATATTGTGTCGTGTCATTTATATTAGTTTATCGTGTCGACACAAACTAAATTATATATATTCATATCGTTCGAGTCATGTTCAGGTTTGATCGAATCGTGTTGTATTCATGTTATGATCAAGCATATCCTTAAAGAATCGTGTCCGGATTTGGACTTAACATGTTGAATCGTTATCAGATCGACACGATAACGACCCGACACACACGAATTGACGGCCCTAAATACTTTCTTCTAAGGATGCAGTAAAGTAATAAACATAAAACGCGGGGGGCAAAGTGCAAAAAAAAAAGAGATAGGAAGTTCGCCTGTTTTTCAGTTAAGCCGCAATCTCAAGTGCGAATAGAGAAGAGAAGCGAAAATGGAAGAGGAAAAAGCAGAAGCAGAAGAATTATGGAACCGAGAAACACTGCCGAAAGTGATGAAGATCGTGAGTACAAGGCTCCCTCAGAGAGACCTCATCAATCTCTTGCTCGTCAGCCCTTGGATTAATAGAAATCTGATTTCTCATCCTTCACTTTGGCTGGTAATTCGTGCTGCCTCTTTTACTTTCTAGTTATTCAACGTGTATGTACAAGTCCCTTTCCTCTCCAAACTATGAATTTTGATTAGTGCTTTTCCTTTTTTGGTTTTTTTATAATCGATTTCTGTTTCTGCTCCCATCGCTGTATGAAAAGAGATCGATTGTGTGTGGTTTAGTATTTTATTGATTTCAATTCGTTTCTAATTATCCGTGAACATGTCTTAATGGTATGATTATTGGAATATTACTCCTATGGAAAAAAAAAAAAAAATAGCTAGAGCTTGAGTGCTGTGATGTTTGAGCTTACATTCTTGTGCTGTGGATTGAATACCTTATATTTTTTAATTTCTGTTTGAATTTTTCTTTTTCAGGTTCTTGATTTTCATGAGATGAGCAATGCAGGGAATCGCCTTGTTGCAGCTCTCTCTCTGGTTAATAACTTCATCTCTCCTTTTCTTTCTTTCTTTCTTTCTTTTCTTTTCTGCTTTAATGTCCTTTATTTTAGATGTTGTAAATACAGCTGGGAGAACAATGTCGATTCATTAAAATCTGTATGAACATGCTGAATTTAAGAAAAGAAAAAAAGAAAAAAAACTAATCTTCGTATGTAATCTAATATCACGATTCAATAACCAATTGACTAGAGTAAGTTATTGCTTATGAAGAGAACCAGCATGTAACTAGGACTGATGCTCATTTATCTACTAAATTTGATCCATAATCTCCTTCTATTGGCAGCATTGTCATCAACTTATACTGTCTGAGCTAGGGCTGCACAGTATTCAAATTATGTAATGCCTATCTTTTATTTAATTTGAAGTATCAAAATACCTTACTTATTGGAGTGGCATTTGAAAAATATGCTTGTGCAATTGTTTTGCAGCCAAGATACCAGAATGTGAAGCATATAATCCTTGAGTTCGCCCGTGATATTGAAGACAAGCATCTCGAAATTGTTAAAAACAAGGTGGTGATTGGAAGTAATTATTGGGGTGCTTCTATATCTCCTTAACTCTCTAATCATTTTGTCTCAATTGATGGAGGCATTCTTCTTTTTGTTAATGCCCCGTGTATGAGAATTATCACAGAATATATCTAACTACCTTGTAAATTCTCAATTTCAAGAATTAATATATAGAAATATACGCCTTGGAAGAAACAATTGCAAGAGAGTATGAGTAATGTATAAGGTGCATGCAAAATATATTTTAGCTATGAAAAATGAGTCTGTTTCTATAAATTAGGACATCGTTATCCATGTCTATCCTCTGTTCTAAAATTTGTATATTTGAGTCGTAACTATGTCATTCTGTGCAGTGTGGAAATTCTGTTAAGAATGTGGAGATACTTAATCTGAATAGCTGCCAAAAGATATCTGATGTGGGAATTGAATTTATAACCCGTAACTGCCCAAAGTTAAAGGTTTTCTCGATCTACTGGAATGTCAGGTTAGATTAAATGTATACTTGCACGAGGAAATCTGCAATAAAAGTTCAAACATGAGGCTTTACTTGGATGGAATCTCATTGCAGGGTGTCAGATCTTGGCATCAGGAACTTGGTCAATAACTGCAAACTTTTGATTGATTTGAATTTGAGTGGTTGTAAGGTATGCTGAATGTATACACTGTCTATCCTTTCAACTATAATGATCATCTGACATCAAGTATTTTATCCGAGTCTACAGAATGTCACTGACGAAAGCTTGAAACTGATTGTGCAAAATTATCAAGGATTGCAGCTGTTGAACCTAACAAGGTATGATGGTCTTATAGTCACTAAATTAAGAGAATGAGCCAAATGGCTCATTTCTATGTGTATTGAATCGCCCCGGTGTCTTTCTCCTGCAGAACATATAAAAGAATCGTCCATTTGGCATCTTTAACAGTATATTCTGAAATATTGAAGTATATGCGAACTTCTCATGTCCAGTGATTACATAACCATGCCAACATATCTTGTGTTGTCCCCTGACATGAATTGTCTTGTTCTTGTTCGTGTATTTTAGATGCATCAAGCTAACAGATAAAGGTTTGGAAATGATACTGGTGAACTGCTCCTCACTTCAGAGTTTGAATCTTTATGCCCTTTCCAGGTAAAATCAATCAAATCTTCCTCACAATCTACAACACTGAGAATCTTATAAAAAATTGATTTGATATGTATTTACATCCATGCAGTTTCACAGATGCTGCTTACAAGAGGATATCGCTTTTGATTCACCTCCAATTTTTGAATCTCTGTGGCGCTCAGGTATGATTATCTGTTCAAGAAATTACTTTTTGTTGTAAGAATAGAACTTGCTTTTAGCCCATAAACATGACTCCTAGTTACATTTCAGAATCTGTCTGATGATGGCCTTTCTTGTATAGCTAAGTGCAAGAACCTGACTTCCCTAAATTTAACATGGTACGTTAAATACCAGTGACTGTCCTATTTTCATTTGTATCAAATTAAAATAATTTATTTGATCTCCCGAGTGATTGTTTGTTACAAGAACAGGTGTGTGCGCATAACTGATGAAGGAGTCATTGCTCTTGCTAAAGGCTGTAGGTCTCTTGAGTTTCTTAGGTGAGTATTTGGCCATGCTTGATTTTTTTCTATGGTGAAGAATTTGCTTTATGGATTAAATATTACAACTATGACATGAATACATGATCCTTGAACTAAGTTGCCTATTAAGAATCTGATTTAATATTATATTGGATTTGCTACTGCAGCCTGTTTGGAATAGTAGGAGTCACAGACAAAAGTTTGGAGACCCTCTCTGGCTACTGTTCAAGTACAATTACGACGTTGGATGTCAATGGTTGTATTGGCGTAAAGGTACTGTCCTTTACACGCATCATATAAAATTTCATGAGAATTTCTATTCAATTTTTAGCTGTGACCTGTGAGTATTAATACACTGTATAATTTTGCAGAGACGAAGCCGTGATGAGTTGCTTCAATTGTTTCCCAAGTTAAAGTGCTTTAAAGTCCATAGCTGAAATGGACCAACAGCCGAGAGACTACTAGTATAAGTTTTGAATTAGTTCCAAATGTTGTCGATGTAATTCTTGATTTCTCTTAACAAAAGTGACTTTTTCTCTTGATAGATCCTGTTGATGTAGTTAGCAATATCCAATTCATTCCTGGTAATATGGAAGTTTGTTTGTTTAAAGAGATAATGTACCATTTCTTTGTTAAAAAAAGAAAAAACCATTGACACAACAAACGCTTGTTTCTGGTTTTCTAAGCAATGAATGGAGCGCGTTAGTTATGTCTTCAAACTCGTAACTAAAATTAGAAAGAAGAAAAAAAAAAAAAAAAAAAAAAAAGCAAGACCTGATTAAGAACGCAGCTTAGATTTGAAGCAATTAAAAGGAGAGCCAACTTGATTGTTGAACTAACCTTCACCTGTATGTATTCATATTTGATATTTCGCAACGATGCTTTTATCATAATTTCTCTCTAGGAAAAAGGTGTCGAGATACAATGAAGCTCATACAATGGTTAATACTTATAAATGAAACTATAGTTACTGTAAACTTTCTCTCTTTTAAATTGTAACAGTTGCTGTATGAGAAATTCGTTTTCATCCCAGACCTGCAGGGAAGAAAACAAGGGTTACTACCACATGCAAAAAGAAAACAAGGGTTGAAATCCCGAACGAAATTATGGTCTTAATTAATTCACTTCTCTTCTATGTACCTCTTGATCAACGTTTAGTCCTAGGCTTGCAGCGGAATTCAGCAAACAGTGCTATGTGGTCTGAAGACCATTCTGGAGAAGGAAGAGCAGTATCTTTCCTCAAGCTATTCTCATCCAAGAGCTCCAACAAGGACTCCACCGTTAATGTGTCAGCTAAAACCACAGTTCAGTTTGTCACCAATTCGTACATAATAACGTATTGAAGCATCGAAGCAAATATAAAAAAAAAATTGAAGATTGCAAAAGTACCTGAATAGAATATGTAATCGTGGGTACCAATAAAATCTCTAGTGCAGTTTGTAAATAGGGGTTCATTAGTAGCAGGATCCGTTTTCTTTCGCTGCTCGAGACCCAGTCCAGATCCAACTCTTGCAAAGGACGAGTAAGCACTTACCTGAATCAATAAATTGGGTAAAGTTCAGCATCTATACGGGTTTAGCCACACTAAAAAAATGGTGTATTAGGTTTATCATACCAATGGAAGCTGATGCGCCAATTTTCCAGCAGGACGAAGAATTCCGAGGGGGTCTATGGCTAAATCCGGATGAAGTGGATCAACTTTCCCCATAGCAAGGAGGGCATGAGGGGCACTGATTGATAATAAACAAAATGCAGATCAAATTTATATAGCAACAACTACAAGAATACCAAGCTATCCATATTGATAGTATAGAATTAGAAGAGTGAGAGAACCTTCCAGGAACTGAATTGAAATCGCCACACACCAGCATTGGAATATCTGCACTTACAGCAATTTTTTCTAGTCCTTTCAATAGCGTATGAACCTAACACAAAGGAAGAAAAACGAGGAACTTCAATCAATAGATAAAAAGAAAAGGAGAGAATGCGCATGCAGACTCTGATACAAACCTGCCAAAGCTTGACATCTTTCAATTCTTGCTGCACGTTTATATGCGTGTTTGCCTGTAATAATATCGCCATAAGATAAAGACACTAAGTACCAAAGTACACAAAGCAGAGTAATTCTATTCAAAGGTATGACCGTATGAAGCAAACTCCCAGTACCAAGAAAATAAAAATCCTTAAAGTAATTTAAGAGTGAACACATTCTGACAGCAGTTCTCAAAGGCTACAGTTCGTATATGCTGGAGTTGTGAGTATGTAATGACATCTTACCACACAAATAAGCTGGCGTTTTCCAGGATTATCAACACCCTGGTTACCAAACTTGGCTTCTAGGACTAAGATGAGCGCAACATTATCCTGTATGAGTGGAAAGATATGGGATAATATACATTTATTATAAATGATTAATAAAGCTAAAATTCCAGGAAGCAAAAAATAATCTTTATAATGTAGTACCTTGATCAAACGGTTTAAAGCATTTTTCTTCTGAGCACTTGGCACCAATGCATCAGTTAAGGACTGCGCAGCTTTGTTGAACTCAACCTAAAACCGCAGGTGCCGAGTATTATATGATAACCAAAGTTCTAAGAGGTGTTACACAGAAATAGCAATTTCGTCACCTCATATTTCTTTACGTGAGAGAATCTATCACGGCGAAAGAAAGTAGCACATCCATCAATGTTATTAGCCGCCCCAACAAAAACCTGTCAACAAAACAGCATATTGCATCATTAGGAACATGTTCTTTACATCCAGATTCCAATAGGTGATTCACCAACCTCTGTTGTTTTCCTTTTAAATATAGCTTGGTAACCATGTTTGTCCAGCTCTGGTGCAAAGAATTCCTCGAAGTGATGGCTTTGAACCTGACAGGATATTGAGGAACCATGAAGAAAGAGGTAAAGTTAGTGTAAACATTTCACACATTCAAAATATAGTCATAAGCCAGCTTTATCTCAGTTGACATTTTTACGCAAGTACCCTTCACCGTAGCAGATTTGATGAGGAAATTTCAATATATTAACAAAAGGAAATGCTTATGAAGTGATTACTTCAGATCATGCACAAAAATGAATGTAACATCTTAGCGCATGGAAGTAATAACAAATGGTGCTGAGAGATCTCCTAATCATTAAAGCTTCTCTCAACAATGAACATTCATCTCAAATAATGATTGCTTAACCTAGGATCTAGAGCTTAAAAATATAAGTAACTGTTTTCCTTATTTCACCAATCATAAGAAAAATATTTGTAAACACAAAGATAACTTTTAAGGCTTAACAGAAAACATAATGGAACTTTTTGCATCACTGGGTACCTCTTGGAGACAAACAATGTCTGCACGGTAGCCAACTATCTCTCTTAATAAATTTTGCCTACGGTAAGGCCAAGATAGAGCCCAAGGTGGACAATAGCTGTATAGTTCATTTGTCGCATATGCATCAGATAGGATATTGTATGAAAGCACTGAAAATGTCCCTGCCACTGAATTATGACCATCAGAATCTAAATGCCTAGATACATCCATTCCAACAGAAATCACCCTTCGTGGAATAGGTGACGGTGCTGGAATCACACGTGAAGTTGATAAGATACTGTGAGGTCCCACGGTTGACTTTGTTTCAGCATCTACCACAATACACTCAAATTTAAGGACATGACCAACATCATCAGCTGTTGGTGTATACATCTTAGAATATCCAACTTCAACCCACATTTCACCACCATTCCTCTGTGTAACTGCAGTAGGGTACAAAGCACTGCTTGCATTTGACAAATTGGGATTAGATTGAGATGTCGACAAGCTAACATTACTGCCGCTAGAATTGAAGCGACTGAAAATTTCTTCCTCATCAGTTCCATTTTCATTCAAAGCACTAGCAGCACGCTCATGGAGAACGCGATGATGTTGCCAGGCATCCGAAAAGCACTTAGGTGAACAATGGTAACTCTTAGCAACAGGTAGTTTTGCCTTAAGACATCCAAGGCATTGTAATGTAGCCTGCTCCGTTGGGTGAACATTACAAACTGCAACTTTTTTGTCGCTTTGTATGCGATACCTGCATTCAGGACTCGATTATTTAGGTGTGCAGGCATTCACATTAAGTAATTTGTTGTATACAATATGTTGCAGCCATATGACAATCAGACAGTGAAAAACTTCAGTTTTAGTTGGAAACTAAAGTAAGTCCAAATACGATGGCGGCAACCAGTTTAATAATTTGTCATCTCCTTAGACAATAGCAAAAGGGAAAAAAAAGATTGCCGTACAACTCAAAAATACAAGCAAAAGAAGTATCTCAAAAAATTCACTCCCAACTGATTCATGAGACCAAGAATTTGATGCAGGGCATGTGTTGCGCAATACAGCAGAATCAAGAAAATATGATATTTGTTTCTCAAAAGTCACTGTCTCATGTTCTTAACTCCCAGTATACTGACATGACAAATCAATACCACCGATGGCAGAAAAATGATGGTGCGACTGCTAGCAGTTAGGAACCCAAGCCAAACAACTAGCCATAGAGAATACAAAATGACATAAAAAAATTAGATAAATCTTGGACATATTCCTGAAACTAGAATTGTTAATCAAAAGGGGAATTTCCTCACAAAGAATGTCCACAGTGAAATAATAATAATTCTTCCAGACTCCCCTTCAGCGTAACCATATCACAAAAGATTCGCTTATTAATTTACGTCACCTTCAAAAAACAGTGCCCATTAAACAAACACGTGTCACTAGACTCGAACATCCACTAATAAAACAAGATTTCTAAACTCCCTTTATGGATGGACAGGTACGACAACGACTAAAGAAGAACGAGAATTGTGCGGGAAACAAGAAGCTCATGTATGAAGGAATACTGACCATTTATATCTCAAGAAATGGCCGTCAATCGGGTTGAACTCGGTAACATCATCAGAAATGAGAGACTTATCAGCACGCTTCAAAAGCACATATGGACTCAATTCGCATCCAACAATGGGTATATCGGACGGCAAATGCACCCGAAGCACAGTCAGCATTTTACCCTCTTATTCTTCTTCTTCAATGCCTCGCCCTCTGCTTCTCTCGTCTTTCCGAAATCTAAAACAAAGTAAATTGAGGAATCAAACACCAGTTCTCGGCGGACTTGTGGCGGATCCGCCATCACCCAAGCGCGGCGCCAATCGCCAGCCTTACGTCCTTAAACCCTAATAAATCGCGAAAACTGGTAATTCAATGGGTCAATAGAGGGATTGAACGATCCAGATACTATTCAATCGGTATTGAGAGAAAGGTAATTATTTGGCCGGGGAAGGAGGGATGATGTGATTTTGAATGTCAATTAGCAAGAAAAGGAAATTGGGGGAATTGAGAGTGCCGGGAAATCGATTCAATTGAGGAGAGTTAGGGTTTTACAGCATCAGAAGTTTAGAACCAAGAAAATGAGAGTAGAGGAAACATAAAGCAATTATTGACTAGGGAAATTCGATATAAAGCTAGCCAAGCTGAGTCGAAAACGAGCTAGCGCAAGTAAATCCAACCAGATTGAAATCATTTCTAAAATTTGACAAATTAAATTGAATATATGTATTTTTTTTAAACGAATTAAATTAAATTTTTTTTACCGAATTAAATTTTAGTTCATTATAATTTAAAGATATAATAAATTATGTAAAAAAAATGTATAATTCATACATAAAAAAGCAGGCGAATTTCCATGGACAGGAACTAGGGACGAAGCCAGAAAATCGTAAATGGTCAGGCGATATTTTATATGGGGGGTAAAAAATTAGAAAACACATAGAATGAGAAATAAACTCAATTATAAAAAGACTAAAATATAATAATTGGGTGGGCAAAAAAATAGAAAAATAAAAATTAACACCATATATTATTCAAAAAAATAAAATTTACCCAGCCGACCGCCTAGTCGAGCCCGGTGTGTGGCTCCGTCTCCGACAGGAACCGAATAAAACTCTTAGATAATTATTAAAATAATTAAATAGTAGTTTAATTCAATTGTTAAATCAATCAAAATTATATAGTACTCCCTCTCTCGACATTCATGAACCTTTTCTTTTCGGCACGGGATTTAAACACTGTAGTGTTTAAAATATATTGTGTGTAGGGATGTTATGTAATGTAGTTTATGTTAAAACTAGAGCATCATAAATACATAAAAATATATTGGTGTCTGATCTTAAATGAAGATTGTATTGACATCTTTAATTTTGTATAAAAATAATAAAAATTGGAGAACAAACGAGCAAGTTATGATAATTTAAAAAGATAATAATTTAAATTATATTGGGATGCATGCTGAGAGGTGAGTGGATGATGAGATTTAATTAGGGAATGTTAATTGTATTTACTAATTGTACCATTTAAATGGCCAATAAAAAAATTGAGTCGTGAATCTTGAAACAGAGAGAATAATATAATATTACTATAAATTAAATATATTAATATTTCAACACGTAAAATATTCTTTATAAGACTAGATCATTCTGTTACAATAAAATGATGATCCAGTCTTATAAAGAATTACTGCAGATGTAATTACTTGGAGTCTAAGGATAACCTCTGACTAACATGATATGTATTGATATAATTTTAGAAAATGATATTGTGGTAACCATTAATTAATGCAGATTATATAAAATTCTCAAAATCATATACTACTCTCTCCGCCCACAAAAAATTTACACAATTCTCAAAATCTATCTCTTACAAAGTGAATACCTTCACAAAATACTCCTTACATCCAAAAGCTTAGAGCCTAATCCTTGAAAATACTCCTTACATCCAAGGGCTTATAGCCTAATCCTTGAATATGACATAACTATCAAAAGATACACAGTCTCCCAATAGTCACTCAACACTCTAATTCAATCCTAACAAACTCAAGAGAGAGTTTAGAATAAATGCCCAACTAAAAGTCATCATGTACAATTCAAAACAAAGATAAATGATATAGGATCACTTAACTAAACCCTGAAATTTATATGATCAACCTAAATTCGATGGAGTTGATCTCGAACGGGTGAAGAACACTTGAAAGTGAGATTGGTGTTCTTGCTCTGCTTTGAATGAGATATTTGAAGATTCGCGAATATGCTAGAAAGTTTCTTTTTTTTGAAACTTGGGTATGAAAATTTCCGACTTTGTGAGTGATAAACACGAATGTTCTCAGTGATTAATGTGGGGGCGTTTACTTAGAGGGATAAGATTAATTAAAGGATTGACTATTAAATATGGGATGAAATATTATTATTTTAATCCCATGTGTTTGGGTGGGATTTATATCCCATGAATATGACCAATATAAGGTCTAACTGGCGGGCCAATACCGGACCTTGAGATATCCTCTATTTTTAATCCTACAAACTAAATATGAGATTAGGCCAGATAAAATTAGTCAATCCTATGAAAAATATAGAAAGAGGAATGTCTTTTCTTGTTTTATGAATAGTTGTTAGTAGTAGTAGTTGTAGAAGCACACTTTTATTTCTAGTAGTATAAATATCATTTTCCCTTATATTTCGTACTGTAGCTTTCACAATGTAGTAATGAAGAATTTTCCCCCAATTTTATTTTGTGTTCTTCTTCGCATCTCTTCCCATGTTTGTTTTCTGCTCTGCAAATTTTCCTCCAATTCATGTTCAATTCAGTTTTTTCAACATGGTATCAAGAGCCCAGGTTGCCGCTGTGTCTCTCTTTATCATTTTTCCTCTGCAAAAATTTTGGTTTGATTTTATCCATAGCAACAGTTCATATCTGGTTTCATCGAGAGAGCTTATTTACTGATTCTATCTCATAGAGTTCTTCAAGTTTCGGGTCTAATGGTCTCAGTTTAGGTGATGGATTTCCGATCTGCACCAATTTAGTTTTGTTCGGAGATGTCACGGATTATATGCTCTGTCACCTCTGGATTTTTGGAACTTACTGCTGCAATTCTTGGTTTGTTGGTGTTGGTTGGAGAATTTTCTATATCCCTGTTATTGGTTCTTCATCAAGGCATATTCACTTCAAGATGATGTTCTACTAAGGGGGAGTTATAATCAAGATGTTTACATTCATGTGTTCATGAGCTTCTTCCAATTTCATGGTTGTTCCTCCTGCATCATCTACTCCACTTGTCATGGTTCTTCACTTTGCTGGATAATGTCTCTATTCTCAAGCTCGTTCTCTGTGTTTTCTGCATATTCTGCAGATTTCTGTTAGTCACATGAGTTTTTCCTCCTTTATTTGCTTGTTGAAATGTTCAAATATCATATCACATTGTGATCTATGATCTATAATCACTTGTTGTGTGAGTTGTTCTTTTGTATACTTGCAGGATTTGGTTTTGGAGTAGTTTTGCCTCATTTAGGGATTGTTTTGTTCATTGCTGCTGCTGCAAGATGAGTTGCATAGGATGTTGAATGAGGGTAAGCTCTGCTGCAAGATGAGTTGCATAGGATGTTGAATGAGGGTAAGCTGAGAGATGATATATTAACTTGTATTTGCAAACAAGCAAGATCTTCCCAATGCTATGAATGTTGTTGCATTTCCAAGAAGGGGACCAATGAATCTCTGTACAACTCTATTCTATTTTGCTGATTGTGGAGTATTTTGCATTGGATGGAATTTCAAATTTTTCTTCATAGTTGCTATGATGTTGTTCAAGATGATCACCATTTCTTTTGATCTCATCTTGAGGGGGAGTATGAAAAATATAGAAAGAGGAATGTATTTTCTTGATTTATGAATAGTTGTTAGTAGTAGTAGTTGTAGAAGCACACTTTTATTTCTAGTAGTATAAATATCATGTTCCCTTGTATTTTGTACTGTAGCTTTCACAATGTAGTAATAAAGAATTTTTCCCCAATTTTATTTTGTGTTCTTGTTCGCATCTCTTCCCCTGTTTGTTTTTTGCTCTGCAAATTTTCCTCCAATTCATGTTCAATTTAGTTTTTTCACCAAATCCGGCCTAATCACCCAAGTAAACGTCCCCTTAAAGCCTTATTTTTAATGAGAAATTTGCGAGGGTGTTTTAATATATTTTTCTTATATTTAAAAATATTATGTTTAGTCTTATTTTTATTGAATTTGTAGGAAAAACACGAAGAAAAGTTCTATTTTTGAGCAATCGGAGAATCGAGCCCAAAAGAAGTTGGAAGCGAAAAGTTAAGGGAAGAAAAAAAGTAAAATAATAAAGAAAAAATAGAAAAGGAAGCTTGAAGCACGCGTCCTCCAAGTCAATCTGCAACAATCCACCAGCATCCCAAAGGCCCATTCCATCAAGGCCCAATCTTCATAATCCCCGCCTGACCCAACAACCACGCTTCATTCCGCACACAAGGCCCGTTTCTCTGCGCCTAGGCTGACGCTCCCGCGTCCGTTTCTTCCCGAAGCGCGCCTCATGGCGCCAATGACGAGCAATGGGGGGCCCTCACCATGCCGGCCCGCGTTCGTTGATTTTTGTGTTTATTTTTATTCGGTGTTTATCCAATTCTTTCTCAAATTGTAAATAGATATTCAAAACACATCTTCGTATCATCTTTTATCTTTTGAATGCCTAGTACATCTTAGATTTATTTCAAATTTTGAGAGGAGAGGATAATAGCGATTAAGATATTCACGTTGAAAACATTCAAGACATTAGTTTCCTCTTCGGTTTTAGTTTATTTTCAATTATGTTTATTTTGAATCTTGGATTGTTTGTAATGAACATGAGTGACTAATTTTCTATTATTATAGGGTTAGGGAGTAGATGAATATTGTAGATTCAAATTAGTTTTTATCAATCAATTACGACCTTCTCTTGCTTTCTATGTTTTTGTGTTCGTTGTTTGCTCAATTGCTTGATCAACCAATTTTGCATGATTTATTGTGTTAATTCAATAGGCGGAAAATGAGAATTAATACTTGAATTGGAACATAGGGCACATACTTCAATAAAGTCGGAAGATCTTGAGATTTGTGTGAGGGTGAGCCTTTAATCTTTTGACCTTTTAGGAGTTGCATATTTTAGAAATTAGTTGGGCACAATAATTCTTGCATGCGATTCACGGTTTAGGCACTACAGAAGTAGGTTTAAACTTAATTCGTAATCGTGTCGAGTCTTTTATGTGATTGATTGATTTAAATTAGTTTGAGCTTGCATATCCATTGAAATCAAAGCCATATATAGAATAATATTTATTGTATTTGATTTTCTCAAGCTTGTTTTATTTATTTTATTTGATTTATTTTCATTATTTTAGTTTAGAGAACTCTCTTATAAATTGGTAGTCTGGATAGAAGATAGTTATTAATCGAACTAGTACTCATTTAGATTAATTCAATTTACGTGGAATACGATATTGCTTCCCTATAATAACACCCGTATACTTGCGGTGAGTTAAAATAATAGTGAACAAGTTTTTGGCGCCGTTGACGGGGATTGATTTAATCTTTTAAGTGATATTAGTTTGATTTATGTGATAACTGTGAATCTAAAGAAAATGGAAGGCTAAGATTGGAGCCTAGTTACTACAGAAGTATATGGATCTTATTCGATCACTAACCTCTATATGTGTGTGTGTGAGAGATTGTGGTCCAAGTCCAACTAATGGATGTTTGCTTAAATCCCAATAGTGAGAGAGAGAGAGAGAGAGAGAGAGGGGTTGTGGTCCTAAGTTCCATTATGCATTCAGGTCTTGGTGTCTTTATTTTTCAACTTTCTCTTCATGTGTTTCTTTAGCTTGTCTGTCTGTCTTCACCAGACTATTAATTCATGGGCCTTTCAGATACTTGGACGGACTCTCTGCTTTCTCTCTCTCTCTCTCTCTCTCTCTCTCTCATTTGGTAAGAAAATTAAACCCAACCCCCTCTCTTATTTCAATTATTTTCCCTCATACACTGTATTCGTACTCTACCTCTGGCTTTTCTCCTCAACTACGTACAATAATTGCAAATATGTGAGTTCCAAGCCGACTTATATCTCATATTAAAATAAAATACTAATGTCATTTGAAATACAAAAAATGGTATACTACACGTACGTACATATATAGTTAATTATGATCGGTGGCCAACTCTTGAGAGGGTGAGTAGATTAATATGAGTCGTTCTTTTCCTAATAATCAATAACCATGTCGACACATCCTAAGAAAAATAAAACATATTAATTAATTTGAGCGTAACAATCAATTTTATTGTACTAAAACCGCTGTGGTAAGTGCAAATAAGTGATTATAAGTCTCTACGACATTTAGTAGACAATTATTATTTGCTCCAAATATGAGGCCAGTTTATAAGATTACTCCATAAAAAATGTAATGTAAGAATCCGGGGAGATCGAGAGAGAGCTTTAAACCGTATAGTATAGCATAGAAAAATACTTCGTCCGTCCCATTTCATTTGGCCCGTATGTTGAATGTATGTAAGGTATAAAATAATGAAATTGGCCAAATGAAACGGGACAGATGGAGATGGAATGCATGTAAGTGGTTAATTAGTTCCAAAAGAGGCCATTCAACTTAACGATCGATATAATTAAATTTCTTGGTGTAAATTAAAATTGGATTTATATTTTGAATATCGTGTATACATGGTGGTGTGATGAATCTTTGAAGCAGAGATGAAGTTGAGTTGAGAATTCTGAAGTTGAGATGGTGGTGGAGTATACGCTAATTTATTAAAACGTAGGTATATGTTGGAATGAATTGAAGAAGAAGTAAAATGAATTCCTCATTTACACGCTAGGTAGCTAGCATATATAATCTCTTGTCTCTTGTAAATAAAAACCAAGAAGTGAAGCAAAGCGAAGTGAAGCTAGCTATTATTCCCCTAGAAATTAATAATAGCAATTATATTAGTCAAGAAAATGAGGTAATTAGCTAAAGATGCAAATCCAAACTCACACGTTCTTGCATTTTAGCCTTTGAGGCAGAAGAAGAAGAAGTGCTACTCATCAGAGGCGGAGGCAGAGGCAAAGGCAAAGTCTTCATCATCTCCTCCCTGTTACCAAACCCTAACAGCGGCGTTGGGCAGTCAAACGCCGTCGCCGCTGGGACTCGCCAGAAAGCCAAGGGGCTGCCATTGATAGGCTGTGGCTGAGCCCCATAACCACTGTAGATCCTGCTGTAGGCGCCGCTGCTGCTCCAAGAATGGTACGCCGGCGGCGGCGCTGATGAGCCTAGACGGCTGTAGTTGATTAGGGCGTAGGCGTGAGGATCGGCGCCGCCATGCAGCATTGCAGACTGCAGGTGGGCCCTCTTGGCCTGCTGGCGCTCCCTCTTGTGGGCGTTTTGATGGCCGCCCAGAGCTTGAGAAGTTGGGAAGTTTCTGCAGCAGTAGTGGCACTCGAATTTCCGACTGCTGCTGCCGTCGTCTTTGTTCGACTCGCCTTCTTCGACGTTGTCGTCGTTGTTGTAGTCGTCGTCATTGCCGAATTCTTGACCAAATAGCCTTATTCCGCCTGCGCCTGCTCCTGCTCCTGCTCCCCCCTTATCCTTAAGAGGAGGAGGAGGAGGAGGAGGAGGAGGCGTAGAGCGGATGAAGGGCAGCTGAGAGAAAGACTCGACGCTCATCAAGTCTCGAGTCTCTCTCTCACTTGCTCTATCCATCATATTCCAAGTGTAATATGGTAGAAGAGGAGAAGCAGAAGAAGGAGGAGGAGAAATGAAAATGTGAAAGAGCGGAGGATAAATTTCTTGGTGGTATATGGGGGACCGTACACTGGAGTGGCCGCATAAATTAACACATGTAATTTGAGCTATAGCTTGCTAGGTCATAGGTGAGCGCACTATATATATATATATATATATATATATATGTGTGTGTGTGTGTGTGTCTGTGTGTGTGTGTACCGGCTAGCTAGTTTCCTTTTTGGGGACTGTTAAGTTTCTTTCGACTAATTAAGAAGTAGTTTTGATAATATTTCTCTAATTGGTTAGTGCAATATGGCTGGAAGAAAATACTTGCATGTAATTGCTTGTCCTTGTCTGATACATATATATATATATATATAATTAATAAAGATGGCATCGCTGTATTATACGGAGTATATCAAGGACAGAAAGAATTAAGGAAAAGTCTTTCTAGGCTAATTATTGATCTACGCTGCTGTTTTTTTTTTTTTTTTTTATGTGAAGAAAACGATATCCAACCATCAGAAATTGATACTCCTAGCTTAGCTAACTAGTTTGAAAATTTAGTCATGTTGTTGATGTGGGAAGATATGTATTTGTGTGAAAGATATAATAGCTAGGTTTGATTTTAGTTCCTTAATTAATTGATTAAGATGTAGGTAGGGTTTTGTTTGAAATAAAAGGTGGTGCAGTGCAAAAAATTTCACCGGCCACATCTCTCTCTCTCTCTCTCTAGATATATAGATTTGTCTCCAAAAAAAAAAAAAAAAGACAGAAGAGTGTGGACCATGTAGAAAGGCAGTGGTGTTTTGCTACTTGCTACTTCTAATCAGTGATCAACATGGGTTGGTTGAAACCATTCCTTAAAGTGGTCCACTAATGTTACCAACATTACTTCAATAAAAAATATACACACTATATATATAGATGAAAGATGAAATAAAAAATGGAATTTTTTTTATTTTTTATTTATTTTTAAGAAATGAGAAATGATTTGAATCATTGATCTCAATGTGATCTACGGTCCAGATTAACTGATGCATTATTATTGTACTGAGAATGCATTATGATGACTGGAATAGTACTTACAATGCATAATGATGCACGGTTCATTATAGTTGTACATAAAATGCATCATTTCTTCCCCAAGGACACATCTCTCTCTCACTCTCTTCCCCTCTCTCACACACATTAACACTAACTTAATGTGTTGTGAATTATTCAAGCATACAGTTTAATTAATTATTAGTGTAATAAGGCAGAGAAGAGTTTTTGATTATTAATGTTGTGACTAAAACAAGACATATGTGGGCGGTCAGGCTATTTATGGTTGTCCATCATTGCATCCTTATATGCCCTATTAATTAATTTATTTATTTTCATTCATTTGAATTCGAAAAAAATTGTAAATTTGTTTCACCACGAAGAATGTCTACTATTTTGACTAAATTATATACATGACTTAAGGCCTACTAACATTTAATATAATTTGTAAATATAAATTGATTTCAAAAAATAATTCAATTGACAATCAAATTACATATCAAATGTGAAATTGAACAAATATATTATCAGAAACCTTATATCAAGCTCGTCAATTTGATTGGTCGCTCGTCAATTGGCCTTTGGAGTTGTGAGAATTTATTCCGGAAGTTATTAAATATATCAGCGTAATTTTTTTTTTAATTTACGACTTAATTGATGATCGATAATCATGCATGATCAAAACTGAAGTCCAATCATTCTACAGTTGGAGAAATCTCCATTGTCGGTAATGTATGTCGTTCATCTCCATTTGACGAGCGATGTGATTGAAATTTGCGTTTAAAATTTTTGTTGCTATACACTTGAAAATTTTGGTGAAACTCGAGCCATTTTTGCAAAAAGAAATTCAAAGATCATGCTACGTATTTTTGTAAAAAGAATATAATAATCGGGACATTCTTGTAAAAAAGTAAAAGTTGGACCATTTTTACAAATAAGATCAAAGGTCATCCCATGATAATCATAAATTGTGTAAGTTTTATTAAGTTTGAGCTATGTATATACGACATACACGTACATACTTACTACACAAAGATTTATCAAAAAGTTTGAAAATGTCATCTTCACAAGGAACAATATGTACAGCTTTTTAACTAGCTTTCACTACTTTCAATGGCCAACTACTTGAGCAATACTTATTAAGTTTTAATGGTCAGAAAAAGGAAAAAGCTCATCTCTCTCTTTCTCTCTTATTTGTGAGAAGAGAAGAATTGAAGCTTTGATGCATGCTTGACCCACCGTAGTATTTATTCTTGGTTACTACACCACACATACATAGTAATAATTCAAGCTTTTTTTTGGTATGCACTTTGAAGACAAGTCATTGTCCTAAGTTGCTTTGATGATCATAGGATTTTACAATATATATGTAGTATATATGTAGTAACCTAACCATTTGGGGATGCTGCAGATTTAACCATGTACTGTTGGGGTGGCACCCTTTCTCTCTCTCTCTCATGGTTGTATTCCTGCAATTGCAAACCCATCCTTTCCCATAAAAGTAAAGTCGTTGCACCTCACAAGTGGACCACCATAGTGTGTTTGTACTTCGTATGACTCTTTTGCCCTCTAAATCTACAAGTTTCCAATAATATACATAATATTTCATCTATATATGTGTGTGTGTGTTTGATGAAAGGGGTTTGGTTCAATCAATTGATTACTAAGATGGACTAACACCGCTAGCTAGTACTTGTGTCATGTATGGTGGCTTGGCAAAATAATTAATTGCAAAAAGTTAGCGTGTTTGGTTCATATAGAAATAAGTTTTGGCATGAGAAATAAGAATAAATCTGGACTATTGATCTGAGTTAGATCTATGATTGTCACTGATTTAAGCATAGTTATAAGATACAATAAGCATGATTATATTTAAGGATGTTAGAAGAAAAAAAGAACAAATCGAGCTTTGATTTTTATTTATTTGATAGATTTAATGATTTTTATATTAGTTTATATGATACTAGAATATAAATCAATTGAAAAAATCGAATAAAATAATGCAAAATCGAAGAAACGAAGAAGGTGCCCACGAAGGTGCCCATCATTAGGTGAGTAGCATATCATTTTTCTATATTTAAGTATCAATATGTACATCAAAAAGTACAATTATAAAATAAGCATAATGAAGGAACAGATCAACGAAGAACGATTCGTTTGCCCAAGGATTCGTTTTTAGTTATAGTTTATTCGATTTAATCCTATCACGCTCCTGTGAATTTAATTATATATCATAGGGTGTTTAATCGATATTACCTCTTGGATTGATCACATGTGATAAAGCTCGCTTGAAGATCTTTCGATCTGTTCCCTTGCTTGAATTCGATACTGGATGGACAACACGCTATGAACTCAGCCACGAAAGATTCCGGTCACCACCAAACCGCCGCCGCCGTCCTCTCTTCAAGAGCTGCCCGCCGTCCCTTTCTCTCTCACACTCAACCCTAGCCTCTCTTATCTCGTGGTGAATTATGAGACAATTCGTTAATAAATAATGAGCTAGGCTACATGTATTTATAAGAGATAATATGGGCTTAAGCTGCATGCTTGACCTGCAGCCCATATCATGGATGCCTGGGCTTCATCATTGGCGCCCTCACTGGGCCCAATGAAGAGCAGCTCAATTCTCCTTCTATTTGTGGCCTAACGAGCTTTTGGGCCAGACCGAGAATCTACTAGCTGATAAAACTGGGTCTCCTAATGTCTGAATTCTCTATACTCAGCCCAGAGTATAATTCAGCCCATTAGTATTAAAATATTCCACTATAATAATATATATATATATATATATATATATATATATATATATATTTTATCAGGCAAACACAACACACTCAGTACCCAGGGTGACTCGAACCCCCGACCTCTTGGATCAGAGGGGAAGCGTCTTACCAACTGAGTTGCGCTTCGTTGTCACTAGAATAATAATATTGAACTACCTGTTTTATCCCTGTTGAGCTCAGGGCTAATATTAGACTTAAATCACCCCCGTATTTAAGATGTCCCACATCCGTTAATTAATCTAAAGCTTCTGACTGCTTTCGTTAATTAACTTCTTATTATTTCTGAGTAGTACCATTCATTCCTTATTCATCATACTGGAATTTAATCCACCTGCAGGGTTTAGTATGATAATCCTTAATGAATTCCTCAGGGGATGTGATCAACCTGTTCTACCAAAATACGGTGCTCTATTGCAGATGCACTAAGGATCGTACTAGTTATAGTTGTTGCCCAAGATACGGATCATATTGAGTTACACATCTGAACTCTCAATCATGGTAAATCAAAGCAACAGACTCTAACTATACACACTTAGTCACTCAATTAGAGTTAAGGTGTGACGTTAAAAAATATTTAAGTCCCCAAGGTCTTGATTCTTCTACTTAAGTCAGAATAGAAGAATTTACCTCACCGTGATCCTATCAATACGATAACGTACTAGCATAAGCAAGCAACCAAGACAAGCTACTTATCTATTTATGCTACAATCTAAACCGATTGTTTTATCCGAAACTATCTCGACTGTGATAACTCTTTATATCTCAAGAGACACTGGCTACTACGGTCTTCCGTGATCTACAACACACCATATAGCCTATAACTTTGAGATAATGGAAAGATGTTTAATGCTTAACAAACAATTCATACATAATCAGATAGGAAATTGTTAGTGAAATATGGAACCACATGTATACAAGCTAAAAGGCCTGCTTTCTAGTATACAAATCCATCACATAATTCTATGCATATTTAAGCAGAATTTTATATATATATATATAGGAAACGGTTTGTGTGTTAATAAATCCTGGCGTGTTAAAATGTTAAAAATGCTTAAAGGTATACAAAACTATGCTTAAATGTGGTGTGTGTGTGTGATAGTATATATATATATATATATATATATAGGGAATATTTCGTGTGTTAATAAATCCTGGCGTGTTAAAAATGAGAAAAATGCTTAAAGGTATACAAAATCATGCTTAAATATGCATAGAATTATGCTTATTATATAATTGTACTTTTAAATGTACCAATTCATGCTTAAATAAAATCATGCTTATTGTACCTTGAAACCATGCTTAAATCAATGACAGTCATAGATTTGACTAAGATCAATAGTCCAGATTCATTCCTATTTAACCAAACTCTATATATATATATATATATATAGAGAGAGAGAGAGAGAGAGAGAATAAATCCTGGTGTGTTAAATAGGAATGAATCTGAATCATTGATCTTAGTCAAATCTATGACTGTCATTGATTTAAGTATGGTTTCAAAGTACAATAAGCATGATTTTATTTAAGCATCAAATTGTACATTAAAAAGCACAATTATATAATAAGCATAATTCTATGCATATTTAAGCATGATTTTGTATACCTTTAAGTATTTTTCTCATTTTAACACGCCAGGATTTATTAACACACGAAATGTTCCCTATATATATATATATATATATATATATACACACACACCAGATCGATACCACAAACATCCTATGCAGTTTGTGCCTTTCCTCTTTAAGCCTCTTAATTAAAGCTATTTTTATCTATTTTTAAGTCTCTTTATTGTTAACTAGATATATTTATACTTTCCACCTATATCTATATGAGGCCCCATTTCTTTTATTGCTTATAATTCTCAATATTCGCATTAATTGCATGCCTTCTCCATTTTTACATATTACTACCATTTACCAGTATCACGTGAGCATTTTCAAAAATATATATACATATTATACATACCAAATTAGGACTTGATTTAAACAGTCAAATTTAATTTTTTAGCAGAAGCTAAATTATATTAATATGGCCTTAATCTCTATGTAACGAACTAATCATGCACTTAGATCGTGTATCTATTGGAATAAATTTGTGACAAACGAACAAAAACTGGATTCTCTGAAAGGCGTGAGAACACTTTCAGATCGAATAAATTCGACGGTTCTATCGAATTATTCAATCAGATACAATTTAGAGTTTCGAACTTTAGTATGGATGTTTTGAGAATACAGAACCGGAAAAAAAAAATATGAGAATTGAATTTTGCAACATTTCAAAAATTGTAAAATAGTCCCTCGAAATTCTGGAAATTAAATTTCTGATGAATTTTCTACACAGCTCGACCCCAGCCAGGGGTTCTGCCCCTTGGACCCCGCCAGGGGCTACCGCCCCTTGGACCCCGCTATCGGGGCGCTGCCCCCGAACCCCCGTCCTTTAGGGGCTTCACCCCTAAAATCATAATAAATTCATATAAGCGTGCACTCCACACCACCAAACTTATATGATGTATTATTATGACAATACTGATCAAACAAGTCAATCCAATTACACTAAAATATCCAACAATATCCTAGCTAATACCAAGTGACTAAGGGCTAATGAGCTCCATAAACATGTACAGTGGCGGTTTCTTTCTTATATACTGATTTATAAATGAATTATTCAGATTTTTGGGGTTCGTGAACTCATCTCTCATTTACAAAGTACAATCTACTCAATACAAATTACATTTTACATCATTATGATTTATGCATGTATGTATATATAATAAATACACATCTCCCACATAATGTGATATCTTTCCTCCACGACCACAAGCACACATATATGAAAATTAATTATTGAATGGGGCACGTAGTATAGTACTCCCTGCGGCTCAAGATTTCTGAGATATTTTATATTTGTTGATGTTGTGACTAAAATATCATGTTTCTAGAAGGATTCTAGAATATCTTGGAGAAGATTTGGCTCGATCTTGTTACCGTGTTGATTGAGATTTGTTTCCTTTCTTGTTGTCCAAGTTATGTAATCTTAACCCTAGATTTGTAGTTGATATAAATACATATCAACGTGTAGTTGCTAGGGAAGGGGAATAAGGAAGAGAAAAGAAAGAGAGTGAGTGAGAGAGAAAAATACTCATCACCATCGCTGCCGAACAATCCTCAGTCCATCGGCTTAGTTTCTCTTTTAGCATTAGGCGTTTCATCGTTATAACGTGTTTGTTATTCTTCTCATAGTGAAAGAACATCTAACCCTCCGTGGACATAGGATTTATATCCGAACCACGTAAATCTTCTCATGTCCATATTTCATTGCTTGGTAGTTTTGTCGTCTTATATCCATCTTGCATAACAAATTGGCGCTGTCTGTGGGAACACAACTTTATCGTTATCAAGATGAGCACTACAAAGTTTGACGCGGAGAAGTTCACCGGTACCAACGACTTCGGACTATGGCGTATCAAGATGCGTACCTTGCTCGTGCAACAAGGATTGGGTGATGCAATCAGGTCTCAGGCTGAATTCAATAAGGTTGTGCTGGAAGCAAAAAGTGATGAGATGAAGGAGAAGGCGCACAGCGCCATCATTCTATGTCTTTCCGACAAAGTACTTCAAGAAGTATCGAAGGAGAAGACTGCAGCGCCGGTGTGGACCAAACTAGAATCATTGTATATGACGAAATCATTTGCTAATCGTCTATACATGAAGCAATGACTCTATTTGTACAAGATTTCTGAGGATAAGAGTGTTCTTGATCAGATGGACAAGTTCAACAAGATCTTGGACGATCTAGAGAACATCGGTGTTAAGATCGATGATGAAGATAAAGCTATAATGCTTTTGAACTCTTTGCCGAAGGGGTATGAACAACTCAAGGATGTTATGATGTACGGAAGGGATGGCACGATCACCCTCGAGGAAGTTCAATCTGCGTTGAAGTCAAAAGAATTGCAAAAACTGAACATTGGAGAAAGCAAGCTGCTACCGCTGAGAGTCTGAACGTGAAACAGTCCTTTGCCAAAGGTGGAAAACAAAAAAGATTTCCCGATGATCCTAAGAAGGGTAATCAGCACAAGGGAAACGATTCCGAAGGAAATAGATTCAAAAAGTGCAACTACTATAAGAAGCCTGGGCATGTGAAGGATGATTGTTATATTCTCAAAAGAAAACTACAGAAACAGGATCCAAAACAAGATACAACAGCTGTCACAGAAAAGTGTGACAACATTCCTAAAGTTTTGAATGTGATTCAATCACAACTTGGAGAAGAATAGATCCTTGATTCATGTTGTAGTTTTCACATGAGCCCTCATAAACACTGCTTTATGAATTTGGAGTGTGGGAAGTTCGGCTCGGTTATCCTTGGAAACGACGAGATCTGCACTGTGGAAGGCATTGGGAGCATCAAGCTCAGAGTTCATGATGGCTCTCACAAGATCATCACTAAAGTAAGGTACATACCTCAACTCAAGAGAAATCTCATCTCTTTAGGTATTCTTGAGTCAAAAGGTTATTGGTTTAGATCGAGGAACGGTGTTCTTCATGTCCTCAAGGACAATAATGTTGTGATGAAGGGAGTCAAACATCAGAGCATGTACCATCTGGATGCAGTTACTGTGGTTGGAGAAGTCGGGCTCAGTACCGACGATGAGGCCATTCTGTGGCATAAGAGGTTTGGCCACGTTGGAGAAAGAGGCCTAAATGAGTTACTGAAGCAAGAGATTTTGAAGCACTCCAAGAGCTTCAAAATTGATAGTTGTGAGCAGTGCATTATGGGAAAGAGCACGAAGAACAACTTCAGTGATAGTAACTATAAAACTATCTCACCTCTCGACTATGCTCATTCCGATTTGTGGGGACCTTCTAAAATAGAAACTTTAGGAGGTGCAAAGTATTTCATGTCTATCATGGATGATTACTCCAGAAAACTGTGGGTCTACATTCTGAAAAGTAAGGCATGTGCTTTTAAGAAATTCAAGGAATGGTGCATTGAAGTAGAAACTAAAAAGGGGCTACCTCTCAAGTGTTTGAGAACAGATAATGGCTTGGAGTTCCTATCGGAAGAGTTTCACGACTTCTGCAAGCAAAAGGGAATTAAGAGACACAGAACCGTCCCTGCTAACCCTCAGCAAAACGGAGTTATTGAAAGAATGAATAGAACCATTCTTGAAAGGGTTAGGTGCATGTTCTTGAACTCAGGATTGCCAAGGAAATTTTAGGGGGAAGCAGTCAACACTGCATGTTTTCTCATAAACAAATGTCCCTCATCTGCCATTGATTTCAAGACTCCTGATGAAAGATGGTATGGAGTTGCTTCAGGATACAGTTTCCTCATGTGCACGTGAAGCAAGACAAGCTAGTACCGAGAGCTTTAAGGTGCATTTTTGTAGGCTACCCTAAAGGCATTAAAGGGTACAGACTTTGGTGCACGGAACCTGGAAATCAAAAGATCATCATTAGTAGAGATATCACCTTCAAAGATAAAGAATTCCCATATCTTCAAAGGTAAGATAAAATTAGCAATGATACTAGAAAAATTGATTATACTAAATTTGAGGTGGAGCCACCGCGGAATCTTGCTGATATGGAAGACCACATGATCAGATTGAAGATGACGGTCAGGATGCTAATGATTTGAGGAACTATATGCTCGCAAGAGATAGAACAAGGAGGATGATCACTCCACCAGCCAGGTTTGCGCAGTAGATATGGTTTACTATGCTCTCAATGTTGCGGAGAACATAGAGTATCATGAGCCTGGTAGCTATAAAGAAGTTGTCAATTGCAGCGAGAGCAAGTATTGGATTGAAGCTATGAACGAAGAATTGGATTCTTTGGAGAGAAACAGAACTTGGATTCTAGTAGACAAGCCAGCGACACAGAAACTTATTGGCTGCAAATGGCTGTTTAAGAAGAAGGTAGAAGTATCTGGAGAAGAGAAGATACGATACAAAGCTAGGTTTGTTGCGAAGGGATTCACACAAAAGGAAGGTGTGGATTTCAATGAAGTGTTCTCTCCAGTTGTGAAGCATAGCTCAATTAGAGTTTTACTTGCTATGGTTGCTCACTTTGATTTGGAATTACATCAGTTGGATGTAAAAACAATTTTTCTTCATGGAGATCTGAGGGAAATCATCTACAAGAATCAGCCCAAGGGACTCGCGAATCCAGAGAGTAAGGGAAAGGTATGTCTTTTGAAGAAATCCTTATATGGTTTGAAGCAAAGCTCTAGACAGTGGTATTTAAAGTTTGATAGCCACATAGAGAGCATTGGCTTCTCAAGATCAGATTATGATGCTTGTGTTTACCTCAAGAAGAAAGGAGGAGAAATCATAGTCTACCTACTCTTATATGTTGATGACATGTTAGTAGCGAGTAAAAGTCTTTCGGAGGTAGAGCAGCTCAAGATCGACTTAGGGAAGAAGTTCGAGATGAAAGACTTGGGCTGTGCAAAGAGGATTTTAGGCATGGATATATCTAGAGACAGAAAGAACAGAAGTTTGTGGTTGGTCCAGCGTGATTACATGCAAAAAATTCTCAAGAAGTACAACATGCACGAGTCCAGAGTTGTCTCTGTTCCACTAGCTCAGCACTTCAAACTGTCTGAGCAATAGGTGCCACGAACTGTTGCAAATGCTAGAGAGATGGATAAAATCCCTTATGCTAATGTTGTGGGCAACATTATGTATACTATGGTATGCACAAGACCCGATTTGGCTCATGCCATTAGTGTTGCTAGTAGATACATGGCGAATCCGGGAAGGTACCATTGGGAGGCGTTGAAATGGATACTGCGGTACATCAAGGGCAGCTCTAGCATTGGAATACAGTTTGGAAGAAGTAAGTATGATGGATATGATCCTTTAATGGGATTTGTGGACTCCGATTTTGCTGGAAACATCGACACTAGGGAATCACAATTTGGATATGTATTCAATCTATTTGGCTCGGCTGTGAGTTGGAGATCCTCGCTCCAATCAGTTGTCGCTCTTTCCACTACCGAAGCCGAGTACATCGCCATAACCGAAGCTGTGAAGGAAGGAATATGGCTTAAAGGATTGCTAAATGATTTCGGAATAGAGCAAGGTACTGCGACGATAAAGTGTGACAGTCAAAGTGTCTTACATCTTGCCAAACACCAAGTGTTTCACGAAAGGTCTAAGCATATAGACGTGAAGCTGCATTTTGTGAGATATGAAGTGAACAAGGGTGTGGTGAAGATGGTGAAAGTGTCAATGAAGGAGAATGCAGTTGACATGCTAACTAAGACGTTACCTACCGAGAAATTCAAGTATTATCTTGATCTAGTTAGCATTTGCTCTCTTTAATCGAAGAGAGTTTTGTGCCATGTAGTGGGGCATTGGAAGAGGGGAAAATGTGTTCTGCAACTATTTGGATATTTCAATCAAGGTGGAGATTGTTGATGCTTAGACTAAAATATCATGTTTCTAGCAGGATTCTAGAATATCTTGGAGAAAATTTGGCTCGATCTTGTTACTGTGTTGATCGAGATATCTTTCCTTTCTTGTTGTCCAAGTTATGTAATCTTAACCCTAGATTTGTAGTTGATATAAATACATATCAACGTGTAGTTGCTAGGGAAGGGGAATAAGGGAGAGAAAAGAAAGAGAGTGAGTGAGAGAGAAAAATACTCTTCACCATTGCTGCCGGACAATCCTCAGTCCATCGGCTTAGTTTCTCTTTTAGCGTTAGGCGTTTCATCATTGTAACGTGTTTGTTATTCTTCTCATAGTGAAAGAACATATAACCCTCCGTGGATGTAGGATTTATATCTGAACCACGTAAATCTTCTTGTGTCCATATTTCATTGCTTGGTAGTTTTGTCGTCTTATATCCATCTTGCATAACAATATTGATATGTGAGGTATAAAATAATGAAAGGTGTCAGAAATCTTGAGCCGGATGTAGTATATATTTTGGTGGAATTAATGATAATTAAGATGAAGATCAAGAAGAAGAAGAAGAAGCAGCAGCAGCAAGAATGAGGTTGCATAGCAGCATAGGTAGCTAGTGGAGAAAATAATTTAGGAGGAGCCTATCTTCCAACAACTTACTTTTTAAAGTGGTATATATATATATAATACTTACACTTTCCACACCACAAAATATACAGTATCTTTCACTTTCAGTCCGTCCATATTATAGTACTTATAGGGATAATTGGAAAAAAAAATTGAAATTTGAATCGGACAATCAAAACACGCCACATAAGCAAGTGCTAAAGCGCATGGGATAGGCGTGTTCATGCCTATCACCAACGCCTAGCGATAGGCTGCAGCGGCATCTCGGTAGGCGCCTACCACTTTGCAGCAGCCGCCCATGGATGGCTATATATAAATCTGATACTTGTAGCAGCATGCGCAGCCGCGCCTATTTAGGCATGGACGATGCACATTTTTCGGTAGGCGCCTATTGGAGACCCGCTACTGCCCACTGGTAGTAGCTCGGATGGGCGCGATTCCGACTAGGTGTGGAATCGCGCCCATCCCGAGCTACTACCAATGGGCAGTAGCGGGTCTCCAATAGGCGCCTACTGAAAAATGTGCATCGTCCATACGCTCCAATTGGGCGATTTCAATATTTTTTTTTCCCCTATAAATTGGCTGCATATCCGGCAATTCATTCACACCATTCTTCTCATTTTTCTCTTTGTATTCTCTGTTCATTGGGTGATAGATTGGCCGGCTTATGGTATTTCTCGCATTTTTCGATTTTTTAGTTTTAAATTAATGTAATTTTTATTTTATTTCAATTCAATAAAGTTTGTATTTTCAAAATAATTATTA
This sequence comes from Mentha longifolia, assembly GCA_001642375.2. NCBI lineage: Eukaryota > Viridiplantae > Streptophyta > Magnoliopsida > Lamiales > Lamiaceae > Mentha > Mentha longifolia. The sequence goes on along the minus strand of CM038112.1, from coordinate 17,349,715 downwards.
TTCAAAAATAATTTAATCACAAAATTTAATTATTAAAAAAAAAGGCATTTCGCCTACCAAGTTCTCGTAGGCTCCAATGCAAGAATTGGTAGGCGCCCATCACTTTCATCAATTTTGAGCCGTGCCCACCAATTTGGTGGGCGCCATTGTGGATGCTCTAAGTGTCACTTCCTTAAATTATAGGAAGGAATATGGACTAATTTAGGGTAATTGCTCCAATTTTCTAGCTACATATTCCTCACGCAAAACATCTAATTATTCTTCCTAGGGCTATTGGTCTTAAAATACACAAACTTTATATGGTTTCTGGTTTTTCTCTGAACTTTTCAGTGTCGCAAAAAATACATGAACTTTTTTAATCTGTGCAATTTTACCCCGAAGCTGATTTCCGTCGACTTTGAGTCCTACGTGGATATTAAGATAATATTACATGGAAATGGAGTGTAGTTGTCAAATACGTGGCATCAGATTAGGATGAAACGACGTCGTCTCAACAAAAATTAGGATTTTGCCTTATACTTTTATAATTGAATTGAGAAACATTTTCTATTCTTCCTTAACTGCGAAATCAACATCTTTCCTTCCATTTCCTCCCATTTCGTCCATCATCTTTGTCGGAATTGCTGAAGCAAGTCAAATATATTAAGTATTGAGCTTGTAGGTTGAAGGCGTTGTCATTATTGCAATGGTCCCGATAACGCATAATGTTGTGGTGGTCCCAGAAGAAGCCTGGCAAGATGCAAAAATAGGCATGTCCCTCCAAATTGATTTTTTTAATTCTTGAAGGTGGTTTAGGGTTACGGTTTTTATGTATTGTACTAGTGTACTGGTGGTTTAGGGTTAGGGTTTGCATGATTTTCACATTTTTTGTTTTCGAAATAACATGAATTAGGGTTGAATTAGGATTCTATTTTGCTGTTGTGATTGATTTGATTTCAGTCAGGCTTGTAAATGTATATGTGTTCTTGTTATTGCAGTGATACTCGATTTGCTCTTTACATTCACCATGGAAGAAGTTTTACTCTGATAGAAACTGATGAATTCTATGTTGGAGGTGTTGCAGTTCCTAGACTTGACCTAGATGCAGATAAGTTTGGGTACTTAGATCTAGTTGGTGAAGTCCAGAAGCTTGGTTATGAGTCCTGGAATGGTATTTCATACAAAGTACCCAATACTTTAGGTACAAACATTTATTTAGTGACAAAGAGGTGATGGAGATATTAGAAAATCTGAGTGCAAAAGTCAGGTGCTTCATGTATTATGGATAGTGGGAAACTAGTAGAGGTAGAGGAAGAGCTTTCTGATAAAGATGAAGAACCACAGACAGAGGGTGATGGAGGTGGATTAGGAGAGGGAAATGGATTGGGGGATAATGATAGTGAGGATAGTGATTATATCCAAGGACCCACTAGTGAGAGTGAGGACTATAGTGATGATGAGATGGTTGATGATGAACTGTGCTCCGATGAGGAGTACTTAGATGCTAGGAGGGCCTTAAGGGATAACTATGATAGAGGTTTATGTGATGAAGTTTTTACTCAAGTAGGACATGAACGTGGTTTCCTGATTATGAAAGGTCTGATGGTGATATGGATTCAGAGGAAACTGATGAAGATGGTGAAGTTAGGCTTAAGAAGAGGATTAACAAGGTTGTGTATGATGATCAGTGTGACCATAAACATCTGAAATTAGAAGTATGGATGAGGTTTGAGGATGGCTATCAAGCTAGGGATGCTATTAAGGCACATTCTATTGAAGATGGGAGAGATATACACTTTAGGAGGGTCAGCCAAACACAAATACAGGCTTTCTGTAATGCACATTGTAAATGGAGGTGCTATGGCAGCGTAAATAGTCTGAATGGTCATTTTGTGATCAGAACTCTTGATGGGCCCCACACATGCACATTAGCTGTGAAAAATAGGCAAGTGACCTCAAATTGGATAGCCAAACAGTACAAAAATGTGTTTAGGTATAGGCCTGAAATAACTGTGAAAGAGCTGTCTGCTGATATCATGCATAGGTTCAATGTTATTGTCTCTAGATGGAAATTGTACAATGCTAGAGATAAGGCTATTGAGATGTTGAGAGGGACTGTGGATGAGCATTATGCTAAGTTAAGGAGTTATGTATTGGAGCTGATGAGGGTTGACAAATAGGGTAGGTTTGAATTGTGCTTGGATGTAGGGGGGTTATATTTAAGGGTATCTATATTGGGTTTAGTACACTGAGGAAGGGGTTTGAGGTAGGGTGTAGAAGGATAATTGGCCTTGATGGGGGCATTTCTGAAGAGATATTTGGGAGGTGTATTGCTATGTGCAGTTGAGATTGATGCCAATAAGCAGATGTTCCCAATTGTTTGGGCTATGGTAGCAGTGGAGAATACTGAAAACTGGGGCTGGTTTCTGAGGATACTTGTTGATGATCTAGGGTTGGGAACTGGAGCAGGGTTCACCTTCATAAGTGATCAACAGAAGGCTTACAGTTTTCCTTAAAAATGCTTCTATATTATATTGAACACGCTTATTTGTTTGTTGTAGGGTTTGATCAATGATGTAGCAGATGTTGCTATACATGCTGAGCATAGGAATTGTGCAAGGCACGTTTATATGAATTGGAAAAAAAGTCACAAAGCATTAACACTGAAGAAGATGTACTGGAGGATTGTGAATAGCACCTATTTGGGAGAGTACAATGCAAGCACTTGATAAACTGAAGAAGGCCAGTGTAGCTGCTTATGAAGACTTCATCAATAGGGACATAACCAAATTTTGTAAGGTTTTTATCAATCCCTCTTCTCTGTCTGATATGATTTTGAATAACACCGGTGAGGCTTTCAATGGGTATATCCTGCAAGCTAGAGGAAAACATGTTCTACACATGCTAGAAGAGATTAGAACATCTCTTATGGTTAGACAACATAGGAATAATGTGGAGTTGGTTGACTATCATCATAGGATTTGTCAAGAAATAGTGAAAAAGGTGGAAGAGGTTAAGCATTCCAGTAGATACTATGTACCACATGCATCTTCAGATGTGGTTTTTAAAGTGGAAAATTTTGAGGATAGATTTGTGGTTGACATAAGGAGCAGGACACGCACTTGTAGAGCATGGGACATAACAGGAATCCCATGCAAGCATGCTTGTTCTGTAATTCATATGCTGAGACAAGAAGCTACAGATTACGTGCATGAGGCATATTCTATTGAGAAGTTAAAGTTAACTTACATGCATAGCCTTCCTGCATTGAATGGTGAAAAAATGTGGCCACAAGCCGAAGGCATCCCCGTTGTACCTCCTGTAGTGAAGAAGATGCCTGGAAGGCCCAAAAAAAAGGAAGATGAACCCATGTGAAGAGAAGCATAAGAATCCCACAAAGCTCAAGAAGACCGGTGTGCAGATGACTTGCTCTCAATGCAATCAAACAGGACATAACAAGAAAACATGTAGGAATCCCAATGTTTGCAGGCCTCCTAAACCTAAGGTTAGTTATTATCTTATGAATTTTCTCAGTTTTCATTTGATTCATGAACCCTAAACCCTAAACCTTATGTCTAAATAATACGTCAAAATTATATTTTAAAACCCGTACTAGATTTCGGTAGAAAAACGTGCCGAAAAATCAAAAAGCAAATGGGTCTAATGTAATGGGATGGAGGTAGTATGTATTATTATGTAATGCATGATGCATTACCGAAAAAATGCATTATTATAATTTGTTGTACTTTTCCCTTTACATCCATCGATAAAAAAAACCACTTCAAATTCTCATCTCTTTTAATTATGATTTTGAGCCACCGATTAATTAACCTCGTTTCCAATTTCAACTTCGTGATGAAAATGCATGAACAATAATTCAACAAAAATTATTAAATCAATATATTACTTGTGGAGAATAAGAGGGGGCAGTACTCATTAATTTGTTGAACGAAACTCAATATAGATGATAAAATATCAGAATTTAAGAGGACATGAGAAGGGCGACTAACATGGCGGAGAAAGAGAAATGATATGAAGAGAGAGAAGTGTATTGATTTTAGAGAAACTACGCTTTGAGTGGTAAATTTTTATTTACTATTTTTGTCCTTAATTAAGTTAAAAATCAAGTGGCCCAATTAGTTTGATGATTTGGCTAATTTTAATATGGATCGTTAGATTAGGACCAATCAATGGTTGGCAATGTTTCTTATTTTTTACTCTAAAGAGTTTTTTTTTTTTTAATATATTAATATATATAAATGGATTGGGATGGGTTGAACCTTTACTAGCTAGTTCATTGAATTTTAGCCAAAAATGCTGGTGAAATATCAATTTTCTCGTACTTTCTAGAGGATCTTGATGTTGAAATTCACAAATATTGTCTCTTTCAAGCATATACACATGAGACAGTTTTCTATACATATATGCATACATACTATACCTGCTTAACTGTGATTGCATTCATTTGTTTTTCTTTATTTGCACTGTAGCTCAATCAATTCTTTACCAAACTCAAAAAAAAAAATTAAACACACACCCACACTCATATATATATATATACATATATATGCAGTATATAATTTATATTGAATAAATAAAGTTACATATACTCATTAATTTGTTATTTTATGATGAGTCTCAATTAATTAGAACAATCCTACCTAGATTAACAAATAAGTGGGTATTTATATGGGAGAAAATGCAAAATAACTAAGTAAGATGGTGAAAGATAAATAATACTCCATCCGTCCCGTTTTACTAGACTCGTTGTTTGAATATATGTGAATATTAAATAATATAAGCGGGATAATTAAACTGGATAATTGTATATGTATACGTGTGTTAGCCTAACGGTATAAGATTAATACCTGAAACCAAAGATTTCGAGTTCGAGTCATCCCTGCCGACATATTTAAATTTCAATCAATTGTCTTAAAAAAAAACACACTAGACGAAACTGTGAAAAATTAATTAGGTTGGGGTGTATTCAATGTGGAATTTAAAGGATTTTTTTGTATTTTAGAAGTCTATAGTTATTCAATACAGATTTTAGAAAATCTTTATAAATCTGTTGGTATTCAATTATGACTTATAATTGTCCATTTAAATCTGGTGATATTGAAAATCCTTAAGATTTTAAAGGATTTTAATATGTCAAGGATTTTAAAAGATTTTTAGTACAAAATACAAAGACAAAATCCCTAGAGAAATTTCACCTCCCAACTACAGACTTTTGAAATCTACCATCGAATTTCTTCCGGAAAATTTTTGGAGAGAGTGGAAGACGGAAGTTTCTTATTCATTTATTATAGTTCGTTCTTGATACTGTATAATCAATAATGCATCCTTTCAAGTATTTTTCCCGGAAAGAACATCATTGTGTCTACAGTTCTACACTTTTCTTACAAATAGTTGCTTAATTTAAGTGCTTGTGTACATACTCTTGAAGAAGTTGTTTGGTTCTTTGTCTCAGTAATTTATAGGTTTAATGTTGTTATCACGCATTTATAATTATGATATGCATTTTATTATACTCCGTATTAATTAAGCACTTGTAAACCGAGGCAAGGATCGTCGGCTCCTTCAGCCTAATTACCAACTAGTTATTGGGTAATATTAATCTACTGATGATAACTCATATATAGTGGCCGAAGAGGCGAAGATGAATTGGGTGTTTGTTTGTGTGGTTAATTAAAAATTAAAATGATGATGTTGTTTTGTTGAGAAATAGGATGGGAGTGGGAGGGAAGTATTGGCTTTTCGGCCTCAGAGGCAACAACAGCTGGTGTGATTGCTCTTGCCCCCCCCCCCCCCCCCCTCAGAGGCAACAAAGCAAGGTCTGTGTATCTTGCCAGAATGCAGAATGCTGTGTTTGCCGACTATTTTGAATTATGTATTTATACAAAGTACTGAAATGTGAGTGTTACGTTTTTGTTTTTATGGCTACACGTATGATTAATTATGGATGAAGCTTCCGGTAGCTAGCAGCAAGGAGAATAGGCAAGTTTCACTATCAGTAGTGGATCATAGGGAACAAATTATTGTGTGGAATGAAGATTCTGATGTGCTAACAGATCATCAGTACGTGTTCTGTTTTACTGAATAATCTTTGTCCAATTTTTTATTTTTCATATTTGTGTGTTAAAAAATATCATGACTTTGTTTTAAAAAATCTATAGACTTTTAAAGTCTATCAAAATAGATATAAATCAATCTAATAGAATCTATTAAATTTTATATAGAATTAAAACAATCCATAGACTTAACACAATCCACAGATTATAAAAAATCTATTAAAATCTTTTAAATTCCGATTGAATACACCCCCTAAATTTGAAAAGATGTTGCTAGTTGTAAGGCAGTGACAGTGTCTCCAAATCTACAACATAATATTCATTTCAGATGTTGACTTTAATTACATTATTTATAGTACTCCGGCTCCTTCCTCTTATCGTATTTAAAAAAATTCTTCTACTCTATTTTACGCCTCCCTCCTCCTTCTATCTCACTTTTTTTTTTAAATTCTAATTAATATAATTAATGTATGGTTAGATCTAATTGAAGATTAATATATAGATTCCATCTGGAGAATAATTAATCATATTAGACGATAATAACTGTATTAATGGAATGAATAAATCCTAATTAGAACTAGTAAACCCTAATTGGGTTTAATGAATTCTAATTGGAATTAATAATTTTTGCCCTAATTTGATTTATTTTCATAAATTAAATCAATTAATTATCTTAAAATAAAAAAGAAAAATGAGCATGTAAAATATAAGGAGGGGGGTGTAAACTAATCGGTTAGGAGTCAAAGGACCCCAAAATCTAGGGTTTTCGATGATTAGTCGGAAAGAAAGAATCCAAAATCGTGTACATATGCATGCCTAGCTAAGTTTACAATATTTCGACCATTTACGTTCATTTAATATCCACCATCTTTTCCTGCTAGACACACCAATCATTTCTACCTCCCTTCATTATCTGAGAGCAATGTCACATTATTATGGTTTTATATATGCATAAACATTTGCATTCATGTTTTTTCTTCATTCATATAATAAGAAAATTAAGAGATCTATATATAGAGAGGTATAGAGAGGGTAGTAGTGGAGTGGAGCTTCACCACTAATTCTTTTTCTGACGTTACTTAAAATGGTCCCCAACCCAAACCAATGATGAATACATACCCACAACTATATATTGCCCTAAAGCTAAATCTATAAATATCTTCTTGCGCTCCTCATGTTTAGTTATGTAACTTGAAGATACTTATCATCAGTATAATAATAGTAGTGCGAGTCTTAATAATAGTAGTGCGAGCTATGTTGTATAGGTACGGGGTGCGGGCAGGCCCGTCTTTGAGCAAGCTCAAAGAGTTCTCCAGCACAGGGCCCCCAAATAAATAGGACCCCAAATAAATATATCTAGTCCAATATTTTTCATTTTTTTTTAGAAAAAAAAGTATAGTTAATTTTTTAAATATATCTTCCATTCTAAAATTTTCTTTCTTCCTCAATATTCTCGTTTCTCACCCATATAGGCCGTACTCCCTCTTTCTTTCCATCCTTCTTCTTTTTCCCCTTTTCTTCTTTCGCCTTTTTTTCATTATTTCTTTCACCAAAAAAATTTGAAGCTTCGTCTTCTAATCAATTTCAATTCCAATTTCCAACACTCAACAACGTTTTTTACATTAACTCCATCTAGATTGATGGGATTCAATGGGAACTTTTTTTTTTCCTTGTAAGTGATTTCGATTTCTCTCTACTCAAAAATTAGAAATTGATTTTATTCATCATCACCAATATATATATATATATATATATATATATATATATATATATATATATATATATATATTTGCTTCGTTTGGTCTCTGATGTCTTTTAATTTGTAAGATATTATCGTTATATAATTATTATTTTTAAATTATATTTTGATAAAATTTAAAGGCCTAATTTTATAATTAGCATAGGGCCTCAATATATATTGAGACGGGCTTGGGTGTGGAGCGATACGATTTGGATACGGGGATACGGATTTTTAAAAAATTAGGATACGATTCATCAAGGATTCGTCTATATATTTATATTTTATTATATATATCACCTATTTTAATAAAATAAAATTCATAAATTAAATACTACTCCCTCTGTCCCAAATCAATCATTTCATTTGCTTTTAGGCACGAGAATTAAGGAGTAACATTTTTGTAATAAACTAATAATACACTCGTGCGACGTACTGGGTAAACATTTTATTATTTTGATAGACTCAATTAGAATAAAAATGGCTCTATACGAAGGAGACAAAGAAGTGAACTAAAATTTACGTTTAGGGCCAAAAATTGAGTAATTATTGTATTAATGATACGGGCTTTTGGGCCTCCAACCTAGCTTTAATTTTTCATCTTAAACCGACGGGAATAAAAAACTGCTATTTTGTTTCTGATCATACGTCTCTTGGATGGAGAGAGGAACAAAAAAGTCACCATGGCTCCAAGAGTACTGAGCAACTTTCCCATTGTAGCTATTTTATTTCCAACTGGTATGCTGAGAAGTTCCTTCATCTGAAACATTCAAGAACAGAAACAACAGCTGAAAAACACATATGAAATGAAAAAGTAATCAAGAAATGACACAACTAGTATTGCCCGTCCGGCTTCACACGGACAACACCATTGTTGTCAGGGACGGAGCCAGGAATTTTATTTCGGGGGGGTAAACTTTTCAAATATCTAAGTAATTAAGAGTGATAAATATAATACTAATGCATCGACAAAAAATTCATATAAAATTGACGGATTTTCTACATGATCATTGATAATAAAATATGAAGACGAATTACCTTATACTCCATTAGTAAAGTATCCAAAAAATAGTAAAATACCACTCCAATCAACTCTGCAAAAATAAAAGAATACATATTATAACACATATCGTAAATAACTACTTAATATATAAAGTATAAAATAACAAAATCAATAAAAAGAAAATTCTCACTAACCTTACTAATTGTAGATCGTTTAAGTGGTACTCATCGAGTCTTTACTGCATCAAACTCATCAATTATTGATTCAACATTAAATTTTTCAGCAATTTCATTCTCGATGTAGATTAGTACTACCTCCATCTCATTATAATGGAGCTTATTTGACTCTCACAAAAATCAAGAAATGGGAGGATCTAAATGGATATGTGGCTATAATCAATTCTAAGGAAAAGAGTTAATTGTAGCCACAAATTTTTTTACCATTTTAGAAAGAGCTTCAATATAATAAGACGGATCAAAACGGAAATAAGCTTCAATATAATGAGATTGAGGCTAGTAATAAAGAAGCCAAAAAGTCATCTTCTATTTTTCAGCAATTTCTTTCTAACCTTTTCTTCTTCTTCGTAAGACCCACCCCAAACTGCACACGTGTAATTGGTAAAGTTTTGAGTAACTTTATGTTAGTAAATAAATTGGGCTCTCTTTACTAAGTTAACTAGAAGATATATATAAATATAAAATGAATATATATAGGTAATTTTTTTTTTAAATTTGGGGGTGGCGACCGCCACCACCAGCCTACCCCCAGCTCCGTCTCTGATTATTTGTTGTTGATTTCATTCATTTATATTTTAAATATGTTTGATTTGTAAATAATTTGTGCATTTTTTTTGTCTAATAACCTTCGGGACATGTAATTAAGTGTAATAACCATTGGGTTTAGCTCAATGGCCACGGGACTTGCCTGCAAAGCAGGAGGTCCCGGGTTCGATCTTTGGAGGGAACGAATTCTAGGAGAAGTAATTCTGGGAGTCTGGGAGATGTACTAACTACTAACCGTTAATTACTAACTTTGCCCGATCAAAAAAAAATGTAATTAAGTGTACTATTGAAAAGTAATCATGACAATTCAATTGCTTGTTCAAAAAAATAATAAAAAAATCAATTGTCTGATCACTTTTATTGGTATTATTATATGTTACTTACAATTTTGATGGTGGAGTATTGCAATTAAGTTATTATACACTCAAGTTACAACATATAGTATCAATATACCTTTCTTATAATTTTAAAGTTAAATAGACCCCAACACCTTATGATATTCAACATTATCAGGAGTGGTATATAAAGAAATTAAATTATCATTAGGTGTGGAATTTCATCAAAAATATTATCCAAATAAGTCACTAAAATAAATTAAGGCATTAAAATACATAGAAAATTGAAAATGGAAAAAAAAAAATTAAAATACTCAAAGTAAGCCCATAGAACTAAATGCCTCTGTCTACTCAAAAAAGAAAAGAAACCAAAAAAATAGTCCATTTGCATCAAAAGGAAATTCCAGATAATTAAAATAAACTTCATATTTAGGTTTCATGGATCCCTCAATTTTCTCTCGCCGCTTCCAATTTCCATCGTCCAAGAGACTTCCTAATCCTAAATGTAGTCTGCACTCTGCATCGTTGCATAAATACATAAATATATTATAATTATGATAGTTAATATAAATAAAATTAGTATAAACATGAATCTAATCAAAAATATATATCTGCATAACTGATGTATGGAGATAAAAAGAACAAAAGAATAGAACTTTTATATTCTCACGAACAAATATTAATCATCACAGTGATTTGAATTAACTGATAACTCAATAAATGAAAGATTACAAAAATGTCAATAGAAACTAAATGATGAAACCCAATTTAGAAAGTTAAAAAGTTATGAAAGCGTAGGACTTCCTTGCCACCGCTTCTTCTTCTTCTTCTTCTTCTTCTTCTTCTTCTTCTTCTTCTTCTTCTTCTTCTTTAACATCGCTTCGTTTCAATCCAGATGCTCTATCAATACAAAAAGAAAAACTTAAAAGCCAATTACATGTAACTTTCCTTAATTTATGCTGGCTTTTGACCAAATTTTGGCCGATTTCAAGCCGTCTTTTACCTGAAATCAACTTCCACTAATTGGATAAAATAAGTAACATGCATATTTATCTATCAAATGCATTCGGTGTGAACGAAATTTAAATTTGTTATAGCCGTGTTCTCTAAACTCATGCGATTTTGAATATATAACATATTGGCTTAACGGAAAAAAAAAAAAAAAAAAAAAACTCCGAACTTGTTAATTAAAATAGACAATCGCTATTATCAGACTCTGCTTGCAATCTTCTCACGTTAATCTTATTTGTTGACCTTGAATCTTTCTAGTTTTCATTTGTTCTTAGACCATGACGATTTCACATACTTGTATAGTTGTATCGACTATACCTGATACATCGATGTAGGAGGACACTAAAAACTGAACGCTATCTTTAATATTAAGGAAATGTGCTTTGAAAATTGAGAATGACTCAAATCGTGCTGTGGAATAAATTGTCTGTTCAGTTGCCGAAGATTACTACGGAGTATTAAATTAACTTTGCACAAACACCGGTGTAAGTAATAAAAATATCATGGCAGCTAAACAGACAGAAAATTTAGGCGACAAAATAGAATTAGCAAACTATCCTACTTTCTTATATTTATATAGATTGCACTACAAGAAAACAACCTAATAGCGACCGAATTATTAGTCGCAAATGAAGAATATTCGGTCGCGAAATTGATCTAGCGACTGATTGGCTACCAAATAAATTAGACGCCTTTGGAGGAGTCGCCTATCTGACTAGCGACTGCATGTGTCAGTAGCTAAACATTAGCTACCGATTAGCAACCGAATTTTCGGTCGCCAAAGTTCGGTCGCAAAAACAGTCGCCATCGTTCAGAGGCCAATCAACTACTGATTTTCGGTCGTTATTCGCTAATTATGTTAGTGACAAGATTTCAGTAGCCAATTGGTCGTTGTTGTTCAGTATTTGATTTTTTTTTTTTAATTTTATATGAATACCTATTCCACTCAATAAATAATAACCAATATAATTTGAAAATACTAAAAGAACCTGTAATATTTCTTCAATTAATATAAAACACAACTTCAACTAAAATAGTATGTAGTACAAAAAAAGTCATAGTTAATTGCCATAAAGTAATACTAAAGTATGTAGTTAATCCACTCCATATGTAGTATAACCACTCAACAGACAAACTCCTAATGGTTACAAAATATGCAGGCTTGGTAGTGGGGACTGTCCAATGCTCCTTCTCATGTACTCCATCATTTGTTGCATTTGTGTTTGCATTTGAGCTTGCACTTGTGCCTATTTTTCTAGTTGCTCTTTTAGTTCTGCCTCTCTTTTTTGTTGCTCATCTAACTGAGTTTGCATCTCCGACAAACGCTCGTTAACCGCTGCAGAATTGTTGTGGGAATTTGCTGTTGAATCCCCATCAAAAGTAGTAGTGAATAACTCATGCATGCATCCAGTGCCAAATGTGTATTTCCTACTGTCCAGTGCCACCTTAAGATATATATTATTTATATCCACTTGTCGATCCTCAATACTACCAGACAATGACTCACTAGCTAGAGCAGCCCTCCTCTCCACCTCCTCCTATGATTGTAGTTATTTGATCAATAAGTTAAAAAGTACACCTCTTATATGAAATTTAAAATTTAGAATTAAAAACTTACAGCAATACAAAATTTAGAATTAAAAACTTACAGCAATACGTTGTGCCTTCAAGCATGTATATTTTCCTTTCTTATAGTGAAACCTCTTAAAAGTCTCATAGGTGGCAGCCTCAATAGGAATCCCCTTCTCCTTAGCCTGTTTAGATAGTTATTATCAACATGTGATGAAAAAACATCTACTTAGAATTTATAATATTTCATTTGAAAAATTACTCACCAATTCTGCAGCAACTGTTCGAGCACACTTCGATCCTCCATGATGTATAACATACCCACTCCCAACTCCTCCAGGTTCTGAAAGTCTATTCTTCTTCATCTGCAGAGACTTTAGCTTGACATCTTCTCTATCCCAATAAGCCTTCCAAGCAGTCCATATATCATCATGAATAAAATCTGGTTTCTTTCCCTTAGCTTTGATTTTGCTAACAAAGTCCTTGTACCTAGTTCCAGCTTTCTGATACCATTTCTTTCTTACAATGGCATGCAATGAGGGATCCCAAGTAAACGACTTCTATAAACAAAGCAGTATAAAAATCAGCCATCAACATATTATTAAAATTCAACATATTATTTAAAATCCAACTCACCACAATCCACCAACAAATCCACAGTCATTAAAGATTAGCATACAACAACTCAGTAACATTCCATCAACATCAACACAATCAAACAATCAGACGTCATTTAATAACTTTAACTAAATCTGCAAACAGGGACTAAATATATGGTAAGCTTTAACTAAACAACACATATACAAGCGCACAAAAGCAAGCAAGGATTGATGGTTGCACCTAGCCAAAATTCCAGAATAGCAAATAGAGATAAGATAAATGTGATCGAACAAGACACAACAACTAGCTTCAAGGTAATAGGAAATGATAGTAAAATTATCCAAGTAATTGCAGCAGCTTGAACTTAATAAGCAAGAGCAGCAGCAAAAAGTTGGGCAAGTCACTCAAATTCCAGTCACAAGAGTAGGATATGATAGTGAAAGACGATGCCACAAATCAGGAAAAGATAGAAGAAGAACAAGGGCCGAGTGGTCAGTTCAGCAATTTGAGACTTCAGCCAATAATACCAAGGGAATTCCACAATTAACAAGATTCAAAAAAATAACTCTGATCAGCTAAACTAAAGATAGATTATAGTACAGTTTCCTTCAATTCCATACTAAAAGATTTTTGAAAGGCGAAATTCTAATTTTACTTCTATAATTGAATATGTACCTGGAACTCCTCAAAATAACCTGCCTTCATTTCCGGAGAAAGACTTGTCCAATTGTAACCCTGCGGATGTATTTCAGCTTGGAAAATATCTGTCATAGCAGCTGAAATCTCAAAATGTGGATCCAAGACACTGCAAAATACATACAAAATATTTAGACAGTTTATACACATAAAAAAAATAATAATAATAATAATAATAACAACAACAACACTCACGTGTTTTCTATGGTCACCATAATACGACCATCACTACTCCGTACAATTTGACGTGCAACACGTCCAGTCCTTGATGTCACGTCTCCTGTATCGGCTCCAGTGGTTGGAATGTCACTACTCGATAAGGAGGGCTCAGCACGTCCAGTCCTTGATGTCACGTCTCCTGTAACGTCTCCAGTGGTTGGAATGACACTACTCGATAAGGAGGGCTCTAATGGCCGCGATGACTTAAAGGACTGCCATGGCTGCGAACTAGGTCTACTCATCTAATAATAAACATATAATATACACATCAAAACTCAAAAATATTTATCAGGATTAAGTTATGATATCGGTGATAACTAAATAAAATTTATAAAATTACGCACTACTCATCATCAATATAATTATTATCTTCAAAATCTAATAAGTCAATTCTGTCTTTATAGTCTTCATGTAGTTCATCATCATCTTCAATGTCTACTAAACCACCATCTGGATGAGTTGATGTTGGGTCGTCGTCTAAAGTTGTAGTGCTAAGAATATTCAATCCATCATCTTGAAAAGGTGGAGATACTACTGAGGTAGATTCTTGAACTGGTACTTCTATATTCGCCCTAGCTTATTAACAACCTCCCACCAATCTTTCTTAGACCGCTTCTTACTTGGATATGAGCAATAGTATACTTGGATAGCTTGATTTGCTAGGACAAATGGTTCATACTTATTATATCGACGAGTATGATTTATGGAAATCAACTTGAAATCTGGATGCACTGATGTCCCCAATGGTGATGGATCAAACCACTCGCACTTGAACAAAGTCGTCTTTTTTATTGGCAATCCAGGATATTCTAGCACCACAACCTCTAACAACCGACCATAATAATCAATCACATCTGTCCCATTATCTGAACCTTTAATACAAACTCCACTATTCATAGTGGATCTCTGTGCCCCGTACTCAATTGTGTGGAAGTTATATCCATTCACAAAGTATCATTCACATGTAGTAACTCGGCGCAATGGCCCTCTTGAAAGATCCCGTATAAACTTGTTGAGTACTTTGTTATTAGGATCCATTGCCTATCATACAAATTTATATGTTACTAATTGATATAAATAATAGTCAATCGTTAATATTAATACATATTATCAAAAAACTTACATATGATTTGAACCAGCTTGCAAACTCCGTGTCCAATTTGTTCTGAATATCAAACGTAGACATGCATGGATGTAACACTTTCATTTGATCGACGAACAGACTGCAAAAATACAAGTTTTTAAATAAACATTTGATCGAATAACATTAAGGACATTTGAAAATAAGTATCAGATACATACTCTACGTAGGTTTTGGTTACTTCTGTGCAATTTAGTAGAACATACGTGTGAGCAGCATCATACTCTTTATCATCCAGAAATCTCTTTGAGATTTTTCCAAAAGCTTGTCCTGCATGCCTGAATATCGAAAGATTATCCGGATGATCACCTTTTCCAACATCACCCCGACCATCATAATTACGAGGCTCTTTTCTATGCCTTGTTCTTATATGGTCCTCAAAATAGTACATGCAGAATGATGATGCTTCTTCCACTAAGTAAGAGTTGAACTTACTTAGTAAATGGTTCCATATAAGGCCTGTTCTTACACTTCTTACATGGACATTTAATCTTTTCCCCATTCATGCGTGTTGGTTGACTACAAGCAAACTTAATAAAACTCTCAACTCCATCTAGAAATTCTGTAGTTAAACTACCATTTTCGTAATGCCTATACATCCATTCACGATTTAAACTCATATTGTTGTTTTAATTGGATTCATAAAAAGTTAATTAGTACTTGTCACTGAAAAAAATAATAGGGAAAGTAAGTAATTACTTAATATTTCCCTTCACATTTCAAAATCATAAATTGAGAACATTGCAACCAATAATCAGCAAAAATTCATAATAGAGAACAAAGTCATAACAGAACCTGAAAACCAATCCCTAAGTTCTACAACAACAACATCATAAACTTCTAATATAACAAGGGTAAAAACAGAAAATGTAAAAGTGGCACAAATTAAACCATAGACAGCGTAAAAGAGATATTACGTTACAACTCAAGATGTAGCAATTAATCTTACATAACCCTCTATTTATAGTAGCATAACTAAGTTGTTGTACACTAGTACTGATATATTAATATCTTGTTGAAGTACACAATTATATATTGTATCAACTGCAATTCTAACAACAAAGAAAAAAGAAAATGAGAAATAGTATTACAAGCTAGCATTTATTTTCCTCTCATATAAACAGTAACTAGCATAAGATAAAGAGATATGAGGGAGATGACATTAGGAGCTAGTCTGTTCTTGGGAAGAAATCCTATTTGATAACTAGATCATGAGGGTTGCAGTTTTATATTTGATAACTAGATCATAGAACAAGGGGCATGTTTCCAACAACTATGCTGAAGTTATCACATATTACTATTCTGAACAAAATGAGTATATGCAAAATGGAAAGAGAAGAGAAAGAAAAATACCTTTTAGATGAAAATGGAGGAATCCACGCAAATCTCCAGTGCTCCAAATTAAGAGTCCCTAACAAGTTGTTCTTTGTAAAACAACTAGCAGAAAAAGCAAGGGATCTTCTCATTAGAATCAAACTAGCATAAAATAATAGAGTTAGATTTTGGTGAAATAAAGAGATTATTTCTGTATTCGAAGAACCAGCAGAAACAAACATTGATATCCACTTATTAAAGCATAACAACAACAGAACCTTAAAAACCAAACCCTAAGTTATACAACAACAACAACAGAAACTTATAAGTATGCCTTCTTTTTTTTTTTACCTTTTCTTTTTAATATCTCAACACAAAATAATTTAAACGACTCCTCTTCTCTCTAATTCATTTCTCATGACTCACTCAGACTCATATATAAATAGAATCACAAACAGAAAGTTGAGAAACATAAAGAGAGAAGCACAAGATGTTACATGACCTGCATATTTATATGTTTAAATTATAGAGAAAAATGAAAATTTAACAACATTATATAAGAATTACAAAAACATTTTGCAGAATTGAAAATGCTAGAATGAGAAAACCTTGGAAAGCTAAGCCTGTCAAAAGCAAACTGCAAGATTTAACAACAAATTTGTGAAAGAATTATAAACTGCAGACAAAGGCCACATTGCATTTTCTCATCTATTTTTAGTATATTTATCTCAAGAAGTTCCTAGTTGATTGACATATGGCGATGGGTTTGGTGAAGTTGTACAGAGGGTTGACAAAAAGGAGCATAATATGCTGAAATTAATGTACCTTATGGAATCAATGCTCTCTACTGCTCATAACTCGGAGATCTGCAGAAAGTAAAAGTGGCACAAATTAAATCACCTTTAAAAGCTGAAGGATGCATGCAATAAATATCTCACTTTGAGCAATGCTTGTTTTCTTGTAGGAGTTGCTGAACTATTAACAATATTGTTAATAGTTCAAACATTTTAGAGAACAAGCTCCACGCATATTAATTGAATTTTACGAATATAACACAGGACATCTGTTATCAAATTTGAACAGAAATCTCAGGCAGTTTCTGCATGAAAAATGTAGCAAGCATGTAAAGTAGCAGAACAGTCAAAATACTTGTTATGCATAGATCAGCAATAAAAAAAAGAACAACAGAGTTCCATCTACAATACAAATAAAATATTGACGAGTCCTATCTATTGCTATGCATAGATCAGTTCAGTCCAACTCAATTTACCACAATTGACTTAAAAAGACTTGAATTATACTGGTACCTTGAGCTTCCCAGTTGCAGAGGAGACATTAACAATTGTTGGAGAAGAAGAGAGATGGAGAAAGGGAAGAAGTGCTTCAGTAATGTGTTTAGCGCCGTAGTAGTTTGTTTTCACACATGCTAATGCTAAGTCGTAGGTCTCAATCAACAATTTCCCCTAATTTATTTCACTCTGTTTTCACACTCGCATAAAGAAAAATTTTATTTAAAAAAAAAAAAAAAAAAAAAAAAAAGAGAAGAAGAAGGAGGAATTAAGCTCAAAGGAAAGGGGAAAAAGGATTCGAAATTACTCACACCGGCGGCGACCGCAGACAAAGCTTTGAAATCATCATCTTCGATTAGGGTTCCACCGATCCCAGCATTGTTAATCTGTAACGAACAGATTGAATTCAAATTCCTCAAATAGCATATATCAATCGCTGAGAAATCAAGGGGGAAAAGAGAGAGAGAGATTATGAGTTTGAATTGAAGTTTGTGATGATGATTACGAGGATATCGAGCTTTCCGAAGCGGGAGTGGATGAAGTGAGCGAAAGAAGCAATACTTGCTTCGTCGGTGACGTCGAGCTGATGATGAAAGAGAAGAAAATCAGAAATGCCAAACCCTTGGAGTTTTTCAATGGCGTCGAAGCTAACAGTATCTGGCGGTGGCAAACGAGACAATAGGCGGTAGCAAGGCAGCCGTCGACGGCGGGAGACGCGCAGTCCCAGTGCGGCGAGGCGAGAATTAGGGTGCAAATGAATTTTGGGGAAATGAATTTACTTTGAAAATGAAAATTCAAAAATTAAATAAAACACAATAAATAAATTACTTTGCACTAAAAAAAAATTAAATACACTACTTGGCGACCGAAATGGTCCCACCGCTATCAATCGCGACTAATTTCCGGTCGCCAATGTGCCGCTATATTGGGCGCCAAACACTTCCCGCCAAATTGAAACGGCAGTCGCAGTTCGGTTGCAAATTAGTCGTAAATTTGCTACTGGTAGATTTCGGTCGCAATTTCGGTCTCTATTAAGCTATTTTCTTGTAGTGTTGGTGTAATGTCGATGTGTGTGGTCCTATATAATCAAGTAAAGGATCATTGTCTCCATTATTTTGGTATTCTTTTTGGAGTAGTGGGAAGAAAATTTTCTACTCCCTTCGTCCTGCGGCAATTGTCCACAAGTATTATTTTGTGTCCCCTTGTGGACAATTGCCGCAGGACGGAGGGAGTATGAGTTTATGGATTTGCGTGGTCTGGGTTATTTAGAAATGGAGGAATAAGGTGATTTTTTAGAATGCTAAGTGAAACACTGAGAAGATTGTGAACGAGGTCAAAGCCAGAT
Organism: Mentha longifolia; assembly: GCA_001642375.2. Lineage (NCBI taxonomy): Eukaryota > Viridiplantae > Streptophyta > Magnoliopsida > Lamiales > Lamiaceae > Mentha > Mentha longifolia. The sequence continues at coordinate 17,330,620 of CM038112.1, read as the reverse complement.
TATGAGATTGAGGTCTGATGAAAAACACACTCGTACGCGTCTCCTCTTTAAGGATTGGATGTGTGATCCTATCGAGTTTCTTGTTGGCTGTTGATTCCTTTTTTTTTTCTTCTCTGTATAATCTTTCTAGGTACCTCCTGTACCTATTGTATTTACTATAATAATATTCCTCTTTTTCTGATAAACAACAAAAAAATTGAATTTCTTTATAGAAAATTTCTTTATGATAATTTTTAATTCTCATCATGTTTCAACATTTTGGCGCATTTGATTCGATGTAGCCAGAATTAGGTGCTGAGATTATTTTAAAGATTAAAACGACGCCGTTTTCTATTCATCTCGCCTATTCTTCAATTTAATTTTCATCTTGAATCGGCAGAAGTCCGGTCTCCGGACCGGTCCCTTGAGACGTTCAGCAAAAATTGATTAAATAATGCTTTTAAATATATTTTCTTTTGAAAGATTCTGAAGAGAATATAATTTGTATAAAGTTTTATTGGTTTAGAGCAAATTAACCCATATAATAATAGTAAAAATATAATCTTTTCGTGAAATTCTAAAATTGACTAAATACACTTTAAAATAATATTCCGTCCGGCTCAAGATTACTGACCTTTTTTTTTCGGCACAAGAATTAAGACGGGAGTGTTTAATATTTTAAGTTTATTGTGTTAAGAGATATCGCATTGTTTATATATTTAGGCTTATTTTAAAACTAGAGCATCATAGATGCATAAAAACATGGGACACACTTGGGTCAGCCAGAGACACCGTGCGGACGGCTAAAACACAGACACTTTTATTCGTGTAGATTAACACTTTTCTGTATAAAGATTGACACTTTTAAAAATTGGCATTTTATTCGTAAAATAATTATGTTAAAGATTGACACTTTTATTCGTACTAGTAAGTGTAACGTGCGTTGCACGTTTTACAACTAATTATATAAATGATAGGTATAATGTGCAAAAAAAATTATGTTGTAATTTTAAAGCTAATTTTGAAGAATGTGAAAAACTAAGTCTGCAATAGACTTGTTATTACTTTGATTCATGTAAAAAAAATATGTGAAAATTACTTTATCCATTCTTCAAAATCTGAAAATACTTATGCCAACAATAATCAATCAAGAAAGAAATGTTTAAGCATACAACTCTTCAAATGAAGCACTCAAGTTATGGAAGAGATGCACAAAATCTTTGATATAATGTTTGTGATCGATCTTATTTTCGCAAGACGGTTAATGCACAAGAACTGGGATTTAACGAACACGAAAGTAAACAGAACACAAAGGGGTTTACGTGGTTCGATCTATTGGAATAGATCTACGTCCACGGGCAGAAAGAGTATAGATCTTTATTGCTTGTATGAGTAGTGATTACAAGATTGTTCTCCCCCTCCCAATCTATTCTAAACCCCTATTTATAAGTATCTACACATGGAGTTCAACTAGGATTATAAGTCTTTTCCTATTAGGACTCTTTGGCTTGATCTCCTCCTTTACTGGATAAACACCGAACTTCTATATCTCTTGTGGAGCTTGAATTGTAGTCGATATAGGAGTTGCCTTGGTGTAGAGATTCCTTTGAGGTGGGCCGTCGTGGATTCAGCCTAGGTAGGCTGTTTGGGCCGAACCAAGTAAGGCTCTTCGGTGGGCCGAGCTGCATAGGCCGAGCTTGACAGTCGGAGCCCAATTACATTGGGCTCGATGGTTGGGCCTAGTGGCCAGGCCATATCCTATCACATCCCCCCCCCCCCCCCAAAAAAAAGATATGGAAGTGAGGGTGTGAGCTGGGGTAGAAAGATATAGAAGTTACATCGACGAAGTCAGAATGCTGGTCCACCCCGTTAAGACGAGGTGGTGTTGGAATTCACATGGCCCCTTCGGAAATTAGGCTTCGACGAAGTCGGGATGCTGCCACTCTAGATTGGACTTCACATTGCCCCTTCGGAAATTAGATTTCGACGAAGTCGGAATGTGAACCGTCTCATTGGGATGAGGGCGAACACGTGATGTGTCAGTTACATTTAATGCACCGTTTGGGGTCCCGATAAAGTAGGCGGAAAGTTACTAAAACTTCTTTCAGACGCCACAATCAACATTTTGAAATTTGGAACCCTAAAATTTTCGGCGATTCATCTTCTTCCCTCACGCTCGCAGTGCTGCCGTCAGTGTTA